>CM021108.1:113505199-114033234 GCA_007115665.2 Sequoiadendron giganteum
AAAACCTATCAAATATCCTATTTTTGACTAAAATTCACAAAAAAACAATGCAAAACTAATATAAATTGAAGAAAAAGATTAAAATCCAAAAACACCTTCCAAACTTGATTGATTTGAGCAAGATGATTCACTTGTGAACGGATATCCGAATTGTGGAATAGAAAACCTACACACACTCTACAAAAAATGAGCTCTTGGGTTGTTTGGTTTTGATTTTATAAAATAGGAAACAAATATGCATTTTGAAATAGATATCTATATCTCCTTTATGTAGCTTTTTTAATATATGGTCAGGTTTAGGACTTGACCATATAGATATTGGCAGTATTTTTTGAAATGTAAGTAATCATTTATCATTTTTTCAGGTGGGCATTAGCCAACAAAGGAAATCAACATTAGAGAAGGAGGTAAGAAACAAGCATAAATGGAGTGAGGAATTGGATAGAACAGTTCCCTTTGAAAAATTCAGGGAAAAAATTAATAAGGGTTGGCTGATGTATGGAAGATCGGATAGGATTTTTGGACCAGAGATGCATAGGCCCCAATGGGTACTAGAGAATGGTTTGGGTGGATAAATGCCACCCTTACTATCAACATCAGGAACAAGTAGAAGTGGATCAAAGGCGAAGGAGAAATAGGGCTGGGGCGAGACAAGGGCCTCCATAGGTGAGACCGAACTGCTTTGCGAAAGGAAAATGGGATGGGAGTTAGGAATTCAATAGTAGTGGGAGATGACACTCCACAAAATCGAAAGGGCGGTTCAGGGAAAAGGAAGGAACGAAAAGAGACATGACCAAGAATTGGTGCCAAATGAATCTGATTAAAGCCCCAATATCCAAGGAAACCAAGGGCTCTGCATCAAGTTTCTGAGGCATGGTGAATAAAGGTAAGTCAATATCATCTTCTATACCTAGCCTAAGTGTTAATAGTGAAGTAGTTAAGAATATTCGTGGTACTCTGCAAAAGTTGGTATGTTTGTCAAATGGGGGGGAGAAGGGCAAAAAAGTTGGAGATCAATGGAAAAATGGTGTAGGACAACCTGGGGGGAAGAGACATCGAAAAAATCCTTGGAGAATAATTGGTTTCTGATTAAGCTCCTAAACCAAGAGAGGAGGAATAATGCTCTAGAACTAGGGCCCTATTTTTTGGATGGTGTTCAAGTACATCCTGTAGAATGGAGCTCAAATTTTGACCCAAGGAAGGACTGGGCTGGGGAAAGTGTAGTGTGGGTAAGGCTCTGCAACCTACCCTCAGAGTATTGGTCAGAGGAAACCCTAGAGGAAATAGGTAGAATTTTAGGCAATCTCCAAAACGTAGACAACATCCAAGAGGACAAGAGAAAAGGTACTTACTTTTGGATTTGTGTAGCAAAAGCCCAGGGGTTAGAGGTGCCTAAGGAGATAGAACTCATATCCAAGGAAGGTTCATGGAGGCAGGAAGTGAGTAGGAGGATATCCTATAATTATGCCCTATATGAAAATCATTGAAGCACTATAGGAAATAATGTATAGAGAAGAGAGAGGTTAACAATCCTAGCATAACAAAACAAGATAAGGTGTGGGGAAAAATAAATAATAATAATAAATTAGAGATGGGAAAATCAGTTGAGTTCTCTAAAAAAGAAATGGTGGAATCAATGAAAGTAGGGCCGAAGGAGATTGAGCTAGGTGGGAAGATAACCCTGGACACCCGACAAGAGGAAAATCAAACAACTTGGTGGCTAGTTCAAGGTGATACTGTAACCTTTCCGGAAGCCAAAATGCTGTGGGAAGATGGTTTCCCCCATCTCACAGACATTAGGTTAGAGAATCAATTAGTAGTAATAAAAGAGAAAGAGGAAAACCAGAAGGTGGTACCCAGAGAGATATCAGATATGAAGTCACCAAACAACCACAAGAACCCTGAGGAAGGCCAGGAGGAAAGTCAGGAGGTGAGAAGTATGGATTTAGAGTCAGAGTATGGTGAAAGCTTTGAAGAATATCAGGAGGGAATATTGGCTGAAAGAGGAATCGAACAAATACCCTCGGTAAGAAAACCACCAAGGATCAAATCAAACAACCAAAGAGGTCGCAAGCCCAATAAGGAAAAACTAAAAATGAAAGGAGCAACAAAAGGTAAAAATAAACTAGGCCAAACAATCCTTAGAAATGGGAAGGGAATCCCCCTTCTTGGGGAACCATGAAAATAATAAGTTGGAATACTAGGGCCTTAAACATCCCTAGTAAATGGTGCCACTTTAGGCGTCAGATAAACAATAATAAGCCAGATATTTTATTAATTCAAGAGAGAAAATGGAGTAAGGAGGAACATGAAAGGAGGCTAAAGTGGTGGGAAGGTTGGGAAGGATGCTGTAAAGAATCAATAGGGGCATCTGGGGGGCTAGGAATATTTTGGAACCCAGCTTCAGTATTTTGTAAACCCATGGAGAATAAGAAGAATTGGACAATAGTCTCAGTGTGACTATATCAGGATAATTCATAACTCAATATGATCAATGTATATGGCCCTATAGCCCCAACAGATAAAAGACACCTCTGGGCATAAATCTCCACCTTCCTGAGTCAAACAAAAGAAGTAAAAACTATAATTGGAGGAGACTTCAATGCCACTCTAAATAGTTCAGAGAAGCAAGGTGGATTACAAAACTTGATAAGATTTCAAATATATTTCCAAGAATTTGTAGACCAAAATATGTTAAGAGAGATAAATACTAGGAATGGAATATATACCTAGACCAACAGAAGGTCGGGCCACTCTAGAATAGCAAAAAAAATGGACAAATTCTTGGTAACTAGGGAATGGAATCAAGGAACGAACTTGTTGGAGGATTCAATTCTTCCCTGGAGTGGTTTAGATCACTTCCCAATACAACTTGAACTCCAGCTAGATTTTTTTAAAGGGGGGTCTCCCTTCAGATTCAAAAAAATGTGGATGAGGGATCCAAGCCTTTTCGAACAGATATCAATTTGGTGGAAGGAAGTCTGGATCGGTAACCACTCACACCTTTACTCCTTCCAAAAGAAACTCGCTCATATAAAAAAAAGATTGTGAGTATGGAATAAAGAACATTTCAAAAATATTTTTGAAGAAAGTGATAAGATAGAAAATGAGCTCAAAATATTAAATGAGAAAATAATCAAGAGTGGTATGGGTCAAGAGGATTATCTAAGGGAGAAATTTCTATTAGAGGTTCAATATAAGTCCTTAGAAAGATTGGAATGTCATCGGAAGTAGAAATCTAGGGAACAATGGCTCCAAGAAGGAGATAGGAACACTGGGTTCTTCCATAACTCAACATTGATCAAAAGAAATTCGAACAAAATAACAAAGCTGATGAGAGATGATGGATCCCTTGCTAGAACTACTTAGGAAATAAATCAGGAAGCAGTCAAGTACTTTGAGTCACTATTTAAAAAAGAAGACCAAGAGGACGTGGGCTCAAGGGAGGAGTTCATCAGAAGAATACCGAAGCTGATCTTAGAGAATGAGAATACTGAACTTACTAAACCCATAAGTATGGAGGAAGTCAAAAAGGAAACACTCCAATTAGGATCAGACAAATCCTCAAGCCCGGATGGCTTCCTGGCCTCCTTCTTCCAGATATATTGGGAAATAATCAAGGAAGACCTAGTCAAAGGTGCAAAAGAGTCAAGGAAGAAAAAAGAAATGCTAGGAGCAATCAACCATACCTTCATAACACTTATTCCAAAAAATAAAGAAGCAAATTGCATGGGGGAATACATGCCAATTTCTCTCTGTAATACAATATACAAAATAATCATGAAGACCATCGCCAATAGGATCAAAATGGTAATAAGTAAAATCATCTCAGAAGAGAAAAGTGGTTTTATCCCAGGTAGGTCAATTGTGGAAGGGATAATAGTGAAACATGAAACGATCCACTCTACAAGGAAGTTAAGAATACCTAGCATGATCCTAAAGGTTTATATTTTGAAGGCATATGACCAAATAGATAGGAAATTCTTTCTAGAGGTTCTTTTAGGTTTTAGTTTTAATAAGGAAAAAGTGGATTAGATTAAAAGTTGTATAAGTGGCCCAAGATTCTCAATCCTAATAAATGGTGTCACCCAGGGGTTAATTGATTCCTCTAGGGGGATAAGGAAAGGTGATTCATTGTACCCATTCCTTTTCATCATAATGGCAGAGGCCTTGGCTAGAAAAATAGGTCAACTCAGAGAGGAAGGCTCATGGAAAGGAATCAAGGCAACACTTGGGGTAGGGGCAAGTTCCCATCAATAATTCATGGATGATACCATCCTCTTTGGATTAGCCACAGGAGTAGAGGCAAGGAAAATCAAAGAAGTTTTGAATAATTACAGTAAATCTTTCAGCCAGGCCATCAAATCGAGAAAATCAAAAGTTTTCTTTCTCAATACCCAACCTAGCCTTCAATGCGTTCTCACAAGAATATTGGGTATCAAATTGACTAGTCTTCCAGGGAGATATCTAGGGATGCCATTGTTCGCTGAAGCAAATTGCATCACCTATTGGGAAAAATTAGTAGGTAATTGCAAGAAGAAAATGGAACTCTGGAAAGGAAAATGGCTATCATAAGCAGGTAGGCTCATCCTGGTTAAAACCATTATGGCAGCGATCCCTATCTATTCAATGTCGCGCCTAAAAACCCTCAAGGGCATTATGGATCAGCTCAATCAAATTATGAGAAATTTCTTTTGGAATTGACCAGAGGACTTAAATAAAGTTCCCCTACTAGCATGGGATAAGGTATGTAAACCTCAGGTCTCGGGTGGAGTAGGAATAAGGCAGATAAAGGAAATGAACCAGGCTATGGGTGCCAGAGTGGTTTGGCAAATGTACACGAGCAATCATAAATGGGTCAAAATCCTTAGAAGAAAATATATTGACTCCAATGAGCCAATAAACATAGTCAGGGTACTCAAACCACCAAAAGGATCAACAATTTGGAACTTCATTTGTGAATGCAAATATATCATATACAAGCATGTGCCGTGGGAAATCCATAATGGCAGAAAAGCATCATTCTGGGAAGATTCATGGGATGGTCACGCCAAGTTAAACAATATGCTGGGACTGGAGGCCATCAAGGAAGAAACTAATAGGGTATGGGGACACAAGATAAATGACTATGGAATTATTTTATGGGAAAATGGAATCAAGAGGTGGAGGTGGAAAAACATAGACACACTTAATGCTCCTGCAATGCAAAAATAGGCTCTGAAAAGGATATTGGAAGCTAGAACCTTCCCCGTCGGTGAAGGGGAAGATGTCCTAAGATGGAGTGCCTCAGCACATGGGTAAATGCACAAAGTTGGGTCCACGAAATGTGGAAGTTTTTTCCTTAGCCGAAAAAATGAAATCGACTAAGCAAAAACGAGATTCCAATTTTTAAGAATGAGATCTTGATTGAAACGAAACAAAAAAATTGCATTTCAAAACCCTAGAAATTGAAATAAATTGAAAATTTGCATTTATAAACCCTAATTAAGCTTTTTGAAATCTCAAATTCAAATCAAAGCAAAAAAGAAAAAGAATTTCAAAACTCTAGTTTGAATTGAAACTAAAAAATTGTATTAAAAACCCTAATTGCTTAGAAATTGAAACCCTGAATTGAATTGAAACAATAAAAATTGCTAAAACCCTAAATTGAAATCGAACAAATCATTTTGATTTTGAAAACCCTAATATTCAAGCTCAAGAAATTTCTTTTGCATTGCTTAAATGTTTTAAATTTTATTTGCATTGTATGGATAAAATGATATGTTAAATTTTAGTTTCAATGTTAAATTATAATTAGATTAGAAAAAAATTCCATTTTTTGTGAAATGAGTACATTATTGCTATATGAATTTTCTTTTAGAACTATCTTTTATATGAATTTTGATAATTAATTTTAGGTCAAATAATCAGTCTATTCTAAATCTAGCTTCATCTAGGGATCTAGGGATCTAGGGTTCTTGAATTGAAGTTGAACTACTTAAGAAGAAATGTGGTATTTTGATGAAATGTAAATTAAATTAGGGATGGTAAATAAATCAACTCTCTTTTAAAAAAATGTAGATGTCTATTCTATTAGAGAAAAAATGAGGATTTTGAACAATTAATTATTAGAAATTAAGATTTAAGTTATAATCTATTTTGAAGAAAAATATATTTTTTAAATACATTTTTGAGAAAAATAATGGTAAGAAATATATAAATTAATTTAAAGAATAGAGTTTATGACATATACATAATATTTATTTTTTGTGAAATTAAATGAGAGGGTTACTTGACACATAAAGATTAGTTCTATTAAAAATGAAGATTTAAGTTATTAAGTAGTGGCATTTAAAAACACCTAGGGGCACTAAGTTTTGGATCTCAATTGTCATGTTCTCATAGGTTAGCCCTCATGATAAGATCAAGTTCATGATTATGGAAATGATTGAGGAGAATAGTATTCAAACCTAGAAATGGTGATGCATAATTAGATTAAATTTAGGTCCTCCTATTGAAGTGTTCCTATCATATAATACTTTCAAAAATTTAAATGATTTGCGAATAATGATCAAGTGTAATTAAATGATAAAATAAAGACAATTGAATGCCTTCAAATACTAAGCAAGTTTAGTTGGCTCATAATGTATTATTAAATGTGTAAGGGATGGAAAATTTTGAATTTAAATTTTTAAATTTTAATGATTAAATCCATGGTTTAGGATTTACCATATATATGTACTTAGAGTATTGGTCTATGATTTAAAATTTTGCACTAGTTACCTAGACACTAAATAATCTAAATATATTTTTTTTCTAAGTTCATTTAGGTTTTTTCAATTACAAACAATCTAAAATAAAATAATTTCAATTCAACATTAACTAATTTTATATTATACATGTTTTATATCATAAAATTCTTTTAAGTGAGTTAAATATTAATGAAAAAAATATTAAATAAAATAATCTTAAATTCAATTAAAAAACATCTAGTTAAAATATACATCAAACTCAATCTTAATCACACATCATTATGTGTTTCTATTATGGAAACAATCAATCTATTCATAAAATAAAAAAATATTCATAAACTAGGCACTAACTTGCAAGTCCATTATTCCAAGGGCCACCCAAACTTCACCCTAAGTTCATTAAACCCTAAGCCCTGAACTCTAAAATCTAAACCCTCAACACTAAAGAAACTATTTTTTCTTAGGACCTTCTAATAAAATTTGGTTGCCTAGGCAACTCCACCACATTTGATTCCCTTAAGCCATGTCATTTTGTCGTAGAACCTTACTACAAAGATCCCCTTAAGCCAAATTTGATTCCCTTAAGCCATGTCATTTTGTAGTAGAACCTTACTACAAAGATCCCCTTAAGCCATCCTATTATCGTAAACCCTAAACTCAAAACTCTAAACCCTAAACAGGCTAAAGACATCATTTTTTCACCAAATTTTATTCACTTGAGCCATGTCATTTTGTCCTAGGACCTCACTAGACATAGATCTCCTTAAGCAATCCTATCACCCTAAATCATAAATCAATGTCTTAAGGGGTCCTACTATGACATTTATTAATGGGATGAAATAAGTTTTTAAAATTTGGTGAAGTTGCCCAAGGCAACCAAATTTAACAATAACAAGATTGTGCAAGATTATAATATGAATGATATTTGAAACAAGACCTATCTCAATCAATTGTTCCACAAGAAAATGTTCTTCACTAAAGCATTCATTTTGTCTTAGGACCTTAAAATCAAATTTGGTTGCCTTAGGCAACTCCACCAAATTTTATTCCCTTAAGCCATGTTATTTTGTCCTAGGACCTCACTAGACATAGATCCCCTTAAGCCATCCTATCACCCTAAATCGTAAATCGATGTCTTAAGGGGTCCTAATATGACATTTCTTAATGGGATCAAATAATTTCTTAAAATTTGGTGAAGTTGCCCAAGGCAACCAAATTTAACAATAACAAGATTGTGCAAGATTATAATATGAAAGATATTTCATGATCTAGGTTGGTTAGTTGAAACAAGACCTATCTCAATCAACTGTTCCACAATAAAATGTTCTTCACTAAAGCATTCATTTTGTCTTAGGACCTTAAAATCAAATTTGGTTGCCTTAGGAAACTCCACCAAATTTTATTCCCTTAAGCCATGTTATTTTGTCCTAGGACCTCACTAGACATAGATCCCATTAAGCCATCCTATCACCCTAAATCATAAATCGATGTCTGAAGGGGTCCTAATATGACATTTATTAATGGGATCAAAAAAATTCTTAAAATTTGGTGAAGTTTCCCAAGGCAACTAGATTTAACAATAACAAGATTGTGCAAGATTATAATATGAATGATATTTCATGATCTAGATTGGTCAGTTGATACAAGACCTATCTCAATCAACTATTCCACAAGAAAATATTCTTCACTAAAGCATTCATTTTTTCTTAGAAACTTAAAATAAAATTTGGTTGCCTTAGGAAACTCCACCAAATTTGATTCCCTTAAGCCATGTTATTTTGTCCTAGGATCTCACTAGACATAGATCCCCTTAAGCCATCCTATCACCCTAAATCGTAAATCGATGTCTTAAGGGGTCCTAATATGAAATTTATTAATAGGGTCAAAAATTTCTTAAATTTTGGTGAAGTTGCCCAAGGCAACCAAATTTAACAATAACAAGATTGTGCAAGATTATAATATGAATGAGATTTCATGATCTAGGTTGGTCAGTTGAAACAAGACCTATCTCAATCCACTATTCCACAAGAAAATGTTCTTCACTAAAGCATTCATTTTGCCTTAGGATCTTAATCAACTATTCCACAAGAATCCTATAGGGTACTCCCATGAATCCTATCCTATAGGGCACTCCCATGAATCCTATCCTATAGACCTATCTCAATCAACTGTTCCACAAGAAAATGTTCTTCACTAACTTGCAAGTTCATTATATTCCAAGGGACACCAAAACTTCACCCTAAGTTTCATAAACCAAATTTAACAATAATTAGATCATGCAAGATTATAATATGAATGAGATAAATCATGATCTAGGTTGATTAATTTACGGTTTAGGGTGGTAGGATGGATTAAGGGGATCTATGTTAAACTCTAAACGGTAAACCCTATAACATTCATAAATTGTCTTATATTAATAGTTAATTGTATTTTCATTCAAGTAACATGCCTTAGACATAAATGAGGCCTAAAAGTTTATTTTATCACATGTATTCAATTAGGCCATTTATATTGAATGGTTTAAGGGTATAAATCCTAAACATGTATCTTACATTTTTAAATTACAAATCTAATTCAGGTTCACTCATATCTTCTAGATATCACATGGATTGATTCAATAATATTCACAATCAACCTCCATGCCCTCCATCTCCACCACCTTCACCTCCACCTCCACCCACTCCACCTCATAACCCCCCACCTCCACCACCTGAAATCGATGGTGCTCGTTTGCAAGCATGAATCGATTCCAATGTTAGAACCATCCAAGATCAAATCAACATTATTCAAAATGAAGAATTTGTCACACCACCTATGAGGATGATTGCATCTAGGATGCAAACCATTGTGGATGTTGTCAAGGCTATGGATGGGATCTTAGATGAGAATCAACAATGGCTAGAGGAGAGGAGAACTTCTGATTCTGGAAAGGAAAACACAAATAAATGAAGAGATGTAGTAGAGAGCCACAATAGTTAAGACAATGATCTTAAATAGTTATGAATTTATGAATTTGGTGAATGATGGATATTTTGTGTGATGAACTTGGTGAACGATGGATATTTTGTGTGACGTGAATTTATGATTTTGGTTCTAGATGGATATTTTTAGATGGATGGTTCTAGATGGATATATATATGCGTTAGACATAAAATGAGCTTTTTGTGAATGTTTCAAGTTTATTATTTACTATGTACACATGCATTAAAATTGCACATATAGTTATTAAATTTTGAAATTTGTATGTATGTACATAGTTTACTTTAATGATGTATGCATGCAAATTATGCATGGTATTTTTGTTTTAAATGTATGTAAATGTTAAATGCATGGTATTTTTTAATTTTAAATGTATATACATAGTTTAATTGATCAAGTTAAATCAATGCATATGTGTGTTTCAATTTTATATGATCTTAATATATGTATGCATGTATCATATTTAAAAAAATTTGCATGTGTGTTTCAAATTTAACTATTTCTTGTAATTTTTTAAGTTTGTATGCTAATTTAGTATAATTTAATGCAGGTGCACACTTATATCTCATATCATGGATGATTTTAATATTGATGATATCATCAATCCACCACCTCAGCCACCTCCACCTCCACCTCCACCTCCATCTCCACCTGCCCCTCCATAACTTGTTGCATCTGATGAGGCTCGCTTACTAGCACACATAAATGATTAGGTTGCATCAATACAAAATAAAATCAATGATATGAAGAGTCAAGGATTGATTCCACCCCATGTTAGATGTTTTGCATCTGCAATGCAAAACATTGTGGATGCCATCAAGACCATTGATTCTGATCTAGATAGGCATAGATGAGACAAAGAACAAATGAGACAATTTTATGCTGATGGTCTCTCTTATAAAGAAATATTAGACCTTAAAATAATGAAAGCCCACCTAGCCCCCTACTTTCTCGACTCCATTACTCGACAACCCATTCCTGCGAAAAAATCTAGAATATCCATGAGGTGGTGCATACATCCACAGATGAGTGCACATTTTTGGGATTGATGGTATATGGTTTTTGATAGTCCCCCACATGCTAATTGGGAGTGCCCATTGTATTTTTTGAGGAAATAATATGTAGAGTTTGTTATGGGGCACAAGCCCAATTATTTTGATTTTACATCATTTCATGGTGTTGGTGGCGACATGCCACAACAGAGGTTAAGGGAAAGGGTTGATCCCCAATGCCCTGTGCATGAACAACCCCTTATTGTTGCTCCTGGTCCTCCCATTCCTGCACCTATGCATCATCGATCTATGGTCTTGACATTAGGTTGCCTTAGTACACTCGCAGGAGACCTTGATCAACATGCTTCTGCGATAGTAGGTGGGGAGCATAGAGATGATGATGATGGAGGATTGTTCTATGGAGCTAGTTCGAGTACCACTCCAGGAGTGTCAAGGCCCATCCCACATGTATGTACTAGTTGTCATCAAGTATGCTATGGACCCGATCAGACCACACCTAGTTCGGCTGGACGTGGAGATTCTAGTGGTTCATTTGGTCACATTAGTTCAATTGTAGAGTTTCTTAAAAGAGGCGAACATCCTGAGGACACTGGTACACAGGTATAAATATGCATCTACACATTCATTTTATAATAATTTTGATGAATGTATATATCAAAGTAAAGTTTGCAATAAATATTAACAATCAAACTGTTTGGTGTACAAACGATAGTAATGATGGGGCCATCATCCATTCCACGAGTACATACATCGACACTAGTCCTAATCGGCAACCCTTATGGGGTATTTTGATTTCATTTTTTTAAATTATAAATGAAATGATTTTTAACTTGAGTTTTAAATTTATAATTGAATAACATATATTTTTGAAATCTTTATGTTGGTTTAGGCGAGTCAATCGGCTTCCACGTCGATTCCACCTGAGGGGTTGTTGAGCACTCCTCCACTATCAGCTGTCGTAGACTAGGGGTAGGTATATTTATATTGTAAATTGTTTAACTTACATTAGTATAGTTACAATTATGAATTTTTAATTCACTATATATATGAAATGTGCATGTACACTTGTAAATATTATAGCCTTGTGTTACATGTCTGTCTGGGTTGATACCACAATTAGAATGGGCATTGGGCAAACATTAGATTTTACAGTTACTCGTGAGGCCTCTGATTTTTAGGTTGTTTAAATAAATTTCTACACAAAATGTGTAAACTTGAATATATATATATATATTTACCTAATTCAAGTATGTACATGCTTTAACTTTGATCTTGTAGGACTTTGATAGTGTGACTTTCAGCCCTGACTCAGACATAGTTACACCTCCAGGAGGGCATGTGGAGCAGGCTCCTGATCAAATGGTAACTTGAATTTTTTATTATATTTAAATTTAATTATAGATTATATATTGTGAATATATAACTAAATAATTTTAAATTTCAAATTGAATATTAATATAATTTGAGCTAATACATGTTTTAAATTATTTTTTCTTTTATAGCATGTGACACATCTAGTAGTTGAGAATGGACAAACATATCCTGTAGAAGAGGGTGCACAACCTATGGATATGGTACAATTAAAATATGATAAATTATAAATTAATTTCAATTAAATCATTTTTAATTGTAGACTTGTGCATCTAATTTCAATTTTTTTTTCTTGTTTGTGTAGATTGATTAAGAGAATGTAGAGGTTGCTTTAGGTGTAGTAGAGCATCCAAACCCATATATGACAGTAATTTAATTTTAATATGATGAATTATAAATTAAATTGTCACTAATTTTTTTTTCACTGTCTTACATATGATTTCATATTTCTCTTGTACAAAGTGTTTCAGGTCATCTACATAGTCTACATGGCACAAAGAGGTCTCTTGATTATAGAGACAATACATGACCTAGAAACATGATTTTGTGGGTTATATTTGTTTATTTTGTGGACTATATTTTTGGTTTGTCACGTACTTTGTTGGACATTATAATTCATGGTTCTTGAGTACTTATTTGGACTTTAGTTCATGGGTTGTACTCTGTTGGACTTTTTTTCATGCACTTAATATATTTACACAAATTATAGACTTTATTATTGTTTAAAATTTTAATTTACACATATACATTTATGCATTTTATGTTCATAGTCAAGATATTAATATAGGACATTAATGTGAAATTAAATATAAATATGAAATTAAAGTTGAAATTAATAGGACATTTTAATAATTATAGTTTACAAATTTACTGATCTCATATGTGATATGTGCATTCAATAATTAGCTATAATTAGTCAATGAACTTATTCAATTCGCGTCAATCAATAATTAGTCAATAAATCATAATTCACAAACCAAAACAATTCATTTATATACCAGAAAGGATAAAATTTTAAGAAATTATCAAAACCATACAAGATTAGAGAACAAAAGCATTAATAAATTCTATAAATAATAAAATCTAACACTAATTTATAAGCTGTCAAAACAAATAATGGCATCCAATACTATTTTTTAAGCTGTCAACACAAATAATGGATTCCAATACTAAATTATAAGGCATAAATTGAAAACAAATAAGGGGACATCTTAAGGGGTCATAATACAACGTCTTAAGGGGTCATAATAAACATCTTTAGGGGATGTCTTAATGGTTAATAATAGAACACCTTAAAGGGATGTATTAAGTGTTCATAATACAATGTCTCAAGGGGATGCCTTAAGGGGTCATAATACAATGTCTTAAGGGGATGTCTTTAGGGTCATAATACAATGTCTTAAGGGGTCATAATAAAATGTCTTAAGGGAATGTCTTACGGGGTCATAATACAACATCTTAAGGATATAATTGATTTAACAATAATGTATGCATGCAATTTAGTGATTTGAAGACATACAAGGACATTTGTGTATATATATGTCATCTCAAAACAATGTTCACAAAATTTGGATATGCCATCTCAAGAACATCTCAAACTCATGCCCAGAATGTACTAGGTCTTCACACCGCCTAATATAAAAAAGGTACAAGCAATATCAATGAAATCATCAAAACATCCATAATTTAATTTATATAAAACTAACTATATGTACACAACTCAAGTACTTCATTTAAAAGTATTCCAAGCATCCTCTCCTTTTTGTTTCAAAGTATGAGATCAATGCAATGATGGCTTAATGATATAAAAAAATGATAATAAATCAATTTAAACTATTGATGTACAAACAATATCAATATGTAATCAAAACATGTATTTAAATATATTTTACTAATAATTACCTCTATTTAAAAGGACAATATAAAAATTAAACTATATTTACTTGTATTTTCTTATTCCATTGTACCATTTGTAGCCTCTCTTTTTTGTACTACATCTATGATTGTCTCATGCTCTTCCATAGAAATTGTCCATAACACTTTATTTGCAAGTCTTCCGCGATACCGATCTAGTTTTATATTTGTTGCCACCACCAAATGTGAATAATGTATTATTTTTTTATGCGGTTCATAATCTTCGAATGCAGGTAGACCATTCTTCCTTGCTAGGTATTTTCATAGCCAAGTGCCAACAACCACAACTGATCCTATTGGAAAATATGAAAAAAATCATGATATAAGTTCTCAAATTTTTCTTAATGAGATGGAAAACTTGTTCTAAAATATTGTTTGAGGGGATCAAAAAAATTGTTATCAAAATTTGCTTAAGGGGATGTCTTAAGGGGATCATGGTACCTATTGGATAATGATAGCCATCATCATCTTCTCGAGGTGATATTAACTTATGTTTACTCTCCACACAATGAGCCAACCAATATTCTGTTTGCTCTTCATTCCCCTCAGGTGCAACAACAACATACACATGTCCTACAAACAAAAAATGATTTAATAACTTGTGCATATCAATATAAAAAATTTAGTATTACAAAATAACTTAATAAATCGAAATTAAATGAAATAAATTGAATTAAATTACCTTCTTGTACAAGGTCTGAAACACAGTCATAGTCTTCAAATGCAAACACTTGATAATTTTCTTCAATAGTTCTTTCATATTGATCATGTGCTTGTGAAGGTGTCAACGATCTTTGCTCCCATTGTTCAACCCATTATGTATTTTCACATGCTTCCCAATCTCCTAAGATGCAAAACTGGAAAAAAACATGCAAGCTCCCTTGTCCAGATAGTCCATGTGCTTGTTGTCAAACTCCTAAACGAATGCCATTGAGTAGATCCACTAATTGTCTCACAGTCAACTCTAGGTACAATGTTATCTTCTTCAACCAACCAAAAGAATCAATGAACTCTAGAGTACTCAATCGAACCAAGTGTAGATAATATTGTATTACACCAATCGACAATCCCATGTGCTACTTTAAATTTTACTGAATCTTCAAATTTTAATTGTTCTCTAGCAAGAATTCTTTTGACACATGCACCATCTCCATCATGTTCTCCTTTACCATGCTCAGCTTCAAAAAAACTCCATATATGTTGGACATTAAGTTCTTTGTGAATCCTACTTAACCAATAGAAAATTTGAGCATTCTTGAACTGCCTCGTACAATTATCTGATAATATGAGGTGTTCTTTCATATGGATTCCTCTTTCTCTTAAATTTTTGTAAAATATACTAAAATAGTATTGAACAAACTCTGATGAGTGTAATCGGTTGTCACTCAAATAAAAATGATACTCCCTTAGAACTATTCTATCATTCTCAATGCTATTATTTGCATGTCTATAAACAATATGGACAAACATAGCTACTTGCACTGAATTATAATACTGTGATTGAATTTCCTCTTGCGGAGCTAGAGTATAATTTTATGCAAAAATCAACCACTGAAAGTATAGTACCAATTGGAAATGTGTTTCTACATGCACGAAATTGGCAATCAAGCCATCGAGCATGTTGAGAGTGCATGATATATTTTGGTACTATATTATTCTTAAATTCACTCATGAATTCATGTACGCTAAATTTTTCTGTAACTAAATCACAATGCTTTCTTATTTTTCCATCTTTTAAAGAATAGTGAACATTCTTAAATCTTTTAACTTCTAATAATTGTTGTCCAAAATCATTATCAACACTTTCATGCATACAAATTCCTAAGAACAAAAGGTTTCCACAGTCAATGCATTGTCTAGAAATACAAGAACTTAAATAAAACAATTTACCATTAGATCTTTCACAAAACAAACTTGAAATAAACTCCCTTATTGCTTCAGGTGGCATATTAATACCACATTCCTCTATAATCATGTTAGTATGCAAGGTACAATGTATATATCAAAAAACATCATAAAAATAATGAAATTGAACATACATTTTACAACAACAAGATTTTCGTTGCTTATTAATTTTTACATACCATGGTTTACTTTTTTCAAAAGAACTTTGACTTATTTTAATATTACCGGGTAACACTAAATCATCACAAAATTTTCTATAAAATTCAGTTTGTGTTGTATCTAATAGGTGTTTTGGGTGAGGATTGTGAACTTTCGACCCCACCTTTAATTTTAAAACATCTCTAGCATTAGATGAAACCCTAGTACTATCATGCCAATATTTTTCAATCGAGGATTGAATTTCAACATTCAATTTCATATAAGACCTTAGGAGTCGACCATTGAAACTCCAACATTGGTTGATAGGATCATTTTCTATAATTATTCTTCTTTTTGCCGCTCTTAGCAATGTTTTAGGATGTATTTTTAAAACTTCACTAATATTTCTTATTAGTCTTTTATTCAAAGTTGCTTTATTAACTATAGCAGTTGTTATAGCTCTTCTTGCTGCATTTTTATCTTTAGATCGGCAATTTTTTCCAATCAATTGAATGACACTAGCAACAGTACACATACCATGTTTTAATGATTGATCTTTTCTTTTTGGTTTAACAAAAAATCCTAACCTTTTCATTATTTTCCTCATTTTTTGCATTCTCATCAATTGCATCATTAGTTGACATTGAATTATAATTTTTTTACGATAAAAGAATTCATTGTATATTTTATTTGCATGTGTTCTTATTTTCCTCCAAGAAATTTGACCAGGAAGATTATCAAAAACACCACTTTCAATTTAAAGAAAAGTATTTTCATTAAATTCAACATCACATTCTAGATTTTCATCTTCATCTTCATCTTCATTTTCATTTTCAACTTCAAAACGATTTACATTTTCATCAACAAAATGGTTTTTATTTTCATTTACATCAACAAAACGGTTTTCATTTTCATTTACATCAACAAAACGGTTTTCATTTTCATTTACGTCAACAAAACGGTTTTCATTTTCATTTACGTCAACAAAACGGTTTTCATTTTCATTTACATCAACAAAACGGTTTTTGTTTTCATTTTCAATAAAAGGATTATTCTCAATTTTATTTTCAACAAAAGGATCATTCTCACTATCATTTTCAACAAATTCTATAAAATTTTCATCTCTCTGAATATTATCAATGTCAACATCGTTAAGTCTAGCATCTTGTAAAATTTCTACATACGAATTTACCATTTCACTAACATGTGGATTTGAAGATGTACTTGTATTTGTGCATATTGAAACATTATCCATAGCATTGAAAGAGGGATTTGAAGACATAGTAGGACTTGATTGTATAATCATATTCTTCTCCATATTGACTTCTTACAAATTCACTTCATCTACAACCATGGTCTCCTCTATGTTTTCATCTTCAATAGTTGTGGAATTGGATGCTCCCCCATCATTCATTGATTTAATTCTCATTCTTCTTTATCTTTGTCTCTGTCTCTCCTTCTCTTTGTTTGCTTCAATTTATTCAGGAGTGAATGTCTTCCTCCTCTTATTACGACATTTATTTCCCATGATTATAAATTTTTGAAGCACAAACGAATTTAAATAGTGAAATTCTTCAAAAAATTTGATTCAAATTGGAAGTTCAAGACCTAAAAGGACTAAATTATTCCTCTTGTGTTCCTCAAAACAAGTAGAAAACTAGCACAATTCCACTTTAAGACTAATTTCTTCATGCCTCCTTTGAAAAAATCAATTCATATTGCAAGTTGAAGACCTTTTGTTCTTTCTTTGAAAAAATGGGATCTCTGCTTTGAATTTTTTTATCAAGAATGCAAGTCACCACCTGTAAAAAAAATGCTGAATGAAAAATAGACCAATTTTGCTGTTCTTGGCCGTACATGTGAAGTTGCAGATTTCACAGTAAAGTTTGATAGTAATTTAAAATAACACAATTGAAGAGAAACAGAATCCCATTTTAAACTCAGGATCCCATTTTCAATTATTGAATTCGGTGACCGTTGGTAGGGGAATGGGATCACATTTATAAAATGGGATCCCATTCTTGTGTCAATGGTTACTGCATTCAATAATCGAAAAACGGGATCTCGTATCTTTTTTTTTAATTTGAATTTTTTTTTGGTTTGTGGTCGAGGTTTTGCTTCGGATTTTGGTTCGAGAAAAGCATTGGGAGTCCAAACCTAGGCCTTCAACTTGGTTTGGCTTGCAAGTTGAAGGTTCTAACAATGTTAGGGAAAAAAATTGATTTTGTACATATGGCTGACGACCTTTTTTTTGCAAATTTTTTTGACGAAATTAACACCCATTTTAGATGAGACAATGCAGATATCAAATATGTATTTTTTTTTACAATTGGATTATTTTTTCTATTTTTCAATTAATTTATGATGAAATTGGTCCATAAACTTTAAATATCAGTGTTTTTTACTATTTTAATAACTTTTGATCAACATAACATTTTGACAAACGGATTGCACAAGGACAAACTTCAAATGATTCTTTTCAATTTAAAAAAAAATTGCAAAAAATGATAACTTTAGGTCATCTTATGCGTGTCGTACACGATGATTTTTCTAAACATCAAATATGCTTGATAAAAAATTAACAAAAAAAATATTCAACAAAAAATTACAAAAAAATATCTAGGGCACGCTTCAATGAGTCACAATTCTTTTCCCAAAAGGATTTAGAAAAATATGATAATTTAAGTCAAAATATGGATGTAGTACACGTGCATGGTATGGTAAAAAAAAAAGACTTTTAAATAGTGGTTTTTACAAAATCCTATTGAAACTGAATTTGTACAATGTGGGTATTGAAATAAATTACATATTTGAAAACTAGACTCTGAGTACTACATTTTATGATTATTGACTTGTTTGAAGATTTAATGTCTAAGTGCTTCAAATTTTAAGGTCAAATGTGTCAAACTCTGAAAATCAGGGAAAACACTTACACTTTTTGGCCAAAAAGTGGACTCAACTTCTTGCCAGCACCCAAATGGAGAATATAAAGTGAAGCTTGGATATAGGATCAAGGAAAAAAGGGTGGAAAGGAAAACCTGGCCAAACACACTATGCTGGGGGAAGTATTTTCTACCAAAAGTCAGAGTATTCACATGGCTAGCCACTCAGGGAAAGATTTTAACTCAAGACAAGCTATCAAAGTTAGGATTCAGAGGCTAGAGTAGATGTGTAATGTGCAAAAATCAGGCAGAGTCATCATCCCACCTCCTACTTACCCGCCCCTATGCTAAATACTTACCCGCCCCTATGCTAAATTCTCCTGGAAGCTCATCCTTAAACATCTAGAATACCCAACTCCTTTATCATCAAATCTTTGGGATTAGATAGCTTCATGGCCAAATAAACTACACAAAGGGGTATTCAACAACATATGGAAAATAAATCCATCCATGGTATGCTGGGAAATATGGAAGGAGAGAAACAGGTGCACCTTTCAGGAGCAATCAATGGGGAGAGGAAAATTAGCAGGATGACAAATGAAGGTAGTAGTGGAGCTAGTAAACAATGCAGCAAAAAACATCTCTTATCCAAAGAACGTATTCACCAACAGAGATATTGAACTCTCTAATAAATTCAACGGGCTACACATCCCTCCCATTATAAGCACCTTGAAGGCACCACAAAAGGATGAAATTAGACACATGATAGTTTGATAAAAACCACTACCAGGGTGGATTAAAATAAAATTCGACGGTGCCTCCTCAGGGAATCTTGGAGCAATTGGTATTGGATGTGTGGCAAGAGACTCCAAGGGGAAGGTGGTCGCTCAAGAAGAAAAAAAATAGGACAAGAAAAAAATAATATGGCAAAAAAAAAGAGCGGCATTGTGTGAAGTAGAATTAGGAAAGAGCCTTGGTGCAAAAAAACTACACCTGGAGGGAGATTCACTGATCATAATAAACTCTATTAGATGCAACTCCACACCGAACTGGATATTCAAACTTTGGTTAAGTCCAATTCAAACCTTGACATCATCCTTCGAAGAGTTTCGTGTCAGCCATGTATACCGTGAAGGTAACTTCGTGGCTGACATCCTGGCTAAACATGCAGCAACGAAGTTGAAGTATGGCTCAGGAAGAGACAACCAAGCCAAACCTGTGTGAAGAGTCGCACCAACAATGAGGATGGAGAATGGGCGACGACATCAGAATCTGTAATGGGTAAGAAAAGTACTTTTGGGGAGTTGAGTGGTCGTCACAAATGGTAGGTAAAACGTCCCTTCAAGATCCAGTTGATCAAGTCAAGGCAAAATTAAGTCACATTAGAAAGGCAGCCTTGAGAATGAAGGACTGGAGTAAAGGATCACTCGTGTGAAGGGACAACGCCATTAAAGAAGGTCCAGAAAAGGAAATTGCTGGCTATAAGGATAACTAGCGCAGTTGTAAATGTCACAACAACAAAAGCATTTTGGGAAGGTTGGCAAAAAAATGGATACACCTGTATGCCTAGAAACAACCACCACCATGGTGCCATTCCAGGGGGAAGTGACAGATATAAGGCTATGAGGTATTTTCACGGTAAAAGATAAGGTAATCATTCACACGGTAAAGGAGGTTCTTGGGAGGGAGTTCATATGGTCATTCCACAAGCACCGTCTCAACACCGATATCCCTGAAATGTTTCTTGCAATAGCACTCTACAAGGGAATGGAGAAATCCAAGGTAAAAAATCTATGCCAATGCATTTTCAAGCACATGTACCAAGGGGAAATTGATGCAGTCTTGGACAACATTGATGAGCTCGGGCAAATACCCATGCCACAACACTACTATGTGCTAAAGAGGAGCGGGGGAAGGCTAGTCCCAAAATTCCCTATCCTATCAGCAATAGAACCAGAGGCATTGGAAGAGCGTTGCAAGGATATAGATAGGAATCTGAATTTCCTCATGCATGCGACAGGACTCACAGAGCCTTTGTCAAAGTAAGCTCTGGGATACTACATGGCGAGGGAGGGTTTTGAAGTGGATAGCGACGAGGAGGAAATCAATGAACCGAAACCCACGACTCTTCCAGACTTAGGGGAGGACTGGATAAAAGATGACGGTCAAGATGTGGAGGAAATTGCGAGTGGCCCAACCCACAAAAGATGCAAATTGGAGTGTCCAGTCAATTCTTGTGCGACACATGCAAAGCAGATGCGCAAAGAAGCGACGACCCAGGGTTCAGGACATGACACATCCAACCCTCTGTTCATTGCTCTGTGTGGGCCATGGAAGTTGAAGGGAAGAAGGGCTAAAAAGCCATGAAAACCGATTAGTAAAGTAGTGTATTTCTGTTTAGAAGATAAGTTGATAGAATAGTATAAGCTAGGCTATTAGAAATGGTGCAATGTAATTTTGTTTCTGGGCCTGTATGGCATTCCAAAGTTTTTGTGCAATGAACTTAGCCGAAAGGCAACAACTGTAATATTTTTTGACTGATAATATATGGAGCTGGCCGTACCAGCTATTAACCTACCAAAACAAATAAAAAAATATAATATAATAAAAAAAAATATATAATATAATAATATAAAAAATATAATATAATAATATAAAAAATATAATATAATAATATAATATAATATAGTATAATATAATATAATATAATATAATAATATAATAATAATATATATATAATATAATAATATATATAATATAATATAATATAATAATATAATAATATAATATAATATAATATAATAATATAATAATATAATATAATATAATAATATTATAATATAATATAATAATGTAATAATATATACATAATATAATATAATATAATATAATAATATAATATAATATAATAATATAATATAATAATATAATATAATATAATATAATATAATATAATATAATATAATATAATATAATATAATAATATAATATAATAATATAATAGAACATAATATAATAATATAATAATATAATAATATAATATAACATAATATAATATAGTATAATAATATAATATAATATAATATAATATAATAATATAATATAATATAATATAATATAATATAATATAATATAGGATAATATAATATAGTATAATATAATATAATATAGTATAGTATAATATAATATATTATAATAATATAATATAGTATAATATAATAATATAATATAGTATGCCAATAGGTATTTACATTGGGTGCAAATTTAATATCACTCATGAGAGTAGAAGTTAGAAGTATCTCCTTTTATTTAAGATTACATCACTCACAAAAATAACATAATTATGAAAAGTGATAAAATACCATTATTTAATAATAAAGCTCTTTTCTCAAGAAAAATCTGTGTAAAATGGAATCGAACCTTCAAGTTTGGACTGGACAACATTAAAAGAAAGGATACTATTTTACACATAAGTTGAAGCATACTATTTAAATATGCTTTTTTTCTTTAGGTGCAACTATTTTTTTTGGGACATTTAAAAGTTCAATAAAAACAAAAAATATTAAAAGGATCAAAGTCTAAACAGCTAAAACAATAAAAGCTAATTACTAATAAATTTTTTACATTGTGTTATTTATTAGTTTAATGTTATATTTTTAAATACATAATGTATGAAACTTTTACAAGTGCAATTATCTACTATATTATGATAGAGATCTTTATAACTCAATACAATTTTTTTCCAAATTTTTAAATATATTACAACAAACACTGATAAGCTCTTGAAAATGCCAAAAGAAGCATAAATACCATACAAAATTGCTCCATATTTCAAGAAAATCTCAGAACCTTGATACACAATGCGACCTTTAGATAGCAGAATAATGTCATTGAACAATTCAAATTTTTTTGGTGTTGGCTGCAAGAGAGACAACACAACAGCCACATCCAATGTAAACTCTCTCCTGCACAAATAGGATTTCTATAATTTATAGTGTTAAATGTATTTTCTCACTTGTGGTCACACGCTTCTTTTGGCCTCCTGAAATTCCTCTTCACATTTCATCACCCACCATCATATTTGAGCAAACTTCCAAGCCCAAAATCTAAAGTATATGAAACAACCAGTGATAGAAATAAATAAAAAATCACTCCACTTTTTAGAGAGGACCAAAACAAGGTAGTTTATATAAAAGTTATTTTTGTTTGCATAGATTAACTTTTTTGTTCGAACAACAAATGTTCTCATAATTCGTTTGATTGTGATTTCTAAGATGTCTATCTATACGAAAAAGAAGATTATATCAAAAATATACAACGAACAATAAAAAAGGTAGTTTATATGAAAGTGTTGACTTTCTCTTTGTGGCATATTGTCCTTTCAATGTCAAAACTAATAAATTGGTTTGATACAGTGCCACATGATGTTTATAGTAGGTTCATAGTGATGGTGACGTATTTACATGTTGATGAATCATGCTAGTTTGGTGGTTTTATCTTCATGGCATATGATGCTTTACACAATTGATTTTATTTGGCACATGCATATTTAGTAGTGATAATATTCAATTCCAGTTGACTAATGCTTGGCATTATTATTCTCTATGATTTCATATCATCTGGCTAAGTTTCTATGCTATTATTATGATGAAATTTTTGTGCATATCATTTCATCATTCACAGTTTGGCATATTCATTTGTTATTGGCACATAATTACTTGATTAATATCTTTATTTTTTGGTGCTCAATTCACTTTGATATGGTTGGCATTCTATTCAGTTCTACTATCTTTGGCTGGACTAATCTATTGGATTCATGTGCAGAGGTTATATATGTCACATGGGGTGAATCTTTCTACAGGTGATAGCATTTCATTGCTCAGATTGAAGGTAATGTTGGTATTTAGTTACAAGATTTATTTTTATTCACAAGGTATTCAAAAATATGTGCTTTACCTTGTGTGAAGTCTTCTAGCACACATTCTTATACATCTTGGTTGATACACAAAGGTGAATACTTGGACTTTGGCTTAACATTGGTCTTCACAAATACTTGTCTTCATTATTATTCAAGCCCTTCACATTTTGCATATGATATTAAATTATCATCAGGATAAATGTTTATTTGACAACATTGTTTAAAGTGATATTGTATTGGGCCTTTTATATTTAACATGAAAATTACTTTATTTAAAGTCACATGGTAGTGACCAAGGAATATGCAAACTTTTGAGTGGTATCAATTATCGACAACCATCATTCACCTTGGATTAATGGTTTTTTGTCTTATCATGATGATGCCAACATTTTGAGAAAAGGATATTCCTTATAGAATATGTGATAGACTTCAAAGATTATCAATTACCTTTAAGTTTGGTTTTAAGGTGATTTTTTTGTTTCTTTATCATGGCTAAGTTTGGAACCCTAGCTGCCATAGATGATTTTCTCAGCTGCAATGGGACTCTTGAAGCTTTCACAACCGACACTAAGAGGATATGATAGAGAGCATGGATAAGTAAGAACAATTTTTTGGTTTGATAACTATCAATGGGTAAGAGCTTGTTGTGGAAGTTAGTAAGAGGAGATTCAATGGCATCTTTCAGCTGGGTCATTATGAACTCCTTGACAGGTCATCATGTTTGTTTTACTTCTTCATTTAGTTATTTCCACCATGATCAGGTATTGAAAACTCTGTGTTTTTGTGGTTTGGATTAAAATAAAAGATGTTGGATTATTTTGTTCAGGCATCTTAAGAAGTTAAGCATTGTTGTTAGTGGTTTAAAAAACCATTAGGATTTTTGGAATCTTATCTTGAAAAGAAAAAAATTATAGTTGTTGTTAAGTTTTTTATATAGTTTTCATTAAGAGATTTTATGTAGGGTTTCTCATTCTAACCCTAACCCAAGTTTCTTTGGGAGTTATATAAACTGCATCCAAAGATTATTTCTGTAGGGTCTTTAAAAGATGACTTTAAGGCATTGTTTTTGAGAGATCTAAAAAGAGGAATATGATGTTTTCAAACATTTGATATAGAAGATATTACATTGAAAATTTATTTTTTATTTGAGAAGATGTTGATATACAACATTCTTCAATAGGCTTATTGAAAATATTTCATAGTCTTCTATTGTAATTCCAGAGCTGCAAAATCTGCAATCTAGGGTTCTGATAAGACACTATAACTATGATATGTTAAAAGGGGATTGGTGCTCCTATTGAAGTTGGAATTTCAAAATTTTTGGTGTTGAGTTGGTGCTCCACCATTGTAACAGAGTTGGCGCTCTTTTGAATGAATAAAAAGATCAATTTATGAGTTGTTTTTAATACTCCAAGAGGGTTTTTCCACTCAGGAAAATAATGTGTTATGTGGTAAAATCTGTGCATTTGTGTTTCAGCCTATGTGCTTAAGTGTTAATGTTTTTAATTATGTCATTTCTCAATACAATTCATGCAATGATCTGATACTTGACTAAATATTTCATTATGTTATAAAAGTGTTCAAAATTTACATGAAGTCTTGTGGAAATAAAGCATTCGAAGGAATTGTTCAATCAAGTTTACATGAACAATCAATATCATTCTTTGTCATTGTTATGTAAGTATTTTTATCAATCTATCATTCTTTGTTGTATTAGAGTTCACTTTGCAAGTGAAGAGGTTTCAAAAATTTGTCTCAAGGTTATTGTTTAATTTGAATTTGAAGTTAAAAGTTTGAAAAAATGTATATTACTCTGATTCACCCCTCCCTCTCAGAGTAATTCATATTTAAACAATTGGTATTAGAGTGTAGGGCCTTGTATTAGGTGTCATATGTATGGTTTATTCTGGTCTTGGAAGTCAATATATCACATGTGCAAGAAGGTTCATCTGTTACAAGAGCTCCTTTGTTTGATGACTCTGATTATGTTTTCTGGAAAAATCAAAATGAAAACATATCTGATTTCTATTGATTTATATGTTTTGGATTATTGTGCAAAACAAATATAATGTAACTGCTTCCATACCCACTGATGCTGATGAGAAAAGAAAGTATGAAACAAATGCTAGAACTAAACATGCTCTTCTATGTGGTTTAACAAAAAAAGTATTTGTTAAAGTCATGAATTGCAAGTGAGCCTCTGAAATATAGGAAAAACTTGAGAATGTGTATCAAGGGAATGACAAGGTCAAAAAATCCAAAATAGTCACTCTTAAAAACTAGTTTCAAGAATTGAAAATGAAAGATGATGTAAATATTGCATATTACTTTCTAAGAATAGATGAAGTTGTAAATGCAAGAAGAGGTTTAGGTGAAATAGTTGAAGATTTTGATGTGGTTAGGAAATTAATTAGAACTTTGCAACCTAAATTTGAATATAAGGTTTCTACTCTTGAAGAGAAGAAACATTTTGATCAACTTTCCTTAGATAACTTACAAGGTATTCTAACTGCATATGAAATGAGAATTGGTAATACTGGTTCTAAATCAAAAGAAATTTCCTTCAAAGCAAAAAAGAAAGGGTTATCAAATGATAGTGACTCTGATTTATCAGATTCAAAAGAAGCTCTTCTTGTCAAAAAACTCAAAAAGAAATATAAGGGTAAGCTGCCCTTTAAATGTTTTACTTGTGGAAAGTTTGAACACTTTGCTGCTAAATGTCCTTATGGTGATCGGTCTAATGAGGATGAAAAACCAAAAACCAGTATAGGAAAAAGGCTTTTAATCCTAAAAATAAGTTTAACTTCAAAATGAAAAAGAGTCCTTCTACCAAAGAAGATTCAGATGTTGAGTCAGATGACTCACTAGGTGATGAAGATATAACTTTATTCATGGCTTAAGTAGATACATAAAAGACTTCAAATAAAGAACCAAAAAAATAGTTTGATTTAGAAAATTGTGAAATTGAATTTCTTTGTGCACTTCAAGAAATACAAATATTTAAGAAATAAATTGCTTCTCAAGAGAATAGTCCAAACAATATGATAAAATTCTTACAAGTTGAACTTGATGAATCTAAAAGAGCTGTGGATAATCTCAAATCAGTTCTTGTTGAAAAAGATAAAGAGATTCAAAAACTTGAACAACAGGTTATCACTCTTAAAAAGAAAGTTGAAGGTTATGAAAGAACTATTCACTTGAATGATATACTTGGGAAACAAAAGAAACATAAAGACATGAATGGTATTGGATTCAACACTGGTGAGTGTTCAAAAAATTTAAATCGGAACTTTAAGGTAGCTGGTAAGAAGCAACCATTTGAGCATAAACGAACCAATTTCAGGTTTAATGCATTTTTCATAGTTATTGCTTATTTTGTAATAAATTTGGACACAAAGTGAGAAATTATAGGCTTATGATGCCTAGAACACCAAGGTTTGGTCACAAACAATTCTTTGGCTTTCCAAATTCAATTAGATGCTTCATATGCAATACTATTGGTCACACATCCAAACAATGCAAACAAGGTAAACAAATCACTGAAAAGGTTTGGAAACCCAAGTTTGTTCAAAGCATAGAACAATCCATGCTTGTGTAAACTTCCTTTCTTTACAAAAAGAAGGCATTATGGGTTTTGGATAGTGGTTGTTCCAATCACATGATAGGAGATAAGGACAAGTTTTTTAAACTTGAAGATTATGCAAGAGGTTTTGTAAATTTTGGTTACAACACTAGAATTTAGATTAAAGGTAAAGGATCTCTAATTCTAAATGATGACACACCCATTTATGATGTGTATATGTAGAAAGCCTTAAAAACAATCTTTTAAGTGTTATTGAGATTTGTGACAATGGTTACAATGTTGTATTCAATTCACAAGGATATGCTATAAAGAACAAATCAGGTAAAATAGTTGCAACCAGATTAAGGAAACAAGGTAATGTTTACAATATTCTTAAATTTTCCAATCATGAAAGTAATGAAGGCATATGCCTTATGGGTCAAGTTGAAAAGAATTTGTTATGGAATAAACTATTAGGACATGCTAACTTTGACAATCTGGTTAAGATCAACAAAAACCAAAATGTGAGAGGTTTGCATGTTCTAAGCAAACCATAAAATGCAGTTTGCAAAGAATGTCTAAGAGGTAAGCAAAAAAAGGATAGTTTCAAATCCAAGGAACATGCTTCAACTAAACCTTTGCAGCTTGTACACATTGATTTGTGTGGTCCTACTAGGACAAGGCCAATAAATGGTGAGAATTACTTCATGTTATTTGTAGATGACTATACAAAAATGGTTTGGGCAACCTTTCTCAAACATAAGTCAAAGACTTTTGACAAACTTAAAATATTTCATAAAATGGTTGAGAAAGAATCTGATATGAAGCTTAAATGCTTGAGGTCAGACAAGGAGGTGAGTTTACCTCAAGAATTTATTGATTATTGTGAGAAAAATGGTATAAAAAGGCAATATGCTGCTGCAAGGACACCTCAACAGGATGGGGTTGTGGAAAGGAAAAATAGAATAGTGAAAGAAATGGCTAGAACAATGCTTGATGAAGCCAAGTTTCCTAATATGTACTATAAAAAAGCTTTTCATACAACTATTTATATTCTGAACAAAGTGCAAATAAGAGTGAAATCCAATTTCACTCCATATGAGCTATGGTATGGTAAATCTGCCTCTATAAAGTACTTCAAAATATTTGGTTGTAAATACTTTATCAAAAGAGATGATGGAAACTTAGGAAGATTTTAATCCAAATCTGATGAAGGTATCTTTATAGGATATTCTACATATAGCAAAGCTTATAAATGCTTCAATAATAGGATGAATAAGATTGTTGAATTTGTTAATGTTAAGTTTGATGAAAAGTTGCTTCTAGATGATGATCATGTGCAGGATGTTGAGGAGGAACCTATGGTAGGTCTTGAAATTTCTCCCAAATCTGCTGAAGCAGATAATATACAACAGGAGGATGCTTCAATTTCTAAAGTAGTAACACCTCCGAAAAAACCCTCTAGGATTGTTATCAAGAGTCATCCTCAAGATCAAATAATTGGGGATAGAAGTGCAGGTGTCTTGACAAGGAGAGAAAAACTTGAGGAACAAGCTCAAATTGCTGAACATTTCTTTTAGTAACTGAGTTTGAACCCAAAACATGTAGTGAAGCATTAGATGATGAATGCTGGTTGAAAGCAATGCAAGAAGAAATCAGCAATATTGAAAAGAATAGGACTTGGGAGTTAGTCCCAAGACTTGATGACAAGAATGTCATTGGTGGAAAATGGGTTTTTAGAAATAAACTTGATGAATGTGGCAAAGTTGTAAGGAACAAGGCATGATTTGTGTGCAAAGGCTATGCACAATAGGAAGGTATTGATTTTGGTGAAACTTATGCACCTATTGCTAGAATTGAATCCATTAGAATATTTTTGGCACATTCATGTTTTAAGAACTTTAAGGTTTATCAAATGGATGTCAAAATTACTTTTTTGAATGGATATCTTGATGAGGAAGTGTATATGGAACAACCTGAAGGGTTTGTTGCACAAGACAAGCCTACTTATGTTTACAGGTTGAAAAAGGCCTTGTATGGTCTTAAACAAGTTCCTAGAGCTTGGTATTCAAGGTTGTACTTACATCTAACAACTAATGGATTCACAAGAGATGGTGTGGAAAATGACCTCTATTTCAAAATGGAAGGTAATGATATTTTTGGTTGTTGAAGTTTATGTTGATGATATTATCTTTGGGTGTAATTGAAGGGAAAAGAATGCGGATCTACTGACCCAACAGTGTGGAATACATTCCCTTAACACCTTTACTACAGGGGAGAGAAGCAAAAATGAAAAACTAACAGTTTCTAAAACCTATAGAGATGCATACAACCATGGCAATGAGAAACCAAAAATATAAGCAAACAAAGATGACACAATATTTATGTGGGAAAACCCTTTCAGGTAAAAAACCCACCACACAAAGTCAAATCTATTGTATTACAGTAATGAATCAATTACATACAATATCCAGACCTCTTTGTTCAACTCACAATCACCCAGAGAGTTTCAGATCCATTGTTACAATGTTTTCACAACATACAGTTCAAAACCCTCTTCAAGAACTCACGTCCTTCTTGTTCTTCAGCTCGCAACTTCCACTTGCTCTGCAATTCACGACTCCAACTTAACTTGTCTAAGTTATGAGAAATAACACATCTCTCATCCATAGGCAACCGACTCAGAAGAGCAATGAAGTCCATCCTCAAATAAAACAACTGGTCGGATCTGACAGATCTCTTGCAACAAGCCGACTTTGCATTCAAAGTCATTACTCAAAACGGTTGAGCTCGCCACCCTTCGTTGAAAAATGCAACTGCCACAATAACTATCTTGGTATCCATCCAATCACTATTCAACTAGATTCCACGCATCCAAGACCCATTAGGAATTGCAGCTGACAGAGCAACCAAAACGGTCAAACAGATAGCGGGCACGACCTAGACTTCAAGTCATTTCTAACACTACCAGAGTTGGAGTCGGAACAGGAGTCGAAATAGGACTCCACCGAAAATACATACTACCGGAGTCGAAGTTGAAGATGGAACTGGAGTCAAAACATGACTCCACTGAAATTACAGGTTCAAGAACCAATTCGGTTCTGTGTCCACCCACGACAAAGGGGAACTCATCGAAAATAGTTCTGACTGGGTAAAGTCAACCCGGGGTCAAACCAAGATGGGAACATAAAAGACCAGAGTCAGAGTTGGAGTCGGAACAGGAATAGAAAGCAAGACTTCACCAAAAAAGTCCAAGATTAGGAACCAATCCGGTTCCGGTTCCAACTCCGCCAACTGCAAGAAACAACAATCCAGAACCAGGACAAGGCGAAGGAAAACACCCCAAGGAGAATCCAAACATCCAGAGGAACTAGATTGTAAAAGTAGGAGTCGAGCTCGGAGTTAGAACAGAAACTAAAACAGGAACCTGGAAAACGGACATTGCCAACTTCCAAAACTGGTTTCGCCTCTGCTAGAACTTGCAAAGCGAGAAACAACAGATGGTAGGAAGCGGGGTCAGAGCAGGAATGAGAACCGAAACTTGGAACTTAGGCAAACAGAACAATGCCAAGTTCCATCCTGGTTCCGCCTCTACCAAATACCCAAAATTTAGGCAAATAGAACAATGCCAAGTTCCATCCTGGTTCCGCCTCCGCCAGAACTTTGCAAACAACACAATCACCATGGCATGAAAACGAGGACTTCAAGCTGGAAGTTGAGACATAATTTCTCAACAATCTCCCACTTGGTGAACACTTCCAGCTTCCTCAGAACATCAAACCTTACTGTCTATCATAGGCCCCAAGGCCCATCGATTCTATGCACCATCTGAACTTGTCTGTGCTAACCGACTTTGTCAAGGCATCTGCAACATTCTTCAAGGTGTCAACCTTATCCATACTGACCTTGCCATCTTCAACCATATCCCTTATGAAGTGATATTGCACATCTATGTGCTTGGTCCTGGCATGAAAGGTCAGATTCTTTGCCAAACAAATGACATTTTGATTGTCACAACAGATTGAAATATGCTCAGCATTAAATCCAATGTCTGAACACAAACGCCTCAGCCACAGTGCCTCCTTCCAAGCATGAGTTGTTGCCATGTACTCTGCCTCTGTCATGGATAAAGCAACTACAACTTGTCGCTTGCTCATCCAACTGATTGCTCCACCATTAAGCATGAAAGTGTATCCACTGGTGGATCTTCTACTGTCAATGTCCCCTACCCAATTAGAGTCAACATATCCCTGAATGCAAAGAGCCCTTTGTGATGCAACCATATTGCCATGGTAACACAAAACATAATCTGAAGTACCCTTCAAATACCTGAACACTCTCTTTACAGCATCCCAATGTGATCTCCCTGGATTTGCCATGAAACGGCTTAGAACTCCCACTGCTTGGGCAATGTCTAGTCCTGAGCAAACCATAACATACATCAAACTGCCTACTGCACTTGCATAAGGCACACTAGTCATGTCCTCCATCTCAGTAGCAAACTTTGGACAGTCTTCAGTAGATAGTTTCAATACTTGCATGATTGGAACAACTAGCTGCTTGAAATCAGTCATGCTGAACCTCTCCAGAACAGTTTTCACATACTTACTTTGACTGAGCCAAAGCTTTCTGCTTGTTCTATCCCTGGTTATCTCCATCCCAAGAATGTACCTTGCTACTCCAAGATCTTTCATTTTGAACTTAGCAGACAACTGAGTTTTAAGATTAGAAATCATAGCCTTGCTATTACCAAAGAATAACATGTCATCCACATACAGAGTAATAGCAAGCACATGATCATTCTCACATTTATAATAAATGCAATGATCAGATTTTAATCTAACAAACCCAATTGACAATACAAATGTGTCAAATTTTTGGTACCACATTCTAGGAGATTGCTTTAGACCATAGAGAGATTTATTTAACTTGCAAACCAGATTTTGTTTGCCTCTTTCAAAAAATGCTCAGGCTGGGACATGAAGATTTCTTCTTCTAGCTCACCATGGAGAAATGTTGTCTTCACATCCATCTGCTCAATTTCATAGTCATACACAGCTGCCAATGACAACAAAAATCTGATGGATGTCAGCTTTGCTACAGGGGAAAAGATCTCTCCATAATCAATTCCCTCAACTTGGAAAAATCCCTTTGCAACCAGTCATGCCTTATACTTCTCCACACTGCCATCAAGGCCTGTCTTCCTTTTGAATATCCACTTGCAGCCAATAGACTTTCACCCTTTAGGCAGTGGTACCAACTTCCAGGTATCATTCTTTTTCAAGGAATCCATCTCCTCATTCATGGCTTCCAGCCAAGACTTTGAATCAGCCATGCTGATTGCTTCTTTCACAATCCTAGGCTCATCAGTGCTGGTAATTAAGGCATAAGCACAATTTGAATCTAACATAGAGAAACCATACCTTTCTGGTTGCCTTCTTTCTCGTGTAGATCTCCTTAGAGGCTGAGGTTGTTCTTCATCATCAGAACTTCCATAGCTGCTTGAACTCTCCTCAATCTCAGGTACACCATGCAGCTCTTCCCTTTCTGGAGTTTGGGGAATCTCAACTGCATCCTTCTTCTTGTCACTCTGATTTGTCTCAGGCTATTGATCACTTACTAGAGGTTTCAGCTCACGAAATATCATGCTTCTACTATACAAAACCTTCTCAGTAACAGGGTTCCAAAGCTTGTATCCTTTCACACCAACTCCATAGCCGATGAGAATACATTTCACAACCTTGTTATCCAACTTTGATCTCTTTTCATTTGGCACATGAACATATGCCTCACAGCCAAAGACCCGAACATGCCTTAATGAGGGTTTCTTACCTGACCATGCTTCCAAAGGTGTCATATCAACAAGTGCTGAACAATGAGATCTATTAATCAAATAACATGCTGTAGCAACAGCCTCAGCCCAGAACTTCTGCTCCAGACCAACACCACTCAGCATACTCCTTGCCTTTTCCATCAGTGTCTTGTTCAACCTTTCAGCAACTCCATTTTGCTGTGGAGTGTAGGGGGTTGTCTTATGCCTTTTAATTCCATGATTAGTGCAGTACCTTTCAAAATCTGTAGAACAAAACTCACCTCCATTGTCTGTCCTTAAACACTTTATTTTCCTTCCAGTCTGATTTTCAACCAAAGATTTGAACTCTTTAAACCGACTGAACACTTCTGATTTACTTTTAAGAAAGTATACAAATGCCCTTCTCGAACAGTCATCAATAAAAGAAACATAATATCTAGACTTCGATAATGAAGGAACATTAACTGGACCAAACATATCAGAATGAACATAATCCAGTATACCAGAAGATTTGTGAGGACTAGAGGAGAAAGAAACATGTGTTGCTTTCCATAGATACAATGTTCACAGAAATCGAACTCAAGGTTACAATCATCAAGCCCTTCTACAAGGTTTTTGTTCTTCAAGGTTTTTAAACCTTTCTCACCAATGTGACCAAGTCTATGATGCCATAACATAGTCTTCTCTGCTGGGAGTTTTACCTCCAAAGCATTTGCAGATAGTGAAGAGTCTTCATCTTTCTCTATAGGTGCAGAAATACATGACTTTACAGAGACACTGTTGCAAAGAACAGGTCGTGCATCTAGTTTGTACAGAGTGCCAGTACGAACACCCTTAGCTAACACCATTGCACCTCTAGCCATTTTGCATCCCTTACTAGAAAAAGAAACTTCTACACCAGCATCATTTAACTTACTAACAGAAAGAAGATTTCGAGCCAAACCTGGGATGTGAAGAACACCACCAATTCCTTTGAATCTCCAGTCAGGAAACTGAATTCTAACCCTTCCTTTGCCAACAATCTCCAGCATTGAATCAATTTCCAAGTATACCTTTCCACCATCATACTTCTCATACTTTGAGAACCAATCTCTATTGGATGCCATGTGAAAAGAAGCACCTGAATCAACCAACCAGACATTATCTGATGCCTGAGTTGTCAAGGCTGCTACAATGAAGGCATCTGCATCACTTTGAGAAGATTTGTTGTCAGAAGCATTCTTCTTCTTCTTCTCCTTGCAGTCCTTCCTGATATGACCAGGTTGCCCATAGTTCCAACACTTTACCTTGAACTTTTTACCAGGAGACTTTGATCTCCCTTTAGACTTGGATTTCGACTTGTTGTCTTTCTTCTTGCCTTTCTCCTTTGTTCTACCTCGAACAGAAAGAGCATCTTTGGCCATCTTAGAAGATTTCCTTCGCATTTCTTCAGATAGAAGTGAAGCAACCACATCATCAGTCTTGAAAGCAGTGGTTGTGCTTCCAATAGCCATCACAAGATGATCCCAGCTGTCAGGTAACGAACACAACAGGAGCATGCAACGATCCTCCTCCTCAATCTTTACACCTATAGATGCTATCTGAGTAACACTCATATTAAATGAGTTTAGATGATCTGCAACAGGTGCACCTTTGTCCATCTTCAAGGAGTACAACTTTTTTCTCAGGAATAACTTGTTTACCAAAGATTTTCCTTGGTAAATATCACCAAGTTTCTTCCACAAAGCAGCTACAGACGTCTCCTCATGAACATTCAATAGCACAAAATCAGCTAGACTCAGTCTTATCAATCCTCTTGCTTTTCTATCAGCAAGATCCCAAGCTTCTTGGGTCGTAGTTTGTGGCCTAGTTCCAGACATTGCAATCTAGAGGTCTGTATCCACAAGCAAATCTTCTATCTTGAGTTTCCATAACTCAAAGTTGCTGCCATTAGACTTCTCAATATCTATCCTACCAGATGTACTCACCATCTCACAACAGAAACAAGTTTAACAATGCAAGACTCCCACTGAAACAGTATTAGTACAAAAAACTAATTTTCCCTAGCAAGGATAACACGAACTAGCCAAGCTCTGATACCACTTTGAAGGGAAAATAATGCGGATCTACTGACCCAACAGTGCGGAATACATTCCCTTAACACCTTTACTATAGGGGAGAGAAGAAAAAACAAAAAACTAACAGTTTCTAAAACTTATAGAGATGCATACAACCATGGAAATGAGAAACCAGAAAGATAAGCAAACAAAGATGACACAGTATTTACGTGGGAAAACCCTTTTAGGTAAAAAACCCACCACACAAAGTCAAATCTATTGTATTACAGTAATGAATCGATTACATACAATATCCATACTTCTTTGTTCAGCTCACAATCACCCAGAGAGTTTCAGATCCACTGTTACAATGTTTTCACAACATACAGTTCAAAACCCTCTTCAAGAACTCACGTCCTTCTTGTTCTTCAACTTGCAACTTCCACTTGCTCTGCAATTCATGACTCCAACTTAACTTTTCTAACTTATGAGAAATAACACATCTCTCATCCATATGTAACTGACTCAGAAGAGCAATGAAGTCCATCCTCAAATCATGCAACTGGTCAGATCTGACAGATCTCTTGCAACAAGCCGACTTTGCATTCAAATCCATTACTCAAAACGGTTGAGCTCGCCACCCTTCATTGACAAATGCAACTGCCACAATAACTATCTTGGTATCCATCCAATCACTATTCAACCAAGTGCCACACATCTAAGACCCATCAACAATCGTAGCTAACAGAGCAACCAAAATGGTCAAACAGACATCGGGCGCGACCAAGACTTCAAGTCATTTCTAACACTGTCGGAGCCAGAGTCGGAACAAGAGTCAAAACATGACTCCACCAAAAATACATACTGCCAGAGTTGGAGTCGGAGACGAAACTAGAGTCGAAACATGACTCCACCGAAATTACAAGTTCAGGAACCAATTCGGTCCCACGTCCGCCCACGGCAAAGGGGAACTCATCGGAAACAGTTCTGACTGGGTAAAGTCAACTTGGGGTCAAACCAAGACAGGAACACAAAAGATCAGAGTCAGAGTCGGAGTCAGAACAGGAACAGAAAATAAGACTTCATCAAAAAAGTCCAAGATCAGGAACCAATCTGGTTCCGGTTCCGCCTCCACCAACTGTAAGAAACAACAATGCAGAACCAGGACAAGGTGAAGGAAAACACCTCGAGGAGAATCCAAACATGCAGAGGAACTATATCATAAAAGTAGGAGTCGGGCTCGGAGTCAGAACAGAAACTGAAATAGGAACCTGGCAAATGGACATTGCCAACTTCCAAAATTGGTTTCGCCTCGGCCAGAACCTGTGAAGCGAGAAACAACAGACGGTAGGAAGTGGGTTTAGAGCAAGAATGAGAACCGAAACCCGAAACTTAGGCAAACAGAACAATGCCAAGTTCCATCCTGGTTCAGCCTCCGCCAGAGACCCGAAACATAGGCAAATAGAACAATGCCAAGTTCCATCCTAGTTCTACCTCCGCTAGAACTTTGCAAACAACACAAAATCACCAAGGCATGAAAATGAGGACTTCAAGCTGGAAGTTGAGACATAATTTCTCAACAGTAATAATGATGCATTATCCAATTTTTTTTCTAAGATTATGGAATTAGAATTTCAGATGTCCATGTTAGGTGAATTAACATTCTTTCTTGGACTCCAAGTTTCTCAACTTGAACATGACATTTTCTTGTCCCAAACTAAATATACAAAGGAAATGCTTAAAATATTTCAAATGGATGATTTTCATGTAGTAAGCACTCCAATGGTAACTGGTTGTAAACTTTCAAAAGTTGATGATTCTCCTGATGTAGATCAATCTGAATATTGGTCTATGATAGGTAGTTTATTATACTTGACTGCATGTAGACCTGATTTAATGCAAGTAGTTTGTATGGTTTCTAGATTCCAATCTGTTCCTAAACACACACATCTTACGACTGTAAAAATAATTTTTAAATACATTCAGGGCATTCTTGACTTTGGTCTTTGGTATCCTAGAAATGATGGTTTTACCTTGTTGGCCTATACTAATGTAGATTGCGTTGGTTGTTTAGATGACAAGAAAAGCACGAGTGGTGTTGCATTCTTTCTTGGTGATCATTTGGTTGCATGGCATAACAAGAAACAAGATTCTGTTTCACTTTCTATGACAAAAGCATAATAAATTGCTGCTACATCTTGCTGTACACAATTACTCTGGATGGCACAAACTCTTTCTGATATGGGTATTGCTGTTGAAAAACTCGTTTCTATATTTTGTGACAATACAAGTGCTATAAATTTATCTAAGAATCTAGTTAAATGCATTCAAGAACCAAGCACATTGCTATTAAATTTCACTTTCTTTGTGAAAAGGTGTTGGCTAATGAAGTTTCTGTGCAATACATCCCTACTCAAGCATAGGTTGTAGATATTTTTACAAAGCCTTTGGCTAAGGAGGTCTTTGAAAGACTTCCTTCTCAGTTGGGAGTTGTCTCTCAATATTTTCTCTCTTAATGCTCTATCATGGAGTCAGGGGGAGATTTTTAGCTCTCTGAGCAGCTTGTTGCTGTTTCATTTGATTTTTATTTGCTGCTCCATTGTTACATCTGCAATTGTTTCAGTTTCATTTCTTCACATTTCATAGGTTCTCCTTTGTCCTTGTGACAAAAAGGGGGAGAAATATGAAGTTTTGATTCAGATGGCTTAGTTTTTTCCCTCAAGGACAAAGGGAGAGTTTGTTGACTTTCTCTTTGTGGCATATTTGTCCTTGATGTCAAAACTAATTAATTGGTTTGATACAGTGCCAGTGCTTTCGTTTTAAGTGATTCACACTTATGCAGTCACATGATGTTTACAGTTGGTTCATAGTGATGATGACATATTTACATGTTGATGACTCATGTTAGTTTGGTGGTTTGATCTTCATCGCATATGCTTCTTTACATAGTTGATTTTATCTGGCACATGCATATTTAGCAGGGATAATATTCAATTCCAATTGACTAATTCTTGGCATTATTATTCTCTATGATTTCATATCATCTGGCTTAGTTTCTATGCTGTTATTATGATGAAGTTTTTGTGCATATCATTTCAGCATTCAAAGTTTGGCATATTTATTTGTTATTGGCACAGTTGGCATAATTACTTGATTAATATCTTGATTTGTTGGTGCTCAGTTCACTTTAATATGGTTGGCATTCTATTCAGTTCTACTATCTTTGGTTGGACTAATATGTTGGATTCATGTGCATAGGTTATATGTGTGACATGGGTGATTCTTTCTACAGGTGATAGCATTTCATTGCTCAGATTGAAGGTAATGTTGAAATTTAGTTATGAGATTTGTTTGTATTCATAAGGTATTCAAAAATATGTTCTTCACCTTGTGTGAAGTCTTCTAGCACACATTCTTATACATCTTGGTTGATACACAAAGGTGAATACTTGGACTTTGGCTTAGCATTGGTCTTCACAAATACTTTTCTTCATTATTGTTCGAGCCCTTCACATTTTGCATATGATATTAAATTATCATCAGGTTAAATTTTTATTTGACAACATTGTTTAAAGTGATATTGTATCGGGCCTTTTATATTTAACATGGAAATGAATTTATTTAAAGTCACATGGTAGTGACCACTTGAGGAATATGCAAACTTTTGAGTGGTATCGGGTATTGACAACCATCATTCACCTTGGATTAATGTTTTTTAGTCTTATCATAATGATGTCTGCATTTTGAGCAAAGGATATTCCTTATAGAATATGTGATGGACTTCAAAGATTATCAATTAACTTTAAGTTCGATTTAAAGCGATTTTGTTGTTTCTTTATCATGGCTAAGTTTGGAACCCTAGCTGCCATAGATGATTTTCTCAGTTGCAATGCAACTCTTGAAGCTTTCACAACCGATGCTATGAGGATATGGCATAGAGCATGGATAAGTAAGAACAATTTTTTGGTTTGATAACTATCAATGGGTAAGAGCTTTTTGTGGAAGATAATAAGAGGAGATTCAATGGCATTTTTCAACTGGGTCGTTATAAACTCCTTGATAGGTCATCATGTTTGTTTTTCTTCTTCATTTAGTTATTTCCACCATGAATCAGGTATTGAAAAATCTGTGTGTTCTTGTGGTTTGGATTAAAATAAAAGATGTTGGATTATTTTGTCCAGGCATCTTAAGAAGTTAAGCATTATTGTTTGTGGTTTAAAAACCCATTAGAATTTTTGGATTCTTATCTTGAAAAGCAAAAAAAATATAGTTGTTGTTAAGGGTTTTATAAATATTTTGTTAAGAGAGTTTATGTAGCATTTGTCATTCGAACCCTAGACCGAGTTTCTTTGACATATATATAAACTACATCTAGAGATTATTTTTGTAGGGTCTTTAAAAGATGACCTTAGGGCATTGTTTTTGAGAGATCTAAAAGAGGAATATGATGTTTTCAGACATTTGATACAAAAGATATTACATTTTAAATCTATTTATTATTTGAGAAGATTTTTATATACAACATTCTTCAATAGGCTTATTGAAAATCTTTCATAGTTTTCTATTGCAATTCTAGAGTTACAAAATCTACAATCTAGGATTCTGATAGGGCACTATAACTATGATATATGTTAAAAGGGGGTTGGTGCTCCCATTGAAATTGGCACTTCAAATTTTTTGGTGTTGAGTTGGTACTCCACCATTGTAACAGAGTTGGTGCTCTTTTGAATGAATAGAAATATTAATTTACAAGTGGTTTTTTATACCCCAAGAGGGTTTTTCCACTCAAGAAAATAATGTGTTATGTGGTGAAATCTGTGCATTTGTGTTTTATCCTATGTTCTTAATTGTTAATGTTTTTCATTATTCCATTTGTCAATACAATTCATGCAATGCTCTGATACTTGACTAAATATTTCATTCTGTATATAAAAGTGTTCAAAATTTACATGAAGTCTTGTGGAAAAAAATCATTCAAAGGAATTGCTCTATTGGTGTAATTAAATGTATTGTACTTTATCCTAGGTCATGATTACACCTTAGTTAAGTTTACTTAGGGAACACATAGGAGGTAATAGGAGCTTTTCCACCTTTGGTGGAATTATCATGTTATTACATTATCACTTCCACCTTTCGTGGACATATCATGTGATTACCTCTCCACGTTTTGTGGGTGATCCACCATTTGTGGTGGTTATCACATTATCACTTTTCCACTTTAGGTGGAGCGATAGCTTTTCACAATTGTTTCATGTCATAATATTACGACACTTGTCATAATATTATTCGCTCCTATGTACTCACCTTGGCTATATAATCAAGGGGTCTCTCATTGTAAAATCATTTCATTTCCATTATCATATTGATAAGAATACAAATTATTCTTGTCACATTCATATTCTCTCTTCTTGTTCTTTCCATTTGGTCTCAAGATCTTGGCAGTCATAGCCAATTCTAACATGCTCAATCAATTTTACATGAACAATCAATATCATGCTTTGACATTGTTAGGTAATTCTTTTATCAATTTGTCATTCTTTGTTGTGTTAGAGTTCACTTTGCAAGTGAAGAGGTTTTATAAAGTTGTCTCAAGGTTATTATTTAATTTTATTTTGAAATTAAAAGTTTGAAAAATTGTACATTACTCTGATTCACCCCCCCTCTTCGAGTAATTCATCTTCAAATAGAAAGTTCAATGCAGAAGACTATGAAAAGGTTCTATATTCTCATTTTCATTTTCCCTGTTTCTGAACAAAAAAGTGACTTTGGAAAATTTATGTACTGAGAAAATTAATCCAAGTACAACAGACCCAAGTACAATTAAAAAATAGACGAACACTTTAAAAACTCATTTATTATATTGGAACTAAATTACACTTAAACTATTAACATATAGACATTACGAAACTCCTTTTTTTTTGAAGTACAAATTAACAACGAAATAACTATTAACATACTATTTATTACAGTTAACTCTTAACATATATTTGTTACAAAGATATTATAAAATTTTAATTTTTTTGAAGTTGTACAATTTATCTACTGTTTAATTTCAAAGGTCTTTTAAGTCTTGAGGAATGTCCTTACCCTTGTCATTTGAATAATTTTTGATTTCTCCATTCCATAATGTTGAATTAATACATCATTGTAATCCATAATCAACCTATTTGTAGGTAATGTTTCTGCATGACATGTTCAATGATGTTGCCATTCACTATGTTGGTACATGGTCGACCATAAATCTTGGAGTTGTATGTACAACAAAGAACGATGTATGGGTAGGAATCAAGCCAATAAAGTAGGATTAAATTGACTAACTATATTTGATTGTCACCTTCAAACATATTTTGATAGAATGTCCATGCTTCCATTTTGAATTTGAAGCTTCCCATTGATATAAAATTGTTTCTCACATTCAACCCCCCATCCATACCAATATGATTTATCATCTACAAAAATCAAAAGTTTTAATTGTTGCAAGAATATATTTGATTTTCTGAATGCTTGTAAGTTCATTTTTGTCGGTTGAAATAGATAACATTCTGCATGGCAACCCAAAAAATTTGATTTTTTATTATGATAAATTTCATATAAACATATAAAATATAGTTCAAATTGAACTAGAAAAATGAAATATAAATTTACATAATTATTTTTCTTAGCTTTACTGATATACACCATAATTTTGTTGATATTCAATTGTAACGACTCTTATTTGGGACCAAGCCGAAACTTGACCAGACAACTTTTTTTGTTGTTGAAACAACCAACTATGCTAACAATGCGACAACATGTCACAACTATACACCATGTGCACAAATAAGTGTCATAAGGGCACAATGACACTACAAAACAATGACACAAGACCACACCATTGCACAAGTAAGATGATAACAATGGAAGAATTACCAACGTTGAACAACCCACCACGAGGAAGCAACATGAGAGAGATTGACATCTCTACGACATGCCTCTAAAATCCACAGTGGTGCTCTCTCACAAGACGACAAGAGGATGGGATGAGGGAATTGTCGACCTCCAACCCACATCCAACCAAGCCGACCAACATAAGGTCAAGTGACTACACATGAAGATGATCACTAGATCAACTTCTAGCTAATGATGTTTGATCGTAGCTCTAAGACACACAAGCGAAAGACTAATGAATCTGCAATGCGAGCCAATGCTACAAGATGTAACATACCATTGCGTAACCCCTAAGGATAAGAGCCAAAATATAACAAGATAATTTTATTTTGAACATGAAGTGATATCATACACATAAAACACAAGTATAGTTTCAGATGAAGTTTCAGAGCAACAGTTTCCGGAACACCAAGTTCCGATGCACCAAGTTCAGGCGCACCAAGTTCTGGCACACCAAGTTCTAGCACACCAAGTTTTGGAGCACAAGTTCTGGAGCTCCAAGTTCTAGCACACCAAGTTCTCAAGCACTAAGTTTTCTCAAACACTCACAACACAAGAGGTAGGTAACTTAATGTTTATAATTCATTTTAAAAACCAAACGAGATTTCTATATTCATTCATCCATTATGCAACAAATAGAATGGAAATGAAAACAATAATCAAGTGCTTGAAACCCACACCGAGTCACCAAATCTAGTCTAATAAAGCATGTACCACTATTCTCAATATCATTTGTTTACAACATCCTTCATGAGGAAGGTCCAATAACAATATTACATTTACAAGCTTAGGACTCAAGGTCCTTAAATTATACATTTATAAAATTTACACTAATAAGAAAGAATGAAGATAAGGAGACCTAAAAGCACGAAAGAAGGAGGAGTACAACTCTTAGTAGATTCACCACGTTGAGATCTTCGATCCCTAACAGTGGTTTGCAATGCCACCCAACCATGTGGAACCCGTAGGTCCACCCCCCATGCTCATGGAGATAGTCACATGACCCAAACACTCAAGCAAGATTCAAGCACAAGGGTGTAGGCTTACACACACGCCGATCACAATGAATACACTTCACTCAAGATAAATGATAGACATCCTAATTAAGGGATAAACTAACATATATATATATATATCAATGCAACTCAATTCAAATAAGGGAGAAGAGTAGAATTCATGCAACTACATAAAGAATTTAATGCATCAAACACAAGTAAGAGAAAATTCCAACACACGAAATACATGGCATCCAAGCTACTCACACATGAAAATCACATGCCACACACGTCACTCATAAGAGAAATCATATGAAATACCAGTCATTGCAATTGATATACCAATCACCCATAAGAGGAATTAATTGACGTACAAGCTATTACACATGACATGAACATAGTATTCAATTTAAACACCAAAAGAGGAAGGAACATACATCTTCCAAGTGCTACTCAACAATAGGATCTAGATGCTAGAGGGCAAGTATAGGGAGAGTCATAACATGTGCCCAAAAAGATGGCATCATAAAAACTGTCATCCTTTCATACAACAATAATTCACTACTACACAAGTCACACACTCCACAGGTAGCTTGTCTTCCCAAACATCCTTAGCCTATCAAAGCACTAAAGGTATGTAGGGGTATCCAATAAAGAATGAATGACTCCCACGACTCACTCCAATACCTAGTCATAGGGTTCATCTCATTCCATACAAACAAGAAAATATAGCCAAAGAAATAGTGTAAATCATAATGAAATTCACATCCGAAAACATGAGGTATTCACACTTCTTGCGACACAATTCACATTTTTACATTAAAATAGCCAATCGAGAATTTGAACAAGCAAACGGATCCGAAACGATCTCATTCAAGGAATTCATATGAATTTTATATTCCATACTATAATATGGAATAATATTCTTAAAAATCTACTTTTAAAGAAAGTTTGTTTTTTTCTTCTCACATATCCAGGTTCCACCATTAACGAAGTTTGAAAAACTTTAAAATTTCAAATTTCAAAATTCAAAAATCTAATAATACCCTTTTGGTCTAAGTGTGCCCAACAACAAAATTTTAACATAAAAACTTTCATTTGATTTAAATAGAATCTCATATTCACAAATAACTAGGTTTCACCATTGATGAAGCTTGAAAAAGTTTAAAATTTCAAATCTCAATAATAAAAAATATAAGAATACCCTTTTGCTCTAAATGTACCCAACAACACACTTTTAACATAAAAAAACTCATTTGATTTAAACATAATCTCTTATTCACAAATAACCAAGTTTCACCATTGATGAACTTGAAAAAGTTTGAAATTTCAAATCTCAAGAATCAAAAATCTAAAAATACCCTTTTGTTTGAAATTTGCCCAACAACACAATTTTAACATAAAAACATTCATTTGCTTTAAAAATAATCTCATATTCACAAATAATCAAGTTTCACCATTGGTGATTTTGAAAAAGTTTGAAACTTCAAATCTCAAGAATCAAAAATCTAAGAATACCTTTTTGCTCTAAATGTGCCCAACAACACACTTTTAACATAAAAACACCCATTTGTGCTTCCAATTAAAAATTAGGCATGATAACCCCGTATTTGAGAAAATTCTTAAAATTTTCACAAAATAAATTCTACACTATCACTTGATTCAAATAAAAGACATGAAAGAAATTTAACATACTACTAGTGCAATTAAAATCATTCAAACCATTTAAAATTAAGTAAATATGGAGAAATGATAAAATACCTCTATTCCCAAGCAAAAAATTCAAATGAGAGGATGTTTGCATACAAACCATGAGAGCACATGAAATCACAACCATCACTTCCTTTCCCCATTCATATCCAAATGCAACTGATCAAATGTAGTTTCATGCCCAATTGCTCCCACAGTGAACAAATCAATTTTCCAGCAAAAGGGGGTTTTTCCCTCATGTTTTCTCTCCAAAATATGTTGCTGCCCCCAAAATGAATTCCTTTTTCCTTTTTAAAATCCATTTCCATTTCACTTTTTTTTGAAAAGCCAATTTTAGTATTAACTTTTTAATATATATTATTTGATATCATTTTTTTTCAATTTATACTTTAAACATTCAATTTATAGCATAATCCACATTCAACATTAAAATCACAATTTATCTCTTTATTAACTAAATTTAAAATTAAACAATAAAATAATGCTTATAATTTCTTAAATGAACCTTACCACACAAATTATGCAATTATGGTCAAACAAAATACACATAAACCCAAATATTCCTTTTTAAATATTAAATTGCCCCATTTAATCATAAAATGCATTTTCTATATTAAAATTTATGCAAAAATGCAATTTAACTCAATTAGTCATCTAAAACATATTACTTCATAATTTATTAATACATAAAATATGAGTAAATTATTATGGATTCCTAAAATCAATCCGTAATTATAGGGTGCGTAAGTATTCTATACCCAAATAAAGATCATTCAAACATGTTTATAATCAATAACCTGATGATCCCTGACCCCTATAAGCGACTATCTATGTTCTAAATATGGTATAAATTTACACATAATCAATCATCTTACGTGAACATGGTGATGAGGAGTGGTCTCACACTTAGTTTATTTTCTAGTGGTACTCAAATTCACCATAGCAAAATAATTCTCAATTTAATTAACTATTTTAAACAAAACTACTAAGTACATCAAAAAATAAACTTACTATTTTAAACAAAACTACTAAGTACATCAAAAAATAAACTTACTCGGAAACCAAATACAATCGAACAAGAGGGACACTACATCCTCCCCCCCTTGGCATCAACTTACTCCTCGCACAATGACATAAACACAAACAATCATATGCACAACAACACAATGAACTAACAACTGCACCAAATAATTAAAACAACATCAATTAAAAAAGTAAGATTAATTGACTCAAAACAAAACATTACCAAAATAGAAATGGGGTAGCAAATTGACGAGATCATCAAATGTAAAGATGGGGTGATAGACTAGGACATGAAGCTTTTTTGTCAAATCTGATTTCCACATCATACCCATTGGGCTTGGTAAGGCATGCTCAGACCTAACAGTGCAAGTGGAGTTGATGCCTGGTACCTGTAATCTTGCATCAAAACACATTGTCGAGAACACATATATATCAAAAGCAAACACACTGTGAGAAGGAATCGTGACGTAGCAGGGCGCTCGCAAGCGAGTGATGCTTAACTATCCTTTTCATCCAATCCACAACAAAACCATAGCACATAACACCATGTAGTAGTCTTAACATCATATACAATGATATTTGAAACATAACATCATATATCGACATTAATCAAATGCTCAAAAGTACTGAAATAAATCCACCAAATGACTATCAAATAAACCATCCATATAATCTGAATCTAATGTTATCATAACATATTCAACAATAGCAGTAGCATCATCCTCAAACCAAATAAGCTATCACCCAAGTCCAAACAAAAGATTTAAACAAGTAACTACTTATAGCATAGGGAGCATCAAATAATAAAATTAATACGAGTAAGCATAACATCTGATTTTTTATAGCATACTACTGTTTTATGCATCTTACAATACTAAATTGCACACTATACATTACCCAAAAATCATAATCTACACCTCTACAAAAACATGAAAGCACAACCTTTAAATTCGAAAACACAAGTTTTTTCCAAATTGCACACACAAGAAGGATTTGTTTTATAATAATGTTAGTTTATATATCCTTATTTATAATATTTCCCATACTAAGTGGGTTATTCACCATCTGTTAGAGGAAACTCCTTCGGGTCTTCATCTGAATCAATTACAATGTTTCGAGAAGAAGAAGGATGTGCACGTAGGCACTCCTTTTCCTCACTGGACAAAAAGGGAATATGGGGTCCACACCCCATCGACCAGTCACAGATTGAGGAAGGATTTTTAACTCCAATAGTGAGCTTGGATTCAACAACCTTCTTGGCCTTCTCTATCTTTAGTCGGATAAGGGCATGAGCCAAGGTTTTGTCTTTAGAATCCTTGGGTTGTTCATCTGGTGTTGGGTTCCCCTTCACCACAACCTCCTTTTTGATCCCCTTAACTGTCTTCCCTTTCCTTCTACCAAACTTTGACTTTTAGATGCCTGCAATCATAATAGGTTCATTAGACTCAAATTCAAATATGAGGGTCAACTATCTTAAATTTTGACCATAGATGTATCCTAGGCCTAAATCTAAGCCGTAAGCCTCAAAAGATCACAATAATCTAACACATCAAAAGTACAAATTTCTAGGTTAGAACATACATTTTCCACATACCACACAAATTTACATCACCGGAAGTCACATCACATGACAACACAAAGGTCCATAATGCATCCCCGATAGTAAGAATATCGGTGCATTGCGCACTGCAGCGAGGGTCCTATCCTTTCCACTAGTTTTTGCATCATTGAATCGACACCACCTAGCAACCAAGTTCAAATTGCTAAGCGAGGACAATAGGAGGGTGAAAACCTAACTCAAGAGTCTAAACACAATGTTAACATAAGGGGCTCAATTAATCTAGAGTACCCAGTGTTTGATAACCTTGGCTCTAATACCAATAATGTAACGCCCCGCCATGCTAACCCCAAATGACAACTACAACTACCAAATTTACTGCATTTTTATTTTTAAAGGAGAACATTACACAAGATGAAAATGAACATACATTACATATAAGACAATTATCCAATTACAATGACCATTATGTCCCCTGGGGTACATGAGACAACATCACAAAATCCCTAAACTATACTATAACGATAATGAATGAAACAAGATTACATAAAGATAAAATACAACCATCCATGATCAAAAGAGATGAAAAGGATACATACAAATTTTTATTGATAGTTCAATATGACAATTGTGGAGTATATTTCCACAGTTACAACACATCAGATAGCGTCTACTACATAAGGTTTACAAAGGTAAAATAATACATTACAACCATTTTAAGAGTACATTAAATCACTTTAGGAGTACATTACATCACTTTAGGAGTACATATACATCCTATCGTGTAGAGGAAAAGACATCAAATACAAGAACGTTACATAATTGAAAATGGTGTAGAAGAATAAAGGTGGAGTTTTGGATCAATAAATCCGGCACAAAATCAGATTGGGGACCCAATGGACTGCATAACATGTTCCAGCCAACCAAGTGGACTTGAAAGACCACCTCCCCATGCTAGCAGTTGACAAGAAACATCCCCATTCCTTAACCAAAACAATCAAATGAACCAATAGCAAGCTAGACTCCACAAACAGGGTAACAACAACATAAGATAAAAACCCATAACATTGCCATCACATAACCACAAAAAAATAATGAAAGGTCCAACAAAGGCAATTTCCAATATTATAGATCAACACTAGATATCCATAAGAGGTACCAACAACAATAGGATCCAAAGCATTCAAATGAAATCACAATATCAACCAACAATAAATATCAAGGACACCTTTCATTAACATCAATCAAGTTTCCAAGGAGCATGTATGCAACACTAAAAGATAGAACTTGGAGGCTTCAACAACAATCACCAAGAACCAATTATCTCAACAACATCAACAACTCAAACACCACTCCCATAGGCAAACAAACAAGAGAAAAATAAATGGGTATTGTAGGAGAGTGTCATCGCATGGCCTTACATGGATTATCTAAGAAACCTATCACAAGGTACCGCCTCCATCTTGGTTATACTGGCTGCCTATCTCAAGGTGCTGCTCCATAGGGTGACTCGTGCAAGACCACTTGCCTTTCGTGAGGACAAGACAATGAGCTTACCAACTAAGTCTTCTCATCTCATCCTTAGCCTATGAAAGCACTAATAGTACATGTGAGACTCATAATTAATCTTGTTTAGTGTTTAGCTACCCATAACCACTAGTTCATTAATTAAAGTATCACTTGTTAAGGAAACTCTTCCATGGGTTACCTTGACAACCCCTTTGTGCGTCGACCCCCATGAAGAGCCACTCTCCCTACGAGCACCCAAACCAAAATATGCAAGGGGTTTACTTCATCCCATATAAAAATCAAGGTGTACATAACTCACAACATGTGAGGCAAGAACCATCTCGCAAACCCATTCCGTAACACTGAACAAGAACAAAGGAGGTACCACCCACCACATCAAAAGTCAACACCATTGTACAAGGTAATACCCACAAGCTCAAATTCTGAAATAAGATCAATGAATCACAAAGATCCCATCATGGGAAATCAATATAATTCAAATTTCTCCATTGCCTCCGAAAGCCTAAAATATCGAAAATCCACAATCTCCCACTAAGGGTAATTCAAACACTTCGGCTTCCCAACCATCAAAAAATATGACTACAAGAAAGTCACTGCATAAAGTCCCCTTGACCAGAATCATCACAAACATGAAGACTCTCATCAAGGAACCCACAAAATGACTATATAACTTCCACAATCGCAAAACGACAAGAGAGGAATAAAAGAGACAATATCATAACAAGACCTTCAATTGAATTAATGCTAATATGAAAAAGTTAATACAATATCAACCATACATACCAACATTAAACTAGCCAATAGAGCACCCAAGGGAGACCTAAATTTTCTCCGCACACAATACCCTAACAGGCTAACATTATAACTAATAAATATCTTAAACGAAATTGAGTACATAAACAACACGGTTCCAACAAAACCTTAACATTTGGAAATCTTCTTACACAAAATAATTTTGGAAATCTTCTTACACAAAATAATTCAAACGGAGAAAAAATTATAAGGAACCTTCAAATCATCCGTTAATCCAACACGGATCCGATGAATAAAAGTCTTCACCAACACCAAGCAACTCAAAGGGAGCTACATTGGAATGGAAACATAAAAGAAAACCAACCTTTAATTCACAACACGATTGAAAACGGTCAATTTCAAGAATGTTTAACTCTTCACCACAATTTATCTTTTCACTCAACAAGAAAACATTTTAAACAATTAAATAAATTAAAGTAACATATTTTAGATCTATCCCCAAAACCAAACACAATAAAAGAAAACCAACCTTTAATTCACAACACGATTGAAAACGGTCAATTTCAAGAATGTTTAACTCTTCACCACAATTTATCTTTTCACTCAACAAGAAAACATTTTAAACAATTAAATAAATTAAAGTAACATATTTTAGATCTATCCCCAAAACCAAACACAATGAGTAATACGAATAAACAGATAAACAAAATGACCATGAACACATAATACCAACATAATCATGAAATCAACATATAATAATAAATCATCCAATACATATTATAAACATAACCACATTTTAAAAGAATTATCCAACTAACTTCTTAAATAAATGTAAACATTTTTTTTTCACTCCCATAAATTTAATTAACATTTATTCAATTAAAAGAGCAGATAACAAAATCTTACTATTATTAAAAGCTAATTAGCCTAACTATGTCCAAAAGGTGAAATCATACGGGTATATCATCTGCTCGAGAAGCTAATGAGGAGATTGCTGAAAGATAGAGGAATTTAAAGGGAGTCCTGGCTACTACGCTGCATCTATACTCATCTTCAAAAATCATTGCAAAAGAGTTTGATCTGAGAGGTGTGAACTATTCCATCATTTTAAACAGGTACCATGGTCTTGAGGAGATTGTTGGTGATGCGAAATGAAACAATCAGAGTACAAGGCTTACACTGTATTAGCTGCACCGTATTAGATATCTACTAATAATGAAAGGACATCCAACAAAGCATACAAAAGTGAAGGTTTTGTCTGAGGATAAAGTAGTTATTGCCTTGCTATACACGTATGCAAAATGCAAGAACAAAGACAAGGCTAGTGAAGTGTTTGGCAAAATGCCTCCAAAACAGTGGTCACTTGCATGCAAGAAATGAGGGAAAAGACAAGTCACATGGGTTGTCTAGAAGACTGTGTGGGGCTTGGCATAGGTGCATGGGCTGATGAATAGAATGCCTCAAGGAAATGGGGTCTCACAGTCCACCATGCTTGAAGAAAATGCACAAAATGGATTGTATGAAGGGCCTTAGAATATTTCAAACAAATGCGATTGGTAGGTTTAAAGCCAACTTCACAACCTTTACCAGCATCGACGCTGCCTAGGTATCAGAGGGGTTATTTAAATTTATACACTCTAAGCCTAAATACTTCAGCTGTGATAGGTTGCGTATGGTATCAAGGATATTATTTAAATTTATACACCCTCCAAAGTCCATATTCTGCAGCTGCGATAGGTTTCTCATGGAATGAAATGCGACGGATGCAGAAAGTGCGCAAAATGGATTTTGCCAGGAAGCTCTCAAATCTTTGAATTAATGAAGCACTCTGTAACACATCCTAACACTGTAAGCTTTGGTTGTGATCTAGGTGCGCGCAGTCAGGCAGGTTCAGTGGATGAGGGCTGCACATACTTCACACAACAACATTGACCCATATTGCATTACATATATAGCTGATCATTAGGGGTGCACGGTTAACTCTCATGCCAATGGCTATCCTTGCTACTAAGATGCCAGTTTAATCTAAGAAGACTTGTAAGCAAAAAAAATGAAAGATACAGTGAAGGCATGTTACTGTTTAACAGAATGCCACAAAGAAGATGTAAAAACAAAGAAGCACTCTAATTATAAGAGAAAAGGAAGAACATACCACATAAGCAAATGACCTCAACAAAACTGAGAGCAAGGAATCAAATCTAATGGTTTACCTCAATTATTTTGCACTTACTGGTTAGGAAAAGAGCAAACAAAATTTGTTGACAAAATTCTTTCAGAAGCTCTGGTCTCCTCCCGTTCCTTCTCTTTTCCCCCTCCTTTCTCTCCGAAATTCCCTCCCTAAAAGCCTTGGAAATTTTTCCTGTGAATCAAAATTGACAGATGTGTGAAACTCATAAGCTTTAAAAACTTTCAAGCAAATGCAATTGACAGGTTTAAAGTAGATTTTCATGTTTAGGAGACATGTGTATAACATGTAAACTGATAGATGTAACAACTTTGTGAAACTCATAAACTTTAAAAACTTTCAAGCAAATGCAATTGACAAGTGTAAAGTAGATTTTCATGTTTAGGAGACATGTGTATAACATGTAAACTGATAGATGTAACAACTTAGGAACTTTCTTTACTCCGTAACTCTTTTTCTTTAATACCTCCTCTGAATATATATATATATAATTCAGCTTGAAACCCTCTTTTCACTTCACTCCATTACTTTATTCACATATTTATTTATTTATTTATTTTAGACTATTCTAAAATCTTTTTATTTCTATATATTTAACTATTATTGATTTTCTTGAAGATAATAACTAACACCAAAATAATATCATTTTAACTTCTTAAAAATAATTTAACTTCTTAAAGTAAATTAATATTTTTAATTTTAACTTCTGAGTAAAAAGTAATGAATATTGATTTCTTTACATTTTCTTTTATTTATTTATTTCTTAATTACCACTTTTCTCGAGATATCCTTAAAGCTAAAGAAACCCCTTCTAATATAATCTTTTCACTTCTATAAATCAAACAATTGTATTGTCCTTATTATTTTTGTTTTGTTTTATTATTATTTTAATTAGAACACATATTGAACGATTGTATTGTCCTTATTATTTTTGTTTTATTTTATTATTATTTTAATTAGAATACATATTGAATTAAAATTCTTAGCTTAGAAATTAACTATATCATCAAGTCAAATTGGAATCAATTTAAAGACAATTAGTCATCTAAAACATATTACTTTGTACTTAATACATAAAATATAAGTAAATTATTATGGATTCCTAAAATCAATCCGTAATTATAGGGTACTATATATTCTATACCCAAATAAAGATTGTTCAAACAAGAATTCTACATCCAAATAAAGATCGTTCAAACAAGTTTATAATCAATAACCCCACACCCGATAAGTGACTATCTATGTTCTAAATATGGTATAAATTTAGACATAATCAATCATCTTACGTGAACATGGTGATGAGGAGTGGTCTCACACTTACTTTATTTTCTAGTGGTACTCAAATGACTCCAAGATCAAAATAAAACTTCATAAGATTACTGTATTATAAATTTATAGCCGCATAAAAAGAAAAGGAGTTTAAACCATAGTTTAAATACTCAAAATCAAGAGTACTTGACAAGTCCAAAATTTGTATTCTATAAAAACATATAATAATTATTAACTATTAATTATAATAATTTTATATATGTAATTAATAGTTTTGTTAAATAATATAATATATAATAATAATTGATATAATTATATTATTTATAATTTATTTTTTATTATATAAAAATTTAAAATATATCTTATATCTTAATTATGTTAATATATATATATATATATATATAACTATTGATGTTCTAATGTTAAAACCTAAATGTGCTCATTATTAAAATCTTGGCCATAATTTTCATTTTAATAAACATGCTCTAAATCTTTCCCAAATTGGAGAAGTGAAAGGTCAATACCAGCGAGAAAGAGTTTGGAGGAGTTAAAACCAATAGTTGAGTGGAAAGCAGAAAAAACGATGAAAAACAGCCCCAAAAATGGAGAAAATTGATGAACGACTGAGATTCGGTCGATATGCTTTTACTGGCCGCCTCATTCATAGAGGGAACGCCTTCGGCGTAAATAGGGAAAGAATAAAAAGAACGGAAATTAAAATTATATGTACGAAATCAGCAGGAACAATGGCGGAGGGGGAAGCAGCAGCGAAAAACAGCGGAAACAATGGCAAAAAAATCAGTAATTAAAACCACTGTAGTAATCTGTGAGTAAAGGCAGAACCACTGTAGTAATCTGTGAGTAAAGGCAGAAATTAATGATTATGTATGAAGAATGAATTGAAAATGACAGAATTGAGTTTGATGCATTACTTTTTTGGAATAGAAATAAGAAAGTTGAATGATGGGATTTTATCACAGGAGAAAAATATGAAGTTGATTTACCAATCAATGAACACACTATTGAATGTGAATGAAAAAGTTAGTGAAAGTTTGTGAAAGATTATGGTAATGAAAAAATAACACTATATTAAAGTTTAGTTGGAAATCTTATGTATCTTATTGTTATTAGGCTTGACATCATATAAATTATAATCTTAGTATCCAAATTTATGCAAAATCCAAATAGTAGATAATTTCGGATCACGTCTAATTTCTTGGTGTCCAAAGAAACAACCAACTATTTCATTATCTTGATAGAAATAAGATACACTGCAGCAATGTCAGCAATATGTTAAACAATCTGATTGAAGGATTTTTTTATCAAATTTAAAACATTAACAATATAAGACAATGGTTCCTTTTGACCAAATTTAAGACATTAACAATATAAGACAATGGTTCCTTTTGCTTGGTTTTTGCTGGTGACTGCTGTTTTTTCCTGTTGATCTCTGGCGTGCAGCGGTACTGTAAAACCCGATTTTTCCTCAATCAAAAACAATATAAGACAATGGCTATTTATTATGACAATAACTCTACAATTTTAATAGAAAAATAAAAATCATACATTATCTAACCTTGTTTTACCAAACAATCTTATGGGAGGACATGTTGAATTGAAGTTTTGTATAACTAATGATCAACTGATTTGACTTATTTACCAAAGTAATATCATTTCTTCTTTTACAAGGATGAGACGTACGTTAGGAGTTATTGCATTAAAGATTATGGGGAGAATGATGAGAAAATTGTTGTTATCATCTTTATTCATTACATATTCTGATTGTCATCTTATACTTATGGGGAGAATGATAAGAAAATTGTTTAACAATGTTATCGTCTTTATCCATTACACACTCTGATTGTCATCTTATCCTTATTTTATCTGCAATTTTATCCTGATAATTATTGTTCTTTATTGCTAAGTACATATCCTTATTCTCCTCTCTACACCCTCTTACCCATCACTACTTCATCAGCCTACCATTGTAATGGGCACCGCTACACTACTGCTAGCTATAAATTAAACCTTGTACCAGATTTCAAACATATACAATAAGATTTATTTGCTGCAGCAATTTGTGTTACTATTCTGATCTAATATATTTATTCATATTTTCTTTTCTGTTCTATCTATATATTGTTACCTTGCTTTATCTATTTATTGATTTTACTTATCCATATTTTCGAAATCAATCTATTTCATGAGTTAATTCCAAAACAATTTTCAAACTCATTACAATTTTACTCACCAATCTTTCCAATTCCGTCCATTCTAATTGGAAAATTCACAGAAAAAGTCTCCATCGAATTTTGTGAAGCACATTAATTTGCAGCATCTGTCAATTCAACCACAAGACAACGCGTAGATAGCAAAAATGTAACATCCCATTTTCTTAAAAGAATAAAAAATCCCTTAAATCATATTCTGTAACACTGGTTGATGTTATTTACCTGTTGATTTCACCATAACTGAAAGCTGCATGAAAAAATGCTGCTACAAGATTGTCTGGAGCAAAGGATGAGAGTCACTAAGGATAATAGACTTTCTCTAACCACACTTTCAACTCATTGAAGCAACTGCAGTGGGAAATTTCGATGAATTCCAAGCTTGGGCAATTTGCTGTCATTAAATTTGCTCATAGACACACAGACAAATCCCTGCGTGTTAGTGTGAATATATTGTGGGAGTGTGGAAGTTTAATGAGGGAGCGTGGCGGGACAAGAAGGATCGAATCCATGCAGAATAACACGCTTGTGTAGGTTGTTGGGCAATTGTTTACACGTATCAACTTTATTGGAAATCATCATTTAGCAGCCCAATGCATCCAAGATCATAAATAACTGTGGTCACCGTTGGTCACTGGTTGACAGCGAAAAGCAAATGAAATTTAGATTATTTTATAATATTAATATTGTCTGTGATAAAAGTCTAGAATAAAATTAATGGATGGTCGTTAGATTCTTTTATAGTGTATTAATATTGTCTATGTTAACAGTCTACAATAAAAAAATTAGTGAATGGGTGAGGCTCTCATGGTGTAAGGCCCAAGAATCAAAGCCTTGGCCTACCTACTAGAAAGGAATATGATTCTTTTTATTGCTATATAATTGTTTATAATTGAACACCTGTTCTTTCATTCTAATATGGCAAAAATTCAATCGAGAGGTCTTGGAGTGCAAGTGCACTATTTTATGTAATATTTATAATTTAAAATTCAATAATTTAAGAAAAATATTTACATTGAATATAGTTTTTTTTGGTACGTAAATATAATTTAATTGATGTCAAAAAAAATATGTATTGTTTCGCGAATGCATATTGGATAGTTGGAACGAGTTTCCCCATTTTGAGAATGCGGAACTAATTAAATTCATCGTGAGCCAATTGCACAATGATATCTTGATTCTCGAGAAACCCTCTATCATTTCGAAGGAGGCAATCAAAAATCTGAATGGATTATGCAAAGTCATAGACATACCGAGGAAAAAATCCATTGAGAACAAAGAAGTTGAAACCCTAATTGGAGTAATTGGAGATCAGAGGGCACTGATAATCTCGACGATCAAGAACGTTGTTACAAAGTACATTGTGCATGTAATATCATATAAAATCTTTTTTAGAAATCATGAAGGAGCAAGATCGGTTGGCACAGTTTACATCTCTCATAAAATGATAATTGAAGGTCAAGACTTTGACCTGTGCGGATTGATAAAGGATCAACTAATGGAGAATGTGCACAGTTAACCAAAGAGATAGGCTACCCATTCAGGTTTGGTACTCTAGTCACATGTTTAGTGATGTACTTCTTGAATTGTTTACGGGTGATCCCACAATAGTGGTTTACAATTTTTGGCCAAATTGGACACTGAAATTATTATTTTTAACTAAATCTTCACATCAAGGCACCTATATCAGCTAAAACGTGAGGAATTTGAAGATGATGCAAACTAGAGTCTCATCACACTTTGTTTTTAGATTCTAAAAATATTTTTTTCAAAATTTTTGGAATAAGATTGCACATCCTTTTCCATCTCCCACGAAAGTTGGTTTTTTTCAGAAAACAACATTTTTAAAAGTGACTCTCACCGTATACAACATAAATTGTTTTGTATGAAGGATAAAATTCTATTTTTTTCGAATTTAGATTTGTAACTACGATATCTAGCACTTTCATTTGGTATCATAGTTTTTTATTGAATATTTTTTCCTTAATAGAGTTTCGAAGTCAAACCAATTGCAATTGAGACATAGGCGGACTGTATACAACATAGCTTTTTTTGTATGTATCAAAATTAAGTTTTATTTTTTTTAATCGATCAAGGACATCAATACCTAGCACGAACATATTTAAAAAGAAAATATTTTGGTGATTTTCTATTTTTTCACATGTACAAAACAAATAGCTTGATTTTTGTTGAAAAACCTATGTTTAATAAAACTAAAAAACACATACATAAGAAAACCAAAACATATTAAAATTATATTTTTAGGATAGTTCATTTCGAGGACTACCATAATCATTTGAAATAAATTTTAAATGAATTCATTTGTTCCCCCAAAGGGTAAATCAAAAGTGATTTTTTATCAACATTTTGATAGGTGTAAAGGAGACTCATTTATAGGTATGGTTTAAAACTAGTGAGGTTATATCCAAGGGGGTTTGATATAAGGTTGTTTGATCAAACCCTCTTCAAATGGAATCCTTAAAATGGAACTTCTAAAGGCTTAAATAATTATATTTTCTAAAAATATGTGATTTCAGCAAAAATCAGTTCCTCTCAGAAATTGTAAACCAACTTTGTGGGATCACCCTTACCTAAGATCAACAATGTGATGTGGAAAGAAAATGAACCGGTATACAAGCAAATCTACTCATATTTCAAGAATTTGGCTAATTGTGATGAAGAATTTGGAAAGTTCGGTGACAATTTGCTAGGAATGTTTGGTTCAGTAGGTGTTTCTCTTCCGGAAAGGACACTTGAAGTTGGTTCCTCTTCCAGTAGCATGGAGAAAAAATAGAAAAGGGAAAAAGAAACTGTTGAGTACAACCCTCTGGAATGCAAGATTCCCAAAACTGAAGAAAAAGGAAAGGAACAAGAAATTATTGATATATTGGATGAAGAATTTGATGACAAAATTAAGGACCCACAGAGAAATGAATTGGAAAGGAAATGTCAGAGGTTAGTGAAGAAGAAGATGACCTAACCAAGGAGAAGCTACAACGACTTATTCAGGAGGAAGGTGGAATACAAAAAATAGCTAAGTTATGGTCTGTTAGACCATCATATGACCAGGATATGATTCTGAATGTACTAAATGCTCATGTTGAGCACTACAAGATCAAATTCAAAAGTTTGCAGAACATTCTACCTAAAGAAATGATTGAATGCAGTAAAGAAACAATGAACTCTAAGTTTCAAGACAAAGAAGAAGGTGAAGTTATCTCTCATTTGAAGGAGAAATTCAGGCTCACTTACCAAATTGAAAAATAAAATGAATGAGATGAGGCAATGCATCAGTGTAGCTAACAACATCTACAACTATTGCATTTGTTGGCCTCATGGAGTTGGAAAATACAAAGAGAAATTGGAGCAGATTGAAATAGAGTTGAATGGGATTGGAAAAAGCTTTGATATGTTTCAGGATCAAAATGGTACAATTAGGAAAAGGATTCATGAGCTATAGTCTGAGCACACAAAAGTTCAATTCACCAAGAACACACTTGTGGACACCTTCTAGAAAGTGAAGGACTTAACCGAATGTAGATTGAAACAAATGGTTGAGATACTAAGGAAAGGTGAAAAACTAGAGGAAGTGTTTACAATTCCGGAATGCCTCACTGAGATTGTCAACAAGACATCCAAAAATAACAGTATGATTATAATCATTGGGATCACAATAGATGCTTGGAAGAAGTTCCTTCCGAAAATGAAGAAAAATCATAAGATAATCTTCTAACTCTTTTTCAAAAGTTTTGAATCAGTTTTGAAGTTTTGAAAATTTGAACACGTGTTTTGTTATTGAATCATTGGCATAGGGTTTCTATGCTTTGTCAATGATGTCAAAGGGGAAGAGAGTGCAGTGAAAAATGCCTCATCAATCTTAGGGGGAGCTATATTATGAATTTTTTGAGGTGTAGGGGAAAGAGAGAAGTGAAGTTTGGCAATGTACTCATAATGATTTTGACACTTAGTCATTTTTCAATAAGTGTTTCCATCAATCCCAAAGGGGGAGATTTTTTTTGGCATATGGATTCTAGTGTTGTCATTGATGGCAACCTAAGTTATACATCCAGACTATAGTCTAGTTTTGGTTTATAATAATAGAACAAAGTAAAGAATATGACATCCGATTAAAGGAACTTGTGTTGATTTGATTACCTCACCGGACTGGTATTTTGAGTTGTGGATCTTAGAGAAAGGTTTTTTGATGTTTGTATTACCTTCCTCAAGGAGTATCTTGATGCACATTCATTGGTGTACGTTCTAGGATATCCGATACACTAATATTTTGGTTATATGTGCTTGAAGGCCGCTTGGTCAAATATAGTAATTGCGGATGTATAAGGAGAAATTAATTAAATGATTTTGCATTCAAATATGTTTATTTGGGTCCCTACTATGTTTTGGCTGACTATGAATTGTGCACATAAAGATTTAATGGAAGATCTAGCCGATAGTTGAAAAGAACTTAATGTTTATGAAGCCAACATGTGAATGATCAAATCCTTGATAATATATATATGAGATCGGTTTTATCATTTTCACATAGAAAATGTGCGGAATGCGAAGTATACTAGCATGTGATGTGAAATTCAGAAGAGTAATAGTGAAAATTTATCTATGTGTGATGTGAAGAGAAGAAAAGTGTAGGGAAAAGTAGAGCGAAGTGTAGAGTTAGACAAAACATCCAAAATCTAATCTATGAGCTTCACCGAAACTATAATATTATATAAATAGATGCTACTATTTTAGTTCAACCTTTAGATGGTTTGAATCTGAAATTTTGTAAGGCAGCGAGCCTTCCCTTTTGAGAAATGTGCCTGAATGCAAGTACATTCTCTTTTTTAAACACTTATATTTGAGTACTCAAATTGTGGATTAACCTCCACCATGGTTTTTCCCCTAATAGGGTTTCCACACAAAAATCCTTGTGTTATGGTGTTGTGGATTATTAATTTATGTGTTTGCATATTTTCTTTGGTTTAATGTTGAAATGGTTTTAATGTTAGATAAATGAAGTTAAGATTTGAAGAACACTAATTGACCCCCCCTCTGAGTGTTCCCTTGAGTCCAACAATTGTTATCAGAGCCTAGTTCCTCTAAAGAAGTTTAGCATCTTGAGGTAGATCTTGGAATGTAATGGACTCTGATGCTCTTCAACAATAGCTTCTAGTGGCACTTGATGATCTTGACTAGTCTAAAGTAGAAGTCATGGAATTGAGAGAAAATCTTAAAGATGCTGTAAATTCATTCAGACATTGAAGGATTAGATTGTTAAATCCAGGGAGAAGAGAAAGGATATGTGTGATCAAATACAATAGAAAGAGAACGAAAAAAATGGATGATGCTCACCTGAATCAAACCTTGAAGTTAATAACTAAAGAATGTGAAAATCTTTCCAAAGACAATGCAACCCTAAAACATGAAATGGAATATATGGTGATGAATATGACTAAAAATATTGAAGAAAGGAAGAAGAATGAGGAGAACCTTGCATAGTCATTAAAAGAGAAATTATATGAATGCAAAAGAATAAATGGAGAATTCACTTAGTTGGAAAGTGAACTACAACAATCTAGAAACAATGTAGAAGAACTTGCTAAACAAATTGTTACTGTCAGGAATGATCTTACCACTACAAATGAATACAAGGAGAATTTTAAGATCAATTCAATGAAGCTTGATGAGCTGACTCAAGGATAGAAGAGTCGAAAGGATAAGAGAGGTCTTGGATATGAAAAAGGAGAAAGTTCTAGATTTGGATAAAAAAATTTCAGACAAGGAAACTATATCAACAAAGGTGGAAGGTATCTGGTAAGACAACCTAATACTCAAAAGTTTAATGGATACTGTTTTGTTTGTAACAAATTAGATCATATGGCTACTCAGTGGAGAAATATGAAATCAAGAGATTCATAATTTTTTGGTCAGTGTTTCAACTGCAAAAAGTTTGCTCATAAATCAATTGAATGCATAAATGTGTCAAACTACTTTGTTAACAGAAGAATTGTTGAATGTTATACTTCTGAAAAATTTGGACATATTGCTAATCAATGCAGATCAAGAAAAAACCATTTGAATGATTGCTCTAAACAAGTAAATATTGTGTGCTACAATTGTAACAAATATGGTCACATTGCAAGATTCTGCAGAAACAAAAATGTGGATAGGAGAGGTCTGTTATACAAAGGAATAAATATAGAGAAAGATGATAAAGGAAAATTAAAAGTGACTGTAGATGAAATAAGAGATCAGATGAAGAAGACATGGGTTAGGAAGAATGACTCTGATGCTGGAAATGGTTCTGCACCGGAACCTACTTTTGGTAATTCATCCGGTAATTGATATCAGGCCACTAGCTTAGGGGGAGTTGTTCAAGATAATATTTCCTCCCTTGTTCGTAGTTGGTATCGGAACACAAGTTGTCAAAAACGTGTATCAAAGGTCTATAGAGGTTTTGGAAAAAATTCACAAGAAAATTCAGAGAATCATAGGTCCGTGAAATAATTTTTCTCTCACTGTCTGAGAAAATAGAGCATCCGAGAAACCTAGGGAAAACACATTTATTACAAGTGTGTGAGCTATAAAAGACAAGTTGTAACTCTCATTTGTCACTTTGCATCGAAGAAGAGAAGAAGGAGAGCACTTGGTAGAAGAAGTTCGAAGTAGTAAAGATAATTCATTAGGGAATATCAAAATCTATCAGGTATTTCAATTGTTTTCAAAATTTTCAAACAATTTGGTGTATGATTGTTAACCCTAAGTGCAAAATAAAAATGGAAAAAATCAAAGGGTCTATCATTCTAGATGAATATAGCAGTGCAAAGATTAGGTCTAAAAGAAATTTGTTGTTACCCAATGATTTGAAGAGGTTGAATGAAGAAAAACATAAGAATTTGGATATTTGGAATGTGTTTCCCCATTTCAAGAATGTGGAACTCATTAATTCATCTTGAGTAGATTGCACAATGACACCTTGATTCTAGAAAAATCTTGCATCATTTTGAAGGAGGCAATAAAAAATTTGACTGGATTATGCAAAGTCAGAGACATACCGAGGAAGAAATCCATCTGGAACATAGAAGTTGAAACCCTAACTGGAGTAATTGGAGATCAGAGGGCACTGATAATCTTGATGACCAAGAACCTTGTTATAAAGTACATTGCGCATGGAATATCATAATTTTTTTTTTCAAAAACTGTGAAGGAGCAACATTGGCTAACGCAGTTTACATCTCTCATAAAATGATAATTGTAGGTCGGGACTTTGACTTGTGCGGATTGATAAAGTATCAACTAAAAAAGAATGTGCAGTTAACTAAAGAGATAGGCTACCCATTCAGGTTTGGTACTCTGATCATATGTTTAGTTATGTACTTCTTGAATTGTTTACCTAAGATCAACAATGTGATGTGGAAAGAAAATGAACCAGTATGCAAGGAAATCTACTCATATTTTAAGAATTTGGCTAATTGTGATGAAGAATTTGGAAATTTCAGTGAGAATTTGCTAGGAATGTTTGGTTCAATAGGTGTTTCTCTTCTGGAAAGGACACTTGAAGTTGGTTCCTCTTCCAATAACATGGATGCAAAGCAGAAAAGGGAAAAATAAACTATTGGGTAAAACCCTCTGGAATGCAGGATTCCCAAAACTGAAGAAAAAGGAAAGAAACAAGAAATTATTGATATATTGGATGAAGAATCTGATGATGAAATTAAGGACCCACAGAGAAATGAATTGGAAAAGGAAATGTTAAGAGGCTAGTGAAGAAGAAGATGACCTAACCAAGGAGAAGCTACAACAAATTATTTAGGAGGAAGGTGGAATGTAGAAAATAGGTAAGTTATGGTCTGTTAGACCATCATATGATCAGGATATGATTCTAAGTGTCCTAAATATTCATGTTGAGCATTGCAAAATCAAATTGGAAAGTTTGTAGAAAATTCTACTTGAAGAAATGATTGAATGCAGTAACTTGAAACAATGAACTTTGAGTTTCAAGACAAAGAGGAAGGTGAAGTTATCTCTCATTTGAAGGAGCAATTCAAGCTATCACTTACCAAATTGAAAAATAAAATGAATGAGATGAGGCAATGCATCAGTGTAGTTAACTATATCTACAACTATTGCATTTGTTGGCCTCATGCAGTTGGAAAATACAAAGAGAAATTGGAGTAGATTGAAACAAAGTTGAATGGGATTGGAAAAAGATTTGATATGTTTCAGGATCAAGATGGTACAATTAGGAAAATGATTCATGAGTTGCAGTTTGAGAAAACAAAAGTTGAATTCACCAAGAACACACTTGTGGACACCTTCCAAAAAGTGAAGGACTTAACCAAATGCAGATTGGAACAAATGGTTGAGATACTAAGGAAAGGTCAAAAACTAGAGGAAGTGATTACAATTCCGGAATGCCTCACTGATATTATCAACAAGACATCCAAGAATAATAGTATGATCATAATCATTGGGATCACAACAAATGCTTGGAAGAAGTTCCTTCCGGAAATGAAGGAAAATCATAAGATAATATTCTAACTCTTTTTCACAAGTTTTGAATTAGTTTTGAAGTTTTGAAATTTTGAACACGTGTTTTGTCATTGAATCATTGGCATATGGTTTCTATACTTTTTCATTGATGTCAAAGGGGGAGAGAGTGTAGTGAAAAATGCCTCATCAATGTTAGGGGGAGCTATATTATAATTTTTTTGAATCATAGGGGAAAGAGAGAAGTAAAGTTTGGCAATGTACTCATAATGATTCTGACACTTAGTCATTTTTCACTAAGTGTTTCCATCAATGCCAAAGAGAGAGATTATTGGCATATGGCTTCTAGTGTTGTCATTGATGGCAACCTAAGTTAGACATCTGGTCTATAGTCTAGTTTTGGTTTATACCGATAGAACAAAGTAAAGAACATGGCATCCGATTAAAGGCACAAATGTCGATCTGATTACCTCACCAAACTAGTATTTTTAGTTGTGGATCTCAAATAAAGGTTTGTTGATGTTCGTAATACCTTATTCAAGGAGTATGTTGATGCACATTCACTGGTGTACATTCTAGGATATCCAATACACTAATACTTGGTTATCTATGCTTGTAGGTTGACTGGTCAAATATAGTAATTATAGATGTATAAGGAGAAATTAATTAAATGATTTCGTGTTTGAATATGTTTATTTAGGCCCCTACTATGTTTTGGATGACTATGAATGGTGCACATAAATATTTAATGGAAGATCTAGCCGAAAATTGAAAATAACTTAATGTTTATGAAGCCGACATGTGAATGATCAAATCCATGATAGCGGATATATATATGAGATCGGTTTTATCATTTTGACATAGCGAATGTGTGGAATGAGAAGTATACTAGTGCATGATTTAAAATTCAATAGATTAATAGTGCAAATTTATCTGTGTGATGCAAAGAGCAAAAAAGTGCAGAGCAGAGCAGAGCAAAGTGAAAAGTCAGAAAAAGCATCCATAATCTAATCGATGAGCTTCACCAGAACTGTAATCTAGCATAAATAGATGCTACTAATTCAGTTCGACCTTCAAATGGTTTTAATTTGAACTTTTGTAAGGTAGTGAGCCTTCCCTTTTGAGTAATGTTCTCTAGGCAGTGTGCTTGAACGCAAGTGCATTCTCTTTTGTAAACACTTATATTTGAGTACTCAAATTGTGGATTAACCTCCACCATGGTTTTTCCCCTAACAAGGTTTCCACCAAAAAATCCTTGTGTTATGGTGTTGTGGATGATTACTTTATGTGTTTGCATCTTTTCTTTGGTTTAATGTTTAAATGATTTTAATATCAGATAAATGAAGTTAACATTTGAAGAACATTGATTCACCCCCCTCTCAGTGTTCCCTTGAGTCCAATAGTACCATCCTTCCTTTAGAGGGCACCACTCTACTCCTTTATTCTTTTTGTTCTCTTCTCCCTGAGATTGGGCCCCAGGTTTGGGGATAGATAAACCATACCAAACATTCCTTATTCTCTCATCCCATTCCAAAAGGGTTGATGAATCCAAGTCTTTTTGGGCCACCCTCCCATTCACCACCTCCATAATTACCACCTCCAACCTATTGATGAAGGTTGAAAAGTCTCTCGCTTTTTCCAAGAACAATCTCCTATTAGACTCCTTCCAGATTTCCCAAAGAACCAATGAGGGTGAAATCATCCACAACTCACTGAAAAACAAATTCTTCTTTAGCATTGGCCAAAAGGAGAATAAAGATAGTATATAATTTGGAAATGCACTGCTATAGCCTAGCCTCACACAAAGCCACTTCCAACATGCTTGTGTGAAAGGGCACCCAACTAATAAATGATTTGCATCCTCCTCAGTCTTCCTACACATCACACACCTTGAAGGGCCTGAATAACCCATTCTTTTGAACTTATCTCTCATTGGAATCCCATGTTGCATTGCAACCCACACAAATGTGCTGACTTTTGATAGACAAGAGTGATCCCAACATAGGTGTAATGGCAATGTTGAGCCCTCCTCAATCTAGAGAGGAAGAAAAGATTTTGAGGCAAGAGTTGGGGAAAAGAAAAGTATAAATTCATGCTAGGGTGGATAAGCTTGTTTGGGTCAACTCGGTGTCTGGTTAGTACAAGTCAAAAGATGGTTAGTGATTGCAATGCAAGAATGATGAGGGTTCAATATGTGACATTTATTTTCGAAAGGCACTTCTAGTTAGTACAAGTCAAAAGATGGATATTGATTAGAGGTGCCTTTCCAAAAGAAGCATCACATATTGTAGTTGAGTTGTGAAGCCTTGTAGGCCAATAACACCAAACATGACATGAGGTATATAGGGAGTGTTGACATTAACACCTTAAGCATAACAATCCTTCATGCCCATGCCAACCACTTAACACCCAAGACTGAAAAGTGATTATTAAAATAATCTTCCAAGAGATCCCATAAATTTCCTATTCTTACTCCTATTTCTATTGGTAACCCAAGGTACATCATCAAAAAATGCCCAATCCTGAAGTTCATCACCTCAACCACTTCCCTCCACCTTTCCAAACCATTTGGAAACATCTTCCCCTATTGTGTATCAAGTCAATTTCCTCCCATAAATGACTCCATGGAACCACTTCCACACATACTCTCACCATGCCCTCATTTCCTTCTTGCATCACCCCTTCATCTATTCCCAAAACTAGCCCTAAAACCTCCCCTATGTGTTCTAAGGCTGCTCTATTCTAAAATTTTGTAGGGATATTTTTCAAATCAGTCCAGATCGCCATTCTATATGGTATATGAGACCTCAGGTCAAAATTCTCTTCCCAATTTTTGAAGTAAAACCCTCTCCCCTCTATGGCTAGATATTTTGATGCCAATATTTCTTGCTTTGTTTTGTGCAGAATTGCAAATAATTAAGAATAAATTATTTTGGAGAAATTTGATATTTACTTTATCCCTCCATTTTTCTTCCCACCATTGTGTTATTTTTGTTTTGGTGCAGCCATCTCCCCACCACTTGGCAAAAATGGTGTTATCTTACAACATGAGCCATGAGGTTTGAGTCATGATTAAAGGGATCACCAACGTTGTGCTATTTATCCTATGACTTGCCTCTAGATCCAAATTCTTCTCATTTGAATCTAGATCCAAATCACTATCCACTTCTTGCACCCCACTAGGTTCAAATCCGATCAACTCTTCTTGCTTTCCTTGCCATTATTGTCGATGCTGTCTCCAACCACCATGCCCTTTGACTTCCCTCCTTTTTATTTCACTACCCACTTTTCACCTCTAGTAACATCTCTTCGCATCTGATGCGCTTCTTGACTCACCCCTTGCATTTTTTGCCTTTGCCACCCATACCCCAAGTCCAATCCACTCTGATTCCTTGTCTTTTTTGAGAGGCATTTTGCCTTACTCCCACAACTATCATACCTCCTTGAGATCCACAGGGGCCTCACCCTTGATGATTCCATCTTGTTGTGTTTTTTCTTATTGCACGAGTCTCATCCGATGCTCCCATCGCCCGTCGATCTTGAAATGCTCCTCCATTTCCACCTCCCCAATGATCCCTACCATACCATAGGTTCTTTCTGCCCCGCTCTTGATGGAATTGCTTAACCTCAAGCCTGTCCTTCAGTGTCCTACAGTCCTTTTCTGCATGTTCAACTCACGATGCTTCGCCCTATTATCGAAAACCTCCGTGAGCACCCATTTTTTTTATATTATTTTCGGTTACATTGAATATAGTTTTCCACAAATAATATAATTTAATTATGTTTAACATCATTTCAAAATACAATTTCAACCACTAAATCATTGATGAATAATTATATATTTGTCAAACTCAATTCAATCCTTAACGATGTGAATATTACTTCATCACTTTAAGATTATAAATGATTCAAGTTATCTATGATTAATACTTACATTTATTATTAGGAGATATTTGTGGGCATGTGCAAGAAGCTGGTCCACAAAATATTCTAAAAGTGAAAGTGTTTTTCTCTTGATTTTCAGAATCAGTCACACTTCGATTGAAAATTTGAAGCACTTACACATTAAATCTTAAAATAATCCAGTGATATAAAATTTAGTATTTTGAATCTAGTTTCTAAATATGTAATTTATTCTAATACCTAGATGATACAAATTAATTATTAATAGACATGTATAAAAACCACCATTCAAAATAGGTACTCGTTGCTCATGGTTCATTTTTTGGCCAAAACTTCTCCTCTTCGTGGACCCAACTTCTTACACTTACCCTTGTCATCTTTAAAATCATCTCAAATAATGGATTTTATAGTGCAATTTGAATTTGTAAATTTTCCTAGTAATAGCTAATTGTGAAATGATATTTACAAGTGTCCTTGATTAAAATTTGTTTAGAATTTTGAGTTGGAATCAAGATTATGAAATTGAAATTTTTGTAATAGCTAATTTTTTTGTTAAAATGTGTTTTATTTTTGTAACTTGTAATAAGAAAATTTGTTCTTGAATCAATATTTAAAGGTTTGCAAAACAATTCTTTCTAGATTATTCCAATAGTCAACATGAAAGTGACACATTTTTTTAATAAAACAAATTAGACTATATAATATAAATGAAATTTTAGCTATATTGAATTAATTGTTAACAAATCATTTAATGTATCCACATCTAATTCTGAATTGTATATATGATGACCTGTGTAAACATTTATTTTATGAAATTGCTAAAATAAGATTAAGAATTTTAAACTTTTAATACTGCAATAAGCATTAGGGTTTTTGAATATGAAGGTCCTTTAATGATTTCACTCTTGATATAGTTATAAATGTTAGTCCTTGCCTTTCTATTTTACTTTAATATCATTTTTTGTTCTTTGTAGTGTTAGGCCTTGGGATTTATGTATAGTAATTTTCCATGCCATGGATAGTGGTATTTACCTATGATTGCCTACTGATATAGGTGTTATAGGTATAGCCTTTGGATCATTTTGGTTTCATGGTGGCCCACTATAGTTATCGATCCTAAGTAAAATTTACATTGGAACATTTGGTGGTTTAGAGCCAAGATTGTAAACAATATCAATGACATCCCCAAGGGATCCATTTACTAGTCTTGCTTGAGTCCATAAGTTTGTTATTAGCACGATTCTTTTTCCTTTGCATAACATGAGTTTTTTTCAAGATGGTCATCACTAGCATCGATGTTTGAATTTTCATGTGTGTTTATTGTAATACTTACCACTACTAGAAGATTCAGTAGTTTGAGCATTCTTTTGTTGTGTAGTCTCAGTAAGTCTATTTGTAGAAAAAAAGTGGATTGAGTTGTCAAATTCTTGTTTTTTAGTTGTTGTAAGCAATTTGTTTGTGCAACTCATTAACATCTCCCAATCTTGGTGTGTTGGTTCTGCATTATACATATATTTTTTAATGTTTCATGAAAGTGTGTTTGAGTTGGATTGTTACCTTGTTGACGAAACATTGTTTGTAATGTAACAATCGTAGTAAATTATTCCCATAAAATTTTGGTAGTGGAGTGTGATGTGTAGATAGGTTTGTCCATGATAGTTGGTAGTTCTAATAGGAAACCTATAAGAATTACAAATACAACACCAAAGGAGGGACATTGTGTGTGGGTAAATGCTTCACATAGTCTACTATCTATCTTAAATAGTAGATTTGGCCCTATAAAGCTCATTTTAATGATTAGGATGTATCTTATGTGTTTCATTTATTCTAGAAATATTAATCATGTTTTTCCAACTGTAATGGTTTCATTTCTTTGATTGGAATCCTAAGTGTTGAATTTGTATAGTGGACACATGTATGTTAAATGCAACAATTCTTTTAGGAGCTAGAGCAAGTAGTTGTCTCTTTTTTTGTAGTAGATTACTTTGAAGGGAATTTCTTATGCAAGAAATAATGTAACACTTTCAGGTTCCTGCAATTACTTGAATGATCATATGCAAGGACTTGTTCAAGGGTTGATATTTTTAGTGTTTGTGATTATTGTAAGCGCTAGTTTTTGTTTTGGTGATAGTGTATAATTTAAGACATCCAAGTTTATGTCCAACTTTGAACATTTTGGTTGCACATTTTATACATGTTTATGAATTGAATTATAGTTTCATGTAAATTTATGGGGTTATAGTATGTTGATTTCGTTTGTTTTTGTTATCAAAATCATGCCTACCGATTATTTTAAGTCCATCTAGAATGAAATTATTAATAAGTCCCATTTGTGATAGCAATTCCCACTCATTCATTTCTAACGTATTTTTTGTGTTCACCTCATTACCACTATCTTCTTCCTGTTCATCATTAGATTCCATTTCAGTTGTGCGATCAATGTGCCATAACTCATATTTTTCTGTATTCATTTGGTTTGAAATTTATATTATTGTATGTTTAGTTAGACCTATGTCAATCTGTATGTCACAAAAATTCTTGCATAAGAGTAATTCACTCCAACAAAATGTCTCAAATTTTTTAGAGTCCTGCTTTGGAATAGTATAGAATTTTGGAAAAACATTGAGGATCGCTTTTTCTTTCCTGCCTTTCCATTTACATCCTTTGTGGCATAAAGAGTAGGAGAAGGATCTTGCAAATTCAAGTAATGTTGTTTCTAGTTGTGGAGGGAATTAGAGATAGGAATGCAAGTTGGTAGAATAGAGTATATCATCATCTATCAAGTTCTAATGAGTCAAAAAAATAATTTTTTCTCAACATTTAATGACATAAAAGATCAATTAAAAATGACAAGGGGTAATTTTTGGAGCATATGGCACACTTCTTGTGCTCCAATATCATGTTCAACCACAAGTTTTATCATGAATTTTTGATATGTTGTTAAAGATTCATCTTCAAGTTTTTGATTTGTAGATATTCTTGTAAGAATATTAACACAACTCTTAGATTTGAGCTTTACTTTGGACACATATTTGGCGATGTATTTGAGAACACACGTTTGTGAGATGACAAGTTAGAAATCTATGTTTTTTATAAGGTAAGTAGGGTTTTGAAAGTGCCCAAAACCTTGTACAATGCTAAGAAGAGGAAACTTCCAAACACCAAAGTCTCATAGTTTTCCAACAAAACAAAGAAGTAGAAACAACGCAAACACCTTAGTAACACAACAGACTAACAAAAAAATCCTAACACCAAAACTAGGTGTAATGCTCCATCGTGGAACCTAGGAAACCTTACGTCAAACACTCTAAACATCCAAATAATTTTTTTAAAAAATCATTTAACAACATGTGACAATAACAGGGTGCTGGCAAGAAATTTAGTCCACTTTTTGGCCAAAAAGTGGAAGGGTTTTCCCTGATTTTAAGAATTTGACACATTGATCTTAAAATTTGAAGCACTTAGAGATGGAAACTTCATTAAAAGTCACTCATCATAAAATGTAGTACTCGAAGTCTAGTTTCCAAATATGTAATTTATTTCAATACCCAGATTGTACAAATTGAGTTTCCATAGGCGTTTCTAAAAACCACTATTTAAAAGTCATTTTTTTTACCCTACCATGCACATGTACGACATCCATATTTTGACCTAAATTATCGTATTTTTTTAAATCCTTTTGGGAAAATAAATGTGACTCACTGAAGCTTGTTTTTCGATATTTTTTTATAATTTTTTATTGAATATTTTTTTGTTTTTAATTTTTTATTAGGCATATTTGTTGTTTTAAAAAATTGTCATGTACGACATGAATAAGATGACCTAAACTTATCATTTTTTGATTTTTATTTATTTTTAAATTGAAAAGAATTGTCTGAAGTTTGTTCTCGTGCAATCCATTCATCAAAATGTTATGTTGATCAAAAGTTATTAAAATAGTAAAAATCTCTGATATTTAATGTTTATGACCCAGTTTCATCAACAATTAATTGAAAAGTAGAAAAAAAATCCAATTTTTTAAAAAATTACATATTTGGAATCTACATTGTCTCATCTAAAATGGGTTTTAATTTCGTCAAAAAATTCTACAAAAAATGTCATCAGCCATATGTCGAAACTCGGTATTTTTCTTTAACATTGTTAGAACCTTCAACTTGCAAGTCAAACTAGGTTGAAGGCCTAATTTTAGACTCCCAGTGCTTTTCTCGAACCAAAATCCGAGGCAAAAACTCGACCACAAAGCAAAACCAGTTTCAAATTTAAAAAATTTATTAAAAAATCATTTTTTATGCTTTTACAAAATGGGATCCCATTTTGAAAATTGCCAAAAATGGAAAAAATTCCACTTTGGAAAGTTTTCAAAATGGGATCTTGAAAATTAAAAATGGAAAAAATCCATTTTTGGAAAGTTTTCAAAATGGGATATAGTTTTGAAAATTTCCAAAATGGAAATTTTTCAGAAATGGCTTTTCAAAAACAAAACTTTTCAAAACGTGATCCCGTTTTGGAAATTTTCCAAAAATGGAAATTTTTAAAAATGGGATAAAAACAGTATCCCGCTTTTAAAAAAAAGAGATCTCGTTTTGTAAAATACGGGATCTCGTTTTTTAAAATACGAGATCTCATTTTTTAAAATACGGGATCCTGTTTTTTGATTTTAGGCTCGGGATCCCGAACCTAAATGTGATCCCGTTTATTAAAAAATAGGATCCTGGATCCCGTTTATTAAAAATGAGATCCCATTTTTGCAATGCCGATTTCATTTTTTGGCTAAGTAAAAAACTTCCATGTTTCGTGGACTCAACTTCTTGCACTTACCCAACATAACATCAAAATTTTAGGGTTCCACAACTATGCTACTAAAGTAATAAATATTATAACACCACAAGCAATATATGCATATAAATCAGCTCATGAAATAGTCATGATGAGATACATTACATCAAGAGTTACATAACAATAACTAAGATTGTGACAAATTTCAAAACATTACAAATATCCATACAAAGAAACCTCATGTAACATCATGAGCGTGAATAATGAAGAATACAAACAAGAATAGATGATGATCACATCCACAAACTCGCCCGATAATCAACTTCGTGAACGATGTGAAATCTAGATCCTGCCAAGAACAACCATGTCACGAAAAAAATCACTTGCAGGGGACCCAATGGAAGATGTGGCATGTTCTTCCCAATTGTGTGGAACTCGAAAGCCCACCCCTGTGCTAGGAGATAGAACAAGTCCTCAAATCATAACAGACAACAAGATGAACCTCACACAACACATGGTCGACACACATGACATCACAAAAATCAGATAACTGACATAGTCCTAGAGGCGACTCACAATCACAAGTGAACAATCAAGTGTACTAGGACAAAAGTGTCATCACATAAATGTAGTAGGTTACCCTAGATAGCCTTCCTAGGTTACCAACCCTCCCTGGCAACCTCTTACTACTTTCGGTCCCTATACGAATTATGTGGCCTCAAATCACTTCTCGACAAGACGAAGTGTTCAAGTTGCCATTCCAGGCCTTCTCAACCTGCTTTAACCTAAAGAAGCATTAATGCCCAAGGCGAGGCAATATTAGCTATATGGTTATATTCAAATACCCAAACCCCTAATAATTATTAAGGTTATCACTTGGTTACTATCTTCCGATAGGTTACCCATGCAACCTCTTTCGGGTCTAGCCCCTAACGGAAGCCAGTCCTCCTAAGGTACATCTTCTAAAAAATGACTAAACAATAAGGCCAACATGCATGCAACATAAAAATTTGTTACACAGAGACTTAAAGTCATTGAAACCATTCAAAAACATTTAAACGTCAACAAGAACCACACGACATGCATGGTCCAGATTGTATATTGACAAACACAACTCCACTCCATGGAATTAAAAAATGTCAGAAAGTAAGTTCACAAGAATCACTAAACAAGCATGACTAAGTCAAGCCAACTTGCATAAATACCAAAAATTACATGAATCCCTTATAAAAAAAAGATAATATGTGCCTCTGAACACTAAAAGGAAATGTTCATAATCCCAAAAGGAAAAACCCAAGACTTTCAATGATGCAAGGCATACTTTTTCCAAAAAAAACTATCCTACCCCTTTAATATGGTACTTTCCAACAAATAACTCTTAAAGTAAGGTTAACTAAATTTCATTCAAGATTTTGAATCATACATGACTCATATAAGCACATTATAACCTTTATACTCAAAAGACAATAATTTTCTACAATACTAGTTGATAATCAATTCACAATCCTACAATGGATATTTAAGCATTGTAAACCTTATAAACTAGCCACCTATATTCATTACAACCATTAAGATATTTCATATAAATTTAACATTATTTGTGAAACACAAAACATAAATCAGTTTGCAAAGTAAAAGGGATTTAAGATAATATACTTAAACATCTATGACATTATGTTATAATTAAGAGAATGAATCTTAATAAAACAATGAATTACTTATTCATTCCTAATAATAACTAATACTAACATCTTTTATATTAACAGTGAAATAAACTTTAGTTACCAAAGCATTGGACTTTGCACAAAGATCTTATTTTCATCCACTATAATAGGGAATCTACACCATATCACTAATATATTAGAAAAACAACCAACATTACATTAACAAAATATAAAAGTAAACTAACAAGAGATAAATTCCAACCGACACTCAAAGTTTTGAACTTTAAAGATGGTCGACTCTATTTAAGCAGCGAACCAAATGACTACTTCACTTCGCAACAACCCAAGAGGGTATAGTTGACCACTGAGATTACATGCATATCGATGGACGAAACATAGAGATTACTACAAGTTCCTATACGCAAGAAGAGGCATATCACTATCATAAATTATGAAACGAAGCAACCGCATGCAAACAATTACACAAGACTCACAGAATTCCACATTACCAAATTCATCCGACTGTGCAAGCGTTAATACAAAACTTCGACAGTAACATGGAATAATCCCAACACTCAAGTGTGCAGATCCAAAGGAACTAAAACCTCAACTCTTCGCATTCCCAGGAATAAGAAAACCTCAATCAGACACATGGCCGATAACAATATAAATTTAAACAATCTTAGCTGTGCAGGAAAAGGGAAGTAGACGGAGTGTACATACACTAATCCAATCGGCGACGAAGATTCGCTATGCAATAACTAGCAGTTCATCTTTAAAGTATCACAAAGCAGTTTCAGAAGCAAAGAGGAGAGCTACTCAAAAGCACACAACATGATAAGATATGACTATCAGAAGGATGTTAAGTACATACTCTCCACACCGTCATATGCAAACAGAAATGAACATAACACATGCATCGAGAGAGAACAACGGTGTAAGATATAAGACAAAACAAAAAACTATGCACAAATACTTGCGTTTCTAACAAGAAGGGAGTGTGATTAATATCTCTACTGAAACAAGGTTTAAAATCATGAAAAGGTAGCATGAAACGATATAAGAGATGAAGAGTAACTCAAACTAGTAATACTCATACATTTTCACCAACTGTGACCTATAAAAGGAAAGGTATTATCAAGGTTGCCAGGAAAAGAAAGAGTCTATGCAGGAACACAAAAGACTTATCACAGATGAGAAACAAACAACACATTTACAACCGTTTCCAACTTGATCAGATGAGACAAGATTCATGTGTTTCATTTCGCACAAGCACAGTGAACCAAAGAGGTAAAGAAAAAAAAATAATAATAATAAAGAAGCTTGGTCAACATGAAAAAATGGTTGTGTGGATACACAAAGATTCAAGAGCACAACCCGTCGATTCCTACACACCAAAGAAATGACATAGGCAAAGAATCTACACCATGGAAGATAGGAAAACGAGGGATATAAACCAACATTTAAAACCCAAGCATAGTAAAATATGATTCAGGTCTAAAGGTATTCCAAAGCAATTATCAACACAAATAACCCAATCAAAACTACATATATAGAATATAAAATCTACAGAAAAATTCAAGGATTCCAAGTTCAAAAATATAATTTCAGAAAAGAACCCCTTTTTTTTTTTAAAGATTCAGTCAGTATTGACATTAAAATTTTTATTTTCTATTATGCATGTAGGTTTCCAAGTCAAATTTTCACATCGCAGACAGAGTTTTTCCAGCAAGATTTTAACAACATTTAATCAACAAGCTTAAAATCTAAAAAAGGAAAACCTGATACACTTTCCGGAATCGAGAATCGATGAAGCGAAAACACCAATATTTTTATCCTCAAAACTTTCACAATGCGAACTCATCTCCAAAAATCAATCTTCATCTTCTCAAACCAAAACCCCAACAAAATACAGAGACAATATTTTTCTTTCCTTTTTTTTTTTTCTGAAATCAATTGCCATTCATAATCATTGATTTTCCTATGTTATATATTTTTCAATTTACAATGCAAAACAATACTTTAACTCATCGTTAAGCATGCATTTCAACCATCAGTTAGTTTTTTGAAACAATCATCAAGAAAGATATTTTGCAACTTAAATCACAATTGATTGATTAATTTAAAATAAAATAAAATTGCACAATTAAATCAATTTACAATTAATTAAGCTTTTTGCAAATAGATATTTTAATAATTCACTTTAATTCCTTAATAAACTATATATTTTTTTTCCAACTTAAACATTTCAATTAATCAAAATCAATATTGCCACTATCTGATTCATTAAATTAATCTAAACATAGCATTATGAAAACACAGTAATATAACAAGACATGACAACCACGAACAAACAAAAAATGAACAACATACAAAAGGTGACAACTGATACTAGCTCTTTTCAGAATGATGGTTCAAGACAGAGGACAAGTCTATCTCCCTTCAACGATTCCATTGGGTCATGGCATGCTCAGACGTAACAAGAAGGTGGAGTCGATGCCTATACCTGAAAGCTGCATCATATTGCATGGTCAAATGAACAACATGTATAAATATGAAGACACACCATGAAGAAGAATCACGATGTAGTAGGGCACTCACGAATGAGTACTGCTAAACCATCTCCTTCACCGTTTGACATAAAACATAACATCTAACATAAACCGCATCATAGTATCATCATGTATATAACAGAGCATCATAGATCATCATAATAATGTCATCTCATGAAAATAAACATCACATCATACGGTAAAGTGTATCATCAATTGAGTTTCACAATTGGTCATGTAAACCATGACATGAAGCATCAAAGTAGCATAATATCAAACATCTAACTGCTAACAGTAACTCCAAAACAACTAAAATATAAATGTCATCAGGAGGGTCACTACATCCTCCCCCCCAGGGTGAGGCTTACTTCTTGAAGCCTTCAAATAGATAGGGATACAACTCCCTCATACATGATGCATCCTCCCAAGTAGCAGAAGCCTCGTCATTAGGGTCCCACTAGACCCTTACCTGGTCAACGTCTCGACCCTTGAGGGTGAGTATCTTGCGTTGTAGAACGCCCATGGGATCCAAAGCTAGCTGCCCATCCTTGACATGTAGAGAATTCCAATCAAGCACATGTGTGAAACATCAGGATGATAAGGTCTCAGAATATATACATGAAAAATATCATGGATGCATGACAAGCTAGGTGATAAGGAAAGTCAGTAATCTATAGGACTGATCCTCTCTAGAATCTCAAATGGCCCAACAAATCAAGGTACGAGCTTAGATCCTTTTCCATAATGGATCACTCTTACGTAGTCGCACTCGAAGAAACACTCTATCACCAACAAAAAACTGGTGATCCACATGATGAGCATCAACATACTTCTTCTGTCTATCTTGTGTCGTAATCAAATGCTCCCTGATACGATCTACCTGCCGTTCCATATCTGTCAACATATCAGGTCCAAGAAGTACCATGTGCTCAAGTCTATCCCAACTTAGCAGAGTCCTACATGGGTGTCCATACAATGCTTGAAAATGAGGCATACCTATGGAGCTATGATACCCATTATTGTACGCGAACTCCACCAAGTATAGATATTCTTCCCATTGTGACTGTTGATCGATGACATATATCCTAAGCATATCCTAAAGAACCTGATTAACCCTCTCAGTCTGACTGTCTATCTCAGGCTGATAAGCTGAACTAAAGTTCAACTATGTACCTAAAGCATGCTTAAGAGACATCCACAATGCTGATGTGAAAATATTATCTCTATCCGATATGATTCTTCATGGAATTCTGTGCAATCGTACAATATCCTCCATGAAGATCTTTTCCACAGAAGAGGAATTATACGATGAATGAACCAGAGAGAAATGAGCTACCTTAGTCAACCTGTCGATATTAACTATGATGGCATCATGTTGATGATACGACATAGGCAACCTAGTAATAAAATCAACCGATATAATGTCCCACTTCCATTCAGGAACAATGTGAGGCTGTAATAATCCTGCGAGATGCTGATGATCGACCTTAACCCTCTGGCACTCAAGACATCTCGCAATGAAATTGGCAATATCAGGCTTCATCTCGGGCCAAAAGTACAACTGATGAAGATCTGCATGCATCTTCTTGACATCAAGATGAGCTGAATATGGCGCTTGATGTTCCTCAGACAATATCAAGGTACAAAGTCCCTCTGGAAGTGGCACATAAATGCGACCCAAATGATGCAACAATCCATCAGACTCAAGCGTATAATCTGCAAACCTACCCTCCAAAGTTCTACCTGAATCCATCTTTGCCTTTACCTCCTAGTACAATATGTCCATAGGAAGTGCTGCCACTATCTGACTCCTCAAATCAACTCCTATAGTCACTACAGATATCTTGTGTCTACGCTGGCTAAGAGCATATGCTACCACATTCTCTTTCCCCTCAATAAATTTGACCTCAAAGTCATATTCGCACAAGAACTCCATTCACCGTCTCTGCCTAGCATTAATATTAGGCTGAGTAAATATGTACTACAAGCTACAATGATCACTGTGTAACTCAAATCGATTTCCCAACAAAAAATGATGCCAACAAACCAAAGCATGAACAACTGCCGCTAACTCTAGATCGCGTGTGGTATAGTTCAGTTCATGATCCTTGAGTTTGTGAGACTCATCAGCTATCACACAACCTTCCTGCATCAAAACAACTCCTAAACCATCCAAGGACATATGACTACATTCAAAAAACTCTTTCATAGGATTAGGAAAAACTAATACAGGTGCACTCATCAATTTCTCCTTGAGTGTCTGGAAGGCCAACTGGCAATGATATGACCAAATGAACTTCTTCCCTTTCCTCTGAAGAGAAGTAATAGGATGAGAAATTCTAGAAAACCCTTTGACAAACCACCTGTAATACCTTGCTAGACCCATAAAACTACGAACCTCAAAAACATTGGTAGGCACCAACCAATCCATAATGACTTGGATCTTTGAACAATCCACCACAATCCCCTCTTCAGAGATAACATGACCAAGGTATTTCACCTCAGACTGCAAGAACTCGCACTTCAATAGATTCAAAAACGACTGGTTCTCCCTCAAACACTACAATACCTGTCTCATGTGTTCCTCATGCTCCTTCATATTTCTAGAATAAATCAAAATGTTATCGAGAAAAATTAAAAAAAAAGCGATCCAGGTATGTGCAGAAAACACCATTCATTAGGCTCATGAAAAATGACGGTGCATTCGTTAACCTGAACGGTACCACAGTGAATTCATAGTGCCCATAACGAGTTCAAAATGTAGTCTTATGTATATTTGCTTCAGAAATACGCAACTGATGATATCTAGATTTCAAATCAATTTTAGAGAACACATTTCTCCCTTAACCTGGTCAAAAAGATCATCAATTCTAGGCGAAGGATATTTTATTCTTGATCGTCACCTTATTCAATTGTCGGTAATCAATGCATAACCTAAGGGATTCGTCCTTCATGAAGATGATGGGTACTCCCCAAGGCGATACACTCGGTCGAATGAAACCCTTAGCCAGAAGTTCCTCCAACTGCGGTTGAAGCTCTTCCAACTCCTGAGTACTCATCCTGTATGGAGCCCAAGATATAGGCTGAGCTCTAGGAACTAAATCAATACGGAAATAAATATCCCATTCTGGCGGCATTCCTGGAATATCACTAGGAAACACATCTGCAAATTCTTCGGGAATATGGTACTCATTAAGAGATATCTCTTGACTATCCCCTACCTCCAAATCACTAATAGTAGTTGCAAACAGCTGACAACCCTATCGCATACACCTCCTTTATTGCATAGCGAAAATAATCTACAAAGATATGGGTCTCTGCACACTAACTATCTCATTCTCTGCACCAAAGTCATCTAAACAACTCATAGTCTTTCATTGACAATCTATCATTACGCTATGAGATTCTCACCAATCCATTCCCAGAACAATATCATACAATCCAAGGGGTGTAACTCGAAGATCAACTGAGGTAAGTAAAAAACCAATCCTAAGTCCACAATCATGAATGAGGGATTCAACGACTACCTTAACCCCAGAAGGAAATTCTACTTGCCACCTAACACCTTGCTTAATCACCACAAGTCCGCATCGCTAAAAAATGGAAGGTGAGATAAAAGAATCAGATGCACTAGAATCAAATAAAATAGAAACTCTAACACCATGCAACTGACCTGATGATTCAACCACAATATTCTGGTGGTCTGCCTGATGATTGTCCATTGCAACAAAGACTCTATAAGAATGTCTTCTATTGCCAACCGTTGGCCATGAAGCTGCGCGTTGCTGACCAAACCCTGAAGTACTTTGAATCGGACACTACCTTGCTGAATTGGACACTACCTTGCAATATGGCCCTACTGACCACATGAGAAGCATCCAATGCCCCTACCATAAACTCTTCCAAAACCTTAGCCACTCGATGGTGCATTCAACTGCTGAAAACTACCTCTGCTGACTGTCGACTGTAGCAAACCAAATGACTACTTCACTTCGCAAAAACCCAAGAGGGTATAGTTGACCACTGAGATTACATGCATATCGACAGATGAAATAGGGAGATTACAACAAGTTCCTATACATAAGAAGAGGCATACCACTATCAAAAATTATGAAAGGAAGTAACCGTATGCAAACAATTACACAAGACTCACGAACTTCCGCATCACCAAATTTAACCGATTGTACAAGCATTAATACAAAACTTCGACAGTAACATGGAATAATCCTGACACTCAAGTGTGCATATCTAAAGGAACTAAAACCTCAACTCTTCGCATTCCCAGGAATAAGTAAACCTCAATCAGACACATGGACGATAAGAACATAAATTTAAACAATCTTACTTCCACATCACCAAATTTAACCGATTGTACAAGCATTAATATAGAACTTCAACAGTAACATGGAATAATCCCGACACTCAAGTGTGCATATCCAAAGGAACTAAAACCTCAACTCTTCGCATTCGCAAGAATAATTAAACCTCAATCAGACACATGGACGATAACAACATAGATTTAAACAATCTTAGCTGTGTAGGTAAAGGGAAGTAGATGGAGTGTACATACACTAACCCAATCAATGACGAAGATTCTCTATGCAATAACTAGCAGTTCAACTTTAAAGTGTCACAAAGCACTTTCAGAGGCAAAGAGGAGAGCTACTCAAAAGAATGCAACAAGAAAAGATATTACTATCAGAAGGACGTTTAGTACATACTCTCCACACCATCACATGAAAACAACAATGAACATAACACATGCATCGAGAGAGAACAATGGTGTAAGATATAAGACAAAACAAAAACCTATGCACAACCGCTTGCATTTCTAACAAGAAGGGAGTGTGATTAATATCTCCATCAAAACAAGGTTTAAAATCAAGAAAAGGTAGCATGAAATGATATAAGAGATGAAGAGTGACTCAAACCAGTAATACTCATACATTTTCACCAACTACGACCTATACAAGGAAAGGTATTATCAAGGTTTCCAGGAAAAATAAAGAGTCTATGTAGGAACACAAAAGACTCAATCACAGATGAGAAACAAACAACACATTTACAATTGTTTCCAACTTGATTAGATGAGACAAGATTCATGTGTTTCATTTCACACAAGCACATTGAACCAAAGACGTAAAGAAAAAAAAACAATAATAATAAAGAAGCTTGGTCAACATGAAAACACGGTTGCGTGGATACACAAAGATTTGAGAGCACAATCTATCGATTCCTACACACCAAAGAAATGACATAGGCAAAGAATCTACACCATGGAAAATAGGAAAACGAGGGATATAAACCAAAATTTAAAACCCAAGCATAGTGAAATATGTTTCAAGTCTAAAGGTATTTCGAATAAATTATCAACACTGATAATCGAGTCAAAGCAACAGATTAGAACATAAAATCTACAAAAAATTCAAGGATTCCAGGTTCAAAGATATAATTTCAGAAAAAGAAACCCTTTAAAAAAAAAAAAAGATTCAATCAGTATTGACATTAAATTTTTTGTTTTCTATTGTGCATGCAGGTTTCCAAGTCAAATTTTCACAACGACACAGACAAAGTTTTTCTAGCAAGATTTTAGCAACATTTAATCAACAAGCCTAAAATCTAAAAGAGGAAAACCTGATACGCTTTCTAGAATCGAGAATTGATAAAGCGAAAACACCAGAATTTCTATCCTCAAAACTTTCACAATGCGAACTTGCCTCTAACAATCCATTTTCAGCATCTCAAACCAAAACCCCAACAAAATACAAAGACAATATTTTTCCCATGAAAACAATATTTTTCTTCCATTTTTTTTTTCTGAAATTGATTGCCATCCATAATCATTGATTTTCCTATGCTATATCTTTTTCAATTTACAATGCAAAAAAATACTTTAACTCATCGTTAAGCATGCATTTCAACCATCAGTTAGTTTTTCAAAATAATCATCAAGAAAGATATTTTGCAACTTAAATCACAACTAATTGATTAATTTTTTCTAAACATCAACTTACACAATTAAATCAATTTACAATTAATTAAACTTTTCACAAATAAATATTTTAATAATTCACTTAAATTCCTTAATAAACTAAAAATAACTTTTCCAACTTAAACATTTCAATTAATCAATAATCAATATTGCCACTATCTTATTCATTAAATTAATCTAAACATAGCATTATGAAAACATAGTTATAGAACAAGATGGTACAACCACGAACACATGACAAATGGACAAAAACATACAAAAGGGTGACAACTGATACTCGCTCTTTTCAGAACGATGGTTCAAGAAAGATGACAAGTGTATCTCCCTTCAATGATTCCATTGGGTCATGGCATACTTAGACTTGACAAGCAAGTGGAGTCGATGCCTGTACCTGAAAGCTGCATCACACTACATGGTCAAAAAAACATGTATAAATATTAAGACATGCCGTGAAGAAGAATCACGATGTAGCAGGGCACTCACAAATGAGTACTGCTAAACTATCTCCTTCACCGACTGACATAAAACATAGCATCTAACGTAAACCACATCATAGTATCATCATGTATATAACAAAGCATCATAGATCATCATAATAATGTCATCTCATGAAAATAAACATCACATCATAAGGTGAATTTTATTATCAACTGAGTTTCACAACTGGTCATGTAAACCATGACATGAAGCATCAAAGTAACATAATCTCAACCATCTAACTACTAATAGTAACTCCAAAACAACTGAAATAGAAATGTCATCAGGATGGTCAATACACCAGGAGCAACAAAAAACTTAGAACAAACAATAGTTCTAAGTCAAATATACAGAAACATCACAGGCCTTGCTTGTCAAAAAACTTAAACCCAAAAAATAGGGACTAAGAGCAATAAAGACTACCTAAAGAAGCTAGGAAAGAAACAACCTACAATAGCTGGACTACTCAAGTTTGTCAAAACCAAGCCTAAGAAATTCCTACCAAAAGAGGGGTAAGAATCACAAATTTCTATAGAGAAATGTTCTTCAAACTATCCCAACCAACCAGACACAAACCCTAGAACCACTTCAAAAGCATAGGGTTCCCCTCAATAGGAGAGGAAGAATTAGGGACCAAAACTACCAAGGACACCTCCCTCCTGTGCAACAATACTTCACCTCAATAAGAATCAGGAAAGATAGAATCACTTCCCACCATTTCTACAACCTCTCGCTCCACCTCAATAGGAGAGGGCTCCATCTTAATAGGATAAATATTCACCTCTATTCAATACAATTTTTGTAGAACATGGTAGCAAGTAAAAAAATCTAGTAGAAAAGGAAAACACCTACTCCATAGGCATCCAAATGGAAGAAAAAAGAGGAAGGACAACAAAAACCTCCCAACCAACAACATAATCAACCCAAACCACCATGAAACTAGTAGCTCCTTCCCTAGAAGAAGAACAATCCACCACAAGGGGAAATCAACAACCTAGGGAGTCCCCCTCAAATAGAAAATGAAAAAAAATCCACCAAATATAAACCCTTTCAAGGAAAAATAAACCAAGCCCACAAAGGGAACAAGGCATCTCCAAGTCATGCCATGATAGTAGGTACCAGAGAGAAAAAAAGCATCGCTAAACCAGGGCAGAGCCCCCTCCACCAACCAACCTCAAGCACCAAAATAATCACTTCCACTAACCAAGAAGCCTTATTGAAGCACAAAACCTACCACATCGAAATAGGGAAGGGTCTCCATAAACACCAGAGGAACTTACAAAAATAACCCACTCTCTTCAAACTAGCAGAGAACGAGGAAACATCATAGAAACAAATAGATACAAGGTACCACTAGCCAAGCATAGGCACAAAAAGGATAAAGAAAAACAAGAGAGAGCAGAGAAAAACACCCATCTCCAACGTAGAAGAGCATAGCACTAGAAAACCACCAAACACCACTTTACCAGTGTCCCCATCAAGGATATCATGAAAGAGGATTTGCTACACCAAAATGGAGCACATCCACCCAACCAAGGAGAAAGGAAGGGCACAAGTATTCTTAGGAAATAATCCCATGGAAAAAACTAAGCCCAAGCAATGAAGAGACCACGATCGCAAAGGAGAAAGATTGATCTTAGAACACACAGGGGACACAAGAAGTAGGGTGAAGAAAACCCCCAAGCGCACCAACAAAGGCATACATAGCAGGGAAATAATAGGCCAATAACATATGGAGAGGAGGGAAGACTCCCCAATGCCAAAAATGTGCCCACGCACACTCACAAAAGCCATCGGAATCCACGACAACCACCAAAGACTTCACAACAAACAACCACTTTGCAGAAGACCCCAAACATGTGTCACCCATAAAAAAATGCATGAGAATAGGTCCAACTAGGATAAGAAAAGTATCCCACTCCAGAAAAGGCTAGAAAACAATTTCTGCAACCTACAGAAACCCACCATCACCATTAGAATCTGCATCATCTCCCTCATCATCATCTACAAAATTCAAGCTTCCATTTACGTGCCTACTCTCACTCTTTTCTTCACTCCACTCCATTTTTTAAGTGCATTTAGAATTGGAAATATATGTTAGCTCTCCATATGGAAATCATTTTTGGGTTATGTACGTTTATTCTATCATCATTTCTTATAGGTTCATATTTATTTTTACCATCATTATCACATGATAAGGTAGAGATGGTTTGTTCTTTCCATGGAGCTTTGTAGAGACATTCTACATTTTTCCTCTTCTTACATAGGCATGTTCCCTTAGTGCATTTTGTGTTCCTTTGGACACGATTAATTATCTCTTCATAGTCATCAAAGGGTTTGGTACCAAATACATCACTTGTGTTTAACAAGCATGGATCATCAAGTGGATATCGATATATTTTGTTATTTCTATGAGATATACTACGAGGGTTCCGAGCAGTGACATATGTGTCAAAGAATGTTCTTACTCTTTCAACTTCCAAGCTATTTTTCTAGTCAAGTTTTTCCATGTTCAGGGTATTATTAAGCCAAAGGAATCCATGCACATGTGCAATCCCTCAATGTTTCCATTCATACCTATACCGATAATTTTTTGTATCCAGGAGTTTCTCAATGAACTCTTCATGAAATATTTTGAATTTTTGATGTAGATATAGGGATGTGGCATGGGGGCTATTAATTATGTTATCTATGTGGTTTTTATTCAATTGCATTGTAAATCTTATGTCATTCGAGAGTTGTAAATCTGGCCATTATGTGTGTGTTGCACTCAATGTGAACAATAGAGTGGGTAATCCTATTTGGTTGATCCTACTCAATAGCTCAGCACGACACTTGTTCCAATATGGTCTTGTTTCTCTCATGGTCGATCCAAAATGCATAATTTGGTCAGCCAACAATGTGTTAGGAAGATTTTTCACATATGTACGAATGTTCTAAATAGTGATTGGTATGGTTTCTTCAACATTTGTTTTAATTAAAACCATTGCAAATCCTTGGCTATGATGGCAGATCATAATATTGGAGATAAAATATTAAAATTTTGGATGTCTTCCATATCTTTGGTCATGAAATATCATTAAATGTAACACATATTCATGCATTTTTACTTCCCTAATTATGGGTTGCATTTGTAGTGCATTTCCATCTAGAAAGAGTGTAGGGAATGCCATATCAAAGGTCAATACTTAGTATAGCATTCATTTATTTGAGTAGAGTTTATTTCAGGCCAATCAATAGTGTTATCAGTTGGATTGTTAATTTTTAGTGTTTGTTTAATTATTTCTAGCTCACGTCTATTGGCAGCCTAACCATAAATGATGAAGTGTATGTTGATGCATTTTGAGCTTCATCATCATTCAATAGTGTCTAATTCATTGTTTGGGACCATTATTTCTTGATCAATTTCAATGTTGTGAAGCATGGATGAAATGTCTATGCTTGTTTTAGGGATTTGCTATAGGGAGTCGATATTTATTTTAACATCACTATAGTATTAGTCATATTGGACCTTGTATTGAAATGTATATCTAATATGACTTCTGCTTACATAACAATCATAATACTTTCCAAGTGTGTATGCAATATTTGAACTATTAGGACGCGTCTCAAATTCTATGTGCAAGTATTTTGGCAATGTTTTTTATGTCTTATATGGGAAGCTAATCATATGACCATTGTAATTGTATTACCCCTGAAGAGCATTGGTTACTTTTAATATTGGGTTTTCCTATGAGCATCTCTTCTACTTGAGTGAGATTTTGTAACATAGTAGGTTGTTCTCCCGGGTCCATATTCTTTAGTGATGAAAGTCAATGTATTCCTTTCTCATTGAAACATCTTATACAAATAAAATTATTATTAGATGAATGGACATGCATTCCAAGGTAGTGCTCCTTGTATATAGTGCATCTATTCTATAGCAATTTTTTTTTTATGCGGTCAAGTGCTTAGTATTGTTGTTTGATGATGTTGCAATTTCTGATTCATTATGTAGTTGTTGCTTGTATGTGTTGTATAGTATTGTCTGTTGTGATATTGGCATGTTTGTAGGTCTACTAGTTTTGGTATTTGTTTCTCTATGTTTTACATACAATAAAGAGCACTTATTTCCTCTTTATGACAAGAATAATACTCAACTTCTTTTATGATTTTGTACTTTTTGAATTTGTATTTGATGGGGTTCAGTTTGGCTTTTATTGTTGGTAGAGTCCATCAACTATAATTCAAAATAGTAGGAATGAATACTAATAGTCATAAGAAAAATAAATGCACCAATATAAATGATTTTATTTTTCTGTACATCATTCAAGCTAAAATTTGATATTATATGACAGATAGATATAGTGTGTTAAAGGAAAATTACTGTGTTGTAAAAAAGTGTAGCGTTGACACTTTTCACTCATTTGGTCCTTTTCTTATGGATTTTGGCCTAATTTTTATTAGATCTAATTTTGTAATGTGGCCAACAGATTCACATTAGGCCTTGGATTCTTGCAAATAAAAAAGACCTAATGATGTCTTACAATAGTGTTGTGAAGAGTTGTAACACATTTCCTCACTTTTCTAGGAATTTTCTACTATAGTTCATATAAATAACCCCTTACCAAGCTTTATTTCAAAGTGTTGTAAGGTGTTGTAACCAACCCTCACACTTTCCTAGGCTTGTCATCATTAAATTAACCATTTCTTATGATAAAATGGCCCCTTAATGCACTTATAGGCCCGACTTAAGTGTATTTCAGGAGACAATCCTGTTAAGCAACATTAATCACACTTCAATTCCTAACAACTAGTCAAAATTTCCTAGGTGGAATAAGTCACCACCTTGGGTGACCTAGTCCCATTTGGCATAAAAATCAATATTAAATCAAATTTTTATCGAGATTTTGTCTCCAAAACCCTAAGGTTAGCCTGCGATGTGTTATTTTTTGGGAATTAGGGAATAACATGTATAAATAAGAGTTTTTATTCTCATTTTGACTCTATCTCTCCAAACATCTCTCATCTTCACAAGAAATCAAACAATATATCTTCTCAAGCAAGCATCAAGCATTCAAGCACTAAGCACATCAAGAAACATCGATTGGAGGTAATCACTTACATATCTTTAGAATTCTTCAAAAAGGGTTTGGTGAGTTGTTGCAATTGCATGTTGTTCAATCATCTATCCCTGTACATTTTATTTCATTATCTTGGGTTTCATTACCAAAATAGGGTTTGACTAAGGCAAACCCCTATTCTCTAACCCTAACCATTTTTCCCTCTTTGCATGTGTGCTTTGTAGGTTTTGTATGATTTTTTTTCAAAGAGTAAGGTGTCAAAAAATTGTTGTCAACTCATCAAAGTCATTCAAGTCAACAAAGCCCTAATTGAAGCTTGGAGACCTCTTTCAGCCCATTTTCTATAGAATCTAAACCAGATACCTGCTAGGAAGGGAAGTGCAGACCGAAAGCTATAAAATCCTGCTCCAATTTTCTCGAGATTCCTAGGTGGTCTAAGTCACCATCATTGGTGAATTATTCCTAGTACCAAGCCTAAAATTTGGTTTTTGTGTTTCTAGATACCCATTTTCCAGAAACTTGTTTCGAAAAAGTTTCTACAAAACTAGACTAAGTCACCCAGTTTGGCACAAGTGTCTGTGTCCCAGTAAACATCAACAAAAAATCCTGAAGGTTTTCGAAGCCTCTCTGCATCACACTTCATTTCTAGGTACACCTCTTCGGTTTTATTCATTTATGTAGTAGTTTGTTTATGTTTCTTATGTCATTTGTATATCACAATGTGATTTGAAGAATAACTCATTTTCTAGGTTTAGTAGTAGTATTGAATCACTTTTACCAATTTCTATCATCTAGATCCTTTTATTTAGACACATTTTACATCATTCACACAGATTACATACGTCGAACCCCTAATCTTGAATGAACCCTAGATTTCGGGTGTGAAAGGAACTCTCTCCTTCTAGGTGAAAACCCTAGAAGTGCAATGGAATACACTTTCCCTAAAAATTTTGTGTTTCATTTTGGTGAGACTGTCCTTAGAAAACTTATCAACTTCTATTTTTGCATCCTAGGAAAAGCTTGCATTCACATTGCATTAGGGTTTTTCTTTGTTTTGCATTCTAGGGTTTTTACAATTGCATTAGTGAAAATCTCATTTAGATTACATTTTTTCATATATTCTCATTAAAAATTTCTAAGTTTCTTCATTTTCATCTTAAGACTACATCATACAACTTGAAACACTTCAAAACCAATAAGAAAACATCAATTTTTTTGAAAAAATCCCTATTGGGACTAATTCGCCATTCTAGGTGACTTAGTCCTAGGTGACATTTTTAATTGCCTATTACAACATCTGAAACCTCATTTTTGTGCTTCCTAGACCTCATAGTAGGATATACTATAAGTATGGAAAGTTTCAAGATCACTTGTTTTATGAATCTAAGTCGAAAACATCATTTTAGGCTAGTCATTTTTAAAATCATTTCAATCACATGCATCATTAGATTTGCAAAATTCTTACATTACAGAAATTTTGCATAACATTGATAAAATTACTTAGATGGGACTAGGCTGGCCATCTAGAAAACAAAAGCTATAATAATAATGAATGTAAGTAGAGAAGATTAATTAGATAAAATTGTAAAAACATGAGCCTGAAACATGAGACAAATATATTGTTAGTGTTATGATAATAGATAACAACATTGAAAAAAAATTGAATATAGTTTCATATTTTAGTTTATAAATTATAGAATGTAGCATAGGTCAAATTCAAAAGTGAATTGAGAGAAAAAAATAGTCTTAATTAATATCAACAAAAGTTTGTATAAATTTTCAAAATTCAAAAGTGAATTGAGAGCAAAAAAAAATAGTCTTAAATAATATCAACAAAAGTTTGTAAAAAATTTTAGGTGCTTGAAAAATTTGTAAATAAAACTATACACATCTCTACAATTATTTACAACTATGTGTAAGGTTGTATTATTTACATGGTATTTTAGTAGCACTGAAAATGTACTTTTTATGCTTCTTGTAGGAATGAAAAATACAACCAACTATGCATAAGTTGTTAGAAGACGTACTTACATTTTGTAGAGAATGTTTTATATACACATTTACAAAGAAAAAATATTCTAAACATCACTTAAGTATTTATAAAATTCTATTTTAATGTAGAAGGAACCGCCTTGTGAATAGTAGTCATAGACACATGTAGTTCACGAAGGAAAGTGTAGAAGGAAGTCAACTACTCGCAAGTTGAATGGAATTTATGTAATTCTATTTCCATTGATTGAATTCCGTACTCCTTCACACTTTGAATATTTGCAATAGTGCTCTTTGCTTGTTGTATCAAGTCTTTGCAACTAATTGTAATGTTACATGCAAAGTTTTGTATGGGACCTGTAGGAATGCCATTCGAATTCATCGATGAAGATGAATTGGTAGAGAGAATTGGAGAACTCTCACTATTTGAGATTTCTATAATATCTTTGGGTTCATGAGAGATGTCCATTGCCTGAATGAAATAAAATTGTACAAATTATAAACAATATATGATTTGTATATTGATTCATAATCTATCTACAACTTCCCTTGTGAAAGTTAACTATTTTGTTCATAAATTTAAAAAACACTATGTAAATTGAAATCTTGCTATCTCTATTTTAAGTACTAACTCATAGATTCTTCTTACCTCTTTTATGATAAAAAAATAAAGACAGTAATATGTGGGTTCTTTGCTGTGTTATGCTTCTAAGTTTAAGTTTTTAATCTCATTTTTTTTTGTTGAGACCTGTGGTTAATGTATATGATATTACCAACTGTTCTTGAATCCATTGATAATGTATGGTCCCCAAGTTAGAGATAGTAGTATTCCTCCTGTCAGTGGTCTTGATTTTGGAGACCCTTTCCGGAGGCATGTTATGCATTGAAAGTGTGGTTTTTTAGAAACTGAATTTATGTGCTAAATAGATTGTTCAAATTTATTTCTTTGTATGATGGTCTTTGTATTGATCAGTCCTATGCCCAAACTTCCAATTCAAATCACATTCATATAATAATCTGAGATAATATTGTTGATAAATTAGATCACTAATCTATACTCAAATTTGACATAGTATTATTTAATTTTCATTCAGTTCAGTATAGTGAAATGTCCCCTAGTTGTAGTTTATATTTTTTTCTATCTTCAAGAATCTAATGTACACTTTGCATTAAAAAAGTATTTACCCTACAACACTGATTTTTTTTCTCTTGGTCAGTATTCTTTTTGTTCATAAATTCCATTGTTCTGCAAACACATAAATGTCATTTCATAATTTTCAAGATGCCAATGAATTGTACTTGATACATTAGTGGAAAAGCTTGCTGCTTAGCAAGATATACTATCTCAACAAAAATAATAGTCTGTATTTTTTCCATTAAAACTTTTGTACATAGTTTATAAGTAACCTTGTAACAATGTACAAGTATCGTAGCTACAATATTAAGTATTAACTATATTTGACACGCTAGAGAGTTGGTGTAGCAACAACTAATTTTCCTCTTCAAAATCTAATTTATTGATTTTGGTGATTGTTTCTTTTAAGAATCTTTGACCACCAATTTGATAAGCTGCGTATGCGAGGGTGAAGAGATGATCTTTGAAGAATGCTTGTTTAATTAGGGCTGCAACACTAATTTTTGCTTCTAGGGTGAATTGGAACATATATAAATCCTTCATAAAGATACCAAGAAGGCTGGTGGCTGAATCTTTGAAAGCAACAACCCACAATGTTCTAGTATGGTTTGCTAGATTTATTTGAAGGACATACCTATAATTAATATCTTCCACTGTAACTTTACATTTTGAGCAATACTATGACTCATTTGCAGCTTTTTTTACATTTTTTCCCTTCTGACACAAGGGGACAAGATGGATAGCAAAAATAATTAGATTTGGGAAATTAAACAATTTCTTTCAAGATGAATTGGGCAGATTGGTTCATGTGGACAAAATTTTCTTCAATATAGACAATTATCTTTTTGCTTATTACAAGGGGCACATGGAAACATTCTATACATGTTGACAAAAGAGTAGCTCCATTCTCTGAGAACCATGATTTTATCTGTTCTATTTCATCTATGATTGGATCAATGAACAATTGCTTTCTTGCCAAAGTGCTTACCATGTTTCCAATATATTTTATGACGCGTCCATTTTTAATTGCAAGAATGACAATATTTTGTGAGTGGTACATCTCTTGGAGTTGTGTGCCTTTTTTCTAAGTAGTTGGACCCCATAGAGTCACATTAGAAGTAGAGGAAGTCATATCAATTAGCTTAATGGCCCTTCTAAGAACTTTTGAACCATCTCTTCTTCTTATTGTAGAGTTGGGTTCAACATAAACAACAATTCCAATAGTATCAACAAGGTAATTGTTGGTGATGTGGAGAATTTCAGTGAGGGCCGTGAAAGAAATGGATGTTTTGGAATTTCAAGATCATTTTCAGAGGGTGAAACCTTCAAATCATCCAGTAGACAAATCTCAATTTGGCTATTGAGTTTTTTGTATAATTTATTAGTTGATTTAGTCATCCCAGATATTGTATGAACAACTCCAACTTCACTATTCTTGTAATGAAGATCTGCCACCTCATTGAAGGAAGTGACACGTATCTCAGTACCATCACAGTCAATAATGTCAAATGAGAAAACATGCCCTTGACAAACCAAACACAAAGTACATAAATATATAGGATGTATTTTCATAAAATAGAACTAATCTTCTATGAAGGAAATTGGCAATTGGCATAAGTAACCTAACTGAATGTAATTAAATCCATTTCACTAATGAACTCTACTTAATTTTATTAAATTTATTAAATTACAAGACAACCATATCCTTTTCTTGTCACTATAATACATTACATGTATATAATATTATGATATTAATATGTTAACTAGTTAGGATTCAACCCATTAAATGTACATTTTCATATATATAAATCACTTAATAATATGAAAGTAATTTATATCAAAAGAAACATACTCAACTCCTAATCACATATAATAGTAAACATATAGAACATACTTATAAAGACATATTATAAAAGGAATGATATCATCATATATCAATATTAGAAAAGAGAGTATTGTAATCATCCCAATAACCTAAGCTGTCAACTAACAAGTCAAAAAAATGGTTATCAACCACCAACATAGTCTCAAGGTACAAAGTACATCATAAAAAGTGTCAAGTGCACACCACAATCATAATAAGTGTCAGTCTAATAAAGGAAACAAAAAAAATACTACATCGCTCCTTCCACTAACAGACTACTCGCTATCTGATAGGGACACTAAAACTAACAAGTTACTGCATAACTTTCTTTTTCTTTTTTTAAAAGAACATTTCCCAAGATGAACATGTCAACACACTTAACATATAAAGCAATTATACAATTATAATATTAACTATGTCCTCTGTGGTACATGAAACGACATTGCGAAACCTAAAATTTTTAAAAAAATAAAGCGACTGAAAACCAAAATTACATAATGATGACATACAACCATTAATGATCAAAAGAGAAGGAAACAATACATTTTATTACAATTCAATCCATAATTCTATAATACAATTGTGGAGCATATTTCCACAGATACAACATATCATGATTACAATAGTACATCACAAAGTGCTTCCCTTATAATAAGGAGAAGAGTACATTGAGTACACCAATGATGCATCAATGAAGAATAAGATACAAAATGAGGAAAAGTCTTCAACCAAGTGAAGTTATAGAAACTCTGCACCCGCTTCCACATCACAAACACAGCTTGGGAACCCAATGGGGTGCATAACACGTTCCACCAGACCATGTGGACCTGAAGGCCCACCCTCTATGCTAGGAGTTGACAAGAAACACCCACGAAGACAAACAAGAAGAACGATCACAAAAACAAACTACAAGATCAATCAAAACATAACGTACAACAATCTAAATGACTACTTACAAAGATGAAAAATTCTAGAGGTACTCATAGGAAATACAGGGGATACTATAGGAAGAGAGTCATCGCATGGCCCTAGCCTGATTATGTTGACTACCTGTCACTAGGCACCTACCCCCATCTATGGTTATCCAAACTTCCCTTCACTAGGTGTTGACCCCATAGGGTGACACATGCAGGACCACTAACCTTTCATGAGGAAAAGGTAGTGATCTTTCTGACCATGGCCTTCTCAACCCATCCTTACTTTACGAAAGCACTAACGGCATGGGTGAGGCATCTTATCTTATTAATGTGAATCTACCCAACCCACTAGTTAATTTTATTAGGTTATTACTTATTAAACAACTCTTCCATGGGTTATCTAGGCTGCCCCTTTGTGCGCCGACCCCCATGAAGAGTCACTCTCCCTAGTAGCATAAAAATCAAACAAATCAAACCTCTTGCCATCAAGGGGTGTACCAAATTACAAAAAGCACTAAAATCATGAGAACCAAGTACGTGTGTGAGGAATGAACCTTTCCCACCCAAAATCCACATCAAATGTCAACACCATGGTACAAGGTGACACCCACAAGGGCTCATAACCATAAATAAGCTCAACAAATCACAAAGGTCCAAGCGTGGAAAAATCAATATAAATCAAATTTCTCCATTACATTTGGAAGCCTAAAACATCGACTATCCACAACTCCCCACTGAAGTTAATTCAACTCTTTGGGTTCCCAACCATCTCAAAATATGAATACAAGAAAATCTTAACACAAGAGAAAGACTCACAACATAGAAACAAAAAATGGTTACATAAAATTGGTAATTGCAAAACTACAAGTGAAGAATAAGAGTGGCTACATTATAACAAGATCTTCAAACTCAATCAATGCTAATATAAAAAATTCCATACAAATCAATCACAATAATTTGTATCAACCTTAAATTCCAAATCGGATCAACATTAAAATTTCAACCAACATAATTCATCATGAACACAAGCCACTGGGCATCTTAGGGAGACCTCAATTTTCTCCTCACATTACCCAACCACTAAATACTCAACAATATTAAACAACAATAACAATCACAATAACAAAAAATTAAATTAAATTCAAGGTTGCACACAAAATCTTCACAAGGAAACAAACAAACTTTGCAACCTTAGAAGAACACTATATAAACCAAACTCACAATCATGAACGAAATATACCTAAAAAGAAACCACCAAATCATAATTCTTAAATTAAACCCTTCTTACATGCAATTATAGTTATCTCAAATTTCCTTTCCTTACTAATTAATTATTTAACTACATAATCAACTCACCATTAAGCAAACTTCTTCCCCTTCTTACATGCAATTATAGTTATCTCAACTTTCCTTCCCTTACTAATTAATTATTTAACTACATAATCAACTCACCATTAAGAAAAAATCTTCCTCTTGCAAATTCAATATTCCTAATTCCATTATCCAATATTCACAATATAAAACATTTAATTGCTATAGGTAGATTCATTTACAAAGGCCTTCGTTTAAATTAAATAATTAATCAAAATTATTTAACTAAATTCTCCTATTGCCTAAACACTACTAAATCCATTACTTTCTTTTCTAATGACTTCCTAACTCATCTAACAAACTCATCTATTCAAATAGTTTTGCATTACCAAAATAGATACTTCATAAATCAATTAACACTTCCATTTATTTAAACAACCCCTTTCAAATAACTAAAGGCAAGTAATTCAATTTTAACAATTCACATAATTACCTAGATAAAACGAACAATATGTTACCTAATTCACCTAACTATGAATAACACATTAACTCAATTCTCTTTATAGTAATATCCATCCAATTAGAAATTCTGATTTTGAAATATTAATAAATAAATTATGATCAAGATGAGAAGAATTATCTCAACTTCCACATAAGGCCAAAACCACATCCTAGGATAGAATCTATAAAGAAAACTAATTTAGCTGCCCATTTAACCCACAAATCAGTTGAAGAACTATTTAAATATTCCTTAAACAATACCTAATCATTTAACAATTCCAATACATTAATGTATGAAACCTACATGCAATTATTTTAGACCAATATTGAAAATCATTTAATACATACCCATCATTGTTATTGCAATTTACATTTACTTAAATGCTCATTAAGAAACTATACAAAATAATTAAAGAAAGCATATTCTTTCCTTTTGGTAATTTCGAATTTACTTCCTATTTTCCCATATCAACAACCTCTAATTTTTAATTCAATTACTCTTTTATTTACTAACACCATTTAATTCATCTATTTACATTTCATTTAATTACTAACCTAAACCATTTTATTATATTCTATTTCCAAAATAACATAACATAATTTATTGTTTTGTATTCCTTGAATAACCTTAACGAAACAACCAAATAATAAATAATCAAACTCTAAATAATAGAGATTATATATAAAGACAACCTAACGAAACAACCAAATAGTAAATAATAAAGATTATATATAAAGACATCCGTTTATTCATTCTTTATTATATAATCATATTTACTTGAAAGCATAATTCCCTAAACGTGATTAACCTAGTCTATTAATTTAAACCAAATTATGCAAATACTCAAATATAATTAAATTAATTATTTTTCTTTGATTTTTTTTTGATGAATTTTTCCAGATATCTATATTAATATAAATAAAGTACAAATTCTTTGATCTTCATTACCCATTCTAAATAAAGATTTGTAAAAGGACAATCTGACTAAACGATTTTACACTCATTATAAAATTATTACAATAATTAACAATATGTCTAATTAACAATACTATAGACATATGCTAAAATATACGTATTTTACTTTTACTGGTATGTTATTTATACACATTTATTCACACATATACATACATACATACATATACATACATACATACATATATTCCCATTTAAAAACTTACTCATCCATTTACTTTTGTAAAATTATTTCTATATATATATACTTTCTCAATTATTATTTCTATATATATATACTTTCTCAATTATTAGATTATTTAACTATATTCCCACTTAAAAACTTATCCATTTACTTTTGTAAAATTATTTCTATATATATATACTTTCTCAATTAATTTATAAGCATAAATATTTATTCACATAAACAAAAATATGATTTTTTTATGCTTTTATTGATTCTATATATATATATTAAAACCAAAATGCAGACAATACTGTACAACAACAAAACACTAATACGCATGCTAAAATGGTAAACTTGCAGGGAGAGGAAGACATTTCATTATCAAGTGAACCTTTTTATCAACACTACATCACTAGAGTGGGCATACGCATACTGTGTAGGCAGTGAAATAGACGCATGAGGGAAAGCGGTGAAAGCAAGAGCAATTGTGGACAGAGGCCTCAAGAATTCGCCACCACAGTGAGAATGAAGACTTGAGTTTAGGCATTCGTAACGAAACGCCAGTCCCTGTCTTCGTAGGTTGCCAAAAGAACGAGGGAGTTTATTTAAATTTTTTCCACCCTTCTAAGTTCAAGTGCTGCAGCTACGATAGATTGTCAGTAGAATCGAGCAGGTTATTTAAAGTTTTAAACTTCCTATTATGTTCAAGAGTTGCGGCTGGGACAGGTTGACAATGGAATCAGAGAGATTATTTAAACCGCTACAACATTCGATTTTCAAGTACTGCAGAAGTGACAGGTTGCGAATGGTATCAGGGACATTATTTAAAATTTATACACCCTCCAAAACACCGCAACAGTGATGGGTTGCCAATGGTTTTAGGGAGATTATTTAAATTTATACACCTTCCAAAGTCTAAATTCTATAGCTGCGAGGTTTCAGGGAGATTATTTACACCTAGGTTAAAGAAATAACCCAACGCCAGTGGTGAAAGCAATAAAAGGCAAAGCTCTGTTACCCTCTTTTCCAAAAGAACAGCTTCCCCCCTCCTCCGCATGATTTTTCTTCCCCTTACTTTTAATGGGGGTGAGCTTTTTCTGAGTTCCTCCCCTTGAATGCAAAAATGACAGCCGTAAGAAAATAAAAGACCTTTACCATTTTCAAACACATGCAAATGACAGGTGCAAAGCAAATTTCCAAGCTTTTCCAGCTTCTTCCACGATTGAAACTCATGCAGAAAGTGAAAGGATTTACAAGGCACATGGAAAAATCAATATTTGGATATCACCTTATTATTTATTTAATGAATAAATAATTCCAGCTATTTATGATAATGTGGTTTTCGATTCTATGAGGGTTGAAGTTGTGCCCACACAATCATAACGTGGGTGAAAACTAAATAATGTTGTTTGTTTAAATTTAGTTATGCATAATAAATATTTGGTTATCACCAATAAGAAGAATGCAATTCACGTGACGGTTTAACTTATAAGTATTTCAAGACAATACAATGTAATTAAGAATTAAATCATAATAATTTTAATTCAGATTAATTTAATAATTAAATAATAATCTTTTATTGAACCATGTAATAGTAATGAAGCTACCCTAGATATTCCACATAACAATAACATTAATATAAACCTTGTATAATAATAATAATAATAATAATAATAATAATAATAATAATAATAATAATATTTCTTGTTTAGATTTCTAGTTGATTATATACTTTTCTCAAACCCTAGATATATAGACATATATTCCTATGCACACAGACATATAAATATATAAACCTTTAACTGAGTAGGAAGTAAATGACAGTTTAAATAACAAGAAGTTAACCCAATTCTCTTAATTGAAGAATTTCATAGCGTTCTTTTTCCTTCCTTACTTCTCATAGCGTTCAAACGAATTTACTACTATTTTTATTAGCTAAGCTATTATAACTTTACCATCTACTAGCACAGTTGTAGTATTACGCTTGAAAACAAGATGCAAATGAATTTACTACTATTTTTATTAGCCAAGCTATTATAACTTTACCATCTACTAGCATAGTTGTATTATTATGCTTGAAAACTATTGACTTAATTGTCATCTTTAGTATTACGCTTGAAAACAAGGTTACACATCTATTGACTTAATTGTCATCTTTAGCTTCTTAATGTGAGATCATTTAGAGGTAAAACTGTTTTCATCAAAGCCAATAAACAACTTACACGAAATTCAAATGTGATCAAAACAGAGGGGCACTGCATGAAAGAAGTTGTGGTCTTGATTCATTTACAATTCTACATGAAAGAAGTACTAGTCTTGATTCATTTACAATTCTTTACTATTTCATATTCAAGTATTAAAGATATAATAAAGCATGGTTTGAATTAATTCAATGGACGAGGAAAGCTAATGGATCCATTGAAGACGCAAAACAATATTGATAGCTAAAGACTTCTCACAACAAATAAGCATGGATTATAATGAAGCCTATGCTGGTGTAATGAAATAGGATATCATAAGAACTATCTCGGTATATTGATAGCACAATATAAGAGGTTAGTATATTAGTTTGAGGGTAAATCAAATTTTAAAAATTTCTTTGTAAATAAAGAAGTGTTTGTAGAAAAACTATTAGGGTATGAAGTTATAGGACAACAACAAAAAAATTACAAGTTAAAAAATGCACTTTATAGACTCAAGTGAGCACCTACGAGTTTGATATAGCATAATAGATGGATATTTAAAAAAAAAAAACTTCAATAGAAACGAAAACGAAAGTGTATCTACACTCTATATTAAATCCAAAGTGCTAAAAACCTACTTATAGTCTATTTATATATCCAAAGTGCTAAAAACCTACTTATAGTCTTTATATGTTGATGATACGATTTAAACTGGCATGAATAAAGCAACACTAGCAATAGAAAAGTATGAAGCTAACACTGGCAATAGTAAAGATGAATAGAGCAATATCAAAATAAAATTTACAAGGATGACTTATATTAAGAGTTATTGTATAAAAGAGAATGATGAGAATAATGTTTAACAATGTCATCTTCTTTTATCCTTTATGTACAAATATTATCATCCAACTATTTATCCATTGTTTTATCTCTATTACACACTCCAATTGTTATCTTATCCTTATTTTATCCTTGTCATTATTGTTCTTTATTGCTACCTCCATATCCTTATTCTCCTCTCTCCACCCTCTTACCCATCACTACATCAGCCCTACCATTGTAATGGGCACCCCTACATTACTGTTGGCTATAAAATAAACCTTATATCAGAATTGAAACATATACAATAAGATTTATTTGCTCCAGCAATTGGTCTTACTATTCTGATCTAATATATTTACTTCATGTTTTTTATTTTACTTTATATTTTCTTTTCTGCTCTATCTATATAGTTGTTTTCTCTCTCGAAACTGAATTAATTTCCCCAATTAGATTTGAGAGCGCTATATAAATGTCCTTAACAATTTTTCAATTACTGTCCAATAATTTTACTTATCCATATTTTCCAAATCAATCTATTTTGTGAGTTAATTCCAAAACAATTTTCAAACTCATTACAATTTTACTTACCAATCTTTCCAATTCCGTCCATTCTAGTTGGAAAATTCACAGAAAAATTCTCCATCGAACTTTGTGAAGAACATTAATTTGCAGCATCTGTCAATTCAACCACAAAGCAACGCACAGATAGGAAAAATGTTACATCCCGTTTTCTTAAAAGAATAAAAAATCCCCTAAATCATATTCTTTAAAACTGGTTGATGTTATTTACCTGATGATTTCACCATTACTGAAAGTTGCATGAAAAAATGCTGCTACAAGATCATCCGGAGCAAAGGACGGCAGCCACTAAGGATAATAGACTTTCTCTAACCTCACTTTCAACTCATTCAAGCAACTGCAGTGGGAAATTTCAATGAATTCCAAGCTTGGGCAATTTGCTGTTATTAAATTTGCTCACAGACGGACACACAAATCCCTGCGTGTTAGTGTGAATATATTGTGGGAGTGTGGAAGTTTAATGAGGGAGCGTGGCGGGATAAGAAGGATCGAATCCATGCAGAATAACACGTATCAACTTTATTGAAAATCACCATTTAGCAGCCCAATGCATCCAAGATCATAAATGACTCTGGTCACCGTTGGTCACTGGTTGACAGCGAAAAGCAAATGAAATTTAGATTATTTTATAATATTAATAGTCTGTGATAAAAGTCTATAAAAAAATTGATGGATGGTCGTTAGATTCTATTATAGTGTATTAATATTGTCTATGTTAACAGTCTACAATTAAAAAATTAGTGAATGGGTGAGGCTCTCATGGTGCAAGGCCCAAGAATCGAAGCCTTGGCCTACCTACTCCAAAGGAATAAGATTCTTTTTATTGCTATATAATTATTTATAATTGAATACCTATTCTTTCATTCTAATATGGCAAAAATTCTAATATTGTTTATAAGTGCATTATTTTATGTAATATTTATAATTTATAATTCAATAATTTAGTTAATTTATCAATGTTTAGGAATTTTTTTTACATTGAATATAGCTTTTTTTGGTACGTAAATAGAATTTTATTGATGTAAAAAAAAAAATAGATTGTTTCATGAATGCGGTTATATGTTCGGAATAATCAGGCTATCCCAAGTTCAAAACATCTAACCGGACAAAATACAGACATACGAGACTATCCCAACACTATCTATCTAAACCTCCTCCCATACACCCCAAACTACACCTTTAGACATAGCCACGACCAAAGCCAACCATCATTGTATACAAAATCTTGAACCACACATACCATAGCCGCTTCGTCACAACAACATCTAGAGTCTTTAGTCAAACAACACAGCCTCCTCCAACAAATACTCCTAGAAGCACCCCTTCTAGTCCACTCATGACACTTTCTCTAGGTACAAAAACCTTCAAAAAAATTGCACTCTACCTCACCCGCTCTTTGTGCTCCCTTAGCTCACATCTTTAACATCCAATAGGAAGGGGTACCACTTCACCTGGATGTCTGGGAGAAACACCTTGGCCTTGTCACATGGGCACAAAGTTCCCACCCCTAGCTCGACAATGATGATAACATCCTCCACCCCCCCTAATAGGTCTACAATTACTAGTTTGCATGCCATCAACAACACCATCACCTTGGGGAGCTACATGTCGAGAAGCAATGTGACTAACCTTGAGGTGATGTCCACATTTGTTTGGTATCGCTCAGCCAACACCACGAACTCTTTCCTTACGAAAAGCTTGATAGCCCCCATAACTAGTTAATCCCACTCCTTGAAAATAGAGCACAACCTATTCTCCATGATCTTTCTAAGGAAATCCCATAGTTTACAAGTTGCAATCAACCTAATGGGTGTGTCCAATTCTGTTGCACTGAAACACCACTGCCTCACTGTTTGAATGTGCAATTTGAGCCACCCACAACCTTTTATCATCCACAATACATGTGTGAATGAATGTTTGATGACACTTCGATCTGTGATCCATCCTCCCCATGTCCTTAGAGATGCCACAACAAGCCATATTGCTTGTGTGAAAAGACATGCATTCAATTCTCCCATCCAACTTACCTCACCTATACCACACCAACTTGGATGATGCGTTATGTCTGCCCACACCACTTGCAACAACTCAATTCAAGCAGCTACACCCCACCAAGCTACCACACAAGTTAAATTGTCATCCTTAACTATGGTCTCTGGGTAAGCTACTTATTCGAGTCATCGAGATGCTCTCCACCCCATCATTCACAAATGAGGGCTCTGAGTTGAACCACCATGTTTGTTCCTTTCAACAACGAAAGAGACCTCTCAACCATCATCCTTCCCTTTTTCATCCTTGATGCAACATCTCACTCCCAATACCTCTAGATTGCCAGAAAATGCTCCATCAAAACTCAGCTTGTACCATCCTTCCTTTAGAGGGCACCACTCCACTCCTTTATTCTTTCCTTTCTCTTCTCCCTAAGATTGGGCCCTAGGTTTGGGGATAGACAAACCTTACCAAACATTCCTTATTCTCTCATCCCATTCCAAAAAGGTTGATGAATCCAAGTTTTTTTGGGCCACCCTCCCATTCACCACCTCCACAATTACCACCTCCAACCTATTGATGAAGGCCGAAAAATCTCTCGCTTTGTCCAAGAACATTATCCTATTACGCTCCTTCCAAATTTCCCAAAGAACCAATGAGGGTGAAATCATCCACAACTCACTTAAAAAAAAATTCTTCTTTAGCATTGGCCAAAAGGAGAATAAACGTAGTATATAATTTGGCAATGGACTGCTATAGACTAGCCTCACACAAAGCCACTTTCAACATTCTTGTGTGAATGGGCACCCAAATAATAAATGATTTGCATCCTCCTCAGTCTTCCTACACATCACACACCTCGAAGGGCATGAATAAACCATTCTTCTAAACTTATCCGTCGTTGGAATCCTATCCTACATCATAACCCACACAAATGTGCCAAATTTTGGTAGACAAGAGCAATTCCAACATAGGTGTAATGGCAATGTTGAGCCCTCCTCAATCTAGAGAGGAAGCTGATATTTTGAGGCAAGAGTTGCGGAAAAGAAAAATATAAATTCATGCTAAGGTGGATAAGCTTGTTTGGGTTAGCTCGGTGTGTAGTTAGTATAAGTCAAAAGATGGCTATTGATTGCAATGCAAGAATGAGGAAGGATCAATATGTGATGGCAAGGCACTTCTGGTTAGTACAAGTCAAAAGATGGCTATTCATCAGAAGTGCCTTGCCAAAATAAGTGCCACATATTGTAGTTGAGCTATGAAGCCTTGTAGGCCTATAACTCTAGACATGACATGAGGTATATAGGGAGAGTTGAGACTACCACCTTAAGCATAACAATCCTTCATGCCCATGACAACCACTTACCACCCAACGCTGAAAAGCGATTATTGACATGATCTTCCAAGGGATCCCATAAATTTCCTATTCTTACTCCTCTTTCTAATGGTATCCCAAGGTACATCATTAGAAAATGCCCAATCCTGAAGTTCATCACCTCAACCACTTCCCTCCACCTTTTCAAACCTTTTGGAACCATCTTCCCTTATTATGTATATTATCATGGAAATTAGCAGCGCTTATTCCACGGATAACCCCCCTACAAAACTTGTTCGTTTCCTAGGTTCATGATGTTCATGCATGCAAAATGAGGTGATTTTCAATCCACCTCAAAATGCGTTATGAAGTCTCAGATAGTCCATTTGAGCATCCCTCTACATTCGTCTCATGAAGACCTTCGAAATGAGTATCTTCACGAACACTCGTTGTTCATACTTCACAAAATTGTAGAAAGTGCAAATGTTTTGGAAAAACGCGCTCTAACATTTTCAACAAAAAATTCTAAGTGTTGAAAGTGCAAGAGTGGGGTTTTTTAGCGCCATTGCACCTAAGTGAAATGATGACTTGGTGCAAGAGCGCTGATTTTTCCCGCCCTTACACCAAGTCTCCATAAATAAATTCTAAGTGTTGAAAGTGCAAGGGTGGGGTTTTTTAGTGCCACTGCACCTAAGTGAAATGATGACTTGGTGCAAGAGCGCTGATTTTTCCCGCCCTTACACCAAGTTTCTAGACTTAGTCAAAAATTACCAGAGCGATGATTTTTGACTCAAGTACACTTTTCCTAGTTTTTCAATTTGGTGCACAAGCGGGGTCTTTTAGCGCCATTGCACCTAAGTGAAATGATGACTTGGTGCAAGAGCGTTGATTTTTCCCACCCTTACACCAAGTTTCCAGACTTAGTAAAAAATGACCAGAGCGGTGATTTTTGACTCAAGTGCACCATTTCCAAACTTAGTCAAAAATGACCAGAGCGGTGATTTTTGATTCAAGTGCACCATTTCTAGACTTAGTAAAAAATGACCAGAGTGGTGATTTTTGACTCAAGTGCACCATTTCTAGACTTAGTAAAAAATGACCAGAGCGGTGATTTTTTGACTCAAGTACACTTTTCCCAATTTTTCACTAAGTGTTGAGCCCAAGTGCTAGGGTGTTGATTTTCAGCGCCCTGACATACTTTTTGCCAAACTTACACATAAAGTGCAAGGGCATTGATTTTTAGCGCCATTACACTTTTGACAGTTTTTTCCTTAAACACTTCCAAATCACTTCGTTTTCGCTCCAGACCATGTTTCTCCACTCCCACATCATTTTCCATGCCTAGTTCCTCTTTTCATGCTTGCTCAACATCGTTTGCTCGCTTCACGCTTCCCAATGCTTCTTTTCTTACTAACACCTGTTGATTCACCACCCTTTTAGTTTCTTTCCAAATTTCATCAAGTTATCTCGAAGGTGAAATTTTTTGATCCAGTGAACTATCCCAAATCTACAAAGAAGTCATCATGCTGCAAGTTGAGGATGCCAATTTTTCAAAAGCCTCAATACATGTCATTTGCAATATATGACTGACACTTGATAATCTCAAGATGCATCTTCGCAGGTGCAAGAAAATCCATTCATTCGCCAAAAGGCCAATCATAAGAATTCATACATTTGTGGATTACACCGTTGGTCCGGATGAAAAGTTCATGTAGGAGACTAAGAAGAAATATGAAGACTCCGCACCCAAGCAAGGAACTATGAAGATTCCTAATCTCCCAGTGTTGAACATTTTGATGCTTCTCTTTATGCATCTTGTAAATAGTTTTTGACACCTTAGGTGTCTTTGTGTAAAACGTAATTGCACTAAAATATGAGGTACAATTACGTAGAAATAAATTACACTTAGTTAGATTAGGGTTTCATATTTTTACTCATCTGATTCCCTAATTTTGCTCTTCCCTCCTTTCTATAAATAAGAGGGATTTCTTTTCTAATATTTACCTTTTGATATTTTGCAACAAAGTGCTGCTCTTTTGAAACAAGCATTGAGACTTTGTGTTCAATATTGTGAATTCAGATCTAATCAATAAAGAAGAGGATTGCATGCCAAACTTTGTGTTGGAATTGATCATTTTGTGTGTTGATTATATCAATAGTAATTTGTGTATGACATTGAAAGGGCTTCAAGTGGTTGATGTAAAATTTGTGTTACATTTATCGTTTGGATTTGTTTACGTTTGAAGATTTTGGTTGAAAGATCTACAAGACTTTGTGCTTTTAATCATTCATGTTGTTCGAGGAATCGCTGTGTCTAAGACGACTTTGTGCTTCTAATACAACGAATGATACTTCTACCGGATTCAACATTGAAAGGGCTTCTGAATGACTTTGTGCCTTCTTGAGCCTTCCCTTTTCCTTTTACCTTTTGTTATTATAAATCATACCTAGTATTTATAAGGTTTGGTTTGTCAAGATAGAAATATTGGCATTACTATTGTTGTTTAAAGTTTAAGTTATTCAGATCTAAAGCTTTTCATCGTGAAGCATTGTAAACATCTTCTCTGAAAAAAGAGAGAAGTATGTATGTAACACACACCCCCCCCCCCATTTCATGAGTATAGTGTACATTTTGTAAGTATTCTTTTAAGTTTACTATAGCTTCCAATTAGCAGTAAGAAGGGTGCCTCCCCTTTCTGAGAGGAGAGATTCTATCTCACATAGCTGTGGATGAAGTCTAGATGGCGTAATCTATTGAAAAGTTGTTTACACTATTTTCACCCGATAGTTTTTTGGCGACTCTACTAGGGACACGATACACATTTGAAAGCCTCACGTTTTCATTTGAAGAATACCAGTGTCCTTCATTGTAATTTATTTTCTTGTAAGTTTTTCAAGATTTCACCAAGGACATGTAAATGGCTGCTCAAGGTCCTTGGGGAAATTCTTTTGGTCTGTTGAGTCTGGCTCTACCCCTACATGCTCTTCTTGAAGGCCCACGAAAGAAATTTCCCAAGTTTTTTGGTGATGGACAACAACATCCTGATGATCACATTGTTGCCTTCTACATCACTTGTGGAGTTCATGGTGTTGAACATGAAGATGTATTTGTAAGGTTGTTTGTGGAGACTCTCCAAGGTGTTGCTGCAGATTGGTTTTATCATCTGGCGCCATGTACCATCACAAACTGGGCAACTCTCACAGTCAAGTTTGAAGCAAGGTTCAAACCTCCTGAAGACACTCATGCTTTGTTGGCTCAGCTCACCCAGTTGAAGAAGGAATCTCACATGCCTATGCACAAGTTCATTTCCCACTTCAACAAATTGTCACGAAGAATTCCAATTTTTGCTCAACCTACAACTGAGAATTTGAAATGTTTCTTTGTAAATGCTCAAGTGCCCGAAGTTGGTTTCCTATTGAGAAGAGTAGCCTCAGCTACACTTGCAATTGTATAGACCTCGGCGATAGAAATTGAAGATGATCTCATTCTTGCTGGGAAAATAAAAATTGAATCAAATGAATCTGAAGAAATCCCTTCTTTGGAGTTATTTTCTTCCATCACAAGGACAGATCCTATGGTACAAAGGTTGGTAAATCAACTACTTGGCCTCAAAAAGAAGCTAGCTCATAATTTTGTTGTTGGGAATCAACACATGTTATCTCCACCTCTAAAGAGGCTTGCTCTTGAGGTACCATTAGTAAAAGTAGTAGTGAAGCATCTTGACTCCAATCCAAGTGATCTCGCTATTCTCTTCCAAGAAAAGGAAGCAGACATAGCTGGCGACTCCCATTTCTGGTTTATGCAGTCTTAGATAGCCATTGATGAAAAGAAGAAAGATGAAAGTCATTTTTCTGAAGTTCAACTAAATGAAGACAATCTTGTCTTGAGATATGAAAAGATGGACATGCACGAAGGTCACCATCAAGTTGAAGACAATGATTTTGTGTTTCAAGGTCATGAGCTTGAACACATGTTGCATAAAAGAACTTCCCAAAGGCATGATGAGGATATTCTTATTAATAATTCAGATTTTTCCAAGTCTGAAGATGGCAAAAAACATACTGAAGTATATAGTGCAGTCATATCTTCATCTAAAACACATGAAGGAGATCATTCTGATTAGCATGAGGTTGCCATGGCTGATAAATCAATTGTTCAAGTAGCAACTAATAAGGAGCATTCAATCTTTGACTAATCGAGGGGATGTACCATAAGAAATCTTTCTTGGTTGGAGGCCAATGGGAAGAAAGATGTTCCACTTGTACCTGAGCGGGAAGATAAACTTGACAAAGCAGCTAAAGATGTATTTGTAGATGTACAGGAGCAGTCTGAATTCAATGATTCATTCTGGAGCAGTAGTATATCTGATATATTTTCAGAGGTAGCTGAACATGTTCATCTCTTTCAAGAAATAGTGCCTCAACTTCATCTACATGTAGTTGCTAATGATCATGTAAGGCATTGCGAGCTATTAAGGAAAGGAAACTATTTTGTTGAACCTATGAACAGTTTCATTTGAGAAGATTTCATTGATGGCTAGTTTTAATTAGGTAGGTTTCCACCTTTTCAATAAGTGCATTTGCATAAGTTTGCATCTTGTTTTTGTAGATTTTCTTTGTGTTAGTCATGCTCGACTTTGTTGCCCAATCAATGGATGAAGGCACTTGATTTCTGGTTTTCTTCTCCATTCATTCGTTTGAAATAAAAATTGAAGAAATATCCCCAACAGGAGCCAGCTATTATCACGAAAATTAGCAGCGCTTATTCCACAGATAACCCCCCTACGAAACTTGTTCGTTTCCAAGGTTCATGATGTTCATGCATACAAAATGAGGTGATTTTCCATCCACCTCAAAATGTGTTCTAAAGTCTCATATAGTCCATTTGAGTATCCCTCTGTGTTCGTCTCGCGAAGACCTTCGAAATGAGTATCTTCATGAACACTCGTTGTTCATACTTCACAAAATTGCAGAAAGTGCAAATGTTTTGGAAAAAAGCGGTCTAACATATTCAACAAAAAATTCTAAGGTTGGAAAGTGCAAGAGCGGGGTTTTTTAGCGCCACTGCACCTAAGTGAAATGATGACTTGGTTGAAGAGCGCTGATTTTTCCCGCCCTTACACCAAGTCTCCATAAATAAATTCTAAGTGTTGAAAGTGCAAGGGCGGGGTGTTTTAGCACCATTGCACCTAAGTGAAATGATGACTTGGTGCAAGAGCGCTGATTTTTCCCGCCCTTACACTAAGTTTCCAGACTTAGTCAAAAATGACCAGAGTGGTGATTTTTGACTCAAGTACACTTTTCCCAGTTTTTCAATTTGGTGCACAAGCGGGGTTTTTTAGCGCCACTGCACCTAAGTGAAATGATGACTTGGTGCAAGAGCACTAATTTTTCCCGCCCTTACACCAAGTTTCCAGACTTAGTAAAAAATGACCAGAGCGGTGATTTTTGACTCAAGTGCACCATTTCCAAACTTAGTCAAAAATGACCAGAGCGGTGATTTTTGACTCAAGTGCACCATTTCTAGACTTAGTAAAAAATGACTAGAGCGGTGATTTTTGACTCAAGTGCACCATTTCCAAACTTAGTAAAAAATGACCAGAGTAGTGATTTTTGACTCAAGTGCACCGTTTCCAGACTTAGTCAAAAATGACCAGAGCGGTGATTTTTGACTCAAGTACACTTTTCCCAATTTTTCACTAAGTGTTGAGCCCAAGTGCCAGGGTGTTGATTTTCAGCGCCCTGACATACTTTTTGCCAAACTTACACATAAAGTGCAAGGGCGTTGATTTTTGGCGCCATTACACTTTTGATAGTTTTTGCCTTAAACACTTCCAAATCACTTTGTTTTCACTCTAGACCATGTTTCTCTACTCCCACATCATTTTCCATTGCTAGTTCCTCTTTTCACGCTTGCTCAACATCGTTTGCTCACTTCATGCTTCCCAATGCTACTTTTTCTGCTAACGCCTGTTGATTCACCACCCTTGCAGTTTCTTTCCAAATTTCATCAAGTGATCTTGAAACTGACATTTTCTGATCCAGTGAACTATCCCAGATCTACAAAGAAGTCGTCATGCTGCAAGTTGAGGATGCTAGTTTTTCAAAAGCCTCAATACATGTCATTTGCAATATACGGCTGACACTTGATAATCTCAAGATGCATCTTTGTAGGTGCAAGAAAATCCATTCATCCGCCAGAAGGCCAATCACAAGAATTCATACCTTTGTGGATTACACCGTTGGTACGGATGAAAATTTCATGCAGGAGACTAGGAAGAAATATGAAGACTCTGTGCCCAAGCAAGGAACTATGAAGATTCTTGATCTCCCAGTGTTGAACATTTTGATGCTTCTCTTTATGCATCTTGTAAATAGTTTTTGACACCTTAGGTTTCTTTTTGTAAAATGTAATTGCACCAAAATATGAGGTGTGATTACGTAGAAATAAATTACACTCAGTTAGATTAGGGTTTCCTATTTTTACTCATCTAATTCCCTAATTTTTCTCTTCCCTCCTTTCTATAAATAAGAGGGATTTCTTTTCTAATATTTACCTTTTGATATTTTGCAACGAAGTGCTGCTCTTTTGAAACAAGCATTGAGACTTTGTGTTCAATATTGTGAATTCAGATCTAATCAATAAAGAAGAGGATTGCATGCTAGACTTTGTGTTAGAATCGATCATTTTGTGTGTTGATTATATCAATAGTAATTTGTGTATCACATTGAAAGGGCTTCAAGTGGTTGATGTAAACTTTGTGTTACATTTATCGTTTGGATTTGTTTATGTTTGAAGATTTTGGTTGAAATATCTACAAGACTTTGTGCTTGTAATCGTTCATTCTATTCGAGGAATCGCTGTGTCTAAGAAGACTTTGTGCTTCTAATACAATGAACGATAATTCTATCAGATTCAACATTGAAAGGGCTATGGAACGAATTTGTGCCTTCGTGAGCCTTCCCTTTTCCTTTTGCCTTTTGTTATTATAAAGAATACCTAGTATTTCTAAGCTTTGCTTTGTCAAGATAGAAATATTGGCATTACTGTTGTTGTTTAAAGTTTAAGTTATTCAGATCTAAAGCTTTTCAGCGTGAAGCATTGTAAACATATTCTCTGAAAAAAGAGAGAAGTATGAATGTAACACACCCCCCCATTTCATGAGTACAGTGTACATTTTGTAAGTATTCTTTTAAGTTTACTATAGCTTCCAATTAGCAGTAAGAAGGGTGCCTCCCCTTTTTGAGAGGAAAGATTCTATCTCACATAGCTGTGGCTGAAGTCTAGATGGCGTAATCTATTGAAAAGTTGATTACACTATTTTCACCCAACAATGTATCAGTTCAATTTCCTCCGATAAATGACTCCGTGAAACCACTTCCACACATACTCTCATCGTGCCCTCATTTCCTTCTTGCATCACCCCTTCATCTATCCCCAAAATTAGCCCTAAAAGTTCCCTTATGTGTTCTAAGGCCACTCTATTCTAGAATTTTGTACTGAGATTTTTCAAATTAGTGTAGACCACCATTCTATATGGTATATGAGACCTCAGATCAAAATTATCTTCCCAATTTTTGAAGTAAAATCCTCTCCCCTCTATGGCCAAGTCTTTTGATGCAAATATTTCTTGCTTTGTTTTGTGCAAAATTGCAAATAATTAAGAATAAATTGTTTTGGAGAAATTTGATATTTACTTTATCCCTCCATTTTTCTTCCCACCATTGGACCATTTTTGTTTTGGTGCAGCCATCTCCCCACCACTTGGGAAAAATGGCGTTATCTTACAACATGAGCTGTGAGGTTTGAGTCAGGATTAAAGGAATCACCAGCGTTGTGCTATTTCTCCTATGACTTGCCTCTTCATTGCATAGATCCAAATCACTATCCACTTCTTGCACCCCACTAGGTTCATATCTCATCAACTCTTCTTGCTTTCCTTGCTATTATTTTTGACATTGTCTACAACCACCAAGCCCTCTAACTTCCCTCCTTTGTTTTTCACTACCCACTTTTCACCTTTGGTAACATCTCTTCACCTCTTATGTGCTTCTCAACTCACCCCTTGCATTTTATGCCTTTTCCACCCATACCCGAAGTCCAATCCAATCTGATTCCTTGTCATTTTTTAGAGGTGTTTTACCTTACCCCCATGACCTATTGGAAAATTGATTGTCCTTTAGCCTCTTGCCGTTGTCACCTACCTGTCAGAGCATTTACTATTTTGTAGCTAGAAGATTTCTTTTGGGGATTGAATTTCCTCTTTGCTCCTGATGTGTTGCACAAGTTTGCAGTTGAATTTAATGTTGGTAGGTGAATTCAAAATTTAGAAGGGAATGTTTTCTTGAGACAAAAGGAATGAAGACAACTTGCTAAGTAAGTTAGTTGAAAGAAGAATATGTTGCAAAAACAAACTGTGAAGAACATTGTGTGAGCTCCTGAAAGCTTCTGAACAACAAAAGTTGTGTGTTTTGTTTTTTGTTTGACCAATGATTTTTCTTGATAGTGAGCTCATGATAGCTCTTGAATATTACCAATCTGGTTGAGCAACTTTTGATCGCTCCCATAAATTTTTAATCTATAGTTAGAGTTTATTTTTCTAAGTTTGATGTTTTATGTATTGTCATTTCCAGTCATTAAATAGAAATCAAATATTGCATGTCTCCTCTTGCTTCCGCATTTTGAGTTTTTTGGGTACTTCCAACTTGACTGGAAAATAGAGCAGCAACTCTGTGTTTCCATTTTTGAGCATTCATTTTAAGAAATTTTGACATGTTATCAAAGCCACAGGCCCCATTTCTTCTTGAGTTGGGCATTTTTTTTTCTAGGTATCAAGTTTTTTTCTGTAGGAGACATGTCTCGAGATGAAGGAAAGAGTTGGCAGCAACCACCATCCTTTAATGGACAAAACTATGAAGTCTGGGCAAAAAAGATGAAGACCATTATGGTTGTCAATTATTTACATGGGATTTTTCGATAAATGGCTTCATAAATATCTCAGACCCAGCTTAGTATGTAGCTCTCACAAATAATCAAATCATCTAGTTGAAGGAGCAAAGAAAGAAGGATGCTAAGGCATTGAGTTTGATAGAAGCAACTTTGACATAAGACATATTTCCTAGAATAAAAACAGCTGAATATGCAAAGGAAGCTTGTGAAATCCTCAAAATTGGTTATAAAGGGACTGATAAAGTCAAAGAGAGTTTGAGGTTATTGAAATGAAGGAAAGTGATTCTGTTTTAGAATTTCACACAAGGTTTTGAAGTTTTTTAAACCAATTGAGAGTGAATGGAGAAATGATGGAGGAGCAAAAGATTGTTGAAAAAATCCTTAGGTGTCTACCCACGAGGTATGATGCACTCGTCATTGCTATTGAAGAGGAAAATGACCTCTCTACTTTGATGATGGATAAGTTGATGGGTTCTCTTCATACCCATGAGCAACAACTAAAAATGTCTGCTAATTCTTCCCAAGAGAAAGCTTTCAAAGCTCAATCAAATGCAAGAGGTAGGGGGAGAAGTAGAAATAGCTCTCGAAGAGGTAGAGACAAATTGAAACAAGAAATGTTGGAGGAGAAAGCTTGGGACAAGAAAAAAGTCAAGAGGGAGCAAGCAAATCTCAAAATAACTCTCGAAGAGGCATGAAGAACAACATTTCAAGTGGGAAAAATGATAAGAGAAACATTGAGTGCTACTACTGTCATAAATTTGGTCATTATACTAGTGAGTGCTGGAAAAAGCACAACAATCAATCAAGACAAAATGTAAATGTGGTTGAAGGAAATCCATCCACAACCTTCATCATGTGCAACATTGGTGAAGAAGGTAGCCCCAAAGTTTGGTATTTAGACAACGGTTGCAGCAACCACATGAGTGGAAATGAAAGTCTATTTTCTTTCATTAATAAAAATGTAAAGTCTGATATTAGAATGGGGAACAATGGAATAGTTCCAGTCAAAGGAAAATGATCTATCATGATCCACACCAAACAAGGTGAGAAGAAGAAGGTTCAAAATATGTTTTTTACACCAAGGTTAAAGCATAACCTCATGAGTGTAGGACAATTGATCCAAAATGGATACAAAGTGTTGATGGTGAAGGGCCAATACGTCATCTATGACAAGAATGAGAGAATGAAAGCATTTGTAGAAGTTTCAATGACAAAGAACCAAATGTTTCCGTTGAATATTGAGACGTGCATCTCATCTCAGTCTGTTGCTACACCTCTCATGGATGAAAAATGTACAAAAATACAACAAACAACCCTCAAGATCACCATTGAAGACCCCTCCAAGATATGGAATATCAGGTATGGAAACTTAGGCTTTTCTGGTTTAAGTCTTTTGTCAAAAAATAGGATGCTTGATGGTTCGCCAAGGATAGTAGAGCCTAATGTTAGGTGTGAGGCATGCATTTTGGGCAAGCAACATAGGCAACCCTTTCAATTGAGCAACTGTACAAGGGAAATATCACTATTGGAGTTAGTGCACATGGATTTGGTAGGCCCTATGAAAATCACATCTATTTTTGAAAAGCCATTTTTTTATGACCTTCATTGATGATTTCAATTGTAAGAAATGGCTCTATTTTTTGTAGCATAAGTCTGAAGCTTTTGATAAGTTTTTTTGTTTATGGCCCAGGTTGAGAAGGAGAGTGGACATTTTATCAAAGTCCTAAGGTCAAATTGAGGAGGAGAGTATACCTCCAATCATTTTGTAAATTTTTGCAATCAAAATGATATCAAGAAGGAGCTAACAACCAGTTATACTCCGCAATAAAATGGTCTGTCTAAGAGAAAGAATAGGACCATCATGGAGATAGCAAGGATCATGATGAAAGAAAAGGGACTCCCAACTGAATATTGGGGAGAGGCTATAGAAACAACTGTACATCTGATAAATAGAAGTCTAACAAAGGCGGTCTGTGATAAAATACCTCAAGAGGCATGGACAAAATGTAGATGGACGGTTGAGCATTTAAGAGTGTTCGGTTGTGTAGCATATTCTCACGTGCCCAAAGAAAAGAGGCAAAAATTGGATGACAAGGGTGAGAAGTGTATTTTTACGAGCTACAGTGAAGAGTCCAAAGCCTATAGGTTATACAATCTAGTCACCAAGAAAATTATCATTAGTAGACATGTGGAGTTTTTAGAGGATGAGTCATGGGATGGCACGAAAGATTCTGATAGCTCCTGATAGATCCCAAAAGTTCAGAGTGATGAAGAAGATAAAAGTGAAGATCAAGAAGATCTTGCAACAACAGAAATAGTCGGCTCCCAATGGCTCCTAACGAGTCCTAATGCAAGAAGAGAGTCATAAATAGAGAGCTCCCGATGGCTCCTGAAAGCTCCTAATGAGAGTAGATAGAAAGGAAAGTAGCCACATATAGCCATAGGATTGGATCCTAACAGTTCCCAATGAGCTCTCGAAAGCTTCAGATGGGCTCTTGATAGCTCCCGACGAGCTCCCGATAGCTCCTGACAACTCCTAAACAAGCCTATTTAGTAGAGCAATAGTAGTACTCAAAGTTCATACCCCACTCTCACCTCCCTAATGCCAAAAAATACCAAGATTCTATGGGAGATCTACCAAAATGAAAGGTATGATGAAGAGTTTGATGAGAGTGTGAATTTTACACTATTTTCTCATAGTGATTCGATCTATTTTGAAGAAGCTGTGAAAGAGGATAAATGGTGTGAAGCCATGGATGAGGAAATAGATGTAATAGAGAGAAATGACACACGGGATCTAACTAACTTGCCTCCCAACAAACAAGTTATTGGGGTAAAATAGGTCTATAAGACCAAGTGCAATGTCGAAGGAAGGATATATTGGCACAAGGAAAGAGTATTTGTCAAGGGGTACAAACAACAGTTTGGGAGAGACTATGATGAGACATTTTCCCCTATTGCTAGGATGGAGATCGTGCAGGCAGTCTCAACAATTACATCGCAACACAGAATGGAAGGTGTTTCAAATGGACATGAAGTCCACCTTCCCTAATGGAGTGTTGAAAGAGGAGGTTTATGTGGAGAAGACATTTGGATATGAAGTTCTAGGTAAAGAACACAAGGTGTATAGGTTGAAGAAAGCTCTTTATGGGCTAAAGAAAGCTTCACGAGCATGGTACAACATGACTAACTCATATTTGATGAGTAATGGCTTTAGAAAAAGGGATGGTGAACCCACTCCTTACATCAAAGATGAAAATGGTAATATTTTGATTATTTTCTTGTATGTAGATGATCTTGTTTTTACTAGGGATAATGATTTCCTCATTGTTGATTTTAAAGAGGTCATGAAAAGAGAATTTGAAATGATAGATTTAGGTGTCTTGAGATATTTTCTAGGCATAGAAGTAAAAAAAATGCATGATGGTATATTTATCTCTCAAGAAAAATAGGTAAATGAAATCTTGAAGAGGTTTAGGATGCTTGAAAATAATCCTACCCCAACACCAACAACCGTAGGTTTAAAGTTGAGCAATGAAGACTGCAACAAAAATGTGGATCCAACCATGTATAAAATTTTGGTTGGAAGTTTGATCTACTTGACTACAACTAGATTGGATATAATGCATGGAGTGAGTCTTATTTCTAGATTTATGGAGAATCCAAGAGACACCCATTGGAAAGTGGGTAAGAGGATCCTATAGTATGTGAATAGCACCAAAGGATATGGTATGTTTTACACAACAACAAAATAGTATAGGTTGGTTGGATACACTGATAATGATTGGGCAAGAAGTTTGGATGATAGGAAGAGCACCTCAGGCTATGTGTTTCATTTGGGTTTGGGTGCTATTTCATGGGCTTCCAAGAAGAAACCTATTATTTCCCTATCAAAAATAGAGGCTAAGTATATAACAACAAATTCAACAGAATGTCAAGCTATTTGACTGAGAAAAATCTTGACAGATTTGAGAGAAGAACAAGAGGATGGAACTACAATTTTGTGTGACAATGTTTCATCAATAGCTTTGAAAAAAAATCCTATGTTTCATGGAAGAAGGAAGCACATTGAAATTAGGTATCATCTCATTAGAGAATTGATTGAAAATGGTGAAATCAAAATGGAATTTTGGAGGTTTGAACAATAGCTAGTAGACATATTCACCAAGCCTTTGAGCAAGGATAATTTCGAGTGTCTAAGGAGCAGATTGGGTGTTGTTGATTTGGATCAGGATTGATCCTATTTTGTCGACTCAAGACAAAGGGGGAGTGTTGGAAAATTGATTGTCCCTGAGCCTCCTGTCGTTGCCACCTACCTATCAGAGCATTTACTATTTTTTAGCTAGGAGATTTATTTTGGGGATTGACTTTCCTCGTTGCTCCTAACATGTGGCATAAGTCTGTAGTTGAATTTAATGTTGGTAGGTGAATTCAAAATTTAGGAGGGATTTTTTTCTTGAGACAAAAGGAATGAAGAAAAATTGCTAAGTAAGTTAGTTGAAAGAAGAATTTGTTGCAACAACAAACTATGAAGAACATTCTATGCGAGCTCCTGAACAACAACAACTGTGTTTTCTAATTTTTGTTTGAGCAATGATTGCTCCTGACAGTGAGCTCTTAATAGCTCCTAAACATTACCAATCTGGTTGAGTAGCTTTTGATCGCTCCCAGAAAGTTGTAATCTTTAGTTAGAGTTTATTTTTCTGAGTTTGAAGTTTTATGTTTTATGTATTGTCATTTCCAGTCATTAAATAGAAATCAGATATTGCATGTGTCCTCTTGCTTCCGTATTTTGAGTTTTTTGGGTATTTCCAGCTTGACTAGAAAATAGAGCAACGAATCTATGTTTACATTTTTGACCATTCATTTTAAGAAATTTTGATATGACTGCCATACCTCCTTGAGATCCATAGGGGGCCTCACCCTTGATGATTCCATCTTTTTGTGTTTTTTCCTATTGCATGAGTCTCGTCTGATGCTCCCATCAGATGCCCGTTGATCTTGATATGCTCCTCCATTTCCACCTCCCCAATGACCCTTACCATACCATAGGTTCTTTCTACCCTGCTCTTGATGTCATTGCTTAACCTCGAGCCTATCCTTTAGTTTTATCCATTCCTTTTTTGCATCTTCAACTCATGATGCTTCTATTTTTTTTTTCGGTTACATTGAATATAGTTATCCACAAATAATACAATTTAATTATATTTACCATCATTTCAAAATATAATTTCATCCACCAAATTATTGATGAATAATTATATACTTGTAAAACTTAATTCAATCCTTAACGATGTGAATATTGCTTCATCACTTTAGGATTATAAATAATTCAAGTTATCTATGATTATTACTTACATTTATTATTAACTTTCTACCATCTAATATCACTAAATTACTTTTGTAAAAAAATTTAGGTTGTCCACAACCAATGGCTTACATTTACTATAAAATTTTCATGATTCTAAAAACTATCATATCAAAACTTAGTAGTTTTGAAAAAGTTTTTGTAAGCGTATAATTGTATTTCATTGTAAGACTTGTTGTCTTCATCAATTGTGTAGAATGTAATTAATTCTCAAAATAAAATTTATGACCATTGTTTACTCTGTGTACTAGTAAATAGTTTGATTGACCTTCCTTTGATTACAAAAGGATTAACCTAGAGAATAGAGCATGCATTGAAGTGTTTAGATTATGAAATTCTTTTAAGTTATTGTTTTTATTTTTTGTCAAACCATTAGTTTTTTATTTTTTATATTTTTATTTTTTGTGTCATTTAGTATTGAAATTAAGAGTTTATTGAAATAAATAATAGATTTTGTAGTGCAATTTGAATTGGTAAATTTTCCTAGTAATAGCTAATTGTGAATTGATATTTAAAGTGTCCTTGATTAAAATTTGTTTAGAATTTTGAGTTGAGATAAAGATTATGAAATTGAATTTTTTGTAATAGTTAATTTTTTGTTAAAACTTATTTTATTTTTGTAACTTGTAATAAGAGAATTTTTTCTTTAATCAAAATTTAAAGGTTTGCAAAACAATTCTTTCTAGATTATTCCAATAGTCAGCATGAAAGTGACACATTTTTTTAATAACACAAATTAGACTCTATAATATAAATAAAAATTTAGCTATATTAAATTAGTTAATAACTCATTTAATGTATCCACATCTAATTCTAAATTGTTTATATGATGACCTATGTAAACATTTATTTTATGGAATTGTTAAAATAAGATTAAGAATTTTGAATGATGACCTATGTAAACATTTATTTTATGGAATTGTTAAAATAAGATTGAGAATTTTGAAGTTTTAATAATGCAATAAGCATTAGGGTTTATAGTATTTGTATATTATAAATATCAATTATTAAGGAAAAATCAATTGTCATAGAGATGTTTAATTTCCCACTGACCTTTCTAAATGTAGGTTATAGGTATTTTTTGAATAGATAATTAAAAAATGAATAATTACCATCAAATTAGTAAAATATTTAAGTAATAAATGAACTATAAAATATTTGTTTATTGTTTTAAAACTATATATAAGTATGATTTTTCAAATATTAATTAGTTAAAATTTAACTTAAAAACTTGTATGTAAAGTAATTATCCTTATGTTTACAAAATTGTCAATATAAATGGATATTTGACACATGTAAAAGTAACTAAAATGAAAATTAAATTATTCTTTGCATCAATATTTGAAACAGGCATACTAAATGTGCACAATTAAAAGCAAATAAAATTATTTATATTAAAAAAAAAGTTTATTTTAAAACTCATTAACCTCAATAATACACCCCATATAGTATGTTTGGTCTTCTCATTCTATATTTATTTCATAAAAAAAATGGTAAAGGGAGGTGGGGTATACATGAATATTCTATGAATCTACTTTTGACATATGCAATTGTAATGCTATATGAAAATCAAATGAATACACAATATTGAAACATCATATAATCAAAATCAAGGTTTTAACATAATGAATCCAATAGATGTTTGATGTTAACAAACATGAAATGTGATAGATCATTAAAAAACATCAAATTTATTCAATCAAGTTAAAATAAAACAAAATATATCTTCAACATATAATGATCATACATTCATTAATTAACTAGCACTTGCACCGAAAGGAGGTGCAATGGATATGACAATTGTATTTTATATCAAATATGTTTTAGAGGAGGTCAATAAAATAAATTAGTAATTTAAAATTATGCATTTTTTGAGAATATATTTGGTTGTACATATTTTATATAAACATAATCTACAAACAAAATAATTAAATTTACAATTGACTAATAGTTATTACATGTAACTTTGAACTACCATACACTTTGCATGTATTGCCTTATTTGTAGACATCTTAAATTCTCTTGGGCTAAGATTCCACAAATAGTTTTTAGAAAAGATGTTTTTTTTGTAGGGAATAATATTCATTTTGCAATAGCAAACAATGTAGAGTTAGAGTAGACAAGAAAGTGTAATTAATATATTTGTGCATCTTCTTATATAAATAAATTGGAAGAAAAGAATAATTAAATTCATAATTGATGTTGAAAATGAATATTTATTACATGTAGGTGATGTTAACCAAGAACAAACTTTGTACCTTGCATCTATTGCCTTATCTATATCCATTGCAACTTCTATTGGAGCAAGACTTTGCAAATTTTATTTAGAAAATATTATTTTTGTTTGCCTAGTTTAGTATAAAGATATAGCACGGACAACAAGAAGTTATGTAATGTAAAATAACTAAAGAAAACATAATTTGGATGAGAAGGAAAAATCTATCTTTTGTTGGGTTGTGATTGTCTACCAAGTGTCCACCTGTATACCAAAAAGTTTTGAATGAGTTAGTGAAGAGGAAAACATATCTTAAGACATTTAGTATAAATTGGGTAGTGAAAAATTTAATTTTAATTTAATGTGAAAGAGAGTGGTTTGACAAGTGTATACCTCAAATTTTCATAGTGAGAGTAATTGTAATTGACCCTCCTCTTGTTTTGGATTATTTTGTATGGATTGTTTTTCATTCTCAAGGACTGCTCAAAATTGAATGTTGGTTGAATACAAAGGTCCTTTAATGATTTCACTCTTGATATAACTGTAAATGTTAGTCCTTGTATTTCTATTTTACCAATATCAATTGTTGTTCTTTGTAGTGTTAAGCCTTGGGATTTATGTATAGTAATTTCCCATGTCATGGATAGTGGTAATTACCTATGATTTCCTACTGATATTGGTGTTATAGGTATAGCCTTTGGATCATTTTGTTTTCATGGTGGCCGACTATAGTTATCAATCCTAACTAAAATGTACATTGGAACATCTAGTTGTTTAGAGCCAAGATTATAAACAATATCAATGACCTCTCCAAGGAATCCATTTACTAGTCTTGCTTGAGTCCATAAGTTTGTTATTAGCATGATTCGTTGGCCTTTGCATAACAAGAGTTTTTTTCAAGAATGTCATCATTAACATTGATGTTTAATTTATTTTTTGTGTTTATTGTAATACTTACCACTACTAGAAGATTTAGTAGTTTGAGCATTCTTTTGTTGTGTGGTCTCACTAAGTCATTTGTAGAAAAAAAGTGGATTGAGTTGTCAATTTCTTGTTTTTTAGTTGTTGTAAGAAGTTTTTTTGTGCGACTCATTAACATCTCCCAATATTGGTGTGTTGGTTATACATATGTTTTTTAATGTTTCATGAAAGTGTGTTTGAGTTGGATTCACCTTGTTGACGAAACATTGTTTGTAATGTAAAAATTGTAGTAAATTATTTCCATAACATTTTCACAGTGGAGAGTGATGCGTAGATAGGTTTATCCATGGCAGTTGGTAGTTGTGATAGGCCGCCTATAAGAATTACAAATAGAACACCAAAGGAGAGACTTTGTGTGTGGGTAAATGCTTCACATAGTCTACTATCTATCTTAAATGGTAGCTTTGTCCCTATAAATCTCATTTTATCGATTATGATATATCTTATGTGTTTCATTTCTTCTTGAAATATTTCTCACATTTTTCCAACTGTAATGGTTTCATTTATTTGATTGGAATCCTAATTGTTGAATGTATAGTCAACACATGTATGTTAAATGCAACAATTCTTGTAGGAACTAGAGCAAGCAGTTGTCTCTATTTTTGTAGTAGATTACTTTGAAGGGAATTTATTATGAAAGAAATAAGGTAACACTTTCAAGTTCCTGTAGTTACTTGAATGATCCTATGCAAGGACTTGTTCAAGGGTTGATCTTTGTAGTGGTTTGTAATTATTGTAAGTGCTAGTTTTTGTTTTGGTGATAGTGTATAATTTGGGATATCCAAGTTTATGTCCAAGTTTTCATTTTGGTTGCACATTTTAATATGTTTATGAATTGAATTGCAGTGTCATGTAAATATGGGGTTATAGTCTGTTGATCTCATTTATTTTTGTTATCAAAATCATGCCTATTGAGTATTTTGAGTTCATCTAGAATGAAATTATTAATAAGTCCCATTTGTGATAGAAATTGCCACCCATTCATTTCTAACGTATTTATTGTGTTCACCTCATTACCACTATAATCTTCCTCTTTAGTATTAGATTCAATTTTAGTTGTGCGATCGATGTGCCATACATCATATCTGTTTGTATTCATTTGGTTCCAAATTTATATTATTATATCTTTAGTTAGACCTATGTCAATCTGTATGTCACAAATATTCTTGCATAAGAGTAATTCACTCCAACAAAATGTCTCAAAATTTTTAGAGTCCTGCTTTGGAATAGTATAGAATTTTCGGAAAACATTAAAGATCACTTTTTCTTTCCTCCCTTTCCATTTACATCCTTTGTGGCATAAAGAGTAGGAGAAAGATCTTGCAAATTCAAGTAATGTTGTTTCTAGTTGTGGATGGCATCAAAGATAGGAATTCAAGTTGGTAGAATAGAGCATATCATCATCTATAAAGTTCTATGAGTCAATGAAATACGTTTTTCCCAAAATTTAATGAGATAAAAGTCGATTAAAAATGACAAGGGGAAATTTTTGGAGCATATGACACACTTCTTTTGCTACAATATCATGGTCAACCACAAGTTTTTTCATGAAATTTTGATATGTTGTTAAAGCTTCATCTTCAAGTTTTTGATTTGTAGATATTCTTGTAAGAATATTAACACAACTCTCATATTTTATCTTTTCTTTGGACACATATTAGGCGATGTATTTGAGAAAAAGCATTTGTTAGATGACAAATTGGAAATCTATGGTTTTTATAAGGTAAGTAGGGTTTTGAAAGTTCCCAAAACCTTAGAAAGAGCTAAGAAAAGGAAACTTCCAAAACACCAAAATCTTAGACTTTTCCAACCAAAACAGAGAAGTAGAAACAATGGAAACACCTTGATAACACAACAGGCTAACAACCAAATCCTAGCACCAAAACCAGGAGGAAAAAAACACTTAAAACAAACAACAATCCTAAGTCAAATACATAGAAACATCAAAGGCCTTGAGCAAAAAAACTCAAACCCAAAAAATAGGGACCCAGATCCCTAAATACCGCCTAAAGTATCCAGGAAACAAACTACCTACAACAACTAGACTACAACATACCTTCCGCTCAATTTTGTCAAAATACAACCTTATAGAGGGGTAAGAATCATAAATTTCTATAGAGAAACATTCTTCAAACTACCCCAACCAACTAGACACAAAACCCAACACCACCTCAAAAGGGTAGGGTTCCCCTCTATAGGAGAGGAAGAAGTATAGACCAAAACTACCAAAAATATGTTCCTCATGTGCAAGCATGCTCCACCTCAATAGAAATGAGAAAAAGAGAGAAGCACTTCCCACCATTTCTACAACTTCTAGCTCCACCTCAATAGGAGAGGGATCCATCTTAATAGGATAAATATTCACCTCTATTGAATACAACGTTTATAGAACATGGTAGCAAATAAGAACTCTAGTAGAAAAGGAAAACACTTCCTCCATAGGCATCCAAATGGAAGAAAAAATAGGAAGGACAACAACAACCTCCCAGCCAACAACATAATCAACCCAAACTACCATGAAACCAATAGCTCCTTCCCCAAAAGAAGCACCTTCCACCACAAGAGAAACCCACAACCCAGGGAGTCCCCCTCAAACAAGGAACCAACAACAAGCCACCAAAGATAACCCCTTCAAGGAAAAAATAAACCGATCCCACAAAGGGAACACAAAATCTCCAAGTCACACCATGATATTAGGTACTAGAGAGAAAAAATAAGCATTGCCAAACCAGGGCAGAGCCCCCTTCACAAACCAACCACAAGAACCAAACTAACAACCATTGCCACTAACCAGAAAGCCTTATTGAAGCACAAAATCCATCACATCGAAAAAGGGTAGGGTCTCCATAAACACCACAGGAACTTAAAAAAAAACCAACTCTCCTCAAACTAGCAAAAAAATAGGACACATCAAACAAACCAATAGACACATGACACCACTAGTGAAGCGTAGGCACAAAAAAGATAAAGAAAAAAGAGAGAGAGCAAAACAAAACCCTCATCTCCATCCTGGAAGAGCATAGCACCAGAGAACCACCAAACACCACTTTACCAGTGTCCCCATCAAGGAGATCATGAAAGAGGGGTTGCTACACCAAACTAGAGCACATCCACCCAACCAAGGAGAAAACCAGAGCACAAGAATTCTTAGGAAAGAATCCCATGGGAAAAACTGAGCCTAGGCAATGAAGAGACCACAAATGCAAATGAAAAAGATCGATCTTAGAACAAATAAGGGATAGAAGAACTATGGTGAAGACAACCCCCAAGCACACCAACAAAGGCATACATAGTAGGGCAACAATAGGCCAAGAACATATGGAGCAGAGTAGACAAGACTCTCCAATGCCAAACATGTGCCCACACACACCCACAAAAGCCATCAGAAGCCATCAACACCCGCCACCAAGGAATTCACAACAAACACCCACTTTGTGGAAGACCCCAAAGAGATGTCGCCCATAGAAAAATACATGAGAATAGGTCCAACCAACATAAGAAAAGAATCCCACTCCAGAAAATGCCACAAAAAAACTTTTGCAACCTCCAGAAACCCTCCATCACCATTAGAATCTACATCATCTCCCTCATCATCACCTACAAAGTTCAAGCTTCCATTTGTGTGTCCACTCTCACTCTTTTCTTTGCTCCGCTCCATTTTTTAAGTGCATTTAGAATTGGAAATATATGTTAGATCTCCATATGGAAATAATTTTGGGTTATGTATGTTTAGTCTATCATCATTTCTTATAGGTTCATATTTTTTTTACCATCGTTATCACATAATAAGGTACAGATGGTTTGTTCTTTCCATGGAGATTTGTAGAGACATTCTACATTCTTTCCATTTTTACATAGGCATGTTCCCTCAGTGCATTTTGTGTTCCTTTGGACACAATTAATTATCTCTTCATAGTCATCAAAGGGTTTGGTACCAAATATCTCACTTATGTTTAACAAGCATGGATCATCAAGTGAAGATCGATGTATTTTATTGTTTCTATGAGATATACTACAAGGGCTCCAAGTATTAACATATGTGTCAAAGAATGTTCTTACTCTTTCAACTTCCCAACTATTTTTCTAGTCAAGTTCGCCCATGTTCAAGGAATTATTAAGCCAACGGAATCCATGCACATGTGTAGTCCCTCAATGTTTCCATTCATACCTATACTAATAATATTTTTTATGGAGGAGTTTCTCGATGAAATCTTCACAAAAGATTATGAATTATTGATGTAGATATAGGGATGTGGTATGAGGGTTATTAATTATGCTATCTATGTGGTTTTTAATTTGATTGGATTGTAAATATTATGTCAATCTTGAGTTGTTGTAAATCTAGCCGTTATGTGTTTGTTGCATTCAATGTGAAGAAAAGAGTGGGAAATCCTATCTGGTTGACCATATTCGATAGCTCAACATGACACTTGTTCCTATATGGTCTTGTTTCTCTCATGGTAGATCCAAAATGCATAAGTTGGTTAGCCAACTATGTGTTAGGAAGATTTTTTAGGTGTGTACGAAGGTTTTCAATAGTGGTTGGTATGGTTTCTTCAACATTTTTTTAATGAAAACCATTGCAAATCCTTGGCTAAGATGGCACACCATAAGATTGGAGATAAAATATTTAAATGTTGGATGTATTCCATATCTTTGGTCATGAAATCTCACTAAATGTAACACATATTCATGCGTTTTAACTTCCCTAATTCGTGGTTTCATTTTTAGTACATTTCCATTTGGAAAAAGTGTGGGGAATGACATATCAAATCTCAAGCCTTAGTATTATATTCATTTATTGGAGTAGAGTTAATTTCAGGCCAATCAATAGTGTTATCGGTTGGATTGTCAATTTGTAGTGTTTGTTTAATTATTTCTAGCTCACAACGTCTATTTGGCAGCCTAACCATAAATGATGAAGTGTACGTTGATGCATTTTGAGCTTCATCATCATTCTAGTGTTTGATTCATTGTTTGGGACCATTATTTATTGAGAAATTTCAATGTTGTGAAGAATGGATGAAATGTCTATGCTTGTTTCAAGGATTTTCTCTAGGGATTCGACATTTATTTGAATATAACTATAGTATGAGAAATATTGGACCTTGTATTGCAACTTATATCTAATATGACTTATGCGTACATAAAAATCATAATACTTTCCTTGTTTATGCAATCTTTGAACTATTAGGATGCCTAGGTCTGAAATTCTATGTAGAAGTATTTTGGCTATGTTTTTTATGTCTTACAGGGGAATCTAATCGTATGACCATTGTATTTATATTTCCCCCCAAGAGAATGGGTTACTTGCAATATTGGGTTTGTCTATGAGCATCTCTTCTACTTGAGTGATATTTTGTAACACATAAGTTGTTCTCTTGGGTCCATATTCTTTAGTGATGAAAATCAATCTATTCATTTCTCATTGAAACATCTTTTACAAATACAATTATTATTAGATGAATGAAGATGCATTCCAAGGTAGTGATCCTTGCATATAGTGCATGTCTATAATTTTGATAGTGCATCTATTCTACAAAGATTTTTTATGTGGTGAAGAACTTAGTATTGTTGTTTGGTGATGTTGCAATTTTTGATTCATTATGTAGTTTTTTCTTGTATGTGTTGCATATTATTGTCTGTTGTGATATTGGCATGTGTGTAGGTCTACTATTTTTGGTATTTGTTTATCTATGTTTTGCATACAATGAAGAGAACTTATTTCCTCTTTATGACAAGAATAATAATCTCGACTTATTTTACAATTTGGTATTTTTGAATTTCTATTTGATGGGGTTCAGTTTGGCTTTTATCGTTGGTAGAGTCCATTGATTTTAATTCAAAATAGTAGGCATGACAAATAATATTCATAAGAAAAATAAATGCACCAATAGAAAAAAATTTCTTTTTTGAATATCATTCAAGCTAAAATTTGATATTACATGACATAGATAGATATAATGTGTTAAAGGAAAATTATTCTATCGTAAAAAAGTGTAGCTCTGTAGTAAAATAGTGTACCCTTGACACTTTTCACTCATTTGGTCCTTTTCCTATGGATTTTGGCTTGATTTTTCTTAGATCTAATGTTGTAATGTGTCCAACACATTCACATTAGGCCTTGAATTCTTGGGAATCAACAAAAGCCTAATGATGTCTTATAATAGTGTTGTGAAGTGTTGTAACACATTTCCTCACTTTTCTAGGAATTTTCTACAATAGTTCATCTAAATAACCCCCTTCCAAGCCTCATTCCAAAGTGTTGTAAGGTGTTGTAACCAACCCTCACACTTTCCTAGGCTTGTCATCATTAAATTAACCCTTTCTTATGATAAAATGACCCCTTAATGCGCTTATAGGCCTGATTTAATTGTGTTTCATGAGACAATCCCATTAAGTGACAATAATCACAGTTCAATTCCTAAAAACTAGTCAAAATTTCCTAGGCGGACTAAGTCACCACCTTGGGTGACCTAGTCCCATTTTGCATAAAAATAAAAATTAAATCAAATTTCTAGCAAGATTTTGTCTCCAAAACCCTAAGGTCAACCTGTGATGTGTTATATTTTGGGAATTAGGGTATAACATGTATAAATAAGGGGTTTTATCCTCATTTTGACTCTCTCTCCCAACATCTCTCATCTTCATAAGAAATCAAACAATATATCTTCTTAAGCAAGCATCAAGCATTCAAGCACTATGCATATCAAGCAACATCCATTGGTGCTGATCACTTGCATATAGTAGCATGCCTCATGTCAGTGGTCTTGATTTTGGAGACCCTTTTTGGAGGCATGTGATGCATTGAAAGTGTGTGGTTTTTCAGAAACTAAATTTATGTGCTAAATAGATTGTTCAAATTTATTTCTCTATATGATGGTCTCTGTATTGGTTTCAGTCCTATCCCCAAACTTCCATTATATCAAGTCTCTACAACTAATTGTAATGTTACATGCAAATTTATGTATAGGACCTGTAGGAATGCCATTCAAATTCATCGATGAAGATAAATTGGTAGAGAGAATTGGGGAACTCTCACTACTTGATATTTCTATAATATCTTTGGGTTCATGAGAGCTCTCCATTGTGTAAATGAAATAAAATTGTATAAATTATAAACAACATATGATTTGTGTATTGATTCATAATCTATCTACAACTTCCCTTGTGAAAGCTAAATATTTTGTTCATAAAGTTAAAAAACATTATGTAAATTGGCATCTTGTTATCTTTGTTTTAAGAATAACTCATAGCTTCTTCTTACCTCTTTTATGAAAAAAAGGAAGAAAAAGACAGTAATATGTGGGTTCTCTATTGTGTTATGCTTCTAAGTTTAAGTTTTTAATCGCAGAATTTTTTTGTTGAGACTTGTGGTTAATGTATATGATATTACCAACTATTCAAATCCATTGATAATGTATGGTCCCCAAGTTAGAGATAGTATCATGCCTCATGTCAGTGGTCTTGATTTTGGAGACCCTTTGTGGAGGCATGTGATGCATTGAAAGTGTGTGGTTTTTCAGAAACTAAATTTATGTGCTAAATAGATTGTTGAAATTTATTTCTCTATATGATGGTCTCTGTATTGATTTCAGTCCTATGCCCAAACTTCCAATACAAATCACATTCATATAATAACCTGAGATACTATTGCTGATAAATCAGATCACTGGTCTATGCTCAAAGTTGACACAATATTATTTAATTTTCATTTAGTTCAGTATAGTGAAATGTCCCCTAGTTGTAGTTTATATTTTTTTTTATCTTCAAGAATCTAATGTACACTTCGCATTAACAAATCTTTACCCTACAACACTGAGTTTTTTTCTCTTGGTCAATAATTTTTTTTGTTCATAAATTCCATTGTTCTGCAAACACATAAATGCCATATCAAATTTGTAAAGATGCCAATGAACTATACTTGATACATTAGGGGAAAATCTTGTTGCTTTATAGGATAGACTATGTCAATGAAAATAATAGTTTGTATATTTTTTCCATTTAAAATTTTGTACACAATTATGAAGTAACCTCGTAACAATTTACAAGTATCCTAGCTACAATATTAAGTATTATCTGTATTTGACATGTCAGAGAGTTGTTGTAGTAACAACTTATTTTTCTCTTCAAAATCATTTATCGATTTTGGTGATTGTTACTTTTAAGCATCTTTGACCACCAGTTTGATCAACTGCATATGAGAGGGTGAAGAGATGATCTTTGAATAATGCTTGTTTAATTAGGGTTGGAATACTAATTTTTGCTTCTAGGTTGAATTACAACATATATAAATCCTTCGCAGAGATACCAAGAAGGCTGGTGGCTGAATCTTCAAAAGCAACAACCCACAATGTTCCAGTATGGTTTGCTAGCTTTATTTGAAGGACATACCTATAATTACAATCTTCCACTATAAATTTACATTTTGAGAAATACCATGACTCATTTGCAGATTGCTCAACTCTTTTTTAACATTTTTTTCCTTTCGAGACAAGGGGACAAGATGGATAGCAAAAAAAAATTGATTTGATAAATTGCACAGTTGCTTTCAAGACACATTGGGAAGATTGGTTCATGTGGACAAAATCTTCTTCAAAATCAGCAATTATCTTTCTGCTTATTGCGGCGGGCACATGCACAACTTCTGTACATGGTGACAAAAGAGCAGCTCCATTATTTGAGAACCATTATTTTAGCTGTTCTATTTCATATGTGATTGGATCAATGAACAATTGTATGCTTTCCAAACTTCTTACCACTTTTCCATTATATTCTATTATACATCTATTTTTTAATAGAAAGAACAACAACAGTATGTGAGTGGTACATCTCTTGGAGTTGTGTTCCTTGTTTCTAAGCAGTTGGACCCCATAGAGTCACATTAGCAGTAGAGGAAGTAATATCAATTAACTTAATGGACCTTCTAAGAACTTTTGAACTGTCTCTTCTTCTTATTGTAGAAATGGGTTCAACATAAACAACAATTCAAATAATATCAACAAGGCAATTGTTGGTGATGTGGAGAATGTTGGCGAGGGCTGTGAAAGAAAATGGATGTTTTGGAATTGCAATATCATTTTCTGAGCGTGAAACCTTTGAATCATCTTGTAGACAAATCTTAAGTTGGCTATTTAGTTTTTTGTATAATTTATTAGCTGATTTAACAGTCGCCCCAATATTGTATAGACAACTCCAGCTTCAACATTCTTGTAATGAAGATCTTCCACCTTATTGAAGGAAGTGACACATATCTCAATACCATCACAGTCAATAATATCAAATGAGAAAACATGTCCTTTCCCCTTTTGAGTGTTGAACTTGGGCATTTCTCTTTTCAATGTCACACGACCCTTGAAAAGCCATCTTGTTTGAAACAAGCTCAATTTTTTGATGGGAGTAATAATGGGAACACTTTCTTTTGTCTGGTGGGATGAGCTTATTCCAAAGAGGGTTCTTTGGGGATTTTTTTTGGTACGGTTTCATTCTTAGGCATATTTATGGCTACGTCAAGTGAGTGTGTGGCATGTAAATGTTGGTGTAGCTCATTTAACAAATACAGTGGCTGGCCAATGATATGGTGGTGTGAACAAGTGATTTGTAGCTCTGAGATGACAATCCAAATATATACTAAAAAGATGTAATTAGGATGAATACTAGATATTAGAAGTCAATAAGAAATCATCTAATCAAAATCTCCCACCTTAACATGGAAATAAGAGGGAAACTATATGCTATAAGCAAAACTATAGTTCTCTTTTGAATTTCTTACAAAATAATGGAGTTATTTTATTTCTTCCGAAGAGTAGCCTTTTTCTTATGAACTCCATCAGATAGATACATTTTTATCGGGTTTTTGATGCAACGCCATGGCCAAATTTGGCTATATCTATTACTTGGAGGTATGGTTGTAATTTACAATTGCCATCATTGATTATTGTGATTGCATTGGTGGTGAGTTGGAACTTTTTCTTTTCCCCTTGAACAAATTGAGTTGGAACATTTGTACGTGTGGGGCTTGCCATTTGGAAAGGAAAATATTAGGTGGTTTCATCTATCTGAATTTAACAACAAGAAGAAAAAAGTGGAGTTCACATCAGAACACCACATACACTAATGTTCATAGTGAATAATCACTTAAGAATGACAAGACAAACTTCATGTGAACTTAACAATAAAAAAAGATAAAAATCAATCTACCTCATCAACCATACTATGTATTAGGACACCTATAGAAGGGTAGAAGGCTAGATAAATTCTCAAGCACTTCACATTCAAGAAAAAATTTCATAGCCTAGAAAATGACACTCTAGAGGGGACTAAATCATTCAGAGTTTGCAAGGATTGATCTTGGTCAAAGAGCTTGAGGCTAGTTACATTCTCAAGCACTTCATATTCAAGCAAAAATTTTGGAGAAAAAAATTACATGTACTAATGTTCTAGCATCTATTCATAATTTACACTTTTTATCAGATGTGAATTTGTTTTGCGTTAACCATTCAACCAATATGAGTGTGGCCATTGGCTGTTGTCAAAATTTTGAGTTGTAAATAATAGAGAGATTTCCCCTATATATGGGATTTAAGATATTCATAAAAGTGGTTAGGTTTTAGAGTATTTGGGTTCATTTTATTTTATACATAAATCTACTATGGCAAGATAAGGAAACTCTAGCAAATTTTGATCCCTTTCACACATATGGTTTGAAAGACAACCAGAATGATACTCACACAACACTAAATACTTCAACAAAGTTTAAACCTTCAACAATATATGGCACATTCCAGGGAATTCCTAGCAAAATATGATGAAACTTCAAAAGATATCAACAATATCTTAGAGAAAATAAAAAATTTCTTCAAATTCATGAAAAAATTTAATATGGTAAAATGCTCCATGCTTCTCGTGTATTGTACATAAAAAAGCTATGTGAAACCTAAACCTTAAACTATGTTCTTATTTAGAGAAGATCCGAAGACATGCTATTGCATCCAAAATACTAGAATGGGATAGTTATGCCACATGCATCTAACAACCAATCTTAGCACACAAAAACCATATTAAGTCATTCCTTCATATAGTAACATGTTATATAAATTATCAGTAACATCACAATGTTATTTTCCTAAAGAAATGAAAAGAATCACAACACCGAACATAAGATGGATGATGATTACAATATATTCACAAAGTATTTATGCTTCATTATGTGCCGCATGATAACTCAAGGATGCTCCACTCCCAATGAGGCTGGTTGAATTAATATTTGAACCTACGTGGGAAAACCACCACACACTTAGAGTGGGTAGGTGCACCACTTGAGCTAAACCTTGGGCGTTGAGATTATGGAACAGGGGAGTTTCTCAATGGGGCTAAGGGTAGCTAACATTGTTAGTGACCAAAATATCTTGAACAAAAACGAATGGAAGCTAATTTCTAAGTTTACTCAAGTCAGATTGTGAGTTGAAGCTACCTATGTTTCGGCTGCTTTCACAAGTTTACATTGATATTGATAGAATGACAATGTGTACTAGAAGTTTTTTTATATCAAAAACAAAATGAAACCCTACCAATGTTGAAATAGAAAAATTCTTACCTCATCTTGCCCTCAACGATGGTTATAACCAATCTCTATGAAACACTAGCAAAGCAAAAACTTAATCAATGCTATAGTTGGTACTTCAATCTATTCACAACAAACATGAATCTCAAAATCAATAAGAATTTCTAGCATTTTTTTCTATTGAAAAACCAACACTCATTCATTTTCCCTATTTTTTATACTCCAAAAAAAGGTGCATCTAAAAAAAAGAAACATAAGGGACACCAACAATGTAGAAAAAAAAAAAATCTTTCAAATGCATCAAAAATAGAACAAAACTGTAATACCACTCCGTTTTGCCTTCTGGTTGGATAGTGTGTCCTTGTGCTGTTATGTTGCTTTGATGTGTTTCTGGATATTATGATGCCTTGTTCCTATGCTTTCTGTTAGTATCTTGTCTATGCTACTCGGCTGCTTTTGATCACTATCTTTAAATTGATGTTAATGTTATATTTTGATGTGATGGTATTTTGTTATGATGTTATCATTATGGCATGTTATGGATTAACATAAATGGATATTTATATTAATGATGTTATGCCTTGGATTATAATAATATGTTAGAATTGTCAGTTAGTTGCATTGTATTGGTGAAGGGGACGGTATCACACCACTCACATGCAAGCGCCCTGCGATCCTGTGATTTCCTCTTCACGGTGTGTATTTTATGTTGTTTATATTACATGTTGTTTACTTGATTTTCAGGTTGACAGGTACAGGACATTGACTCCACCTGGTTTCACAGGTGTGAGCGTGTTCAATAACCAACGGTATTCGATTGGGAGATAGTAGCTAGGTTTTTCATGCCAAGTCGTCACCCTAGTCCTAGTGTGTCGTCTGGTGTTTGTCAAGTTGTGTTGCTTTGATTTTGGTTCCCTCTCTTCATTATTTAATTGCAAGTTAAAAAGGGGAGTTAAATGGCTTTATATATATTTAAGTTGTTGATTAAATTAATCTAGTTTTAATGAGGAAAAGGTTATTTAAAGTTATTAATTAATTTAATTTAATTAATAAAATAATTTAATCTTGGATTACATTTATTTTATTGAATTAATTTAATTAATTAATTTGAATTAAGCAATTCATTTTGGAAATTATTGGATATTAGTTGAAATTGGAAAAAAATAAGAAAAAAATGATTTAAAAGTCAAATTTGAAAGTTTGAATTCAAAAATTGAAGAAATTGAGATATTTTGCATTTTTTGTTTTGGAAAATTTATGGGGGTGGTTGTAGGAATTTTAGGGTTTTATCCTTATGTTTGAATTTTGCTTCACAATTTTGGAGGATGAAGTTTTGGAAAATTAAAAATGGAGGAGAGGAAGAACTATTGCATTTTTGTGGGTTTTGGATTGAGGGTATGGAAATTTGTGGAGATGAGATTGGGAACTGGGCACCATTTTTGGATCCCCTCAAACTCAAGAAATCAGGTTCATTCAATTAATAGTTTCATTTTGAAAAGTTATATAGTTTGAATATGTTGTTGGAAATCATTTAAATTTTGGTTGTGGATTGCAAATAGAAAACCCATGTTGAAATCTGATTTTGTTGCAAAAGAAATCTCTTCTTAAAAATATTTCTTCAAGAAAATCAATGGAGTTTTTGATTGAAAATGGTCTTTTATTTTTATTTCCTCAATTGGTTTGTTAATTCCTTGTGAATATAAAATATATATATATACACAGTTATATATATATATATATATATATATATATATTCCTTTTGGTTTGAATTGGGAATTAAAAAAAAAAAAATTCGGATTAACCTTTGGGAAAAATCTGCAGGCTTTTTAAAAAAAAGAAAATTAAAAAAAATTGTTTTGGGGGAGCTGGGGGCTCACCCCCCATGGGAGGCACGTAGGGGGAGCCATGCCCAGTGTGACCCCCGCAACTGCTACCCACGGCGGGCGTGGTGGCTGTTTACACAGCTGTCGCTGCCACTGCCGGTGGTTAGCTATGTTGTGCACAGCGCCACCATAGGTGGTGGCCCACTGTGTGAGTCGCCACCACCTCCTTTAAACACCCCTACTGCCACTATGTAAAGCGCGGCCCTAAATGAAACCGCCGCCCCTCTCAGAAAACCCGCGACCAAGGGAAGAAAAACGCGTGGCTCTAATCTGCGCATGTGGCCCGAGACAACCGCCCCAAGACTTTTGTATGGCGGGTGGCCTAAGGCTGGGTTTGTTGGTAAAATAAAAATAAATAAATGGATTGGGTTATATTATATTTTAATATTTTATTATTATATTATTATAATATTAAAATATTAATGTATATTGATATTAAATATTATATTTTATAACATTAAAATAGTAGAATATATTTTTGTATATTTACTAAATGGTTATAATATTATTTTAATGTATGTATTTATTTATTGTTTTAAATATATACATATTAAAATAATGATTTGTTGAGGGAATGAATTAAGTTTAATTGAGAAAATGAAATAAGGAAATATTGGTTAAATCATTGTTTGATTTTTTTTTTAAAGATTATATTTGGTGGGGAAGTAGTTTTGACTTTAAAGGATATGTTTTTTTTAGTCAAGATAATTATTTTTAAATGGTTATATTGAAATAAGGAGGTAATAATTATTTTACTTCATTGAATTTTGTCTTTATGATTATCTGGTTAATTTTCATTATTTAAATGTCAGTAGGGAAATTAAATAATTAGTGTTAATTTCTCCATTATCTGAAAGGAAGTGTTTAAATTAGGTTTATTAATGTGATGAATTATTGAACATTAATGAAGAAATGGATTAAGTGAATCCAAAGTAGAATTTAATTCTCGCTCGTCTTGATTGTGAATTGTTTTCATTTTCGTTTGGGAAAACTGAATTATAGAGTTTAATAAGTCTTCGAGATGGGGTTTTCTGATATGTGGGTTGTTGTGTCATGTTTGAAAACTTATTGTGGGTTCTTTGGGTAGTGCATGGTGTCTAGTCAGTTATAACTTGGTTTTCATGAATAGGGATGTTTTGTACCTCCTTGGTTTAGGAGTGGATTTCGTGAGTTGTGCCTCCTTGTCAGGAGTGACTTTGTTACCTTGTTTCCTCCAAGTGTTTGGAGAGGGTTTGAACTTATGTTGCCTCCTGAAAAAGGAGAGGTTGTGATATCTTGTTCATGTGCACTTTTTTACCCTTGGTGATTGGGTTTGTTTGGTATGTGTGTTGTCAAGTAGAAGAGTGGCTTCCATAGGGGCTAGAGCCCGAAAGAGGTAAGATTGGATAACCTTCGGAAGTGGTTTAATCAAGTGATAACTAAACCAATACTTAGAAGATTAGGACTAAATTCTCACTAATCAAGATAATTATGCCTCACTCATGGACCCAAGTGCTCGGTTAGGCTTGGGATGGGTGGGAAGGCCGGGAATGACAAGGTCATCTATCTTGTCTGTACAAAAGGTATTTGATTTTGCATTAGTAAGTATGAGGGATGGGGATCGGTTTGAGGCCACCATCCTGACGATCTGCAATGGGTAACTCATGACGAGCTATGTGATGACACTCTGTCTAGGACAATAGTTGGTATTTGATTTTGCATTAGTAAGTATGAGGGCCGAGGATCGGTTGAGGCCACCATCTTGACAATCCGTAGTGGGTAACTCATGATGTGATATGTAATGGAACTTTGTGTGACCATAGTTGGTACTTGTTTATTATGGGCATGGTTTACGTAACATACCTGATGTGACCATGGTTGGTGTTTGATTTTGTGTGTATGGTTCTCATAACATACTTGATCTGCTTTATTTTTGGAAGCAATGTGACCATGTAGTTTTGTACTTATGTTGTACTTGCATGATATTTGAGTTGTACTTGAGTTGTACCTTGGGATGTACTTGTGTGGCATGTGGTTGGGTATGTCAGTTTGGTTCAGTTTTGTGTTAGCCTATATCTAGAGGTAGATGGTCTTGGCTAGGATTCCTTGTTACTATCTCCTAGCACGGGGGGTGGGCCTTTGGGTTCCACTTGGTTGGGTGTTGTGCACCTAAATCCGTTGGGTTCTTTCTTCATGTTCATGTGGATGAGACTTCTAGTTGGAGAGCTCGTCGGTTTCAGTATCAGTTCTTGCTTGATTTCATTTCAATTGATCTTGTAATATTATTTTCCCCTCAGTTGTTATCGAGGTGGAAGTTGTAATTGTAATTATATTTATTGGAATTACCTCATTTAGGGAATGAGTGTTGTAACCTTATTGCTTAATGAATGGATTAATGAAATGGAAAGTTATCTCTTATGCGTGTTGTAATTTATCTTTTGGAATGCATGTGCTTTATTTATTAATTAATTAATTGACATGGTTTAATTCATGTTTTTTGTTGAGGTTCTATATAACCTCTGTCTCGTAACCTTAGAGGTTTTTGGCATTAGTTGTGAGCTTGCATGTTAATTGTACTTAAACAAAAAAAAAAATAGCTTGTTTAAGTAGTTGTTTGCAACTTCCTCTAGGGTTACGTGGTGGGGCGTTACACACCCTACCAATGGTGAAATAGAAAAATGCTTACCTCCTCTTGTTGCCAATGATTTTCATAACCAATCTCCATGAAACCCTTGCAAATAAAAAGCTTAAAATCTATTCACAAAAAATGATAACTAAGTTTGAACTAGATTTATAAAAAACCCTTGTTGTGACGAAGAAACTCCTTGGTGGTCGCTAAGAAGCTTTGTAGTAGGACCAAGAAGAACGAGGTGCTCGCTAAGCAGCTCCATAGCTACACACACATGCTGGCCGTTGTAAAAACTCTAGTTACAAAACAACCATAAACATACTATCTTCATGAGAATTCTATGGAGAATATTTCCATAGATACAACACATCAAGTAACAACTACCAGAAATCATTTATCACATAAGGTCTATAAGGGAAAAATGATACATTACATTTTTTTCAAGAGTACATATGCACATTAGTGCTTCTCGATACAAGGAGGAAAGGATACATCAATCAAGATTAAGGTACAAAGCATACAACAATCTTCAATCAAGTGAAGCTCTAGAAACTCTACATTCTCTTTCGCATCACAAACACAAACTGGGAACCCAATGGGTTGCAAAGCACATTCCACCTAACCACGTGGAGGAAAAGGTCCACCCCTCATGCTAGGAGTTGACAAGAAAGACCCACGACCATGATAGATGAGCAAGATGACCCTTAGACCAAACCACAACAACAAAAAAAACATAACATACAACAATCTCAATGACTACTTACAAGGTGACTACTTCTAGAGGTATACAAAGGAAAAGCAAGGGATACTATGGGAGAGTGTCATCACATGGTCCTATCATGGGTTATCTTGATTGCCTCTCACTAGGCGTCGACCCCCATCTATGGTTATCCTAACTACCTCTCACTAGGTGCCAACCCCATAGGGTGACATGTGCGGGACCACTAGCCTCTCATGAGGATGAGGATCTTGCCAACCATGACCTTCTTATCCCACCCTTAGTATGTGGAAGCACTAATGACATGGAAGAGGTATCTTACTATCTTAATTAACGTATTCCTACCCCAAATCCACTAGTTTTATTTTATTAGGTTTTCACTTTTTTAACCAAATATTCCATGGGTTCTCCTGATTGCCCCTTTGTGTGCCAACCCCCATGAGAGACACCCTCCCTAGTAGCACTGAATAACAAATAAAAATTCTTAGCCTCAAGGGGTGTACCAAATCATAAACGTACTAGAACCACAATGAACCTAGAACTTATGCAAGGCATGAACCTTCTCGCTCATAGTCATAACCAAAGGCAAAAATCATAGAATAAGGTACACTCATGAGAGCTCAAAAACTAATAATTAAATCAAACATTTCAAAGTCAAATTAAAGAAATCCAACATAAACCCATTACCCAATGCCTCAAGAAGCCTATAACACCAACTATCATATACTCCAAACTGAAGGGTACACAAATACTTGACTTTCTCAAAGATACTCACAACATGGCTTGGAATATAAACTCGTCAAAATGAAAATAAATATAATGGAGAATACAATCAATCATGATAACGTAAAAAAATCAAACTTTAATCTCCCAATACAATTCCATGTAACGAAACTTAAAAGCATATTCAATACTCCACTTGTTCATACATTCCTATCCAATTTGACAAATAGACTAACTCAATAAGAACATGAAACGATTATTCATTTAATAACAACAATCTAACTTCAATGTTCAGTTATTTAATTATGAAACTCAATTAAATAAAATCTCACCTAGTAACTTTTAGATTGTTAAATAATCAAGAATCACAAATTTTATTTTATTTACACATATATATTGAAATCATTTAAATAAATTTAAAAAACTATGAAAACCTATAGTATGCAAACCAACATATTTCTCTTAACTTATGATTCCTAGCATATACATTTGTTTACTTCATATATATTTGTTTACTTCAAAATAAATAAATTTAATTAAAATATAACATTTATGCAAATAAAAAATCTAATAGTAAAGGAATTTATAAATAAATTTCGCTTTAAATAATTTGTAGGTAAATCTAATTCTTAATGCACTTTGAAAATAAAATAAAATATAAATGTATCTAAAAATAAATTAATCAAATTTTAAATGTACCTGAACAATAAACACAACAGATATTTGCATTATAACATTTCACTCATAAAAGACCATTAAAATATTTAAAGAACTATAATCATAATATTCTTGAGTAATTAATTCTCACGACAAAATAGTAAATTTTAAGAGCACATGATTCAATTTTACTTTTTACCTAATCATTCATGAAGAGATCATTTAAAACTAATTAAAGGACTATATTAACACCCTTCTAAAACAAATACCTAGTTACTCCACTTTAACACGATCAAAATTATCTTTAAATATAAATATAAAGAAACACATCATTAAATATAAATATAAAAAAAACACATCACTTCTCAATAAAATGGAAAGTGGAATAATATAAATGTAACTAACTCCCTTTCTTCTCTTCTATACTTATTTTCCTTGATTTACTACCTACAAAACATATAGAAGAATTACTTCTTACAATAGCTAACCCTAACTTAGACAATTATCTATCTAAAATTAGCTCAATAGTTAACAACAAAATTACTAATTAGTAGAAGATAATAGTATCAAAACCATAAGGGAAATATTTCTTTTATTACAACATTATTTTTACATACTCCAATATTACCATTTACCATAAAATATCTAATCATTATCTAATACAATAGTTTTAATCTCTTCAAGAACATTCACTTAGCTCTCTAACCCTAATACAACCTATATCTTCATATACATATATACATATATAGATAGTCAACCCATTTAAATTAGACCAACATAACCTTATGGTATGATTAGAAAATCATTATAATAGAATACATTTTGCTTAATCATGCCCTAGGTATAATTAAATCAATTCCCCTTACCCTATTTACATCATTAAATTATAAATATTGAGCAATCGCATAAGTATTAATAACACACAAATGCATACATATAATTATTTTTATATAAATTTCTCTTACTTATTCCTTTCCCAATTACTCACTTGAATAATAGAGTTATTTTATTATGCAACCTTCTAGTCTTTTCTAAAACCATTATCTCTTAAATCTTTAACCCTAAAACTACTTTCCAATAAATAAATCCACTATGAATATATCGATCTTGAATTAGATTATTTGAAGAATACTAATCTTCCCATACATTACTACATTTATATAACTCCACACAAAATTAAAAAAAATACTCTAAAGAAAGTAATGCTATTAGATGTACAAAATTCAGTAAATAATGAGATTTCTAAATTCCCATTCAATATCATATAAACATAAATTCTATATTTGATTTTAAACTTATCTAAATTAACTAATTCTCTTAAAAGATAATTGCTTGAATATTTAATATTATATAAAGGATTATATTTACTCATATTTTCTAAAAATATAACTCTTTAATTTTAATCTAAAGAAATACCTTTCTTTCATAATAATATAATTAAAGATTACTTATAAATTTAAAATTTTATTATGTAATCTTTAATTCACTCAAGTCTTTTAATCATCAATATTTACTTATTTGAGTCCTAAATTCACTCACAAGATACAATGAAACCCTACTAAAATTATAACTAATTATAATACAATAATGATATTCCAAGAAAGGATAATTGTATTTGTAACTTGATTATAATTTTAACCCTAAATCAATCCCCTTACAATAAAAAGTGTTTCATCAATATAAGAAGATGCAATTTAGATAATTGTTTCCAGTATTAGATTTAATTATAGGAAAATTAATTATGAAATACATTCTCTCCTTACTAATATTGCTTTAATTTATATTTTATTTTTATTTGTTTGCATTTTATTGTCATTTGTAATATGAATGTGTGTGGCTGTAAGCCTCCAACAATGAAATAGTCTGAAAAGGAAAGAGAGCTATACTGGTGACTCAGGAGAAACTCCAGCATAACCAAATTAATTAAGGAAGGTTATTTAAACTTTTACATCTTTCTATGCTCAAGTGCTGCAACTACATTAGATTTCTAGAAGAATCAGACAATTTATTTAAACCTTTTAACTTCCTATGTTGAAGTGCCACAACTGAGACAGGTTGACAATGAAATGAGAGAGATTATTTAAACCTCTATAAAATTCTATTTTCGAGTACTACAGAAGTGACAGGTTGCCAACAAAATCAGGAAGGCTATTTATGCCCCTACAATATTCTAATATATTCAAGGGATAGTGTTCCTATGGAGATTAGGGGAGAGGAGCCGATATGTAAGCACCCAAAACCACACGGTCTAATTGGTAGGCCATGTGGACCAATAACATTTTTAAAAAATAACCCATTAGAGAAAAAGGTTAATTAAACAATAAATTATTATTATTATTATTATTTTAATAATTTTCCACGTGGAAGGTACAATTTTGTCCACGCGTCGAAAAAAATGGAAAAAAGACCTGTCGACTGATACAAACGCACCTCAAGTGCCACTACCTATGTGGCTCGACGTTCGAAGGTGACAGCCTTGCCACGTCAACTCCTCCCCGTCTGCCACCCTAACAATCCACTACTGAGCATTTATCACTCGCCGCCACTTCCTATTCCTATCTACTATCTGAAATAAATGTTGCCACCTCTCCTAAGCTCCACGCCACCCCACGTTTATTCCAAAATAAATTGCATTGAATGCTCCCAGTGCCTCGCTCTTCTCACCATTCAACCAGCCTTTCATTTTCTGAGGAAACATTACATCTTCACTTGCTCATCGGTACCTGCTCGTTTCGTCGTCTGCAACCTTCGTACTCTCACCACAACCTGCAATGCTCAGAGACCATATCGTGTCTGGGTAGTAGCCGATACGGAGACGGGTAGACACCAGTTACTGAATGTCACCAGTAGCTCCACTTCCGCCATGCAATCAATGAATGGGTTCCTCGCTGCCATGAACGGGTTCCTCACCGCCATGAATGGGTTCCTTGCCGCCATGAATGGGTTCCTCGCTGCCATGAATGGGTTCCTTGCCGCCATGAAGGTCACCGCAAGCAATGAAGGGGTTCGTCATGTGTTTGACCCAAGTGAGCTTGCTCACTGAGGCTAACCATTGTTCTTCTATTTGTGTTTGGTTTGCAATTTCGCTTTGTTTTATTGGTTTTTTGGTGTTGCAGATTTTGTTTATTTTGTTGAAGTTTAGTGTTATGAACACTGCATTATTTGTGCTCATAAACGCACTAAATCTTTGGAAATTAATCTTCTGTTCAAGCATCGCTCTGTTTATATTAAATATATTAATGTAGTTGGTTGTTTTCTTCTTTCAACATGTAATAATGTTCATTGTTTATATGGGTTTTTCTCTATAGGGTTTATATTGCAAATATTACACTCATATTTACCTCATTTCTCTTTCAGTAGGGTTTATTTTGAGAATATAGCATGCATAGTTTAGCATTTATGTTTCGGTAGGGTTTATTTTGCAAATTTTAGAGTCATAGTTTAGGGTTATCCTATTCTCATAGGATTTGCATTGACATTGACTTTGTATATTGTATTCTCATAGGTTCTGCATTATCATTCACTCTGCTTAGCATAATCTCATAGGTTCTGCATTATCATTCACTCTACTTGTCATTTCCTCATAGGTTCTGCATTATCATTCACTTTGCTTCTCGTATTCTCATACATTCTGCATTATCATTGACTATGCTTAGCATAATCTCATAGGTTCTGCATTATCATTCACTCTGCTTATCATTTTGTTATAGGTTCTGCATTATCATTCACTTTGCTTCTCGTATTCTCATACATTCTACATTATCATTGACTTTGCTTAGCATAATCTCATAGGTTCTATATTATCATTCACTCCACTTATCGTTTTGTCATAGGTTCTGCATTATCATTCAATCTGCTTATCGTATTCTCATACGCTTTGCATTATCATTGACTCTGCTTAGAATAATCTCACAGGTTCTGTATTATCATTCACTCTGCTTATCATTTTCTCATAGGTTCTGCATTATCATTCACTCTGCTTATCATTTTCTCATAGGTTCTCCATTATCATTCACTCTACTTATCGTTTTCTCATAGGTTATGTATTATCATTCACTCTGCTTCTTGTATTCTCATATGTTCTGCATGTGCATGTGCATGTGCATGTGTGTCTATGTCTATGTCTATGTCTATGCATGTGTATGTGTATGTGTATGTGACTATGTGTATGTGTATGTGTATGTGTATGTGTATGTGTATGTGACTATGTGTATGTGTATGTGTATGTCATTGCTATTTACACCTCTATCAAACCTCCACCATATGCAGTACCTGTAATGGAACACTTCAAGAACTCCATTGAATTGCAAGTCAATGTACCAGTTTTATCAAAAAGTATAGTGTCAACTTGCCCAAGTTCCTCATTTAAATTGGATGTTCGAGCTCATGCAGGCTTGTCAGTTTCTTCATCATACATGTTTTGGTCTTCATAGATGAATCTATATTGATACTTTCTTATGCTCATATAATGGGTATAAGCATTACAAAACTGTTGTTATATCAGCATTGTAATGTTGTGCTCGTTCAGATTTGATTTTTAAAATAGTTTCACTTATTCATACAACATATTGCTATACAAGTTTTTAAAGAATTTGATAAGAATTTACCATCAACAGCTCATTAGTCATTAGTGTCATCATGTGGCAGGACATAATGAGTAGATCCAAATTTCCAATAAGAATATTCAGTAGGAAAAAAATCATCTAAAAACAGCAAATAAAGATGCATACAAACCCTGGACTGTAATTGGTAATTTCAACTTTCAGCTCATTTGCAATGGATTTTGATTTTCAGCTACTATTATAATTTTTAGTCAAATGACTGTATTTTGATTTATGGTTTTACAATAGGCATTGCTTAATTAATGCAGCTCATAAATTTTTGTTATCAGAAAATCAGCCACCTCCCAAACAAAAACAAATAGAGGAGAGAAACAATGAAAAGCCTATAATATTAACATCCTATGATGCCGAAATCATAGCCAAAATGCACTCAACATAGCTAAGCTAAGTACACCTGTTGTAATTGAAAGAAGCAAGAGTATGTGATAATCAATACAAGCTCCATAAAAATATCAATATTTGAGTTCACATAAAGATAGGAGATAAAAGAAAATATAGATATTTGTTTGTGAAAGAATGTTAAATGGGAGTTTAAAATTGATCCCCCACCTCCCAAACAAAAAAAAATAAAGGAGAGAAACACTTGAAAACCAAAAAGATTGGTGTCTCAATACATCTAGACAACTATCTTACTAAAGCCTAGTAATTATTATCGATAGGAAGTAAATTGGGGAAAAAAAGAGATGATGTCTACACCAACTAGACATACATAGGACCAGAAAGCTCCAATAAACCATAAGGGCCACTAGAGATTCATTAAAGAAGGATATGATCCCATAGGATATAGGTCTCAATTCTCATATGTGAAAGAAATAAAAGCTATGAAGAGGATCCTATCTATAGTTTTTTTCCTTAGAATATTATTTCTACGTTGTCCTTTTAGTATCCATTCCGTTTTTCCTCTTTAGTGCAACTATTGTTCTCCTATCTATGTTTGTTTAAAATTCTTATTATTCAAATTGATAGCAAGAATGAACATCATTTATACATGATCAAAGTATATTTTATCCATTGAATCAGACTCATCCTTATTCATGCCTTGGGTATCCCAATTTAGATTAAACATTATAACATGTCTTAATGATAGTCTCATCCAATCTCTTATTCTCACCTAAAATTCATTATCACAATCAACCAACTAATCCTCTACCTCAGGTACATAGTGAAAACAATATCCTAACAACAAAAAATAAGAAACTATTTGATGTCAAAGGGGAAGCAAAACTCAAATAATTGTCTAGCTTATATTACATCATATCTCTTTTCAATATGTTTTGCATTATCATTCACTCTGCTTATCGCAATCTCACAGGTTATGCATTATCATTCACTCTCCTTATTGTTTTCTCATAGGTTTTGCATTAACATTGATTCTGATTTTGGGTAATGCTCCATCAATTTTATATTTGATTTATGTTTGATGTGATCAAGCCTATCTATGGATGAAATTAACCTTACGTTGTGGAGGACCAGCGTATAGGTGTGGGACCTAATGAGTGCATGTCCCATAGCACATTAGGGCCCCTGCTTACATATTAGGGGAGAGGAGCCGATACGTATGCACCCAGAATCACACTGTCCACATGGCAGGTCACGTGGACCAATAACATTTAAATGAAAAAAAAACCCATATCCTTCAATAAGTCTGTAATGCAAATTTTTCTATCTTTTCTTAGGTGCCATTGGTTATTTTGGGGGTGTTATATTTTGCATAGGTTATTTTCCATCATATTAGTCATCCAATTATTGTACCTTAATCTTGTGTCTTGGAAATATATGGGGGGTGCTCTATTTTTTTTAGGTTCTGCTTCATCAACATAGACATAGACAAATACATAGGCATAGACATATACATAGGCATAGACATATACATAGACATATAGATAGACATATACATACACATATACATAGACATATTGATATGTATATCAGATATTAAATGCACACATAATTGTAATTATTTTGAAACAAAACAATTACATGCTGGCAGCCAAACATGATGAAGTGTATCCAACTTGTATATGCTTAAGGTCTTTGCATCTTACTTATATATATATATATATGCATATGTATAGACATATTCATATACATATACATATGTTTATGTTTATGTATATGCATATGTATATGAATATGTCTATATATTTATGTATATGTATATGTGTATATACATATACATATACATATACTACTTTCATGACATACTGCATATTTTTCGAGCCAACCTGCATCCAATGCTAATAATGCCTCGCACACTTGTCAACTTTACAACCTTTCATTCTAGCAACTTCTCGTTTTATCTTCACAATGATGGAATGTCTGTGTGTGTATGTGTATGTGTATGTATATGTGTTTCTGTATGTCTATGTTTATGTCTGCGTGTATGTGTATGTAAATATGTATGGATATGTAAATATGTCTATGTGTATGTCTATGTCTATGTGTATGTGTATGTGTATGTCTATGTGTATGTCTATGTTTATGTGTATGTGTATGTATATGTGTATGTCTATGACTATGTGTATGTGTATGTGTATGTGTATGTCTATGTGTATGTCTATGTGTATGTTTATGTGTATGTGTATGTCTATGACTGTGTATGTGTATGTCTATGTGTATATCTATGTTTATGTGTATGTGTATGTTAATGTGTATGTCTATATTTATGTCTATATGAAAATATGTATTTATATATGTAAATGTGTATGTGTGAATGTGTATGTCTATATGTAAACGTGTGTGTGTATAGATGTGTGAAGAGGTCTTAAGTGGAGAACCTTGCCATATCTACTTCTCTCAGTCAGCCACCCTAACAATCTACTGCATCGCATTTATCACTCACTGCCTCTTCCTATACTTCTCTACAGTCGTGTTTAATTCACTTATGTGTATGTGTATGTATATGTCTATATTCATAAATTCAAACCTACAACAATTGTATCTTTCCTATGTGCCATTGATTAATTTGGGGGTGTCAACTTTATATGGTGTGCATCTATACACCGGTCCTCCACAACGTCAAAAAAAAATCATCCATAGATAGGCTTGATCACATCAAACATAAATCAGATATAAAATGCACACAAGTTAGCATTAATTTAAACAAGGTACCAAGTCAACAACTTTGAAACCCATCCGACCCATCTTTGACCAATTGGCAAACCCATTACAAGAATGTTTCCCATCGCAGCATAACCAAATCAACACGCAAATGCATTCACCTGTCTCATCTACCATGAGATATACAACACGTATCAGCTTCAATCTGTCCCATCTTGCCAAGTAGGGTGTGCACGTATTGGATCCAAACGCAAATATCCCACCAACATCCATTTAACACTCCTGTAAGGCCGCCATTATTCAAAACAAAAGCACAGAAACAATTTCAAAGAATCCACCAAACCAATCAAGTCAAGAATTAAAGGCTGAAATCAATCAAATCTCCAATTCATACGAAACATAACTCAAATTCAAAAGAGGACAGCAATTTATTTCACTACACTAAACAACCATCAATCAGATTCAAATAATTCCCAAGTCAAATAGCCATGAAAACCTTCAAGTATTCACATGTATTACCATAGATCAATACTGAGCACTAAAGCTTTCTTACAACATGTATTTAGGGGACCTAGTTTTCCCAAGGCCTTTCATGCTTGCCTATGTAGCACTTCACATAGATTACCATAGCTTTGTATTTGAATGACTTAGGGGACTTGGTTTTGTGAAGACTTGTCATGGTTCCCTATGCAACACTTCACAATTCGAATGGAGTTGTGGACCCATGCAGCATAGGTTGCCATCAAACAAGCATTCATAAAATCAAGTCTCCCTAAAACATGTCTCTATTGCTTAGTTGATTGAATTGATGAAGCATAACCTATATGTATATTTGTATGTCTATGTTTTATGTATATACATGTGTGGCCTATGTAGCACTTCACATAGATTACCATAGCTTTGTATTTGAATGACTTAGGGGACTTGGTTTTGTGAAGGCTTGTCATGGTTCCCTATGCAACACTTCACAATTCGAATGGAGTTGTGGACCCGTGTAGCATAGGTTGCCATCAAACGAGCGTTCACAAAATCAAGTCTCCCTAAAACATGTCTCTATTGCTTAGTTGATTGAATTGATGAAGCATAACCTATATGTATATTTGTATGTCTATGTTTTATGTATATACATGTGTGGCCTATGTAGCACTTGACATAGATTACCATAGCTTTGTTTTTGAATGACTTAGGGGACTTGGTTTTGTGAAGGCTTGTCATTGTTACCTATGCAACACTTCACAATTCGAATGGAGTTGTGGACCCGTGCAACATAAGTTTCCATCACCTATGAAAAATTTAACACCCCCAAATTCATCAATGGCTCCTGAAAAAGATAGAATAGTTGCACGAATTAATTGTATACAAATATGTATATGTGTATATATATGCATACATATACATATAGATATGTATATGTATGCATATACATATGTATATGTATGTGTATGTATGCATATATATATACATATATAGTATATGTATGTGGATGTATGCATATATATACATATGTATATGGAACCCATTCATTGCTTGCATGGCGGAAGTGGAGCTGTCGGTGATGTTTGGTAATTGGAATCTACCCATCTTCGTATCGGCTTCTACCCAAACAAGATATGGTCTTCGAGCATTGCAGGTTGTGGTGAGACGGCGAAGGTTGCAGACGATGAAATGAGCAAGTACCGGCGAGCAAGTGAAGACAGAATGTTTACTCGGGAAAATGAAAGGCTAGTTGAATGGTGAGAAGAGTGAGGCACTGGGAGCATTCAATGCAGTTCGTTTCAGAATAAATGCATATGTATGTAGATATGTATTTTCATATGCATATGTATATGTATATAGATATGTATATGCATATACATATACATATATCTATATACATATACATATCTACATACATATACATATACATATACGTATGTATATGCATATGGATATGTATATGCATATACATATACATATGCATATGCATATGTATAATATACATATGTATATACATATACATATGCATATGTCTATGCATATGGATATGTATATGTATAGGTTGGTTGGAATAAAATTGCGGGGTGGCGTGGAGCTTAGGAGAGGTGACAACATTTAATTCAGATAGTCGATAGGAATAGGAAGTGGCGGCGAGTGATAAATGCTCAGTAGTGGATTGTTATCGTGGCAGACTGGGAGGAGTTGACGTGGCAAGGCTATCACCTTCAGACGTCAATCCACATAGGTAGTGGCACCCGAGGTGCGTCTATATCGGTCGACGGGTCTTTTTTCTATTTTTTTCGACGCGTGAACAAAGTTGGACCTTCCACATGGCAAAATATTTGGAAAAAGGAATAGAAAATGACAAAATGTCAATGAAGAAGAAAACATTTGAAACAAAAATAGTGACACATTGCAAATTACATAGAACACACATTGCAATATGATCCTAATACATTGCAAATCCAAACAAAAACGATGCATCTGTAATTCTCATATATTTAAAAATGTCAACGAAGAAGCATACATTGCAAATTACATACAACACTTTTTTGAATATGATCAGATTACTTCACAAAACAAAACAACAACGGTCAATCTGTACTTATCAAAAAATTACAACTGTCCACAATTTCGGCACATTTGTAAATATCAATACTTCTAAAGTCTATGAAACTAGCATTTGTAATCTAGCTGTTGCCATTGTGAAAAGGATCTTGGCTGGTTGGGGTGCCAATTGCCATGTTCTCGTCCCCTTCCAGTCGACAGGGATTGCTGCATACATGAGTGGGACTTGGAGTGGTAAATTGGGTGCAAGTGACATGTGTTGGGGGTGGTGGTGAAGAAATTTGTACATCCTGAGTGCCAAATTGATATGGATATTGACTGCCCCTGAAGTCAGATTGGGAGAGGCTTGAATAATTCATTGTTGTGGAGAACTGAGGGATATTAATGTTGAGAATATCACAGAAGACTCCATTACTTTGAGACAACGGATTAGAAGTATTCCTTAACCGCCTCTCTCTCTGTAAAGCCCTCTGTGCCTCCTCAATCTCTTTTTTCTTTTGGTCCTATTCCTTGTGAAGCCTCTCTTGCTCCTTTTTTGCATCTCTATCCTTTTTTTGTTGTAATTTTTGTTGCTCTTTTTCTTTTTGTAGTATGTCCTTCTCAATTCTGGCATTCTCCTTCAACTCCACTGCCACAATTCTTGCTTTCTTTTTCTCTACATTCTGTTGTCTCTTTCTTGATTTTGTCTCCTCCACCTCTTTCTTCCTTTGCTCTTGCTCCGTTAACAACCTCATGTAGTCATCTGTTGTCAACAATTGAGACTGTCTACTAATTTGAATTGCACCTACTTTGGATTTCATTTGACGGACAATGTGCACAGGCAACTTGAGGAACTTGCTGATGTGTAAAATTGTTTGTGTTTCTTGTGTCCCATCTGACTGTGTGCCAATGACCTCCTCGACTACCTATGAGCCCTGTGGTACATCTTCATTGGCTTGTAAATCTGAATTGCAAGAAGGAGCATAGTAATGGACAACTTGAGAAAGGTCAATTTCTGGTGCTGGTGATGGAAAAGTATAGGTATCCTATTATTCTGGGACTTCCAAATGAATGCCCAAGTTCATTGCTCCCTCAACCAACTAGGATGGTTGGCTTCGTTGTGATAGAAGATCTAAAATTTTGCTGAATTGATCAATGACCCTGTCCACCATGGGAGGGGTGTATTCATTAACCACCACTTGTGCAACTGATTTTGCAGGACATGTATGAGGTGAGTGTTGTGTTTTTGTTGCAGGCTACATGTGTCCATCTGAAAGAGTGGATTGCAATATTGTGACATCATCACTTGACACACCAAGTCTAGAAAGGCTGAGAATTTTTTCAACTGCGTCAGCATCCTCACTGACCACAAATGTCTCACTGGGATGCATGTCATTGACAAGTGCATCGGGATTCAATGGCCATATACCAGTCCTTTTAAACCCAACCTTGATGTTGTCAATTGTCAAAGCTCTTTTCATTGCTTTGTTGCCTAACATTGCAAGTTCTCTCCTCCTCACTTCAATGTTTGGAAACCTTGACAAAAATTCTGCATGTTCTGATTTGAAGTAAGCTTTGAAAGGTGCAAACACACTCACATCCAATGCCTGTAGCTTATGTGATGTGTGTGATGGAAATATTAACAAATCTATACCGATATCTCTTGCTTCCTAGATGGTTTTGAGTGCTATGTGGCTTCCATGGCCATCAAAGATCAACAAGACCCTGTTCGTGGGCGAGACACCACCTGGAATCAAGGTTTTGAAGTGGATCAACCAATCTATGAACAATTCTTTGGTCATCCATGCATGTGGCTAGGCTGCCATGCAAGCACTTGGTTTACAATCTATGATGTAATTATCTATGTTCGCACTCCCCTTGAACAAGTAGAATCCTGGAATGCTCTGCCCAATAGCATTGACACAACATAGAATGGTTATCCATTCATGGATTTTTGGGATAATGTAAGAGACATTCTTGCTACCTTTTCTTGTGAGCACCTTCATGGACCCATTTTTGCCTGCTTGGATGCCAGTTTCATCGCAATTCCATATGCGATTAGGACCATATGGCATGTCTTTGTATGTTGCAGATAGTGTTTTGTAGAATGCATCTACAACATCAGGTCTCAGATTGAATGCCCTATCTTTGTCTAGGCCTTTAGCAGTTCGTAATGCGAGTTGAGGATGTCTGTGCTTGAAGCTTGTCCACCAGGACTTCCCTGGGAAGCCATTGGTGAAAGGGTTTGGCCTATTTTGACATATTTGAGCAACCTCAGACTTAAGATTGACTATCTCAAGACCATGACCAATATCAGCCATTTGCTCGCACCATTCCACAATGCGATTTTCTTCCTCTTCTATGAGGACTGTTGGCAGACCTTTCTTGGAGGTTGTTGTTAGACCCCCTAGCCATTTGGACAGTGTGGCTGTTGGGATTGACCACTTTTTGGAATCCCCCCTTATCGACATGTCATTCTCTTCAACATCATAGGGTGCCCTTTTCATGTCATCCTCAGACCACAACTTTTATATTTGTTTTACCTTCTGCGGTATTTGAGGTGTAGTAACCTAAATCTATGGTATTTGAGGAGTAGAAACCTCATCTACTTGTGCAACATGATCTATTTCAAGGGGGAATCTGCATCCTCGTTTCTCGACAGGCAACCTTGTCGTGGCTCTTTTTTTTTTTTTTGTTCCTAGTACGAGTCACCATTGCATTGCCCTTGGCCATCTACACAGAATAATTAGAATCAAAACAGTGATGCTTGAATAGAAAAACAATCACTTTGTAATGCATAACATATGAGAATATGATAAGCAAAGTCAATGATAACGCATAACCTAACATAAATGGTAAACTATAAAATGCATCTATATATGTATGAAGAGAGTGTTGTGATGCTTGAATAGAAGAATAATTAGTTTGTGATGGAGAACATATGAGAATATGATAACCAGAGTAAATGATAATGCAGAACCTAAGAAAGATAAATGGTAACCTATGAAACACAAATGCTTTAACAGTTATCTTTATATGTATGAAGAGAGTGATGCTTGAAAAAAAGATTATTTAGTTTGTGTATGTGTTATCTTTTAGTTTGTGATGCAGAACATATGAGAATATGATAACCAGAGTAAATGATAATGTAGAACCTAGGAAAGATAAATGGTAAACTATGAAACACAAATGCTTTAACAGTTATCTTTATATGTATGAAGAGAGTGATGCTTGAACAGAAGATTATTTAGTTTGTGTATGTGTTATCTTTTTAGTTTCTTGCATTTCAATTGAGATTATCTTTTGTAACAGGAGTTTGTTATCTTGAGTTATCTATTATGGAGTGAGCGACATAAGGAAGTAGAGGAGTAAGAAGCACAAAATTACAGGCTATGCAAGGGAGTTAGAGTTTAAGAACATCTCATATCTCTTAAGCGTTTACAACACTAACATTCTCATGCACAGCAAAGTGAAAACCACACTCATGTTTGAACAACAGAAACTTTAGAGACTGATAATGTAGAAGATATGAGAATAAGATATCTAGAGTGAATGACAATGTAGAACTGAAAGAAGAATAAGATAACTAGAGTGAATGATAATGCAGAACCTGTGAGATTATGCTAAGAAGAGTCAATGATAATGCAAAACCTATGAGAATAATATAACTAGAGTGAATGATAATGCAGAACCTATGAGAATAAGATAATCAGAGTGAATGATAATGCAGGACCATTGAAATAGAAATGGTAAACCATGACCAATATGTAACATATAAATGATAATGCAGAACCTATGAGACTACGATGTGAGACTATGATAAGCAGAGTGAATGATAATGTAGAACCATTGAGACACATGAAAAGTAGAGTGAATGATAATGCAGAACCTATCAAACAAAAATGTTAAACTATGAGTGTAATATTTGCAATATAAACCCTACCGAAACAAAAAGGCTAAACTATGACTATAACATTTTCAATATAAACCCTAGGGAAATAGAGATGGTAAACTATGACTGTAATATTTGCAATATAAACCCTAGGGAAAGCCTTAAATGGTAAACCATGACTGTAATATATCCATTATAAACCCTATGGAACACATATGCTAACCTATGACTGCAATATTTGCAATATAAACCCTACCGATACATAAAGAAACATCTAATATGACTGTAATGGGTGTAATGAAGATCAATATGGATGCTATTAATGGCTGTAATGAAGAACAAGTGTGAAAAGGAAAACTCGGTACAATATGGATGCTGGTGCACTGGAATCTAAGCTATTGCCTCCCCTTGATGTTAACTCGTTCAATTTTGTGCTTGTCACTCCTCCTTTTCTTATGTCGCTCACTGCAAAATAACTAAATACTTGTTGGTTTTCATGGCTATTTGAATTGGGAATTATTTGAATTTGATTGATGGTTGTTTGGTGTGGTGAAATAAATTGCTGTCCTCTTTTGAATTTGAGTTCTATTTCGTATGAATTAGAGATTTGATTGATTTCAGCCTTTAATTCTTGAGTAGGAGAAATTAAGGGAAGAATATCCAGTGAAGAATATTGTCGGAGCTTTGTCAGTAAGAGGCAAGTAGTTTCTTTTGTATCTCTTGATTTGCTAAAGATTAATATAATTCCTCATCTGTAGTACTAGTTTTGCCTCCGGGGTTTTTCCAGGGACAATTTGTCCAAAAATATTGTGTTTATTATTTTGCATGTTTTCTATTCCTGTGAGTTGTATTTGTGAAGTTGCAGTTGTATTATTTTTCAGTATTTGCTGTGAGTTAATTTTCAGCAGTCAAATAATCTTTACAGATAGGAGATTAATAATCAGTAACTACAATAGATTTTTCACATGGTATTAGAGCAGATCTAAGGGCAAAAAGAGCTTAGCGCAAGCGCAGGAAGAAAATAAAAAATAGAGGGTTTATAAAACTTAGTTCTACCTCTTCAGTATTATTATTTTTGTTTGAGATGGCCTCAGTAGGTTTAAGAGATCAAGACATATTGGATGGAGCCTCAAATTTTGGTGTCTAGAAAGCCATAATTTCTTTATTGCTGGAAGAGAATGGTATCAAGGAATATGTTACCAGTGTTGTAGTTGTACCAAAGATCCAACACAACTCTTAGCATATAAGAAGGAAGATGCCAATGCAAGGAGGCTGATTCTTGATGGTGTTAAGGATCATATTGTTCCACATATCATAGATTTGGATACAACGAAGATGATGTGGGATGCCATTTTAAATCTATACCAAAATGCTACCAATAATAGGAAGCTAATTCTCAGAGAAAAGTTGAGGAATACCCAAATGAACAAAGGAGAGGACATTACAAGTTACCTCACCAGACTTAGACTTGTCAAGGATGAGTTGGTGGTTGTTGGAGATAAATCAGATGATGACGAGCTAGTACGGATAGCCCTAAATGGTTTTACTAAGCAGTGGGATGTCTTTGTTCAATTTATTAATGGACGAGACACCTTACCGAGTTGGGATCGACTATGGAGTGAATTCACTCAGGAGGAACTTAGAATAAGCCTTGTCAGTGGTGCCAACAGTAAAAGTTAGAAAAGTGAGACAGAACAGGAAAATGTTGCCCTAGCAGGAAAAGGGAAAGCAAAGAAGGGGTCTAGGAAAGGATCAAATCCTTAAGGGGAGAAGAATAAGGACTTGTCTAAAGTCAAGTGCTATGGCTATCATGAGTTTGGCCACTATGTTAGAAATTGCCCACAAAGAAAGAAAGGAAAGAAGCAGATGACAGCTTCAACAAGTGCAAATGAGCTCTCTAGCGGAATGGAAGATGAGTTTGCATTCATAGTTTGTATGGTTAGCTCAACCTCACAAGGTGTTTGGTATATATACAGTGGGGTGTCATTTCATATGACAGGAGTTAGAGAATACTTCTCCAGTTATAAGGAGGAGGACATTAGAATCCAGATTTCTATGGGGAACATGTCCAAACTAAATCTAGTTGGAAAAGGGATTGTTCTATTTTACAGGGAGAATGGCAAGCCAATTCCCATTCATGATGTGTTGCATGTGCCAGGCTTGGGTATGAATCTAATTTTTGTATCTATTCTTCAGGATAAAGGCTACAATGTACTCTTTAGAGGAGCAAATGTGTTAATCAAGCACAAGGATTGGAAATCACCCATAGCTATTGGAGTTAGGAGCGATCGACTTTATAGGTTGCAGTTTGATACTCATAAGGCACTGATGAGCAGCGGTAATTCTAGAGATCAAGGGGAGCTATGGCATAGGAGGATGGGCCATATACATCATGGAGCACTTAAATTGCTTCGTGAGACAGTGACAGGTGTTCCAAAAGTGAGCATAGAGCAAGATGATGTATGTAAGGGATGTGTGTTGGGGAAGTTTGTGAAAGCAGATTTTACAAGGAGTGACACCAGATCCAAGGGTGTTCTTGATCTAATACATTCAGATATATATGGACCAATGTCGACAAAGTCTCTCAGAGGATACGAGTACTTTGTTAATTTTATTGATGATTTCTCCAGGAAGACCTGGATATACTTCTTGAAGACCAAGGATGAGGTTTTCAGTCACTTCCAAGATTTTGAAGCTCTTGTGGATAATTCGACAGGCAGGAAGATAAAGGTTCTTTGGTCAGACAATGGAGGTGAGTACAAAGGGAAAGAGTTCTAGGAGTTCTGTACCAGGGAAGGAATCAAGAGAGAGTGGACTGTTCCTTACAAACCACAACAAAATGGGGTAGATGAAAGGAAGAATTGGTCTATATCAGAGGCGACAAGGGATATGTTGTATGACCATGATATGCCATGTTACTTATGGATAGAGGCATGCAGTACAACAACATACATACAAAATAGGGTTCCACATAAGGTATTGGGCAAGATGACACTAGAGGAGGCTTTCTCAGGGAAGAAGCCAGATGTTAGCCACTTCAAGATATTTCGGAGTTTGGCATATTGTCACATTCCAGGTGCTACATGTTCTAAGTTAGATCAGACTACAGAGAGAGGGTACTTTGTGGCATATAGTGAAACCTCAAAGGCATATCAAATATTTATTCCAGGGGCCAGGAGGATTATAGTTAGGCGTGATGTCAAGTTCATGGAGGACAAGGCATTTAGAAGGTCAAAAGATTTTCTAGCAGATGATTAGAGTGAGCAGCTAGTAGAAGATCCAAGGATTGAGCAATCAAATCAGGGATAGCGAAGCTCGAGTACAGTGACTAGTACAAGCACAGGCTCAGGTGCTGAGAGTTCATAGAGTATGGAGCAACAGATGCAACATATCCAAGAGATGCATCAGGAACACATGGGGGTTGATATATCCTCTATAGCTAGTAGCAGTAACCAACAAGATACTCGAGAGTTTGTGGGAGCTCCTAGGATGAGTAATAGGCAACGAAGACAATCAGCCAGGTATAATGATTATATGGCTTTAATTAGTCAGTTGGTAGATAGAGAGCCTTCCAGTTATCAGGAGTCTGCACAACAACAAGTGTGGCAAGATGCAATGGTTGAGGAATATACCTCAATAGTGCAGAACAATGTGTGGGAGGTTGTACCTAGATCAATAGATAGGGCAATGGTTGGATCTCGTTGGATCTATAAGATCAAGCACGGTCCAGATGGTAGCATCGAGAAATACAAGGCAAGGTTTGTGGCCAAGGGTTTCTCTTAGAAGGAGGGAATAGACTATGAGGAGACGTTCACTTCGGTGGCCAGGTATACTTCTATATGAGTTGTGATCTCTCTTGTAGCACATATGAGATGACAGATCCATCAAATGGATGTCAAGACAATGTTTCTTAATGGTGAATTGAAAGAGGAAGTATACATAGAACAACCAAAGGGATTTGTAGCACACAATAGTGAAACCCACATGTGTAGATTGAAGAGAGCTTTGTATGGACTCAAGCAAGTTCCCAGGGCGTGGTATGAATGCATTGATGAATACTTGCAGGGATCGGGCTTTGTGAAGAGTGAGGCAGATGCTAATCTCTACTACTTGGTAGTTGTGGGTGTGATTCTCATTCTTGTTCTATATGTGGATGACTTATTTTTAACAGGTTCACTGGGGCTCATAAAGGAGTGCAAGAGGGACCTTGTAGCAGAGTTCGAGATGAAGCATTTGGGGCTTATGCACTACTTTCTAGGCATGGAGGTATGGCAGATAGATGGTGAGATTTTACTTGGACAAGGTAAATACTGCATTAAAATCTTGAGGAGGTTTGAGATGGAGGATTGCAGAGCCATGCCTACTCCTATGATCATGAATTGGAAGAAGGTAGAATCATCCAGGGAGAAGGATGTAGACCCCACCTTATACAGACAATTGATTGGCTCTCTCATGTATTTGGTCAACACCAGACCAGATACATCCTTTGCTGTAAATTCTCTTAGTCGGTTCATGGTTGAGCTGAAGAGAGTGCATTGTATAGAAGAAAAACATGTGTTGTGTTATTTGTGTGGTACAATCGAGTATGGGATCAAATATGCTCGAGGTGATGGTATCAAGTTGATAGGCTATACTGACACAGATTGGACAGGTAGTACAATGGACAGGAAAAGCACTTTAGGGTGTTGCTTTAGCTTGGGATCAGGAGTTGTCTCTTGGTACAATAGGAAGCAGAAGTTCGTGGCTCTGAGTTCTACAGAGGCAGAATACATAGCAGCTAGTATGGTGACATGTGAGGCAATATGGCTTCGGAAGTTGCTGGTAGCCTTGTTAGGTCAGAGGGTTGAGACTATATTGATACACTATGATAATCAGAGTTGCATCAGGTTGTTTGAGAATCCAGTGTTTCATGATAGGTCTAAGCATATAGACATCAGGTATCATTTCATCAAAGATTGTGTACAGTGGGGGATTATTCGGCTATAGTATATACCTATAGATCAATAGGTAGCAGACATTATGACAAAGGCATTGGGGAAGGAAAAATTCATCTTCTTCAGAGATATGTTAGGTGTTATGCAAAACACCTTCCTCGCTAAAAGGGAGTGTTAATTTAATATTGTAGCTTGGGTAGTTGTTTCTCCAATTCCAAGAATTAGTATTTAATTCTTGAGACTTCTAGATAGAAGTTAGTTAGGTCCAGATATTTAATTATTTAATTAAATAATTGATTCCTCTAGAGACTTCTAGAAACTAGTTAGTTAGGGTTTGTTAGAGTCTGATTAATCTTAGCCATTGATTGAGATTTAATCATGGCCATTGGTTTTCCAATGAGAATAGTTTTAAAGGGGGTCATTGGGCATTTGGAGAGCACACTAACAGACACACTCTTGAGAAATATTTGCAGTGTTAGCAAATAATTTGCAGTGAGAGCAAATAGTCTTGTAGTGTTAGAAAATAATTTGTAGTGAGAGCAAGTAGTCTTGCAATGTTAGCAAATAATCTTGTAGTGATAGCAAGGGCACAGAGATAGCGTTGGAGGTAGCAACAATGGAATTTCAACAGGAGAAATTAAGGGAAGAATATCCGGTGAAGAATATTGTCGGAGCTTTGTCAGTAAGAGGCAAGCAGTTTCTTTTGTATCTCTTGATTTGCTGAAGATTAATATAATTCCTCATCTGCAATACTGGTTTTCCCTCCGACGTTTTTCTAGGGACAATTTGTCCAAATATATTGTGTTTATTATTTTGCATGTTTTCTATTCATATGAGTTTTATTTGTGAAGTTGTAGTTGTATTATTTTTTAGTATTTGTTGTGAATTAATTTTCGGCAGTCAAATAATCTTTATAGATAGGAGATTAATAATCAGTAATTGCAATAGATTTTTCACAAAAATCAACATAAATCTCCAAAATGAAGATGAAATGGTAGCATGATTCGCAATATAGCCATTGTCATGATACGAATTCACAAGGTATAGAATACCAATCAATCAGAATGGAGACACAAAGCTAGGTAACAAGATTCAAGCGCTTACTATGCAGATACAAGGAAAGAAGAGAAGTAGGTGGTTTCAAGAAGATAAAATGTAGCTCATAGAAAAATAAGGTAATATCATAATGAGATTCTCAACATAAAACATGGTAAGACCATGGAAAGCGACTTACCTCAAGATTATTTTGGGCTATCATTAATGCTGTTGAATACCAAGGTGCAAAATTTGTAGGGTGGATGATATGAAAATTTAACTTCCTTTTCTCTGTGTACGTGTTGAAAATGCAAGTGCACCGATAGACATGTAAGCAAAACAAGTAAAAGTTAAATGAATCAAAATGAAATGATAGTAAAATGAAAATGGGGTCACAAATAGACGACATCACGAAGGGTGATCCCACAATAGTGGTTTACAATTTTTGGGCAAATTGGACACTGCAATTATTATTTTTAACTAAATCTTCATATTTGGGAACCTATAGCAACTAAACCGTGAGGAATTTGAAGATGATGAAAAATAGAGTCTCATCACATTTTGTCTGTAGATTCTAAAAATATTTTTTTCAAAATTTTTGGAATCAGATTACACTTTTTTTTCCATCTCCCACAAAAACTGGTTTTTTTCAGAAAACAACATTTTTAAAAAGTGACGCTCACCGTATACAACATAAATTTTTTTGTTTAAAGGATAAAATTATAATTTTTTTAAATTTAGATTTATAACTATGATATCTAGCACTTCCATTTGGTCTCATAGATTTTTATTGAATATTTTTTTCTTAATCAAGTTTCGAAGTGAAACCAATTGCAACTCAGACATAGGCAGACTGTATACAACATAACTTTTTATGTATGTATCGAAATTCATTTTTTCTTTTTTTAATGGATCAAGGACAGCAATACCCAACCTCAATGTATTTTTAAATTTTTTATTTTGATAATCTGCTATTTTTCTACATGTGCAGACCAAAGAGCTTCATTTTCGGTGAAAAACCTATGTTTAATAAAACTAAAAAATAAAATACATAATAAAACCAAAACATATTAAAATTTAATTCATTGGATAGCTCGTTCTGAGGACTACCATTTTCTAGCTAGGTTTTTGAAGTCTTCTACATTTTCATTTTCAAATTGAGCTTCGAAAGACAATTTTTTACAAAGAAAAATGAATTTTTTGGGAGATTGGGAAATAAGGGTGTTCGGCCAAACCTTTTAAATAGGTTCGGTCGAACATAGGTTTGGCCGAACCTATGTTTGGCCGAACCCCTTTAAAATAATCAAAGAAATTATTTTAATGGGGTTCATTCGAACCACACAAAATTGGTTCGGCCGAACCCCCTCACTATACATCCGGAAGTCAAACATCTTTTCCAGGTTTGTTTGCATTTTTCCAAGCTCCTGTGTAATCGACAGCGACCCTTGTGCTTACAACCCTGTCAATTGAAAAAGACATTTTATAGGTTAAAAAATGATGAATATTTTGATAATGTTTGTTATTGTTGTGAATATTTTGATAATGTTTGTTATTGTTGCATTTGCTTTTACTGTTATAAGGTTTTTTATGTTTTTTAAAGTTTTTTAAAGTTTTTGTGATAGATTTTTTGCATTTTGGAGAAAAAATTGTTGTTGGTTTAAATCAATAATTTGTATTTTGAAGAAGAAAATGGGACAAAAAGCAAAAAGAAAAAACAAAGCTCGACAAAAATTTTCAAAAGATAAAGAAGAAAATAGACGCAAACAAAATTTGACAAATTATCATAGAAGGAAACAAGGTATGTGTTTATTTCTTCTTTTTCTCGTCAAATATGGGTAAATTTATTTATTTACAATTTAGCGGGTTTATCATATGTTTTATCTAGCAACAAGTAAGAATGCATCAAAATACATCAAATAATTGATATATAAGAAAATTGAAGGTTCCTCATTTCATTTTTTTGGAAATGAAAACTCAAATGCACATCATCAATGAGTTCTATAAAACTGAAATCTGCAAGTTATCACTAGATTTTATGAATCCTTATACTAAATATTTTACTAGTTTTGATCTACAATATATTCTCTTTAATTGTAATTTTTTGTGGCACCCAATTTTGCATCTATCTATGTTTATGTCCTTCTTTAAATTATTATATTTATTTCATCCAATTGTGCATCATCAATTATATAGATATGGTAGAAACACCATCTTTCACTAGTATTTCCTCCTCTTTCTTGGTATCTCCCTTTGTATCAATACATGAAAATCAATAGTAGGGAAATCATTATGTATAACCAAATTGGATAAAAAACCTAAATAGTGATAATTAGTTGAGAAGGCGGCGATAGCTCAAACACCCCACAAACACAAAAAAATTGGTAAAAATTATTAATATTATAATAAATAGAATCATATTAGTTAACAATAACTATTTTTGGATTATGATAGATTTAACAAGTACGATGAATATACACATAAAACATATATTAACTAAATAAGTTTATATGCGAGGAACATATAATGTAGAAATATGTATCTAAAATAATATTTTCTAAATTTTCTAGCACATAATCTAACCTTAGAATTAGAATATTCTTCATAACAATGAAATAATTCATAAAAAAATAAACATATTGATAGTAGAAATAAAAATGTATTGAATTTGATTACCTAAATAAAAAGTTGAAAGTTTTAACTAACTTTATTCCTAGATAAGATTAATAACACAAAAATACTATCCAAAATAGATAAATCAACAAGTGTAAATGGTCTTATCTAAATTGGTTTCACCTATATAAACTATGCAAACTTATTTTTCCTATAAAAAAAAGTACTATATTTTTATTAAACAAAATATTAAAAATGGGATTTAATTATAAACAAAGAAAAACCTAGAATGAAAGTTGAGAAATAGATATCTTGAATCATGTGATAGGAATCTAGACTATCAATCAATAGAAAATAATAAAAATTAAATCATGTTTCCTAGATGGTAGCATGACTACATTAAGACCTCTATATGACTACATAGATTTTTGTCAAGTACATAAAAAATACCAGTTTATGCAAAAAATTGAAAGTCTATAAAATAGGAATAAAATACACAACCAATAACAAGAAACTAAACAGTAATGTTATTTATACTGAACTCTAAGATAATATAATTATGATAGATAGGAAAAGACACAAAACCTTCATATGAAGAGATTTCCAAGAATACATGTAGCTAGTTCCACAAAGGGAAAGGGGTGAATTTTGGTTATCTTACCAATATTGTCAAATCCCTAATTTGGTATTTTTACCTCCACAAATAATCAAATAAAAATACATTAGATTAATATGGTTGTGCTCTTATCCTATGTGCATCTAGAACTAAGATGAGTGCAACATAAAAAAAAAAAAAATCTATAGCAATAAGTGCATCCCTTAGATATATGAAAAAAGAAAATTTGAGAAGATGGATCAACAAGCATTTCCAAGAGAGATATGAATCTACAAGAAGAAATATGAAAATTTGTGATTATGATATTTTCTTAGGTAGCTTCCTCAATGAATATAGCCATCTAAATATGTCATCTTCTTCTAGACATCTCTTTCTTTTGCTATAGATTCTTATCATAATCTTAATCTATATTCATATTCAAAGATATATGCACTATCTAGGCCTCCATGATGTATAAAATGTTAATTCTTCTTTTTGGGAGTCAAAGATTTCATTACATTCTACATGAACCAATTTGAGATTAAACAAAATTTTAAAAGCACCAAAGAGTCATTTTGAATCTCAAACACCACAAAGTTTATTTTTCCTTTAAACCCAATAGGTTCAAGACCTTTATATTAGATACCATGTGCTAATGAAAATTTTGGATCTTCTCCCTCATCTAGTACTATATCATAGGGAGTATCATGTAAATTTGGTTTCCCAAGCTCCTCCCAATTTATTTTAAGAATAATTTTAACATCTACTCCCAAGTTTATTAATATATTTTTCATCCATAAAAATGAGTTCTATATGATTGTGCCCATTTAAAAATATTAAGATGTGAAAGAGATGCATTTTGTTGTAATTATCATGTTCTTAGAATTAATGTCTATTCTAACATGTTCCAAGCCAAAAATTAAATTATGAGTGTTGAAATATATATATATTTGTTGTTTTATAATTTGAAAATTAGATTTTGTTCAGTATTAATAGATAGGGATTGAAGGTTGAGACACAAATCCTAATGATCTCTCGTAATGGGATACCTTATCTAGAAGAAAAATAAAATATTTAAATTTACTAGATCTTGACTATCTACTCAGGTACAAAGAGGCTCATAGACTTACAACGTGCTATCTAAGATTTTTGTCTTGGTTTTCTATCTTTTTTTTTTCAGTTTTTTTTTCCTGTTTTCTTTATTTCTAGATTAGAGTTTTTTTTTGTTTGTGCTACTAATCTGTTTGTTTTAGCATGTGTCCAGCTGGAATTAGCTAAATATTATTTTAATTGTTTTTTTTCTTTACAACTTGCATTTTACATGCATTGGTTAAAAAATAATAGACATGCAAATGCATATGGGTTAAAAAGGACAACACACTTTATTTTTCATTCGGTTTAAAATTAACTCTTAGATAGAAAACACTACAAACGGTTAAAATTAACTTAGGTTTGCTTGACAAACACTACAAATGGATAAAATGAACCTTGTGCATTCTTTGTTTGTTCACATTTTGATTTTGGTTTAAAAAGAACACCATGCGAGTGTGATTTGAAATATTCATGTGCTTTTTCTTTGTTTTTAAAAAAAATGAATTGAACTATGAATATTTTGGTTCGCTTTTGTTAAGCCTTAGATCTTGGGCCTGCTTTGGTGGGAAAAAGTACTCACCCCAAAGTGACTCAAACTGGGAACGTGCTAAAGCCAAGCGATGCCCAACTGGTATATAAATTTGAATGTTAAGGAAAACTTAGCATTACAGAACTTCTTGCGGATAAGAAATTGACTCCCCAGTACCCTTGTGGTGCGTCGAAACCTGCAGAGCCTAACCTCTGCAGACTGGGATGATAATGCGTCTTGCATGTCCTTCTGAACTGGTGCCTGAAATAAATCCTTTGTTTTAGAAAACCACAAACCTTCTATTCTTTGGTGCAACAACAGTCATTGCCAAGGCACCCGCACCTATGCAATTCTTAGTAGAAATGATCAATCTGTCATGGGAGTTTCATTGAGATTGGAAGCTTGGTTGCCCTGAGAAGTGAGTGCAATGTAAGGGGGAGGCTGTGGGGCTAAGCTTATGAAATTCATTCGCTAAGGATATGCGGTTTGTGGGATCCATAAGAATACTATCCTTGTAGCCTTAGGATTTTTTTTTGTAAATGTCTTCTATGTGGTTGATTTTCATTCTTTACAACACCACGTGTTTTCCAACTATTTTCAAACAACATGAACAAATGAACATCATCCTCCAAATCTGAATCAATACAGTCAAACTATCAAGAGTCCTCTAACACCACCCATGACACTAAGTCACAAAAACCTTCCATTAGTCATACCCACCCTAACCTTGACAAGGGAAACCAAACATCCACATCATATCCTAGTCCTTCATTCATGTCATATCCTAGTCCTCCAATCATGTCATATCCTAATCCTCCATCCACGTCATATCCTAGTCCTCCATCCACATCATATCCTTGCATCGTAGCCAAATTTGGACCTAGAGTTGCATTTGACCTCTTGCATTCTTAACTTATCACATCATATCATACCATTTTCATATATGTCATCTTAGAATCATATCCTTTTCATTGCATCCTAGTCCTTAAATATTCCTACTCTTGCATACATAGAATGTATCATTTCACCTAGGTCTTGCATGTACAACCCCTTGCATATATATCAAGATCATATCGTGCCTAAGTTCCAAGTTGCATACATTCCATGTTCAAAATTTAGTCCTTTGTATAGTCATCATTGATCAAATAGAACCCTTAGCTCTTGCACGAGTTCCACTACTCTTCATAGGTCTCAAAACCAATCCATTTTTTATCTATCGCCCACATCACTTAAGGTTTATCATGGACTTTCAAGTTAGGGAAAATACCATTATCCTTGTGTGTCTAGGGAAATCCTTTTGGAGTCCATCATCTCCTGCATACCCTCTCTTGATCAATGTTCCCTTGTGTTTATCCATCATAACACAAGTCAAGCCTTGCATCGTAACCAAATTTGGACCTAGAGTTGCATTTGACCTCTTGCATTCTTAGCTTATCACATCATATATCATACCATTTTCATATATCCTAGATCTTAGAATCATATCCTTTTCATTGCATCCTAGTCCTTACATATTCCTACTCTTGCATACATAGATCATATCACATAGTCCATGCATACATATATATCATTTCACCTAGGTCTTGCATGTACAACCCCTTGCATATATATCAAGATCATATCGTGCCTAAACTTTCCAAGTTGCATACATTCCATGAATTTAGTCATTTGCATAGTCATCATTGATCAAATAGAACCCTTAGCTCTTGCACGAGTTCCACTACTCTTCATAGGTCTCAAAACCAATCCATTTTTTATCTATCGCCCACATCACTTAAGGTTTATCATGGACTTTCAAGTTAGGGAAAATACCATTATCCTTGCGTGTCTAGGGAAATCCTTTTGGAGTCCATCATCTCCTACATACCCTCTCTTGATCATTGTTCCCTTGTGTTTATCCATCATAACACAAGTCAAGCCTTGCATCGTAACCAAATTTGGACCTAGAGTTGCATTTGACCTCTTGCATTCTTAGCTTATCACATCATATATCATACCATTTTCATATATCCCATCTTAGAATCATATCCTTTTCAAATGCATTTTTTCCATGGAATTCTTAAGTTCAAGAATCTTTGATTTCATTTGATTTCATATGTTCAACTCCACTTGTATATCACCATCTCTCACTTTCTTTGCACAATATTTTGTGACATGTACAAATGGCTCAACAAGCAAGAAGTTCTCAAGCATAAGTCGAGCCCAATCTAGATATTGGACCAAATGAATCAGTTGAAGAACACATGGACCTTGAAGATAGGGAGGAGGCCCGAGTTCAAACAATGCATGTTGGAGAGGGGTCGAGATCACTTCCTTCTACACCAATGGATGAGCATATAAAAGTAGCTGAAACAGTGGGGAAACAAATTTCTTATAGAAATTTAGATCATTTACTTGAAGTGGATATGGAGAAACTGAAATTTTATGCCGACCAACCTAAAAATACAAGTAAGAAGTTAATGACTAAATCTGTTAATAGAATAATCCATGATCATTTCAATCATCTTGAAACACTTGAAAAAACCCAATTGTTATCACGTTTACTTCTTCGTGATGAGCTGAAAGAGTCATTACAATTGTTGGGTGTACATTCTACATCGAATAAGAGGAAACACATGAGATTGCAAAAAGATATTGTTGAAAATGTAAAAAAAGGTTTAGATTCCATTGGGAAAGGATCTTGATCAATGGATAGAACCATTGCAAGAAAGGTGATTTTGACATCTGTTTTAAATAAAGAAATATCTAGAAAAAGAAAAATGTCAGCACTTTCCACTGAATTTGGTTATAGTAGAACCACACTAATAAAATATGAGAAAAAGAGAAAGGTTTTAGATGATATTTTGGAAGGCAATTGGACAATTATGTGTAGAGCTCCTCATTTTGACAGGATTGAAGATGTTGTTAGGAACTTGATCTCAAGTTTTTGGAATGATCAGACCCATCCATCATCAAATACTAGAGATGTTATGAGGTGCAGGATTGGACCTGGTATTTATGAAGAACATATTAAACATTGGCTAGACATAACACAGCTTGAGATGTATATGAAATTTTGTAATATGTATCCTCATATAAAGATTGGGAAAACAATGTTTGAAAGGTTAAAGCCATACTATGTGAAGATAAACAAGTTTTTTGAAACTTGTTGTTGTCATTATCACATTGAATTTGATCTCTACTATCAGGTGTTTCGAAAGATGAGAGAAGAAAGATATGGTTTTCAAAAGGCACCTCCTAAACAGGTAAGTTTGTTCATAAAGGATCTATTATGTGATCATGAAAATGGACTTCAAATAAAATGCATAAAAGGACTCTGTGAAACATGTGGAAATTTGGTTAACTTTCCTTCAACAAATGAAAATGTTGACCTAACAAAGACAGTAAATTGCAAAAGTTACAAGTATGTAAAGTTTCAAACAAATTTTGGGAAAGAATCCACAAGGTTAAACTATGTAGAAGAGGAGATACCTATTGGGAAATTTATGGAAGATTTTGAAAAATTGATACAACCATACATACAACACTCCTTTTATGCTAAGTGGCAAGCACATAAATTTCAAAAATTAAGAGATACATTCCCACTTGGAACAGTTCTATCAGTAGTTGACTTTGCAGAAAATTACTCTTTTGTACATCAAAAAGAGATTCAATCAGAATATTACTTTTCAAAACAGGTCACTATTATGGTTCATGTGTGTTATTGACATGCACAATTGGAATTATATGGTGTTGAGAGTACAAATGAACAATGAGCCATCAAGAAAGAATATCAATTTTATATTAGTGATGATAAAGAGCATGACACACTTTTTGTACAACATTGTTTTACAAAATGTTTTTTTGAGAATTTGAGAAGCAGGGGTGTAAAATTTGAAAAACATTTTGTATGGTCAGATGGATGTGCGGCACAATTCAAATCATCACGGCCATTTTATGCACTTTCTAGATATCATAAAATTTACAACATACCACATGTTTGGAGTTTCTTTGAGAGTGGGCATGGAAAGGGTGAACATGATGGCACAGGAGCTTGCATCAAACGTGCTTTAAGAAAGCATCAAATGAGTTATTCAGAAGATCATATAGATGATGCACATGATGTTGTTGAATGGTGCAAGAAACACTTTTCATCAAATGAGGTTGACACATCTTCAAGAACAAACCGAAACATTCCACATAGAGTGTTTTGGGAGATATCAGGTATGTATAAATTACATTTAAAAAAAATAAATTTATTTAAATTTAAAATTTACACATGTATATATATATACACACATGTTCAAGTTCATATAAGTTTTTTGAAGTTACATTTAATATCTAGGTGTGGATAGAAGATCGATGCATGGATGCAAGAGGGTAGAAAAAACAAGATCTTTGCATTGTGTTATGAGTTCAGATAGTCACCTTGGATGGACATTATACACGAGAGATTACTCTTGTTTCTGCACTGAGTGCATTGTGGGAAACTCTCATGCATGCAACAATGAAGAACTTGAATATGTTAGTAAATGGGATATGGTGCCACTATTTGTTTCAGACACATACGATGAAAATGAGGATGAAAGATTTCAAGACATTCCTTTGATTTCAATTGATTATGACCATATTTCAGGATTGGTTAGAAAAGGTACATGTGTAAGTTTTCAATAATTTAAATATTATATAAATTTAATGATCTTTAACTTGTGTAGAGACAATTCTATTTTTTTTAGAATTTTATTGTGTAAATTTGGTGTACAGGAGATGTTTTTGCAGTTATAGCAGAGCTTGGAAACATAGAAGGTGTTAGCTATTATTTACTACGTTGCACAAAAGAGAGGAATAAACTAACATGACCTGAATCAAATGATGGAATGTTATTTCCCACAGGTGAGTTTGAATTTCAAATTATATATATACATTGTGTACATGTGTACATTACATTAAAAACATTAAATATATATTGTACAAACCTTGAGCACACAAATGTTGTACACATGCACATGTATTACCTCAGGTTCATGTTTATCGTGTAGGTTCTGTTGTTGTGCAAGGGATATATCTAAAACAAGTCAAAGTTGTTCAACATGGGATTCATTTTGTAGACTATCAAGTTGATAACAAGGTATATCAATATAGTCACCTTATAATTGCTACCGCCCTACATCTTCATGCAGTTCCACATGCACGTGGACAAAAAAAATGGAGACTAGATAGTGATGACCATCAAAATTTTTTACATGTTATTCAAGAGCAGGTTGAACCAGAATGTTTGAGTTAGATTATATCCATGATTTTCAAGTTCACTTGTACATGTACATACATGTTCAAGATGAGAACTTATAGTAACTTGTTTGAACTCTGGATTGTTTTAGTTACTTAGAATATATGTTGATGACAAGTGTTTTAAATTTGGTTGGACACAAATTAGGGGTTGAAATACATTGAGAACCTTAAATTGAGTAGATATTTCCAATTATATATTTGTTCCATGGAATTCAAGTACTTGTTATGTAAATAATGTGCAAACGTTGTCATAAAAAAATTCATTGGAAGAGTGAGGGTGGGAGTAGAAGAAAATTTAGTGTTAGTTTCAATGATCCCCCAAATCTAGCATCTCAACAAAACAGACAATTGGCACACAAGGAGATGTTACATGACTACATCTCAAGATGTTTCTTCTCCTATACATCCAAGAAAAATCATTGATTCATTAGTCCATGTCTTCTATATATATAAAGTGAATGTTGTCTCAATCTTCTTTTTTGTTGTAGAAAAACAAACCTGACATATTAAAATTTGTGTCTTGTAGAATGTTGTACCAAACAAAAAATCCCAAAAGTGTCTTGTAGAATGTTTATGCTTCGTGTTGGTTGGTGAATAGTGAAAATGTGGACAATTCTCCTCATTGTGCACATATTTACTTGTTGGTTGAATATATGGTTGCCCCATAAGTATTAGAGAGTGTATATGTATAAGAATATGTCATATACATTTATGCTTAAATTAAATTGAGGAATACAATGATTTGATTGGTTAACTTATGGTTGTATCAAGGAAGCATTAAGTCATATTTTTCTTTAGGATTAACACCTTTTTTTCCAAAGTTATATTTGTACCTTCATTGGTTTGAGATCTTTTGGCAGTAGGATTTTGTACCATCCATAGATGTATTCATGTATAGTTGTGTACAACATTTATTTCATGATTTTAGGGTTACTTGGTTACATACATATCTAAGTTGAAATATTCCAATTTTTGCATTGAGAATATGTGGTTACATCTTTCTTTACAATAGATCTTGATGCATATCTTCTATCTTCTCTTTGTGTCTATTGGTTGTCCCATCTTAGACCCACTAAGAAAATAAAATGTCTTATTGAATACTAGGGATTCCTCTTGTTTATTATTTTATTATAAGTTATTACATGCATTGGATACATTTTAACCTCAATCCTACATAATTTGGTGCATAAAATCTACATGTATATTAAGATAAAGTTGATCTTCACATGTCAACATAACTAAGTATTCAAAAACAATCAATCACATTTTTCACCTAATTTTACTTTTCTTAAATCATTTTCTACATTCCTCCTCTTCTTTTCTTCCATCATCTTCTATATTTCATATGAAATTTTCCTCATAATTCTTCTTTTGAGAGCTAACTTGTGTATTTTTTACACAAATAATCTCTTCAGTCCAATCATCATCAACCACCTAATATTTTCTTATTCCTCCACCTAATTGAGGCATATCATTATTTTTTTCATCTCTTTTAATCCATTCTTCTTAAGTTCTTTTTTTTTAAACAATGTTATTTTGAACATCATCTTGTAAGACACTAAAATAATTTTGTCAAACCACTATTATTATTTTATCATATACCATAATTAAGATCCATTATTATTCATTATCGTCCATTAATACTTTATTACAATTTAGTGAATTAATTCCTATTATTGTGCTTAAATGATGCATTTTATAATCATTATTGTACATATTTAAATGCTTATATGAGTATATGGTTCTATTTTTATATACATAGAAAGAAAACATTCAAGATCATATATATCCAAGGCATGCGTGTGCAAAATATTTATTGTGATCAACATGTGAATGAACTTAATTATAAAGTGGCATTCATTTCCTAAAATTCTACTCTAGAGAGATCAAATGTATACATATATAATATAAGCAAATGTATACATATATCATATAAACATGTAAACATATCAATATTGATCAATGTATAAACATGTAACATGTTATAAGCGAAGTTCCAAATGTATGTATATCATAAAAGCAAATGTAAGTTAGAGATCATCGAATGTGGAATACTAAAGATCATCATATAAGGAAATGTCGAATACTAAAAATCATCATATATAGCAAATGTAAGTTAGAGATAATCAAATGTCAAATACTAGAAAGATCATCATATAAGCAAATACATCTAATATGCAGGGCCTAATATGAATGTCAACTCCTAGTCGAATGACCATTTGAATGAGAACGGTCTTGCTCTGATGGATGTGCTGAGCCCTGCAAATAAAATGGTGTACAAAATGTGTTAAATACATATAATTTATATTAAATATGTATATAGATCTATGCATGTACATATTCATGTACATATACACATGTATATATAAAAATTTAAAACTCACATGTCCACTAGCATTAGATTCATCCATAGAGTCACGTTGATGTGCACGATCTGGAACAAGGCTAGGAGTGACATTAGGTATGTCCACCTACAAATATATAAAGTCATATATATCAGTACATGAATATCTAGTTAAATTAAAACTAAAATTTAAAAATAATTATAAAGGAATTGAAACATGCACATGCACATGTAGACATACATGCACATCATCTGATATCAAATGACCTGAGTCCTCTGAAACGGCCGCCTCCACCATATCAATTATACAATCAAGCTTTGAATCAATATCTGCATCCCTCTGATCTATCTCATGTCGTGCCAGCAATGATGAGTGGAGAGGACTATGTAGGTGAGATGGCATCGACGATAACGAACCGGCACCAACCAACATCTCAGTAAAACCCATAGTCTGTGCAGCTATCGAATGATCAGATGGTGGATCCTGACGTGCACTAGTGCTGGGTTGAGAGTGATGGGATCCTAGAAGTGAACGCCCTCCATGTGCCAAACGATCTCTAACATGCTCTATACCAATCCCATAGTCTGATGCAATGAAAGCATATGCCTCCAAGAGTTCCTTAGCCAAACAAAGCAAAGTCTTGCATGCCATATCTCCTGTAAGTGCCTCAAGATCTGTGGAAGTAGGGATGCCTGCTGATGTGAAAGGATCCATGGTGGTCCACTGTGCTGAAGATGGCGTGGGTTGGGGACATCTAGACATCAAATACTGACCTAGACATCAAATACTGACCTACACGATCAGTAGATATCCTACTGGTGGCAGCTGGAATGTCACCTATAGTATCAATTGCTTCCTTTTGGGAAGCAACGACAACCTCATCTGCTATGGGGGCTAGAGCTGGGGTGAGAGTAGGAGACCTCTCACCAACCAATACCCTAAACACTGGGGCCGGTCTAGCTGCTTGACAATAAGTGGGTCTGTCAGCAATCCTACCACGCCCCTGACCAGCATATGGTGGAATGTCCAGGTAGTTGACTTTGAGGCCCAAATGGACCTCAGCATACAACTGCTGAACAAAATATAATGGAATCTGGTCATTGTTTGGGTATAGACCATGTGCTGCGAGAAATCGTGGGTAGATCAATGAGGCCATATCATGATAAACACATCTAGTGACCTAGTATCCCCTAACCTTACGTGTATTTTGATAAAATGGAAACCAATTATTTTTTATCATTTCTTTGGTCACACTATCCTATATTTGTTTAAGGGGAACCTCACCATGTACTTCTTCCCACATGTGGGAAAGAATAGCAACTACTCTATCTGGAGAAAATGCACTTGTTCTCTCAAGTTCATCTCTTAGTTTTTCAAGACTATCCAATATTAACATGCATGGTTCAGAATATATCTCGAGGTTTACATTTTGCGCTAATGAGTCTTTCAATTTATTAATCTGATTATTGGTATTTTCAAACAAAGATTCTGGAGGTGGAGCATCTGCATTATCCATGTTATGTATGTATGTGTACCTAAAGGAGCAATGAGACCTTAGTTTAAATAATATATCTAGATATAAGGAATAGAAATCTAAAATAGTTCTAATAATTCATCTACTCATCAATAATATTTCCATACCATTAGTTCACAAAACATTTTCAACATCTATCATAGTTTTTAATTTAATCAAAACATTCACATTACTAGATTGCACAAAAAACATAATCTAAAACAATTATAAAATTTAAATTTACAAGTGTGCGTGTGCACTCTAGAACAAAATGTGTCATTAAAGACAATTTAAAAAACATTGATAAAGGTTTCATCTAAGATTTATTTCCTACAACTAGTAATAAAGGGAAAACATTATTACTTAACGTTGAAAATAAAAATTTGTTGAACATGAAAGCGAAAATGTTGCAAAATGTTATGAAACACCTAGAGTGAAAAGAGTAACATCATAGAAAAATAAGAATTCAAATTTAGAAATATTTTTAAATAATGTAGAAATGAACCCCATGATATTAAAATTATACTCCATGATCCAATTCTTGATAATATTAATAAAATGGATAACACACATAAAAAAATGAAAGTCATTGTATCTCCAAGTTACATAAGAAGAGAGAGGACCTTTCTGAATTAGAATACTAACCAAATTTTACAAGAGTGTGGTACAATTAAAATACCAAATTTATCTAAGGACTTATTAGATTTATTTTAATGTGTTAGATACAATGATTGTAATTTCTGTAAAAATCACGTTTAAATGAGAAGCGTTTATAATGCGGTGGGTTATCAAAGTTTATATCATGTACCCATTATGGAAGAAAAATGATCTCGGAAATAAAATGTTTGAGAAAAAGAGATATGAGATAGTAAAATACAATTTGAAGAGTGGAGGTGAAGATTCTAGATGTGAGTTGGTCACAAGAGAAGCATTGCTAATTTTATTTATGATTTTAAGAATAATTTTTATAAGTATGCAATACATAGCCCCTATTCTTGATGGTTAGATCAACAAGTCAAGGTGTGCAAGGATTTTTCCTAATTGGAACTATTATAGATCTATAGTCAATTTTATATAAAATTACACATTGCAGCCACAAAAAGAAGTTGAATCATATTAATATTACAATTCTATTCAGATAAACTATTATTGTTCACATCACATATAGGCATGCCCCTAATAGTAAAAAACAAAATAAGAAGATAGTTAGGGAGCACAATTTTTACATGTTAGTGACGATCAATATCATTCGTCATAGTATGTACAATATTGTTTTCAATAATTTTTTGAGTTATTACAAGAAAACATTGGTATTATAAAGGTTCAAAAAATCAATATTTGGTCAAATAATTATACTGATTAACTCAATTTAATGCTTGTGTATTCATATTGGTTTAGTAGAATACATGTAGAGAAGGTTATACCTTGTATTTGGATATTTTTAAAAGGTGGGCTACCTTCTTCATGTGGAGGAATTGTGTGAATAATGTCATTATGTGGTTCATTGTACAAAGTTTTCTCTTGATGAGGAATAAATAAATACTTAGTAGAATAGTAACTAATATAATCTACAAAGTGCATAATGTGATGTTTTGAAGTTCAATATATTGTACATAAGATTTAGTGGCATGATAGGAGGTGAAGGGATAGAGAGATTTGGAAATGCTAGAGGAATTTTATTGTTAAGTTGTACTATAGCAAGATCCACAAGAATAGGACCCTAGTTGGAAATCTTGTGATCCTCATAACTTAAGTACATTAATTCATTTATTGAGCTATTGAAGATATCTAGTTCTTCTTCTTTTTTTTTTTTGATAGTTGTAGCAAAATTTATTCATTATCTCTATGTTATGGTTCTATTTTTCTCTCTTTCAATGATTTTGATTATGTAAGAACAAAAAATGATTAGAATAAATTCATTAAGACTACTAATCTAGATAATTTCACATATGCTCCACATATGCTTGCAACATATGCTTCTATAGAAATGGCGACTTTATATATTTTGAAATGTGTTTACTCTATATAATGATGTATGAGTCATTTTCTTAATCTTGGGGGTGTAGTGTATGAGAGTCTAGAATTGGATCCAAGATGGATATTTTGTGTGATGAAAAGTGCCTTAGATCCTATCATCACGTGAGTTCCACTAAAAGAATGTTCTTAGTTTGAACACTATTTTTCTCTCTTTACAAAACCAAAATGTATTGGGAATCATGAAAATAGTGATGAGTACACTAGAATATCAATCAAGAGAGGCAAGTACATCAATCCCACAATAGTAAGTATTCTCAAAATTTGACTCATAGAATATGATGTCATTATAGATTTCATTATCTAAAGTTTTCTCTTTATGAGGAATAAATAGAGAATAATTGGAATAACTTGCCTAATGTAATGTACAAAGTACAGATAACTTGATGTTTTGAAGACATGGATATCTTAAAATTTTAATTGAATTATTTTTTGTAGAGGATGTGGTGTTGGGTATTTTTCTTGCAACCATCTAGATATTAAGGAAATCTACCATAATGTCCCAGTCTAGGAATAATGTAGGCAATGGGGAAGTAGCCTATATATTTAGACTAAGGGGGAGAAAAAATTAGAGTAGATAGAATGACTTGGATAAAGCCTCCTCTTCTTTGAGCCTTACTAAGTTTGGAAGTTTATTTCCTATAGATCTTAAATATAGGAACACAACTAATTTAGTATATAAGAGGTCTCTAATTTGGTAGTTAGTTCAAATGATGTGAAGTTCTAGATATAAGCAAGCTACTCATCCCTATATATATATATATATTATATTGTGTTTATCACAATAATAATTTACCTAATATTTATATAGTATCATATAAAATCCTATACAAATACTATGTATTGAATAACACTCTCTAGGGATTTAATAGCTTTATATTACTAAATTTATGGATGATGGAATAAAACCTACTTCACTAGATAATATGACACTAACATACATATTTTATTTTCTTTCTAAATGAATAGAATGTCCAACCCTCAACTATCAAATTTATCTTGAATACATGAAACCTTAATGAATTGAATAACATACTAACATTCAAATCAGTCTATTACACTTGGATTTATCATTTAGAGCTTACACTCTCAAATTCCCTTTTACCCCAATGATGCACCCTAATTGATAATCCACAATCAATTTAAATTCCCCACATTATTTTAGAAATTTTTCTCATCCTAGCATGAACTACATAGTGTAACATAATTTTATAGCACACGTCTTAGATGCAAACTAATAAATAATTAATATAAAGAACAAAAAACACAAACTCAAAGATTCCATGAATCCATAAAAAAACTTAAATAAAAATGGAGGTCCATAATACACAATTATAATAAAATGTTTCTTATATGACCTTAATAAAGGACAAATCATCGAGATGTTGAGATTAATGTATCTATATGACCTTAATGTTTTTATAAAAATATAAACTTGGCCAAATGTTTGACTCTAAAAGATAGGAAAAGTATTCAACTAGGTGTTGGGGTTTGTGGGAGTATGAAATAATATACTAGGGAAAAATAAGGTGGAATCCTCTAGCTTTATATATTTTTATTTTTTGGAGAATGAAAAAATGATGTTAGTAGGTATGTCTCAATAGGTAGTTACTCTAAAAATTGATGATGTTAGCATCATATAAAGATGGCATTATCATGATTTTGACATTGTGAAATAAAAGATGGATAAAAATTTAGACGCATGGAATCAATTCTAGAACTCTAAAACACACGATGTTTTTTTACTAGTAGAGGATGAAGATAATAGGGGTTAGAAAGGGATGGTACTTAAGGATTGGAAAGACTAAATTCCCAATACTACAAGGAGTAAATACAAATAATAAGATTGTGAAGTTGTTGGGGAATGATTGAAATGACATGATGGTTGAGAGATGAAAAAATTGGTGCAAAAATACTTATAGACATTTGGATTAAAATGGATTGGGATTTTTAAGTTTAAAAGGGAGTGGTATGGGAAGATATAACCAAGTCTAAAATCCTATAAAATATAACACTTGAATACAATAGAGCTAAGAGGGGTCAAAGAATATGGAGACAAGAATGGTTTGAATGGAGGGTCAAGCCAAAAACTCTAGAAATAGAAAATATTCTAGGTCACTAATAAACACTAAGGATTGGATTACTAGCATGACAACTGCAATAAAATTGAAGTCCAATAGAATCCATACTTAGATAAATTTAGTAAAGGTTGAAAGTGGATTATCAAGATTAGTTGAAAGATTATACTTTGAGGATGAAGCCCAGTAGACCAATGGAAAAAGAAAAATGGAGATGGTAGAGATGAAATATTGGTATGCAAATCCATCAAAATAACAATATGGTAATTGATAGAAATTCACGAAAATGACCAACACAACTTCACACATAGGGTTTTTTTTAATTGTTAGAAATTGTAGCATCTTGAACTTGTGTAGATATTTGAAAAGAATTTAATAGAGGAAATTATATATAATGAATTTGTTGAAAATGCTTAAAAAAATTTCAAACAAATGCAATTGAAACCACGAATTTTGCAGCAAATATGAGCAAATATGAGGTATGGAGAACCTTTGATGATGTGTTGCAGGGTTCGCTCGAAGGTGAAGGTGAAGGTAACTATTTGCTTTGTATGCTTTGTCTTTGCACACACCCTGTTTTGCACGCACTGATCGCCGGATGCACTGTTCTCTGCTCGGTGAAAATGACAGGGATGAGGGTTTGTTTTTGTTTTAATTTGTGTTAAGGGGGTTCGAGAACCCTTTATTTTATTGTTAAACTGCATAAGTCAACAGGGTTGGCCGAACCCACATAAAGGTTCTCGAACACTTGGGTTCGGCCGAACCCCTTCACTTTGTGAAAAAGGGAAAATCGAGTTTTCCCTTTTTTCACAAAAGTGTTCACCACTTATGTGGGTTCACCCCGAAACATAAGGATGGGGGGACAACTTTCTTGTGAACTCCTTTTTTTTTTTAAACTTCATACCCATTGGAATTTATGAGGCTTGCTGGTCTTAACAGTGTAGGTGGACTCGAGGCTTGGGTACCTGCAATCCTGCATAAAACCAAGTGTCGAAACAACATATCTATCCAATTCCATACACACTGTGAGAGAACCAAGTGTCAAAACAACATATGTATCCAATTCCATACACATCGTGAGAGAGAATTGCAATGTAGTAGGATGCTCAGGGATGAGTGATGCAACACAGTCCCTCTCAACTGAATTTCAAGCAATACCATAACACATAACATCATGTAATAATCCTAACATCATATATAATAATATTCAAAAAATAAACATCATATGTCAACATTATTCAAATGCTCAATAAATACCAAAATAAATTCATATGATGATAGAATCATATAAACCATTCATATTCATCAATTTAGCAGTACCATGGTCCTCAAACTAACTAAACTATTAGCCAAGTCCAAATAGAAGATTTAAACAAGTATCTACTTATAGCATAAAGAGCATAAAATAGTAAGAGTAATACGAGTAAGCATCACATTCAAGTTTTCTAGCACACATTGTTTTACATATCTTACAATACTAATTACACAATATACATGACCCAAAAATTATAATCTACACCTCTACAAAAGTATGAAAACACAATCCCCTTTTATTTCACACACACAAGAAGGTTTTGTTTTAAAATAATATTGGATAATATATGTATATCCTTACTTATAACTTGTAAACCTAAATACACACACACATACCCATGTATATGTGTACATAACAAATCAAACTCAAAGTGCACAAATATATAAGATGTATTTTCATCAAATAGAACTAATTTTCTATGAAGGAAATTGGCACAAATAACCTAATTGAATGTAATTAAATCCTTTTCACTAATGAACACCTCTACTTATTTTTATTGAAATTTGTTAAATTACAAGGCAACCATATCCTTTTCCTATCACTACAATACAATACATATATATATAATATTATGATATTAATATATTAACTAGTTAGGATTCAACCCTTTAAACATACTTTTGCATATATATAAATTTCCTAATAATATCAAAGGAAGAGGACCCTTTACTTGAGTTTGGAAGAATGGGGAGAAAAAACTTGAGCTGTAAAATTAGGGGCTTGCCCTTTGGCCCTAATGATTCATTTACAAACCAAAAGCACATTGTTGTTCGCGGGTTGCATCACATTCTCATGGTTTTGCGCCTCCTCCTCTACGGAGTGCAAGGATTTCTCATAATTTTTTTCCTAAAAATAAACAATGGGAGCAACCAGTTTGCGATCTATATGGTTTAGGTTCTGGTTCATCAGAGATATCTTCAGGCTCTTCATATTCTTTGCAATTCAAGCAGTGGTCAGATGTTGTTTCCAGTTGTAATCCTGCATCCACTTTTCCAAATTCCATCCCTCTTTTGAAAAGATCTCCCTTCAATCCAAAGAAGTCTCAACCTGCAACTTACCCTAATTTTATCCCCATTTTTCATCCTCAGAGATCTATCTCTAACCCTTCCACTTTACATCCCACCTCTTTCCCAAACTCTATTCCAATTAGGAATCCTCAAAAGTCTTCTAATCGCAAGGTTCCATTGGGCCTGAACTATATTCAACTCAGGAATCCTCAAAAAACTTCCAATCTTAGGGTTCTATCGGGCTTTAATAAGTCTGATATTTCTGGAAAAAGTTTCAAAGCTTCACATAGTTTTAAATGGGTTCCTAAACATCAAAAGCCAAAATCCTCTACTCATGATGTTCAGTATGTTTCCCTAGGTGATGATCTTTTGCGCCCTCAAGTTCATGATCTTCAGGTGAAAGCATTAATTTGTAAGTTCTGGAAATTTTCTCCTGCCATTAATTATTTCTTACAAGATTGAGTTTTTCAAACTTCGGAGGGGGATTCTCAGTTTTTTTACCTTGTCAATGGAGGAGCTTATTTTTTTGTCATTTTCGAATCTAAAGTTGAAAGAAATGTTGTTTTCTGAAAGAAAACTTGGATGTGGCAAGGTTATGGTCTTTTTACTTCTCTATGGATGCCAAATTTCCATCCCTCTCAACATAAGGTGAAGTTTTTACCAGTATGGGTTCAACTTGAAGTTTCTCCCCTTGAATATAGGGAAACTCAGCTAGTAGAAATATTAGGAAATCAATTGGGCATTTTCATTCATCAAAATTTACAGTTCTTTCAAAAAGCCTCATTGCGAGTAAGGGTTTGTATCCTTTTTGATGTTTCAAAACACTTTCTAGCTTCTTTAAATATCAAATCTAAGCATGGTCTTTGGGAATAGTCCTTAGTATTCGAAGATCCGAATATACATTGCTATAAGTATCACTGCCATGTTCATCCAAGTTTTGACTATTATGAAGGTTTTGATTTGGGTTCATCTCCCTCGTCACCAAATTCTAAGTCTCATAACAATGATACTGTTCTTTCGGTGATCCCATTACAACATCGTGTGCCTCATGAAATCTTCTTTGTTTGATTTTGTTCACTTTGATGCACATTAAAAAAATAAATCAACATTTGGGTATTTTTGTTAAGGAAGACCTTGAGCAAAATTTGGCATATCATGAAATTACAAGGGATTTCTTTTCTTTTTGGTCTATTGTGATCAAATTTATAGCTAAAATGGTTATTCCTAACCCATTTTATCTTAATGTTTCTTTATTAAGGACACACTCCACGTGCATTCAATTGTACTGGCCGATTAAGGTATGTTTTGTATCATCCTAGGATACTAAATTTTTATCTCCATTTTCTAGATTTCAAAGTACCCCTAGTATACTCTTCCCTATGGCTAAGTTTGATTCTTCCAATCAGTTAAATATCTTTGCTTCAAAACTAACATTGGGATTCAATGTTTTATCTCTTGAGAATAAATTTGATGAGCATTTTCTTTCCTTGGGCTATCAATCCATGTTGGATATAGGCAATCTAGAAGGTTTAGAAAATCATATAACCTCAATGGTAGGTTCTAAATTGATTGATGAAATTGTTGAGTCAGTGGAAAGAGATTTTTCTTCTTCAGACTTTGTTGTTGACAAAAAATTGGTTTCAAAGATTTCTGATGTTGTAAATTCAAGTTTGGAGGACGACCTTAGTTCCGAATCTTTTGATTTCTCTTCAACTCTGCCTATCCAAAAATCTCCTAGTAAAAGAGGTTGTAAATCAAATGTTGCCAAGCTTCAAGAGGAGATTGCATCAGGGAAACAATCCAATTTGGATGGGAGTATCAAAAAAAGATTAAGGAGAGCCTATTTCTCTCTAATAACAAAATGAAAATAATTTCCTGGAATTTTAGGGGCTTAAACGCCCCTAACAAAAGAGCCTGGATCAAATACCAAATTGATTCCTATGGGGCTGATATTGTTCTTCTTCAAGAAACTAAGATTTCTTTGGAAAGTTTTAATTTGATCATTTCAAAGTGGTCAAAATGGAAAGCTTTTGCATATTTTGGTCAGGGTGCTTCTGATGGTATAATAGCATTATGGAGTTCAACAACAATGATTTTGGATCCCATCTCGAGTGAATGAAATTGGCAGCATTTAAAGGTAACACATTTCAATTTTCATTTCTTGTTGTTCAATGTTTATGCTCCCACTTCTACTATGGGGAAGAAACTAGTTTGGGTTGAGTTAACCAATGCAATTGAAAAGTATAGTGATGAAAAAATTATATTAGCTGGGGATCTCAATGCTTTGCTCACAATAGAGGAAAAGCAAGGAGGTATTATTCCTCCTCCAAAAATAATTGAATACTTTAATAATTTTGTTCTGGATAATGCTCTTGTTGACATTTTACCCAATAACGGTAATTTCCCTTGGACAAATAAAAGGAGGGATTTTTGTCAGATTTTTGAGAGGCTCGATAGATTCTTAATCACTCCATCTTGGCTGTCTGAGAATTTTGGTCTACATTCTTCAATTTTACCACTATATGGTTCTAATCATTTTCCAATTTCTTTGGAATTTAATCTAAAGCAAATCACTTGTGAGAAATATTATTTTAAATTTGAGAGGATGTGGTTTCTTCATCCAAAATTTATAGATCTATCAAGAGATTGGTGGTTGATGTCCCCTATTGTGGATGGGAATTTAATGTACAAACTTTGAATGAAATTAAAGTCCCTTAAAACTAGAATTAAGCAATGGAATTATTATTATTTTTTAAATGTCTTTCACGCCAAGGCAAAAGTTTTTAAGAATCTAGAAGATATAAATTCTCAAATCATCTCCAATGGTTTAAACTCAATCTTTATGAAGAACAATCTATTTTGCAATCCGAATGGGAAGAATTAGCTGTTCGTGAAGAAATTTATTGGAGGAAAAAATCCCGTGAACTGTGGCTGAAAGAGGGAGATAAAAATACGAAAGCCTTTCACATGTCAATAAAAATCAAGAAGGATAAAAATCCTATGTTCTCAATTAAGGAAAGTAGTTGAGGAAATGTGTTAACTAAAGAATCTTACATCCAAGCAGAAGGTGTTAAATTTTTTTATTAGTCCCTGTCCATCAATCTCCACAAGTAGGAAGGGAGAAAGAGGAATTGTTGGAAGCAATCCCAACTTTAGTGACAACAATGGATAATGATTTATTACTCAAGCCTTTCCCACTATCATAGTTAAAGGTTGTTGTGTTTTCACTGCCCCTAGATAAAGCTCTAGGACTAGATGGTTTTACTAGTCTTTCTTCCAAAAATGTTGGGATTTCATTACATATGACCTTCTTCAAGCATTAGAAGAATCTAGAACATCTGGAACAATGTTAAATCAATTTAATATTACCAACATTGCCCTCATTCCAAAATCAATTTCACCTAAATCATTTTAGATTCTAGGCCAATTTCATTATGCAATGTGATGTACAAAATCTTTACAAAAGCAATTTACTTGCTTCTTGTTCCTATTATTCTTAAAGTAATTTTTGAAGAGAAAGGAGGTTTTTTTCTTGGACGAGAAATTGTAGAGGGAGATTTGGTAGCTCATGAAATTTTGCATTCTATTCATTTGAATGCCATCCCTACTTTAGTAATTAAATTAGACATGTTGAAGGCATACAACAGGGTAGATTGGTCTTTCCTAATGAAAGTCTTATTGAAGATTGGCTTTCATTCAAAATTGTGCAAATTGATACTGTCTTGTTTAAATGGAACAAAATTTTCAGTCCTAATCAATGGTTCACCATCGAGATTTTTCAATTCAACACAAGAGATAAGGCAAGGAGACCCTTTGTCTCTGTTTCTTTTTTTTATTTTGGAAAAAGCTTTGAGTAGATTTATAAACAAGGTCCATGTTTAGGGTGGATGCAAGGGAATTTCAATTCCTTCAATTGACATTACAACAACCCACTCTCTTTTTGCTGATCTAATACTTTATTATTTGGAAGATAATATTTTCTAGAAGCTAAGCATATTAAGAATGTAATTGACATTTATACTTCAACATCTGGCCAAAAGATAAATCCATTTAAATCTAATATTTTTCTTTTCAATTGAACATTAGGCGTAAAGAAAAATATTATCAATACATTAGGTTTTCAAGAGGCAAATTTTCCAAGCAAATACTTAGGCATACCTATTATTTTTGGAGCAAGCAAGGTTTCCTATTGGGATACTGTTATAAAAAGTATCCAATCAAGAATAGTAGGATGGAAGGGAAGGTGATTATCTATTTTTGGAAGGATACTATTGGTCAAATCAGTACTTTTGACAATACCAAATTATTATATAGCAGTTCTCAAGGCTCCAAGGACATTTGTTATTTTGGAGAAAATAATAAGAAATTTTCTTTGGAAAGGCAATATGGATAGGTTAAAAAAATAACTTTAGTTTCCTTAGAAAATCTTAGTACAGACAAGTTAAATGGAGGGGCTGGCATACACAATTTAACAACAAGAAACATATCACTCGGTGCTAAACTAGTGTGGTATATGTATTCTAAACCAAATGCAAAATGGTCTAAGATCATGTAGAGAAAATACCTTGATACCCCATCTCCAGAAAGGATTTTTTCAGTTCTTGATCCTCCACAAGGCTCTATTATGTGGAAGTTTATGGTAACATGTAGAAAAATCATAACACCATATATTACATGGGAAATAAATAGTGGGGTCAAGGAAGATTTCTGGTTAGATTCTTGGCAAGGTCATCGTCCATTGGTATCAAGGAATGAATTCCACAAAATCTAGCATTATATAACTCCAATTTGGGGTTCACAAGTAAGTAATTAATTCCATGAAATTGAAAATATTATAGGAATGGTAACTCGGAATTTTTTTGAAAACCCTAATCTTCCTTAGGATGTGCAAATGAATCTAAACAATGTGTTAGCTGAGAGAGTTATCTTTGTGAAAAATGAAAATGACAAGATTATTTGGGCTCCTTCGAAGACGGGCCATTATACAATAAAATTTAGGGTATAAAACTTTGACGAATAGGGAAACATAGGAAAATAAAAAAAGAGCACTATTTTTTTGTTGGAATTCTGCAATATTGCCAAAGGTGGGTTGCTTTTCTTGGTTGACTCTAACAAATAAAATTTTAACCAATGCTAGATTGCATTCCACTGGAATTGCAAAACCTTTCTGTGAACCCCAATTTCATACCTACACATAAGCAACAAACGATCATATTATTAGATCATATGCAAGGTAAAACAAGGATTCCCCATGAAATCCATTTACAAAACTTAAAATAGGAAAATGAACAAAAGATGAACAAAGAAAACAATTAAATCCTAATTAAGTATGAAAACTCTTGATCCCATGGGGGAGTTGGTGCCAATTGATGTGTTGAAATCAGCCCTTTCCCAACTCCTTTGTAAGCTTTGATGATTTGATCCACTTGATGGTTGAATTCCTACATAACCTAGCTAAGAACTTGATAAAAAGAGATGAGAATGGCTATGCTTGAAGATGGATTCGAGTATAATAAGTTTACTCAAATTGTCGATGTTAGAATGCGAGAAAGAGTCTCTCATTTATCGATTTCAAATTGGAAGAATGAATGAAATTGAGCAATGTGGGATCATTCAACATCCAAAGGCCAACTTGTGCCACTTGTCAAGATGTGAATGGTTGAAAGTTGAGCACATTTTGATCAATGTGCAAGTTTGAATTTTGAATTTGATGAAGTGACATGTTTAGGGGGGATGAAAGAAATGGAGTTAATGTCACTTGGCTCAAGGCCAAGGACATGTAAGAGACATTAAATGCCCTATTGGAAGGACCAAGCCCATTTGAATTTGAATTCAAATTTGAGGGAATATTCCCTTTTGATGCCATGTGAGGGAAAATAGATGAATTAATAAATCAAAGTAATTGATTTATTGTGCAAGTTGCATTCTCTAGAGAATGTGACATAGATTAAGATTAAATTAACCAAAGTTTAATTAATCTAATGAGGAATTTAGGAGATGTGACAATTTAGACTTAAATTGATGAATTAATTTAAATCAGAATTGAGAGGAATTAAATAAATGACTTTGATTTATTTAACTAAGTGGTAAGATGTTAGATTAAATAAAATAAGGTTTAATTTATTTAATTTGATAATAGGACTTTAGAAAATTTAATTAAATAAAATGATTTATTTAATTAAATAAAGACATAAGATTAATTAAATTAAGTTGATTAATTTAATCAAAGAAGGAGAAAGACTTAATCAAATAAACAATGATTTATTAAATTAAGAGACATAATATGATGAAAAGTTGAGAGTATGATTCGGGAAGAAATGTTGTTAATAATCAAGATCAAGAGTGTCGAACTGAGATTGCACATTTTCCATGTCTATATTTTGCCCCTCTTTGAAGCAATGTACTTGTTGCATTGATTCAAAGAATAAATTGTTGTGATCAAAGTCAAAAATTTATTTATTTTTTCAGATGCCCCACTGTTGCCCCAATGGAAGGATATTGCTGGTATATTGCCCCCTTGAGAGATCAAACAGAAATGTTCAATTTTTCGATCGAGATCGTGATAAAATACGAGAGGAGTGGTCCTACTGATCAAATGACGAAAGATAATTCTTTGATGTAGACAAATCTAATGATGTATAGGCAGTCATCGACTATGGGTAGTCTCGCGTATATATTGATGTGACACACTAATTTTAGATAGAAATGTTAGTAAAGATAGAAGAATGAGAACAATGGAAGGAAGATCCACACAAGATGATGATTGATGATTTTCTTACCAGGAGTTGGGATTTTCAAAGGGCCAATTACTTTATGTTTGATAACACACATAGATACGATGCATCAAGGTATAAAGGACTAGGATGGCATTGTATCGAGTGTGATGGAATTTGACTCAAAAATTAGATAGGAGTATTCTTGTTCACACTTAGCGTACATACTTCATTCAGGATGTAGTTCAGACATGAACTAAACACCTCATAGGAAAGTAAGCTTTCTTATGTGGTCAACAAGATATCTAAAACATCCTCTCCACAAACCAAACAAAGCATATATGACTAAGTTATTTTACAAGTGTATCCCACAAGTGCAACAGATAAAAAGATAATGATCATTGCCCCATTCCTTTCTCTTTAAACCTGTTTTGTTTAGGTATCATCCAAAGGTCCTTGAAATGAAAACAAAATAAGATAAGCCAAAAGACCAAGATAAAGTAAACAAACGAGACAATGTTCTTCATACCGCTAGCCAAGGCTAAACTACTGGGGGGTACCTGATGCTTATGTCCATTGTGGGAAGGATTCATCCTAGGACATATAGTGATCAGGGTTTTGATGAGATTGATTTGGGTGATAAGCTATTGATACTCCGAGTTGACCAACTCGCTTGCTTACTGACTTAGGCTTAAGACTCTGACGATTAGGTGTTCACTTTGGAACCTGCTAAACTTGCTTTTGACTGACTCACCAAAGGGTGAAGGTGATGATTGACTTTATTATGAGTGATGACAAATTGCGGGTGAAAGCGAGATGAAATGGGTGCACCGTTTTGGATTTTTCAGATATTTTGATGTTTTTGATATTTTTTGAAATGTTTTGAGGCTGTTTTGATTTTTGGTTTTTCCAATGTTTTTGGGTTTTTTGATGATTTTTTGAATGTTTTTGGATTTTTCTAATGATTTTTTTGAATGTTTTTGAATTTTCGCATGATTTTGACAATTTGGATATGGATACGTCATGATATCAGTGCTTTGTTTTGGGATTTTTTTGAAAACCAAGCTAAGGTTGATTGATCAGATTGATGGATTGATAGTTTGAGTAAGTGTGTTAAGTCAAACAAAAGTGATAATGCACTTGTAAAATCTAGGAAGTTGTGTTATCCTAGAGTAAAATCGTACACAAGAGGGTGGTTTGACTAAGTGTGTCAAGTCAAATGAGGTGGTTTTGGATTTGATAATTTGGCTAAGTGTATTAGGGCAAACAAAGATGATAATGAACTTGTAAATTCTAGGAAGTTGTGTTATCCTAGAGTAAAATCATACACAAGAGGGTGGTTTGACTAGGTGTGTTAATTCAAACATGGTGATGATTGATTGGATTCGATTGATCAGGATTGATGAAGCTTGATTTGGAACAAAATTGCTTTAATGATTTGATGTGACATTGAAGTACACAGTAGATGCAACTCATATGGATTGTTTGGATTGATGTTTGACGAAAGATAAAGCTTGATAAGGAATGTCTTCCTATCAAAATATGTCATGGGATAGTGGTTTGGATTTTGGCTCACAAATGCTTGACCAATTTGATTTCACATTTGCAAATGTTTGGGTCACCACATAAGTTGGATGATATAGATCAAGATTTATTCCCAAACCAAGATGTAAATATTTGTCCCCAGTGTCTAGTAATGAATGGAATTCCATGGGTGGATGCTTGGATCGGTGTTTGGATGGATGGATGGATATGGTAAGAATTCAAATGATGAAAAGTTTTATCTTGCAACAAGATAATGTGTTTAGATAGTGGATGCTCATTCAAATAATGCTTCAAGTCTTAGATAACATTGGGAAGGATGGGATCAATGAAAATGACCCAGGTCAAGATGTTTACCATAAGCAAGTGTAAAGTGTGCACCAAAATTTCATCAAGATTAAGATAACTTGGAGTATGGATGCAGATATATGAAAATGGATTGGATAAATGGTTCATCGATGAAAAGAGTTATTAAGGATAAGATGGAGGGAATGCTGCCTTTATTATGGATGCGATAAGATCCTTTCTCCCAAACTGGTGCACATAGATGCTCGATTCTACACATGACGCCTGTTTTCTAGGTTTTCATCATGGTACCTACCCAAAGTGCCACTGTAGTGGTTTTCACTAGAGGACATTTTTTTTCTTTACTATTTTCAAATCCTTTTTCTGATTTCTTTGGATTTTTTTATTTTTTGATTTTTTTGTATTTTTTGAGAGATTTTAAGTTGATGTTGAATCACCTGGTACTGTTGAAATTGATGCTTCTTCCATAATGTGTCATTGATACCCTTTTTGAAGAAGCCGGTTTGCCAAGATACATGCACTCAAAAGAAAATTTTGAGAATTTTTTTTTGCTTTGCTGATACCGGAGTTAACTTTGTCTTTGTGTGCACATCACGATAGAATATCTTCTAAAGCCTTATGATGAAGGGTCGTTACCAACACATGGTCAATTTGAGAGTTGGATATCATGTGTGGAGGAGTGCATGGAGTGTTTTTAGGTATAAAATATGGATTGGTTGATAGTTTGGAACCTTTGACTCTCCAAACTTGGGAAGATGAGGAATAATGGATGGATACGGAAGTGTGTGTGGAATCTTTGATGGATACTTTTCCCTTTTTGATTTTTCCCCATAGTTCCTTTGACTAATGGAGTTTGATAAGGGTAATCATTATTTGTATTCTTTGGTATCCATATGTATTTGATTTGTCTAATATACTTCTTAGCTTATTTTGCTTTGATAACATTCTTCATGGTTCGATTCAAGTCTTTATTTTGACGTTGGTCCCAATTTGTGGATGGGTGATGGGTGGATGAAGATTCATGACGTGGTTATTTGTAGTATTGGCATTGATTTCATCATAAGGATTCTTCATGCTCCTTATATTGGCATTTGCTCGAGATGAAGTTGCCCCCAGTTTTATAGAGGTATCACTTAAATTTTTAGATCCCTGAATTTTTGAATAACCAAGACCTTGATGCTTAGGATTTCCAATAATCTGCTTTGGTTTTATGATACCCTGTTCATGTAGGCCTAATCCTCTACCTTGATAATTCATCTACTGAAATTTTTTATCTGCAATAGGATATGATTTACCTTGGAAACAAGGTGCTAATCCTTCTCTGCTCTGTGGTGGATCTTCAAAAGTGACAACTTCTTTATTGATGAGGTATCTTGCCCTAAGAAAGGTGAGTGATCCAAATTTATAAGTGATAGGATCCTCCATATGTGGGATGAATGCTTGATTGATATCTTTAGCTCGATCTTGTGAAATATCAGATTTTAATGCTTCTTCAAGATGTGTTGATGCTTAACTATCCTTGTAAAATTCTTCCTCGTGATTCACTCTTGATATGCTTTCACATGATGTTTCTAGTTCACAACTTTTGTAGCCAAATTTATAAGTGATAGGATCCTCCACATGTGGGATGCATTCCTGATTGATATCTTTTTCTTGATCTTGTGAGATATTAGATTGTAATGCTTCTTCAAGAGGTGTTGGTGATTTACTATCCACATACAAGCCTTCCTCTTGACTCCTTTCATAGGATGTTTCTGATTCACAACTTTTGTAGGATCCTTCATCATGATTTGTTTCTCTATGTCTCCAAATTTTTTTACATCTTGGTCTTGTGCACAAATGTTAAGAGAAGGAGACTCTTTTTCCTTGGTAATGATGTCAAGATTATGAGACTCTTGTTTTGAATGAAGATCATCTACGTGTCCATCCAAAGAAAGCATCTCATTGGTAGATGGAGGAGTATGTGCTATATGGATATGATCATCATTTCCGACATCTTGTATAGATAAAAGAGTGCCCATTAGATCATTGTAGTATCTTGGATATATGAATTCTTGGTCTTGACTAATTCTAGAATTACTTTTGACATGTTTTGGATCAAGTTCTTGACATGGGTTGATTTCAAAGGATGGATTGCTTATAGTGGGTTCTTGGACATTGTCATTGGGAAGTGGCTCAATATTCTCTTGAGCTTTGAGTGGATTTGGATCAAATGTTGAGCTAGGGATTCCTTCAATATTTGTAAGCATGAGGTCAAAGGATGTCAATATGTCTTGGGAAGGAACATTGCTAGACCTTGGTGATATATTTTAATCATGCTTTGGAATACGTTCTTGAGATATGTCCTCTAACCCATAAGGTGACGTAGAGACCTTTTCAATATGATCATTGGTCTATGGATCTTGGTTTATGTCAATGGGATCAAACAATTGTAACACATCGTGAAATAGATCACTAAAAAGTGGCTCTTGATGAATGTTGAGTTGATCACTGGATGGGGTAGAAGCATCTTCAAGATCTTGAACATTGTTTTCAACAATTGTGGAAGAGATTTTACCAATGTCTTCAACCATAGGATCAAGTGATGTTGACATTTCTTGAATTTGATCATTGTTGGGTATTTTTGGTGGATTTTGATCGTGATTGAAAAATAGATCTTGGTGTGTGTTGATTTGATCGATGGATGAGGTGGAAACATATTCAAGGTGTTCATTGATAGATTGATCTTGATTTTTGATTTCAACAATTGTGGTGGGAATCTATTGCAAGCTCTATTGCATGAGTAAGGCTTGTGTTTGCTGCTGAACCAAAAATGCTCATTTTTTGTCATCTCGTTGTTTTGCCAAAAATGTTGGGCTTGTTGTTAAGCTACTTTTTGATGCACTTGTTGATGGATTGCTTGCAATAGTGCTCAAAATTCTGCTTGCACCTGTCGAGCTTGGTGTTGGGCTTGAGCTTGAGCCTGTGCTTGTCGGGCTACTTGAGCTGCTTGCACAACTTGTGTGGCTTGTTGGGCTTGGAGTTCCTTTTGGCAGGCAGCTTGCAACATGATAGAGAATGAATTTGTAATGTTTTGTTTTGGCAGTGGTGTCGGTGGTGGTGGTGGTGGTGGAATGAGAATGGTGTTGACCGTTGGGATTGCTTGGATGGTTGCCACCTGTTGTTGCGATACCGATGGAAAAATGGGATGATTTGGTATGATGTTTTGATTTGGCATTATAGGTTGATTTTGAACATTGTTGTGGTTGAGAATCATATTGCCTTGATTTAGGTAACTTTTATTTTGCATGGCGTTACCTTCACCTAGAGTCATCAACGTATTGCTTGGATTTGGAACAACATTGATGGGATTTGCAAACATGTCTACCCAAAAGTTTACCAAGTGTCGATTTGAAATGGTCATGTTTGGTAAAGTTGTACTTGGCATGTATGGATTTAGTGGGATAATGTTGTTTGGAAAATTCATGCATTGAGTGTTTGGTTGATAGATTTGCAGATTTGGACTTGGATTTAAATCTATCATTGGGAAAGGTGTTCCAAAATTTAGATTGGGCATACTCACATTCGTATCATTGAAGTTTGGAGGAGATAATGATGCCATGTTTTAATTGCATAAATGTGAGTTTCGATAATCAATTGGCATTGTGAGATTTGGATAGTTTGGTTGAATCAAATTGCTCATGATGTATGAATCAAGTTTAAATTCCATGTTCCTCTTGTGTTGAGATCGAGTTTGAACCATAAAATGAAGATCAATTTTCAAGAATGTAAGAGATGAACCTCTAATTCTTTAGATCGGTCTAAACCTTAGGTTCAAAGAAGCAAAGAACTAGGATAATTGAAGGATCAAAGTGATGACGAGGATGAGATAAACGAAAGATGAGTGATACAGATGAATGGAACTCTTAAAGAAACTTTCAAGGAAATGCTAAACTTTTTAGGACTTTGATTGATCGCAATTGGATTGATAGTTTGACTAAATGTGTTAAGTCAAACAAAATGTGATAAATGCACTTGTAAAACCCTAGGAAGTTGTGTTATCCTAGAGTGGACTTGTACATAAGAGGATGGTTTGACTAAGTGTGTTAAGTCAAACGGGGTGATGATTTGATAGTTTGGCTAAGTGTCTTAAGCCAAACAAGATGAACTCGTAAACCCTAGGAAGTTGGGTTATCCTAGAGAAAACTTGTGTATAAGATGATGGTTTGACTAGGTGTGTTAAATCAAACAAAGTGGTTTTGATTTCGCCTAAAATTTTAGCATAAAAGATGTTTACAAAGTTTCCAAGAGTTGTTGGTGAGGTGAATTTTGACTGATTTTGATGGTTGAGAGATGGATGAAAGTGATTGAATTTGATCCTAGACTTGACCTAGATAACACTTCTTCTTACAAGACCTCGGTGTTGAAGAACACGCTACACTTCCTATGGGAGGAAAGAAAACCTTTCAAAAGGTTCGAGATTCTGTTGATAATAGAATGCATACAACTCAGGATTGTTTCTTGAAGCTTTTTTGTAAAAGTTTTAAACTAATCATTTTAGAAAACACATGTGTAATCCAATTTGTCATTTTATAAAAGGCTTAATGATTCTTTTTACCAAAGACACTTTCTTTCTTATGTTTCAAACTACATGTCTAATGTCCCACTTTCTTTCTCATCCCACAAGGTCCATTGTGTGGAAATCAAGGAAAATAGGGAAAAATTTTCCTATGTTTAACCCTGTTGAAAACAAATGATGATCAAATCCAAGCACTTAGAGACCTCTAAGGATATGATCCCTAGGGAAAGAAAGAGTGCCTAAATTTGTCAAAGGAATTTGTTTCCTACAAGGGTTTTGAAATTCAAAATTATTTGTGAATGTTCATTTTGCAAATGTTTTCGAGAACCAAGCAATGTGTTTTCCACTTCCAAGCACTTTTTACAATCCTAGGATGATGAGACAATATTCTGTTGGGTTCCCACTTGGATGAATCCAGCTATGCATATTTTGTGTGAATGGCTAAATGCTTGACCACATTGGCTCCCCTCCATGACATACACTTCTTGGGTCAGCCAAGCATTAGTACCCATGAATCTCCCATGGCATACTTTCCATCTCTACAACAAAACCGCATGTATAATGTGGGGCGGCTTCAAAGCACATGACCTTTTGCACCAACAAAATAGATAAGGTTTTGGCCTTTCTAAACAAAGGTTTTTAATTCGGGTATTCCATTCATGGGGGATTATCCAACATCGATGAGAGTCCATTTTTTTCCATCTCGTCAGAATAATCCTCGTGATTCTTGAACTTTCCTCAAGAATCCACACTTACATACCGGTTGGAAGTCGCTTGGCTTTAGTGTGTTCCCAGTTGGCTCGTTCCCTTGGGTGAGTAATTTTTCATACAAGGCAGGCCCGTTAAGATAAACAAAAGCGAGTAAAAATATTCGTAGTTCGATCAACCTTCATTTAGAAACAAAGGGAGAACACTCGCAATAAGTTTAGTCACAATCGCAAGATGTTTTTTTCAATTTTAAGTTCCCAAATCAAAATGTGGAGGCAATCTTTTTGACAACTTAATATCACAAAATTGCTTTTGATTCTCAAGATTACCGTGAAGCGCGAGAGAAGTGCATGCATATTTTAAATGATGTTAATTTTTGAAAAACATTGCAAAACATGACAAACACTTGTTCTTGTTAATCCATAAAGCAATGATGAGTTCGTTTTAAAAGCACCAAATGAGATGTGGAGTTTCCTTGTTCAATTTTAAGTCCAAATCGAAATCTAGTATGTTTCTAAGTTCAATTTTAGCCGAGTTGAAAAGATTAAATCAAATGGTTAATTTTAAACCCAAAAAAGAAATGTGAGCTGGTTTAAAATAGGAAAAAAAGGGTAGTAAATGGAAGCTCGAAGACTGTTAAAATAAGCATAAAAAAATGCTATTTTCCAAGTTTTTATTTTAAGAAAATCTTTGAGTCCACTCTATTCGCCTTCATTTTTGTTTGATGCCAACCTCCAATTTCAATCTTGATGTTAACCTTCAATTTCAACCTATTTAGTCATTGAAAACAAGATTTAGTTCATGAAATGAAAGGATAAAAAAAAGAAAAAGAATTACCCCTTGTCAATAAGAATCATCTTTTTATGCAGCAAAATTGAAATGATAAAGTTTTATTTTAAACATCCAAATCTGCATAATCACTCGAAATGTCATCAAAAAAACTTACGTCAAATAAATGTGAGCTTGTTATGGCTAAGACAAACAATTTCATATAGGTAAGATATTTGCATTTAGTGTAGCAAAATAAAAAATCTTATTGATTGATCTTAAATTTTTAACAATTTGATCTCAAATCAATGAACCTTAATAAAATCAGAAAATGTGCATCACCAACATGGGAAATCAACTAGCAATTATAAAGCATTAATATTAATCAAAGAAATATCATACTTCATCTAATCTAGTTCCAATTAAAAAAAAGGAAAGTACTCTAATTGCAATAATTTACTGAAAGGCAAGTATTACTAACAAAACAAAAGTCATGGCAATATGAAATCATAATGTCGCTCCTACTATCTTTATGTATGACAGTAAGGCTTGAGCACATGGTCCCAAGACTACTCCCAATGTTCGGAAAGTATGGTTGGTGTAGCAATTTATTGTCTACAGCTGGGTTCCCCTAAGTAGTTTTTTCTCAAAGACCACACATTTCTTCTATGGAGTCCCATCATACAAGGAGTATCACAGACAATAACTGTTAATGCAATTGTAGCACTTGAAACAAATTTTGGAGATTTATGCTAGTTGATGCAGTTAGTAAAAGTAAAGCCAATAAATGGATAGCTATTAAGGAACTTTAAGGTCAATGCAAAGGAATAAATGTGAGTTCCAATCCACAGTGTCCCTCGGTAGGTATGTATGCCAACTGAAAAGCATAGAAATGACGCGTGAGCTACTTTGAAAGAGTGTTTACTCTGAAGTATGATCTTTACGGGATACAATGACTGCATGAAAGAAGTTGGCGACTGAGTGTTTTCTCACAGACGTTCATTGAATAGCTGAGCAACTTCCAAATGCGCGCCATTTTTTTTTTTTTGAGAAGACAACTAAAATAAAACTTGAATACTAGCAAATTTATTTAAGAAGACACATGAAAGGTAGGACATTAGTTTCAAGGCATTTATCAAACACAAATAGATTAATCTGGGTATATCATGGTCAGTCTTATTATGATATAGCTCGCGGTCTGACAAATTATAAACATTTTTATTTTTTGGTTATCGACTTTCCATTAGAAAAAAAGAAATGTAGATTTGATTCCCTGCCTCTGAGGGTAAAGTCTGAGATGCTTACCCTTTCAACCTTTATCAGACAAGGCCTTCCATGTAATTGATATCTCATCTAGTGGAATACAAAATGAATTTGTTCCAAAAGGAAAAGCTGATAGAGGAACCCATGCGCATTTAGAGAGAAATAAACTGTATCTCAACAAAAGGAAAACGTAGGTAGTGGATGGTTTTTTAAATTCAAAGAAATCTTCTTCAAACACATTGACCTCGAGGACTGTAAGAAATAATACGGAGCACAAGAGCTATAGAACAGCCTGTTCAAATTATGATATGATCTTTGCAGATTACTTGTTTTAAAAAGGAAAGTTGACAGAGTAACCACGAATGCATTCAAAGGGAAATAAACTGTGTCTCAGTAAAGGCAAACATAGACCATGAATGGTCTTCAAGTTCAAAGAAATCAACTTCAAACATACCGACCTTCAGAACTATAAGAAATAGTATGTTGAATAAAGCTATAGCAATGACTGTTCAAATTATGATTTAAACTCTTTAGATTAAATTTGTTCCAATAGGAAAAACCGATAGAGGAACCACAAATGCATTCAGAAATAAATAAACTGTATCTTAGTAAAGGCAGACATAGGTAGTGGATGGCCTTCAAATTCAAAGAAATCTATTTCAAACATACTGTCCTTGAGCACATTCAAATAGAAATAAACTGTATCTCAGTGAATGCAAACATAGTCAGGGGATGGACTTCAAATTCAAAGAAATTTGTTTCAAACATACTGACCATGAACACATTCAAATAGACATACACTATATCTCAACGAATGTAAACATAGGCAGGGGATGGTCTTCAAATTCAAAGAAATCTACTTCAAACATACTGTCCTTGAGAACTGTAAGAAGAAATTTAATACTATTTTCAAATTTCAAATTTCAAACTACAAATTGTGAACTACCAAGAGAAGAAAACATAATAAGACTCTTAACAAGACACCAATGGAAGCTATTTCAACTAAGATACAAACTGGAAGCTATTTCAGCTAATATACCAAATCTAGGAATGCAAGCAGCATGCTAGATGGGTATATTTTTTTCTTTCAAAGAAACATGAACCAACCCTCCTTCTAGTGCCATTTTGTGGATGCTAAATCTGCAATGTTAGTAAGATGAAAAAACCAACATGATAGAAATAATAAACTCATGAAATAATACTCCAAGACTCAAATGCAACCAAATAACAAAGATAAACAAAACATGTAGAACCTAAAGTATACCTATTTCATGGTGGATTGGTGCTCTTTGAATATGTGAAAGAGCCCTTTCCCAACCGTTGCTGAAAAAAATGAAGTGATAGACAATGAGATGCTCTTGAACTGAAGTTGCCTATAATAGAGATGCTTTCAAATTGTAGATTGTAGATGATCAAAATGAGAGAAAATGCATTGAACTTATAGGAGAAGTTGAGAGAAGGGAAGTCAATATTAGGCAATGTGGGACTAAATCCCATCCAATAGGAGAGAGCCACTTGTCATAATGGGATTGGCCCAAGCTTGTGCAACTTTTGGCCAATTTTCCCATTCAAATTTGAAAAAATAGCAATAAATGCATGTGGTTGAGGGTTTTTGGGGGGAATTGTCTTTGTCCAAAATGTCAAATATTAGAGTTAATGAGGGTATGCCCTTGTGAGGGAAAATGGGTGTTTTAATAAATCAAATAAACTGATTTATTGTGCAAGTGGGTGGGTTAGTTAAGAGTTTAGATTTGACTCTAGTTGAGTCAAAAGCTAGAGAATTATTAAAAGATATTTGTGGGCATGTGCAAGAAGCTGGTCCATAAAATATTCTAAAAGTGGAAGTGTTTCTCTTGATTTTTAGAATCTATCACACTTGGACTGAAAATTTTAAATCTTAAAATAGTTCAGCAATATAACATTTACTATTTTGAGTCTACTTTCTAAATATGTAATTTATTCTAATAGTTTAGTGATATAACATTTAATATTTTGAGTCTAGTTTCTAAATATGTAATTTATTCTAATACCGAAATGATACAAATTATTTTTTAGTAAAGATTATGAAATTTAAATGCATATTTATATTGTTTACTTTATGTTTAGAATTTTGAGTTGGGATAAAGATTATGAAATTGAAATTTTTGTAATAGCTAATTTTTTTGTTAAAACTTATTTTATTTTTGTAACTTGTAATAAGAATTTTTTTTTCTATAATCAACATTTAAAGGTTTGCAAAACAATTATCTATAGATTATTTCAATAGTCCACATGAAACTGACACATTTTAAAAAAAATAAAAAATTAGACTATATAATATAAATGAAATTTTAGCTATATTGAATTAATTGTTAATAACTCATTTAATGTATCCACATCTAATTTTGAATTGTATATATGATGACCTGTGTAAGCATTTATTTTATGAAATTGTTAAAATAAGATTAAGAATTTTGAAGTTTTAATAATGCAATAAGCATTAGGGTTTATAGTATTTCGTCTATTACAAATATCAATTATTAAGGAAAAAATAATTGTCATAGATATGTTTAATTTCCCATTGACCTTTCCAAATGTAGTTTATAGGTATTTTTTGAATAGACAATTAAAAAATGAATAATTACCATCAAATTTATAAGATATTTTAGTAATACATGAACTATACACTCTTTTTTTTATTGTTTTAAAACTATATATAAGCATGATTTCTCAAAAATTAATTAGTTAAAATTTAACATAAAAACTTGAACGTAAAGTAATTGTTCTTATGTTTACAAAATTGTCAATATAAATGGATATTTGACACATGTAAAAGTAACTAAAATCAAAATTAAATTAATCTTTGCATCAATATTTGAAAGAGGTGTATTAAATGTGCACAATTAAAAGCAAATAAAATTATTTATATTAAAAAAAAAATTTAAGTTTATTTTAAAACTCATTAACCTCTTTGAAAAATCAAATGAATACAGAATATTGAAACATCATATGATCAAAATAAAGGTTTTATCATAATGAATCCAATAGATGTTTGATGTTAACAAACATTAAATGTGATAGATCATTAGAAAACATCAAATTTTTTCAATCAATTTAAACTAAAATAAAATATATCTTACCTCGACATATAATGACACATTTATTAACTAACTAGCACTTGCACCAAAAGGAGGTGCAATGGTTATGCTGATTCTATTTTATATCAAATATGTTTTAGAGGAGATCAATAAAAGATAGTAATTTAAAACTATAATTTTTTTGAGAATATAATTGGTTGTACATTTTTTATATAAACATAATCTACAAACAAAATAATTAAATTTACAATTGACATGCACTAAGAGTTATTATATGTAGTTGAACTACCATACACTTTGCATGTATTGCCTTATTTGTAGACATTTTAAATTCTCTTGGGCTAAGATTCCACAAATAGTTTTTAGAAAAGATGATTTTTTTGTAGGGAAAAGTATTGATTTTGCCATAGAAAACAATGTAGAGTTAGAGTAGACAAGAAAGTGTAATTAATATATTTGTGCATCTTCTTATATAAAGAAATTTTAAGAAAATAATAAATAAATTCATAATTGATGTTGACAATGAATATTTATTACATGTAGCTGATGTTGAATGGGAAAGAACTTTGCACCTTGCATCTATTGCCTTATCTATAGCCATTGCAACTTCTATTGGAGCAAGACTTTGCAAATTTTATTTAGAAATGTTTGTTTTTGTTTGCCTAGTTTAGTATAAAGATATAGCATGAACAACAAGAATTTATGTAATGTAAAATAACTAAGTCAAACATAATTTGGACGAGAAGGAAAAATCTATCTTTTGTTGGGTTATGATTGTATACCAAGTGTCCACTTGTATACCATTTTTTTTTGAATGAGTTAGTGAAGAGGGAAACATATGCTAAGAAATTTAGTATAAATTGGGTAGTGAAAAATTTAATTTCAATTTAATGTGAAAGAGAGTGGTTTGACAAGTGTATACCTCAAATTTTCATAGTGAGAGTAATTGTAATTTACCCTCCTGTTTTTTATGGATAATTGTGTATGGATTGTTTTTCATTCTCAAGTATTGCTCAAAACTGAATGTTGGTTGAATACAAATGTCCTTTAATGATTTCACTCTTGATATAGTTGTAAATTTTAGTCCTTGTCTTTCTATTTTACCAATATCAATTGTTGTTCTTTGTAGTGTTAGGCCTTGGGATTTATGTATAGTAATTTTCCACACCATGGATTGTGGTATTTACTTATGATTGCCTACTAATATAGGTGTTATAGGTATAGCCTTTGGATCATTTTGGTTTCATGGTGGTCCACTATAGTTATCGATCCTAACTAAAATGTACATTGGAACATCTGGTGGTTTAGAGCCAAGATTGTAAACAATATCAACGACCTCCCTAAGGGATCCATTTACTAGTCTTGTTTGAGTCCATAATTTTGTTATTAGCATGATTTATTGGCCTTTGTATAACAGGAGTTGTGTTTATTGTAATACTTACCGCTACTAGAAGATTGAGTAGTTTGAGCATTCTTTTTTTGTGTAGTCTCACTAAGTCATTTGTAGAAAAAAAGTGGATTGATTTGTCAAATTCTTATTTTTCAGTTGTAAGTATTTTGTTTGTGTGACTCATTAAAATCTCCCAATATTGGTGTGTTGTTTCTACATTATACATATTTTTTTTAATGTTTCATGAAAGTTTTTTTGAGTTGGATTGTCACCTTGTTGATGGAACATTATTTGTAATATAACAATTGTAGTAAATTATTCCATTAACATTTTGGTAGTGGAGTGTGATATGTAGATAGGTGTTTCCATGATAGGTGGTAGTTTTGATAGGCCACCTATAAGAATCACAAATACAACACCAAAGGAGGGACGTTGTGTGTGAGTAAATGCTTCACATAGTCTACTATCTATCTTAAATAGTAGCTTTGGCCCTATAAAGCTCATTTTATCGATTAGGATATATCTTATGTGTTTCATTTCTTCTTGAAATATTGTTCGTGTTTTTCCAATTGTAATTGGCTCATTTCTTTGATTGGAATCCTAAGTGTTGAATGTATAGTTGTCACATGTATGTTAAATGAAACAACTCTTGTAGGATAGATTACTTTGAAGGGCATTTCTTATGCAAGAAATAAGCTAACACTTTTAGGTTCCTCCATTTACTTGAATGATCATATGCAAGGACTTGTCAAGGGTTGATCTTCGTAGTGGTTTGTAATTATTGTAAGCACTATTTTTTATGGTGATAGTGTATAATTTGGGAAATCCAAGTTTATGTCTAGGTTTTCATTTTGGTTGCACATTTTATTCATGTTCATGAATGGAATTTCAGTGTCATGTAAATATGGGGTTATAGTATGTTGATCTCATTTTTTTTGTTATCAAAATCACACCTACCGAGTATTTTGAGTTCATCTAGAATGACATTATTAATAAGTACCATTTATGATAGAAATTTCCACTCATTCATTTCTAACATATTTGTTGTGTTCACCTCATTACCACTATCTTCTTTGTCTTCAGTATTAGATTCCATTTCAGTTGTGTGATCGATGTGCCATACCTCGTATTAATTTGTATTGATTTGGTTCCAAATTTTTATTATTGTATCTTTAGTTAGACCTATGTCAATCTGTATGTCACAAAAATTCTTGCATAAGAGTAATTCACTCCAACAAAATGTCTCAAAAAATTTAGAGTCCTGCTTTGGAATAGTATAGAATTTTGGGTAAACATTGACGATCACTTTTTCTTTCCTCCCTTTCCATTTACATCCTTTGTGGCATAAATATTAGGAGAAGGATCTTTCAAATTCAATTAATGTTGTTTCTAGTTGTGGAGGGCATCAAAGATAGGAATGCAAGTTGGTAGACTAGAGTATATCATCATCTACGAAGTTCTAATGAGTCAATGAAATAATTTTTGCCCAAAATTTAATGACATAAAAGAAAGATTAAAACTGACAAGGAGAAATTTTTGGAGCATATGACATGCTTCTTGTGCTCCAATATAATGGTCAACCACAATTTTTGTCATGAATTTTTGATATGTTGTAATTAAAGCTTCATCTTCAGGTCTTTGATTTGTAGATATTCTTGTAAGAATATTAACACAACACTTAGATTTTATCTTTGCTTCAGACAAATATTTGGCAATGTATTTGAGAAGAAGCATTTGTGAGATGACCAGTTGGAAATCTATGTTTTTTATAAGGTAGGTAGGGTTTTGAAAGTGCCCAAAACCTTGTACAGAACTAAGAAAAGGAAACTTTCAAACACCAAAGTCTCTGAATTTTTGAACAAAATAGAGAAGTAGAAACAACAAAAACACCTCAGTAACACAATAGAATAACAACCAAATCCTGGAACCAAAAATAGGAGCAAAAAAATACTTAGAAAAAAAATAATCTTAAGTTAAATACAGAGAAATATCAAAGGCCTCGAGCCAAAAAATTTAAACCCAAAACACAGGGACCGAGAGTGCTAAAGACCACCTAAAGTAGTCAAGAAAAAAACTACCTACAATAGCTGGACTACAATAGACCTTCCGCTCAATTTTGTCAAAATCCAAGCCTAACAAATTCCTACCAAAAGAGGGGTAAGAATCACAAATTGCTATAGAGAAATTTTCTTCAAACTACCCCAACCAACCAGACACAAACCCTAGTGCCACCTCAAAAGGGTATAGTTCCCCTCTATAGGAGAGGAAGAAGTAGGGACCAAAACTACCAAAGACACCTCCCTCCTATGCAAGTATGCTCCACCTCAATATGAATGATAAAAAGAGAGAAGCACTTCCCATGATTTCTACAACCTCTAGCTCCACCTCAATAGGAGAGGGCTTCATCTTAATAAGAGAAATATTCACCTCTATTGAGTACAACATTTGTAGAACATGGTAGCAAGTAAGAACTCTATTAGAAAAGGAAAACACCTCCTCCATAGGCATCCAAATGGAAGAAAAAATAAGAAGGACAACAACAACCTCCTAGCCAACAATATAATCGGCCCAAACCACCATAAAACCAGTAGCTCCTTCCCCAGAAGAAGCAACATCCACCACAAGGGGCAACCAAAAACCCACAGAGTCCCACTCAAATAGAAAACTAATAACAAGCCACCAAAGATAAACGCCTTCAAGGAAAAATAAACCAATCCCATAAAGGGAACAAGGCATCTCCAAGTCACACCATGATAGTAGGTACCAAAGAGAAAAAAACAAGCATCGCCAAACTAGGGCAGAGCCCCCTCTACCAACCAACCACAAGCACCAAACTAACAATCACTTAAACTAACCATAATGCCTTATTGAAGCACAAAACCCACCAAATCGAAACATGGCAAGGCATCCATAAACACCAAAGGAACTTACAAAAATAGCCTACTCTCCTCAAACTAGCAGAGAAAGAGGACACATAAGAGAAACCAATAGACACAAGGCACCACTAGCCAAGCATAGGAACAAAAGGGATAAATACAAAGAAGAGAGAGCAGCGAAAACCACCATCTCCAACATAGAAGAGCATAACACTAGAGAACCACCAAACACCACTTTACCAGTGTCCCCATCAACAAGATCATGAAAGAGGGGTTGATACACCAAACTAGAGCACATCCACCCAATAAGGAGAAAGGTAGAGCACAAGAATTCTTAGGAAAGAATCCCACGAAAAAAACTGAGCCCAAGCAGTGAAGAGACCATGATCACAAAGGAAAAAGATCGATGTTAGAACAAACAAGGGACATAAGAAGTAGGGTGAAGACAACCCCCAAGTGCACCAGAAAATGACATACATAGAAGGGAAACAATAGGCCAAGAACATATGGATTGAAGGAGACAAAACTCCCCAATGCCAAACATGTGCCCACGTTCACCCACAAAATCCATCGAAAGCCATCAACACCTGCCATAGAGAGGAATCCATGACAACCACCAAGGAATTCACAACAAACACCCACTTTGCGGAAGACCCCAAATAGATGTCACCCATAGAAAAATGCATGAGAATAGGTCAAAATAGTATAAGAAAAGCATCCCGCTCCAGAAAAGGCCACAAAACAACTTCTGCAACCTCCAAAAACCCACCATCACCATTAGAATCTGCATCATCTCCCTCATGATCACCTACAAAATTCAAGCTTCCATTTGCATGCCTACTCTTGCTCTTTTCTTCGCTCCACTCCATTTTTTAAGTACATTTAGAATTGGAAATATATGTTAGCTCTCCATATGGAAATAATTTTTGGGTTATGTATGTTTAAAGTCTATCATCATTTCTTATAGGTTCATATTTTTCTTACCATCATTATCACATGATAAGGTAGAGATGGTTTGTTCTTTCCATGGAGCTTTGTAGAGACATTCTACATTTTTTCCCTTCTTACATAGGCATGTTCCTCGGTGCATTTTGTGTTCCTTAGGACACAATTAATTATTTCTTCATAGTCATCAAAGGGTTTGGTACCAAATATCTCACTTGTGTTTAAAAAGCATGGATCATCAAGTGGAGATTGAAGTATTTTGTTGTTTCTATGAGATAAACTACGAGAGTTCCAAGTAGTGACATATGTGTCAAAGAATGTTCTTACTCTTTCAACTTCCAAGCTATTTTTCTAGTCAAGTTTGTCCATGTTCATGGCATTATTAAGCCAAAGAAATCCATGAACATGTGCAGTCCCTAGTTTATTTTGGATAATAGTCACTACTTAATATTTTAAGCAGTATTTTGTGGAGTTTTGGCCCTATGAATTTATTTTTCCAGAGGGAAAAAATAAAGTAAATATAAAAAGAAGGCAACTTAATTTGTGGAGCCACATGGTATTTTTTTTCTTTTGCAACAACTATTTATTTTCAGCCCTCAATTTTTAAGTAGCAACACTGAGACATGGGGTAAGTAGTGCATGCTTCATAACTAGACGTTCATGTTGAGTTTGGATTACCTTAACTTTATTTTTGTCAAATTCTATTTGTAACCTCTTGACATTTAATTATTTTTTAAATCCTACAATAGTGACAAATGAAATTAATTTAAACAGTGACAAATAGAAAATAACCTTTTGCTTGTAAAGGGTAAACATTGGTTAATAAACAAGAAATAAAATTTTACTTGTAAAGGGTAAATATTTGTTAATAAAAAATTTAGATAGCTTTCACTTTCATTACCCTATTGGTTAATCTTTGATAGTATATAATAATAATAAAAAAATAGTTAACTATTAAGTACTCATTTTTTTTTCTAGTTAATTAATTAATAATCCTTCATTACCTAAAATTATTTAAATTAATATTATGTGGATTATAATAATCTAATTATCCCTTATTTTAATCTTCATAAAGAATCATAGGTTAGTTTAGTATATAGGGATATAATTTTAGAAATTACTTGATAAAGTAATAAAAGGATCTCTTTTTGTTATGAGTTTACCTTATAATTTTAGACATTTCTTGATAAATTAAAGGATTTCTACTTATGTTGTGAGTTTACCTTATAATTTTAGACATTTCTTAAGTGATACAGATATTTCTCTTTATATTATGAATTCAATAAATGTAATATAGGTCGAAATGATAGTACTACCTCTTAGAAACACTAATATGGTTTATGTTTTCTATGAATAGTAAGATACAAGAAAAAATTGGACTACTAACGTTCTAAGATATTCTTGCAAGATCAATCTAAATCAAAGCTTAGTTGCATAGTAATAATATTGAAGAAATATCTCTAGAGTACTTATTTGTTAACCACACATAAATGATTTTTATGATTTATTTTCTTTAATTTTGAAATAAAACTTAAAATGTATAAATGATATATTTCTTACTTTGATAAGAACATTTAGTTATTGCACATTATGCACAAATATGAAAACCCAATAAATGTGAAAATCAAAGTTAGGCTCAAGTAAACATGAAATCTTGAAATCAACTCTAAATCAAACACCATTTTGAAGGGTGTGTGTTATTTAGATCTATAGCTAGGTTTTTGTACCTATTCCACCTAAGCGGGTGGCATCTAGTGAAGAATTTCTTGGGCAACAAGACCCTTGAAAAGGTTGCATACCCACTCATGTTGTTACATTAAACCTAGATTAGAAACCAAAACTACATATTCATAACACATGACAAATAATTTACTATCTTGATCCCATGGATATAAGGTACAAAGGCAGTCTGGAAGATGAAGGATGTATCCAATACTCAGATACTAAGGATATAAGATCATGATTGTATAATGCTCTTTGTAAATAAGGAATTAAATTTATGATCAAAGAATAAGTAAGAAAATTTTAAAAATTCATTGATACTCGAAAGAATCCCCAAGGTGGATTAGTCATGTACTTGGTCGGTTGCCCGAAATCCAAGGGAAAGTACAAGACCTTTTTATAGGTCAAAAATTTACTGGAGTCCTTGGTACAATATATAGGTATATTGTTATATCTCCTATAGGTAACTTAGGACCCGGTTGGTCTTGATGAGTCAGTCTCTGACCAAAGAAAACTCATTAATACCTGTCATGTAAGTTGTATTACTATCATGCTTTCCTATTATGTATTGGATAGAGGTATGGTCTATTGGACCACTTATATGCCCAAGGATAGAAGATCTTGTGTTTAGGTTTTCATCAATATAAATATTAATGTAGGATGCTTCTTTTGTTGTTGAAAAATTGGAGCATAATTTATTGCTTTTGTTGTCATCATTATATTAAAGGATGAAAAATCAATACCATACTATGTCTCTATTGTCTTTGTATTATCTTCATATCTTTGCATTCTCTTTTTTTTATCATTACATGAGTTAGTTGAGTACATTGTTTTTGTATTCTCTTCCTGTCATTGTATTCTCTTCTAATGCCTCACCATGAAAACCCCAAAGATCAACAAACACTAACCAAATTATGCAGCAATTATTTTTTGAAATAGAACATAACGTATGAAGAACAATAAACTACAATATATATATATAATGAAATTACACATATCTAATAACATCTATATCCTCAGGGGTGCACGTGGCAGCATTACGTAGCACAACCCATTCAATAAAAATAGTTAATGAATCTCAAGATTGTACTATAAAACCATGATACGGTAAAAGCTTACAATAATCATGCATGTATTATAGCCCATCAAAGAAGGAAAAACATCCATAGCTGATAACTCAACATAATCATGATTAATTTATTCCTAACAACCATAAACATACTATCTTCATGAGAATTCTATGGAGCATATTTCCATAGATACAACACATCAAGTAACAACTACCATAAATCATTTATCACATAAGGTCTATAAGGGAAAAATAATACATTACATTTTTTTTAGGAGTACATATGCACACCAGTGCTTCCTGATACAAGGAGGAAAGGATACATCAAATACAAAAATGATACATCAATGAAGATTAAGGTAAAAGGAATAGAAAAATATTCAACTAAGTGAAGCTCTAGAAATGGGTATGTGCAAGATCATGATGGGCCAAAAAGTGGCAATATGTAAGCCATATGATGACCCATGTGGCTGATGACTTTTTTTTTACCCAAAATTGATGAAACGAAAAGGGTTTTTAGAGGAGATTCTTAGCTTTCCACCAATATAAATTATGCTTTACTTTGAATTTAATCAATAATTATTATTCATTTTCTATTAGAATTACGAATAAAGTCCTGATTGATAGGCTGATTGAAAAAAATCTATAACTTTCAAACAGTATCATATTTTTTGAATCGGAAACATGCATTACATTCTATGCTTCACATACTATAGGATTAAAAAAAAAAAATGAATTTCATGAATTTTTGACCAAGTTAAGGTGGTTAGACAGACGAGCTTTTATGTTTTTTAAAAGTTGTAATAAAAAAATCATAATTAATTATTTACTTGGAAACAAATTATAAAGAAATATGCATCACATCAAGACATGCGTCCTCTACTTATATCTAAAATCTTATAAAAAAATATTATCATTTTATTGTGGTTAGGGTGGTCAGACAGACACCCACTTCTTATTTTTACCCCGAAATTTAAATACTACTCCATTGAAATTTCAAATTTTCACCAAATGGATTTTATTTTTTTAAAATAAAGTTCTAGTAGTTTAGAAACTACACTCAATTTGCTACAGATTATTTTTTTACATTTTTTTGAAATAATATAGATAAATTATTCAAATTTTTACGTCAAGTTGTCTAACTCTAATTTTTTGTCTTTTTATTGCCACTTAAGGGCCTACTTTTTCCATGATGATCCTACACATACCCAAACTATGCATTCTCTTTCGCATCATGAACACAAACTAGGAACCCAATGGGTTGCAAAGTACATTTGATTCGACCACGTGGACCCAAAGGTCGACCCCCTATGCTAGGAGTTGACAAGAAAGACCCATGACCAAGATAGACGAGTAGGATGTACCCAAGACCAAACCACAAAAGAAAAGAAAACATAACATACAACAATATCAATGACTACTTACAAGGTGACTTCTTCTAGAGGCATATAAAGGAAAAACAAGGGATACTATGGGAGAGTGTCATCGCATGGTCCTATCATGGGTTATCTTGATTACCTCTCACTAGGCGTTGACCCCCATTTATGGTTATCCTGACTACCTCTCACTAGGCGTCAGCCCCACAGGGTGACACATGCAAGACCACTAGCCTCTCATGAGGACGAGGTAGCGATCTTGCCAAAAACGACCTTCTTAGCCCACCCTTAGTCTATGGAAGAACTAATGACGTGGAAGAGGTATCTTACTATCTCAATTAATGTATTCCTACCCCAAACCCACTAGTTTTGTTTTATTAGGTTTTCACTTGTTTAACCAACTCTTCCATGGGTTCTCTTGATTTCCCCTTTGTGTGTTGACCCCATGAGAGACACCCTCCCTAGTAGCACCGAATAACAAAGAAAACTTATCAGCCTCAAGGGGTGTACCAAATCACAAATTTACTAAAACCATAATGAACCTAGAACTTATGCAAGATATGAACCTTCTCACTCATAGTCATAACCAAAGGCAAAAATCATAGAACAAGGTACACTCATTTCAAAGTCAAATCAAATAAATCCAACATAAACCCATCACCCAATGCCTCAAGAAGCCTATAACGCCAACTATTATATACTCCAAACTAGAGGGTACAAAAATAATTCAGTTTCCCAAAGATACTCACAACATGGCTTGGAATATAAACTCTCAAAACAAAAAAATAATACAATGGAGAATACAATCAATCAGAACGTAAAAAAAATAAACTTTAATCTCCCAATACAATTCATTCACGACGATACTCCACTTGTTTATGCATTCCTATCCAATTTGACAAATAGACCAACTCAATAAGAACATGAAAGGATTATTCATTTAATAGAAATAATCTAACTTCAATGTTCAATTCTTTAATTATGAAACTGAATTAAATCAAATCTCAGCTAGTAACTTTAAATAACTTGTAGGTAAATCTAATTTAAATGTATTAGGAAATAAATCTGATTTGAAATGTATCTAAAAATAAATCAATCAAATTTTAAATGTACCCCAACAATAAACACAACAGTTATTTGTGTTATAACATTTCACTCATAAAAGATCATTAAAATATTTAAAGAACTATAATCATAATATTCTTGACTAATTAATTCTCACAAAAAAATAGTAAATTTTAAGAGCACATGATTCAATTTTACTTTTTACCTATTCATTCATGAAGAGATCATTTAAAACTAATTAAAGGACTATATTAACACCCTTCTAAAACAAATACCTAGTTACTCCACTTTATAACGATCAAAATTACTTTTAAATATAAATATAAAAGAAACACATCACTTCTCAATAAAATGGAAAGTGGAATAATATAAATGTAACTAATTCCCTTTCTTCTCTTCTATACTTATTTTCCCTCATTTACTACCTACAAAAACATGTAGAAGAATCACTTCTTACAATAGCTAACCCTAACTTAGACAATTAGCTCGATAGTTAACAACAAAATTACTAATTAGTAGAAGATAATAATATCAAAATCATAAGGGAAATAGTCCTTTTATAACAACATTATTTTCACATACTCCCATATTACCATTTACCATAAAATATCTAATCATTATCTAATGCAATAGTTTTAATCTCTTCAAGAACATTCTCTTAGCTCTCTAACCCTAATACAACCTATATCTCCATATACATATATAGATAGTCAACCCATTTAAACTAGACCAACATAACCATATGGTATGATTAGAAAATCATTATAATAGAATACATTTTTCTTAATCATGTCCTAGGTATAATTAAATCAATTCCGCTTAATGATGTAAATATTGAGCAATCACATAAGTATTAATAACACATAAATGCATACATATAATTATTTTTATATAAATTGAATAATAGAGTTATTTTATTACGTAACCTTCTAGTATTTTCTACAAGCATTATCTCTTAAATCTTTAACCCTAAAACAACTTTCCAATAAATAAATCCACTATATGTTTCCCATTCAACATCATATAAACATAAATTCTATATATTCTTTTAAAGTTAACTAAAGTTAACTAATTCTCTTAAAAGATAATTCCTTGAATATTTAATATTATATAAAAGACTATATTTACTCATATTTTCTAAAAGTATAACTTTTTAATTTTTATCTACCAAATACCTCTTTCATAATAATATAATTAAAGATTACTTATAAATTTAACATTGTATTCTGTAACCTTTAATTCACTCAACTTAATTAAATCTTTTAATTTTCAATATTTACTTATTTGAATCCTAAATTCACTGATGAGATACAATGAAACCCTATTGAAATTATAAGCTATTATAATACAATAATGATATTCCAAAAAAGGATAATTGTATTTCTAACTTGATTATAGTTTTAACCCTAAACTAACCCCTTACAAAAAAAAGAGTTTCATCATTATAAGAAGATACAATTTAGATCATTGTTTTTAATATTAGATTTAATTATACGAAAATTAATAAATGAGATGCATTCTCTCCCTTCTAATTTATCTTATGTAATCTTTTACTAAATATCTTTATATTACAATACATGTGTGCATATTCACATTATTTCATAAGGATTTTAGATCTTGACTTATAGATGATTCTGAGATTGCTTTAATATATATTTTATTTTGTTTTGTTTTCATTTTATTACAATTTGTAATATGAATGTGTGTGGCTGAAAGCCTCCAACAATGAAAGAGTCTGAGAAGGCCAAGAGAGCTATACTGGTGACTCAGGAGGACCTCCAACATAACCAAATTAATTAAGAAAGGTTATTTAAACTTTTGCCTTCTATGCCCAAGTGCTGCAACTACATTAGATTGCCAGAAGAATCAGGTAGATTATATAAACCTTTAAACTTAAAATTTTGCCTTCTATGCTCAAGTGCTGCAACTACATTAGATTGCCAGAAGAAAAAGATAGATTATTTAAACCTTTAAACTTCCTATTATGTTCAAGCGCCACAGCTGAGATAGGTTGACAATGAAATCAAAGAGATTAGTTAAACCTCGATAAAATTTTATTTTCGAGTACTACAGAAATGACAGGTTGCCAACAGAATCAGGAAGGCTATTTACGCCCCTACAGTCTTCTGGTATATTCAAGGGACAGTGTTCCTATGGAGATTACTAGTGATGCTAAATGAAACAATCTAAGAAGTAGGCTTTCACTATAATAACTGCACCGTGTCAAATATGTACTAATAATGAAAGGACATCCATCAAAGCATATAAAAGGGAATTTTTTGTCTGATGATGTAGTTGCAATTAACTTGGTATACATGTATGCAAAACGCAACAACAAAGACAAGGCTAGTGAAGTGTTTGAAAAAAAATCCTCAAATAAAAGTGGTTGCTCACATGCAAGAAATGAGGGCATAGACAGGGCGCAGAAAAAACAATGAAATGAACTGGTTCAGCAAGGTATAGAATCGACCTTCAAAGCATACAATAAGCTTACAAAGCATCATAAATATGAACGCAGGAAAAAGAAGGTAAAATCAAACCCCAAGAGAATAAGTCGAGTACCAAACAGATCTCATATATATCACAAAATCAACATAAATCTCCAAAATGAAGATGAAATGGCAGCATGATTCACAATATAGCCATTGTCATGATACGAATTCATAAGGTATAGAATACCAATCAATCAGAATGGAGACACAAAGCTAGGTAACGAGAGCCAAGCGCTTACTATGCTTTGCGAAATGAATATGTCATGCATGGGGATGCATGTTGGAAATATTTCCAACTTCAGCTTATACTGTATTACTTCGGCTTACATTTTGTCTTCGCGGTTGGATGGTTTACCGTCATATTGTCACCGTGCATTTCGTTGCTTGTGGTACCGCGGTATTACCGTCATACCGCAGCCTCCTGCTAGCTCCCCGCGGTAGCGCGGTTTCCTCGTTTCATCGCCTTACCGCAACTTCCCCGTTGGCCCCTCCCGGTAGCGCAGTGTTACCGCTACACCTAGCTCTCTGCTTGGAAAACCGCAGTAGCGCGGTTAAATGCTTCCCCGCGGCTTCACCTTCGGCTCATCGCAGTAGCGCAGTAGCCCGCGGTTACATCGAGGTAGCGTAGGTCTGTCTTGCCCCATGCGTGGTAGCATGGTATTTGCTTGTTTTCGACGGCATTCTTTGTGGAGTTCGATTTGGCAATTAATCAATTCAAAAGGACATTGCATTAATGTATTTTATCTCTGTTTTTGCTATTGATGCTCTGAAGTGACTTGATGGGGATGTGCATTTGTCTATGTACTTGCCTCACATGCTTTGTGGGTGATAAGAAAAGATATAGCTGCCAAGAATAGTGAGATACACATCAGAAGTTTGTAATGAGATGAGAAACTCAGAAGAGTTGAAGGATAGATAGTAAGAAAAACTCCATGAATGATTTGCAGAAGAAAAATTGTAGAAGTGAAGAGACAAAGCTCTGAGAGAAGATAAAATGTTTTTGAAAAATAAGTTAATATAAAATTTCTGGGTGAATGTTGTATGTGTTCAATTCTTGATTTTTTGTGCATGAATTAGACTGAAGTTGTTTTTTATTTTTGTTCTTGCCTCCTGTTTTTCAACAAAGTGGTATCAGAGCAGTGTCGGTCAGGCTCACTGGGATTAGAGATTTATGGTGAATCTGTGTGAAGTGTCATTGTCTAGTCTGAGAAAAATTCATAGGGTGTCTAGGAGGATTATGTCTGCAAAATATGAGAAGTTTGTTTGGGTTTAGAAATTTGTGAAAGAGCTAAAAAGAAAAGAAGTTTTTTTTTTTTAAAAAGAGTCACTGTATTAAGTAGCCACAAATGCTTTGTCAGCTGAAATGAAATTGTTCACTGCATAAGTAGTTGAGTGAGAAAGTTTTCATTCCTAGGAAGGAAAGATATCAAAAAGTATTGAAAGTTTGTAATAGATGAAGTCAGTTTAGCTGATAGAGAGATTCAAGGAGTGTTTGAAGCTTTCAAAGAATTTTTCTAACCAGTTGCTAAGAGAAGTAAAGAGGAGGTTGTGTACATCAGAAGAAGGAAGAAGAATGCTCGAAGAAAATTGTTGAGAAGAGCCAAAAGTGTTGCATTTTAAAACAAAGAGAAGAGATTACTGTCACAAGAGAAGTTGAGAAAAATCCCACAAGAAGAAGAAGCTGTTACAAGGAGGTGTTTCAAATTTGTGAAGATAGTTGTTGAGAGTTGTTAAAAAGAAGTGTTGAAGGAAAAGTTTGTGCAAAACAACAGTTTCCAGAACAAACAAAAAGTTGCAGACCCAGTTGCTAAATTTCAGCCACGAGATTAAAGAGGTAAGTTGAAACTTCTTGTTATAAATGGGGAAAGTAAGAAAAAGAGTTAAGAAAGAAAATGAAAAAATTTCATCTGCAAAAGATGTTTTAGAGGAGGAATTAATTCTTCTTAAAGATGAACTGGGTATTGTTAAGAAGGACAATGGGTGTTTTATTGAAAGAATAAAAGAGTTGTTGAAAGAGAAGTGTATACTGCTAGATGAGAATGATGATCTTGAGAAAGAACTGAGAAAGGTTAAAGCTAGAAATGGAGAGCTAGAACAAAGGTTGAAATCCTTTCAAAATATTAAGCAAAGAAATGAGGAGTTTGAACAAAGAATAAAGGTGTTTGAAGAAATAGAGAAAAAGGGTAGATTTGGAAAAAATCTTGAAAAGGGTAGAAGAGGAAAACTGTTTATAGTTGAAGGAAATCACAAAATTGAAAGAGGAAAATGATAAATTAAGAGCATGTAATAATTCTATGAAAACAAAATTTTTAGTCTATGATGTCTCATGTGACACAACAGATTTGTGTTTTTCATTTGAAAAATCTGTTTTTGGTGAAAATGTTGGTGATAAAAAGTGTCAAGATGAACACATTGATGAATTTGCAAATATGGCTAGCTGTGATAAAGTGTCAGAATCTGCAAAAGATTCTAATTGTTGTGAAGAGAATGCAGGGTTAAAAATCATGAAAAGAATGGGTTATACAGGACAAGGTCTTGGCAAACAAGAACAAGGAATGAGAGAGCCAATTGAGGCTATAATGAGAACCAAGCATGAAGGTCTTGGTTACGTCCCAGGAAAGGGAAATGTTGCTACAAGTGCAAGCAATTTTCTTAGAGAAATGAAGAGTAATGGGTGTTCACATTGTCATAGAAGAGGTCACATCAAGGAGAAATGCTGGGATTTACACCCTTGCAGTATTTGTGGTTTGAAAAATCATTGTGAAGAAATGTGTTGGAATAAGGTGTCAAAGAATGAGTTTACATTAGAATGCATAAAGATGGACTGTGGATGGACTAGTGACTCAAGTTGGTAGAAGCTATCAGTTATGCTTAAGAAATTGTACAAGTGTACATATGTCAAGGTTAATAAAAATTCTGAGAGGTATGAATGTTCACAAGAAATGAAAAATGTTTTGGGTGAAAATAAATTGTTGTCTAATGAGACACTTTTAGATTATGAAGATACAAAAAATACCATGTTAATGTTTTGAAGAATTGATACAAAAGATGTTGAAACTGTTGTTACAGCTGAAAGGGTAAAATGAACTGCATCATTTGTGTGCACGATAAGAATTTTGACTGTTTTGAAAAGTTAGAAAACATTGCTGCAATTATAGAATAAAGAAGTGCAGATGAAGTCACAAGAAATTCTATGTTTGAGTGTAGATGTGTTATGTGGAAAGAGATATAAAATCTAGAAATGTAGCTGAAGCTACCTTTGTAAAATTTAAAAAGTTTGGTACAGTTGTTAATGAACAATTATAGAAATGCACAAGAATGTTTTGAAATACAAGCATATGAAGCTTTCAAGGAAGAAAAAGACAATAAAATTTGACTGAGGAATGAAGAGAAAAGTCTTCACATGAATGGATAAAACTGAAGGTACAACAACAACTGTTAATGATTACCATCTTGGGTAAAGATTGAAGTCACAGCCAAGAGATAGAGCCGCAGCTCTCTATGTCATACAACAAAAGGTTTATTTTTGCATGAATAAATTAAAGATGTGATGGAAGAAGACAAGACTCAAAAATCTAAAAGGAGAAGTTTGAAAGGTTACAACAGTTCAAACATTCATGAACCAAGAAGGAAAAGATTGGCAGTATACGACTATAGTTAGTGGGAAAAGAAAAAATACAATGAAATGCAATATCATTGTGTAAGCAAGAATGAAGACAAAAGATAAAACTAATTATTGGATTCCCTAGCACCAGCAATGTGCCACTATGGGAAGAATTAAAAAAAATCAACAATACGTCAATGATAGGAATGAATTCACTACAGTTGGTTTGTGGTAATTTGAAACCACCTCTATGATAGAAGATATTAGAAGAAGAAAAATTGCAAAAGAAGAGTTTGTTGAAGTCGATTTGCTCAAGGCTGAAGCCACAAAGTAGATTGAAAACTTGCATAATGTAAAAGGAAGATTGCAGAATAAAAAATGAATGAATGACTTCTATTGAAGTTTTTTTTGGAGAAAAAGAGGCCGCAGCCCTCAGAGAAAAACAAAGATATCAATGGTTGAATAAATTCATTGAAACAATGTTTTCTTGATAAATTTGCTGAAGTCAAAGTAAGAGAAAGTTCAGTAAGTTTTCAGGAAAAGAAATGGTTTGTTGATAGCCGAACCTGATATTCAAGGCAAAATTGTTGAAAGAAAATTGTCACAGTCATAACTTTAAGATATTGCCAAGAAAATGAAAAATTAGAATGTCAGTAATATGATGAAACTGCAGAAGCAGTGGCAGTCAAAATAAGTTGAGCTGTTGTTTTTCTAATGAGGATGCCAAATTTTTCAGAGTCAGATGGAAGGATGAAGAGCCAGTCGGAGCTCTAAAGAAAGAAGAGATCCAGCCATAGCTAAATGAAAATATTTGAAGATGATCCTAAAGAGATCACAATATTTGTGCAAAGAAGCAGAAAAAGAGAAAGCTCATCAAGCTATCAATAAAATCAATGGGAGAGGCAGAAGCAGAAATTGAAATTAAGGGGGACTGTTGGAAATATTTCCAACTTCAGCTTATACCGCATTACCTCGCCTTACATTCTGTCCCCCGCGGTTGGACGGTTTACCGCCATACCGCCACCATGAATTTCGTTGCTTGTGGTACCGTGGTATTACTGCCATACCGCGGCCTACTTGCTAGCTCCCCACGGTAGCGCAGTTTCCTCGTTTCACTGCCTTACCGCGGCTTCCTCGTTGGCCCCTCGTGGTAGTGCGGTGTTACCGCTACACTGTGACTCTTTGCCTGGAAAATTGTGGTAGCACGATTAAACGCTTCCCCACGACTTCATCTTCGGCTCATCGCGGTAGCGCGGTAGCCCGTGGCTACACCGCGGTACCATAGGCCTATCTTGCCCCATGCGTGGTAGTGTGGTATTAGCTTGTTTTCGGCAGTGTTCCTTGTGGAGTTCAATCTGGCAATTAATCAATTCAAAAGGACATTGCATTAATGTATTTTATCTCTATTTTTGTTGTCGGTCCTATGAAGTGACTCGATGGGGATGTGCATTTGTCTATGTACTTGCCTCACACGGTTTGTGGGTGATAAGAAAAGATATAGCTCCCAAAAGTAGTGAGATATGCATCAGAAGTTTTTAATGAGATGAGACACTCAGAAGAGTTGAAGGATAGATAGTAAGAAAAATTCCATGAATGATTTGCAGAAGCAAAATTATAGAAGTGAAGAGCTGAATCTCTGAGAGAAGATAAAATGATTTTGAAAAATTAGTTAATATAAAATTTCAGGGTGAATGTTGTATGTGTTCAATTCTTGATTTTTTGTGCATGAATTAGAATGAAGTTGTTTTTTATTTTTGTTCTTGCCTCTTGTTTTTCAACAACACAAATACGAGGAAAGAAGAGAAGTAGGTGTTTTCAAGAAAATAAAATGTAGCTCACAAAAAAATAAGGTAATATCATAATGAAATCTTCAACATAAAACATAGTAAGACCATGACAAGTGACTTACCTCAAGATTATTTTGGGCTATCATTAATGTTGTTGAAGACGAAGGGGCACAATTTGTAGGGTGGATGATATGAAAATTTAACTTCCTTTTCTCTGTGTAGGCATTGGAAATGCAAGTGCATTGGTAAACATGTAAGCAACATGTGAAAACATAGCCCCTGACACCCCCTCTCCTTCGTAACTCATGTTACCCTCCTTTCCAAAACAATAATTTTTTTCCCCCCCTCGTGATTATTCTCCCCTTAAATTTTACTCAGGGTGAGCTTTTTCTCAGTTCCTCCTCCCAATGAATGCAAAAATGACAGACCTAAGAAAATAAAAGGCTTTTACCATTTTCAAACACATGCAAATTATGGGTGTAAAGAAAATTTCCAAGCTTTTCCAGCTTCTTCCACGTTGAAAACTCATGCAGAAAGTGAAAGGATTTACAAGGAACATGGAGGAATCAATATTTGGATATCATCTTATTATTTATTTAATGAATAATTAATTCCAGCTATTTATGATAAATGTTTTCAATTCTATGAGGGTTGAAGTTGTGCCCTCACAATCATAGCGTGGGTGAAAACTAAATAATGTTGTTTGTTTAAATTTAGTTATGTGCATAATACATATTTGGTTAACACCAATAAGAAGAATGCAATTAATGTGAAGGTTTAAATTATAAGTATTTCAAGACAATACAATGTAATTAAGGATTAAATCATAATAGTTTTAATTCAAGATTAATTTAATGATTAAATAATATTATTTTATTGACCCATCAAATAGTAATGAAGCTACCCTAGATATTCCACATAACAATAACACTAATATAAACCTTGTATTTTAGATAAAAATAATAATAATAATAGGATCACCATTATTTTCATGAAAGACAAAATAACAATAATAATATAAACCTCTAATTTCTTGTTTAAATTTCCAGTTGATTATAAACAAATGTTATACTTTTCCCAAACCCTAGATACATAGACATATATTCCTATGCACACAGACATATAAATATATAAGCCTTTAAATGAGTAGGAAGTAAATCATCAAGTTTAAATTAACAACAAAGCTAACCCAATTCTCTTAATTGAAAAATTCCATAACATTCGTTTTCCTTCATTACTTCCCAAGAACACAATAGAATTTACTACTATTTCTATTAGCCAAGCCATTATAACCTTACCATCTACCAACATAGTTGTAGTATTACGCTTGAAAACATGGTTACACATCTATTGACTTAATTTTCACCTTTAGCTTCTTAATGTATGATCATTTAGAGGTAAAAGTATTTTCATCAAAACCAATAAACAACTTACACGAAATTCAAAGGCGACCGAAATGGAGGGACACTACATCCTCCATCCCTTGGCATCGTCTTACTCCTGGAAGTCACTTGCAAGAACATACACAATAATAAAAAAAACTAATTAAACAAGTAAAATTTAAACGACTCAAAATGAAATGATACGAAAACGAAAACTGGGTCATTAATAGACGACATCATGAAACATGAGGATGGGATGACAGACTAGGTTTTACGAATTTCTTGTCAACTCCCTTTCTTTTTAACTTCATACCTATTGGAATTTTTGAGGCTCGCCCGGTCTTGACAGTGTAGGTGGACTCGAGGCTTGGGTACTTGCAATCCTGCATAAAACCAAGTCTCGAAACAACACATGTGTCCAATTCCATACACACGGCGAGAGAGAATTGCAGTGTAGTAGGGCGCTCACAGATGAGTGATACAACACCGTCCCTCTCACTCGACTTTCAAGCAATACCATAGCGCATAACATCATATACAATAATATTCCAATGCTCAATAAGTACCAAAATAAATTCATATGATGAAAAAATCACATAAACCATTCATATTCATCAATAGCAGTAGCATGGTCCTCAAACCAATTGAACTATTACCCAAGTCCAAGCAGAAGAGTTAAAAAAGTATATACTTATAGCATAGAGCGCATCAAATAGTAAGAGTAATACAAGTAAGCATCACATTCAAGTTTTCTAACACACTATTATTTTACGCATCTTACAACACTAATTACACAATATATATGACCCAAAAATTATAATCTACACCTCTACAAAAGTATGAAAACACAATCCCCTTTTATTTCACACACATAAGGTTTTGTTTTATAATAATATTGGATTATATACATATCCTTACTTATAACTTGTAAACCTTAATTTACACACACATATACCCATGTATATATGTACATAACAAACCAAACTCAAAGTGCATAAATATATAGGATGTATTTTCGTCAAATAGAAATAATTTTCTATAAAGGAAATTAGCACAAGTAACCTAACTGAATGTAATTAAATCTATTTCAGTAGTGAACACCTCTACTTATTTTTATTAAAGTTGTTAAATTACAAGACGACCATATCCTTTTCCTATCACTACAATATATTACATGTATATATAATATTATGATATTAATATATTAACTAGCCAGGATTCAACCCTTTAAATGTACTTTTGCATATATATAAATTTCCTAATAATATCAAAGGAAGAGGACAATTTACATAAGCTGGGAAGAATGGGGAGAAAAAACTTGAACCGTAAAAGTAGGTGCTTTCCCTTTGGCCCTAATGGCTCATTTCCAAACAAAAAGCACATCTTTGTTCACGGGTTGCATCACATTCTCATGGTTTTGTGCCTCCTCCTCTACAGAGTGCAAGGATTCCTCATAATTTTTTTCCTAAAAATAAACAATGGGAGCAGCCGGTTTTCGATCTATATGGTTAAAGTTCTGGTTCGTCAGAGATATCTTCAGGCTCTTCAAATTATTTGCACTTCAAGCATTGGTCAGAAGTTGTTTCCAATTGTACTCCCGCATCCACTTTTTCAAATTCCATCACTCTTTTCAAAAGAGCTCTCATCAATCCAAAGCAATCTCAACCTGCAACTTACCCTAATTCTATCCCCATTTTTCATCCGTGGAGATTTATCTCTAACCCTTCCACTTTACATCCAACCTCTTTCCCAAACTCTATTCCAATTAGGAATCCTCAAAAATATTCTAATCTCAGGGTTCCATTGGGCCTGAACTATATTCCACTCAAGAATCCTCAAAATACTTCCAATCTCAGGGTTCCATCGGGCTTTAATAAGTCTGATATTTCTGAAAAAAGTTTCAAAGCTTCACAGATTTTTAAATGGATTCCTAAACACCAAAAGCCAAAATCCTTTGTTCATGTTGTTCAATGTGTTTCCCTCGGTGATGATATTTTGCACCCTCAAGTTCATGATCTTCAGGAGAAAGCATTAATTTGTAAGTTCTGGAAATTTTCTCCTACCATTAATTATTTCTTACAAGATTGGGTTTTTCAAACTTGGGAGGGGGCTTCTCAGGTTTTTTACCTTGAAAATGGATGATATTATTTTGTTGTCATTTTTGAATCTAAAGTTGAAAGAAATGTTATTTTTCAAAATAAAACTTGGATGTGGCAAGGTTATGGTCTTTTTACTTCTCTATGGATGCCAAATTTACATCCCTCACAACATAAGGTGAAGTTTGTACCAGTATGGATTCAACTTCAAGGTTTTCCGCTCGAATATAGGGAAACTTAGCTAGTAGAAATATTAGGAAATCAATGGGGCATTTTCATTCATCAAAATTTGCAGTTCTTTCAAAAAGCCTCATTGCGAGTAAGGGTTTGTATTCTTTTTTATGTTTCAAAACCCTTTCCAACTTCTTTAAATATCAAATCTAAGAATGGTCTTTGGGAACAGTCCTTAGTATTCGAAGATCCAAATATACATTGCTATCAGTGTCACTACCATGTTCATCCAAGTTTTGACTTTTTAGAAGGTTTTGATTTGGGTTCATCTCCTTCGCCACCGAATTCTAAGTCTAATAACACTGATATTGTTCTTTCAGTGATCCCATTACAACATCATGTGCCACATGATTCTTTGTTTGATTATGTTCACTTTGATGCACATTAAAAAAAAAAACAACATTTGGGTATTTTTGTTAATGAAGACCTTGAGAAATATTTGACATTTCATGAAATTACAAGGGATTTCTTTTCTTTTTGGTCTATTGTGATCAAATTTATAGCTAAAATGGTTATTCCTAACCTATTTTATCTTAATAATTCTTTATTAAAGAAATTCTCCAGGTGCATTTAATTGCATTGGTCGGTTAAGGTATGTTTTGTATCATACCAGGATACTAAATTTTTATCTCCATTTTTTAGATTTCAAAGTACCCTCAGTATACTCTTGCCCATGGCTAATTTTGATTCTTCTAATTAGTTAAATAGTTGTGCTTCAAAAATAACATCGGGATACAATGTTTTATCTATAGAGAATAAATTTGATGAGCATTCTCTTTTCTTTGGCTATCAATCCATGTTGGATATAGGCAATCTAGAAGGTTTAGTAAATCAGATAACCTCAATGGTAGGTTCTAAATTTATTGATGAAATTGTTGAGTCGGTGGAAAGAGAATTTCAAGGAACTGAAATTCCAGATTTTTCTTCTTCAAACTTTGTTGTTGACAAAAATTATTTTCAAAGATTTTTGATGTTGTAAATTCAAGTTTGGAGGATAGTCTCATATCTAAAGCTTTTGATATCTCTTCAACTCTATCAATTTCACAATCAAATTTTTCTTCTCCACCTATCCAAAAATCTCCTGGTAAAAGAGGTCATAAATCAAATGCCGCCAAGCTTCAAGAGGAGATTATATATAGGAAACAATCCAATTTGGATGGGAATATCAAAAAAATATTGAGGAGAGCCTTTTTCTCTTTGATAACAAAATGAAAATAATTTTCTAGAATGTTAGGAACTTAAATACCCCTAACAAAAGAGCCTAAATCAAACAAAAAATTGATTCCTGTGGGGCTGATATTGTTCTTCTTCAAGAAACTAAGCTTTATTTGGAAAGTTTTAATTTGATCATTTCAAACTAGTCAAAATGGAAAGCTTGCGTATCTTTTGGTCAGGGTTCTTTTGGTGGTCTAATAGCATTATGTAATTCAACAAAAGTGATTTTGGATCCCATCTCGAGTGAATTAAATTGGCATTTTTTAAAGGTAACACATTTCAATTTGCATTTCTTCTTGTTCAATGTTTATGCTCCCACTTCTACTATGGGGAAGAAACTGGTTTGGGTTGAGTTAACCAATGCAATTGAAAAGTATAGTGATGAAAAAGTTATATTAGTTGGGGATTTCAATGCTTTGCTCACAATAGAGGAAAAGAAAGGAGGTATTATTACTCCTCCAAAAACAATTGAAGAATTTAATAATTTTGCTTTGGATAATGCTCTTGTTGACATTTTGCCTAATAATGGTAAATTCACTTGGACAAATAAAAGGAGGGATTTTTGTTAGATTTCTGAGAGGCATGATAGATTCTTAATCACTCCTTCTTGGTTTTCTGACAATTTTGATCTACATTCTTCAATTTTACCACTATATGGTTCTGATCATTTTCCAATTTCTTTGGAATTTAATCTAAAGCAAATCACTTGTGCAAAATATTCTTTTAAATTTGAGAGGATGTGGTTTTGTCATGCACAATTTATATATCTATTGACAGATTGGTGGTTGGTGTCCCATGTGGTGGATGGGACTTTAATGTACAGACTTTGCATGAAACTAAAGTCCCTTAAAACCATAATTAAACAATGGAATTATTCTATTTTTTAAAATGTCTTTCATGACAAGGTAAAAGTTTGTAAGAAGCTAGAAGAAATAAAAAACAATCTATTTTGAAATTTGAATGGGAAGAATTAGTTGTTCGTGAAGAAATTTATTGGGTGAATATGGTTGAAAGAGGGAGATAAAAATACAAAAGTCTTTCACATGTCAGTAAAAATCAAGAATGCTAAAAGTTCTATCTTCTCAATTTAGGAAAGCAGTTCATGAAATGTGTGAACTAAAGAATCTAGCATCCAAGCAGAAGATGTTAATTTTTTTTTTAAATTGTTATTAGCCCCCATCCATCAATCTCCACAAGTAGGAAGGGAGAGAGAGGAATTGTTGGAATCAATCCAAACTTTAGTAACAAAAATGGAAAATGATTTATTACTCAAGCCTTTAACACTATCAGAGTTAAATGTTGTTGTAATTTCAATGCCTCCAGATAAAGCTCTAGGACCAGGTGGTTTTACTAGTCTTTTCTTCCAAAAATGTTGGGATTTCATTACATATGACATTCTTCAAGCATTAGAAGAATCTAGGAAATCTGGAAAAATGTTAAAGAAAATTAATGTTACCCACATTGCCCTCATTCCAAAATCAGCTTCACCTAAATCATTTTTCAGATTTCAGGCCAATTTCATTATGCAATGTGATTTACAAAATCTTTACAAAATAAATTTACTTGCATCTTGTTCCTATTATTCCTAAATTAATTTTTGAAGGGCAAGGAGGTTTTGTTCTTGGAAGAGAAATTATGGAGGGACCTTTGGTAGCTCATGAAATTTTTCATTCTATTCAGTCAAATGCCATCCCTTCTTTTAGTAATGAAATTGGACATGTTGAAGGCATACAACAGGGTAGATTGGTATTTCCTAATGCAGGTCTTATTGAAGATTGGATTTCATTTAAAATTGTGCAAATGGATACTGTCTTGTTTAAATCAAGAAAAGTTTTCAGTCCTAATCAATGGTTCACCATTAGGTTTTTTAGTTCAACACAAGGGATAAGACAAGGATACCCCTTGTCTCCATTTCTTTTTATTATTTTGGCAAAATCTTTGAGTAGATTTATACACAAGGTCCATGTTTAGGGTGTATGGAAGGGAATTTCAATTCCTTTAACTAACATTACAACAACCCAGTCTATTTTTGTTGATGATACTTTATTATTTAGAAGAGAAACTATTCTAGAAGCTAAGTAGATTAAGAATGCAATTGACATTTATACTTCAACATCTAGCCAAAAGATAAATCCGTCTAAATCTAAGATTTTTCTTTTCAATTCAACATCAGGCATAAAGCAGAATATTATCAATATGTTAGGGTTTCAAGAGGCAAAAATGCTGAGAAAATACTTAGGCATACCTATTTTTGCTGGAGCAAGCAAGGTTTCCTATTGGGATAGTGTTATAAAAAGTATCCAATCAAGAATGGAAGGATGTAAGGGAGGTGGTTATCCATTTCTGGAAGGATACTATTGGTCAAATCAGTACTTTTGGCAATACCAAATTATCATATGGTAGTTCTCAAGGAAGTTGTTATTTTGGAGAAAATAATAAGAAAATTTCTTTGGAAAGGAAATATGGATAGGTGAAAAAATCCCCTTTAGTTTCCTTAGAAAATCTCAGTAAAGACAAGTTAAATGGAGGGGCTAGCATACACAATCTAACAACAACTATCACTAAGTGCTAAACTATTTTGGTATATGTATTCTAAACCAAATAAAAAATTGTGTAAGATCATGCAGAGAAAATACCTTGATACCTCATCTTTGGAAAGAAGTTTTTCAGTTCTTGATCCTCCAAAAGGCTCTGTTATGTGGAATTTTTCGGTGACAGGAAGAAAAATCATAGAACCATATATTACATGGGAAATAAATAGTCGAGTCAAGGCAAATTTCTGGTTAGATTCTTGGCAAGGTCATCCTCCATTGACATCAACACATGAATTCCAACAAATTCAACATTATATAACTCCAATTTGGGGTTCACAAGTAAGTAATTACTTCCATGAAATTTAAAATCTTATAGGAATGGTAATTTGGAAAAAGTTTGAAAACCCTAATCTTCATTAGGATGTGCAAATGAATCTAAACAATGTGCTACCTAAGAGAGTTATCTTTGTGAAAAATGAAAATGACAAGATTATTTGGGCTCCTTCGAAGATGAGCCATTATACAATAAAATTAGGGTATAAAGCTTTGATGAATAGGGAAACACAGGCAAATAAAAAAAGAGCACTATTTTTTTGTTGGAATTTTGCAATATTGCCAAAGTTGGGTTGCTTTTCTTGGTTCTCTCTAACAAATAAAATTTTAACTAGCATGCTAGATTGCATTCCATAGGAATTGCAGAACCTTTCAATTTTGTATTGTGTGACACATTTGTAGAGGATGCTAATCATATTTTTCTTCAATGCTCATTTGCAAATACCTATTGGGAATTCATTCAAGGTAAATTAAATTGGTATGCTCCTCTTTCGAATTCAATTTGGGATCTATTATCTAGTTGGCCCCTCTTGTATCAATCGTCCTTATTTGCTAGCATTTGGAAAATCATTCCATCTATAGTTTTATGGTCTCTTTGGTGGGAAAGAAATAAAATAATTTTTTGAAAACATCCCTCAGCTATGGATCAAGTTTTAATCAAGTTGGAGTCATCAATTTGTGAAATTTCAAATTTCTTTGTGCATTTTGACTAAACATGTAGACTCTATATTCACAGATTGGGATTCTAAGATGCTTAAATAATGGCAAAACTTAGTCATTCCTTTTAAAGGCAGCTGCATGTTCCAATAAACAAAAAAGTGGATAGGAAGCAGATAAAGTGGAAACCTCCTTCAATTGGACTTGTCAAATTGAATTTTGACGGTGCCTCAAAAGATAATCCTGGAAAACTAGGGGTAGGTATTGTGCTAAGAAATTCATAGGGGAATATGTTGTGTGCGAAATTGTTAAAGTTAGCTCTAGGTACAAATAATATTGCTGAAGTGCATGGTCTTTTGTTAGGGCTTCAAATGGAAATAAATAAAAATTGTTTACATCTTCATGCTAAAGGAGATAGCCAAATAATAATTAATGCTTGTAGGGAAAAAAATAATTGTTCATGGTAAATTAACTACTTTCTTGTTCAAATCTGGAAACTAATTAAATCATTAGAAATTTTCTAGATCACTCATATATAGAGAGAAGGAAATCGAGTGGCAAATTATCTTGCAATTTTTTCTTGTGTGCAAGATCAAATAGAAGTAACTTTTGAAGAAATCCTTCATAACATCCCACAAGATTTTCAAAAAATTATAGATGAGGACAAAGTGAGATAAGGGCTATAGAAAGAGCAGATAAATGGAGTATTTGTTGGTAGAACAATGTAATTTCCAAAAAGGTCGTTTCAAAATGGCTATATGGAAATTTAAATTGGAAAATTCATTTTCTAATGTTTTATTTTTGCAAGACTTATTGAGGAGTAGTGTCGTTTATTCCAAAGATTTAGCATGATTCACAATGCATCCAAATAAATGATTGCAGCCCTATTTTAATGGCGGATCCTTGTTGTTGATGCCATCAAATCACCATTTTAGGTGGTACAAGCATTCTTCATCATTTTGAAATGCATTGAAAATCCCTAGAAGGGCATCATTTGCTAAGTAGCCATTTAAATTGAGTTTTGGCGAACTGAGTGGACATCAACACTAATAAATATCCTTTAAAATGCTACATGTATATTTGAAGTAACCACTTATGCTCACCAGCTCATCTCCTTTTTTCATTGATAAATGTGCACATGTGGTCATTTTATCGCCTGGCATCAGTTGTCAATTCATCACAGGGCAATAAAGGAGGTATAGTACACTTGCCTTATATCTACAAAAAACTTCAAATAGGTGTTGATCTTTTGAAAAGACATCAAATTCCTTTCACAGCATGTGGAGTACATGGTTTTCCTAGAGTTCGTAACAAACTTCATTTACAATGATGACCCTTCAAAATTGTGCTTCAGGAGTAAGATCTTGTGTGAATTAATTTTTGAGTCCAATGTTTCTTTCATGATGAAATTTGGTTGTCTTCATACATATCTTTTCCTTTATAATATGTCTTTATTGTCATTCCAATATGGTTATAAGCTTAAGTATTGGGGTTTTCTTCATTTGCTAAAAATATGGAAGAGGCCTCGTAAATTGCTATAGAAATTCAGGTTTGATGTTAAAGTTTATCCTCAAGAATTAATCATAAACAGTGATTTAGTAACTCTCTTGTGCCTTTTCCATTTCAATTTGTTTAAGGAGAATCTACCTCTCCCTTTTTTGGTTCATGATTGTAAAGCATGTTTGTCCTCAATGGAGAATTTGCATCTAAATTTTAGAATTGAGGTGCACATTCATGAGGGCGAACTTCCATTTTCAGAGGATGCCACTAATTATCAACTGTCAAATTTTTTTAGGGTATCCTCTCCTAGTCTTCTTGATAACATTAAGATCATAATTGGCCATGACATTGTCTACCTAGATTTGCCAAGGATTTTGTTCCCTACACAGATGGTTTCAATCTTCTTGTCTAACACAATGGACTTGCTACAATATTTTGAACTTCTATCATTAATGGTAAGGGAATCAACTGTGGTTAATTTCATGGAGGAAGATGAAATACTCCAAGCTATTCAAACTTACAAATTGATTAAAGGTAAAGCATATATTAGAGGGATTTTTCCAAAAAATTATGTAAGGAAAAATATTGCATACAAAAATGTATATGTTGCCTTAAAGAGGGCTCTTCATAATGATGACCCATGGTCATTGTATCGGGTTCTCAATACTCATGCTCAAACTCTTGGACCTGTAGTGGTTGATAATTACAAAGAAAATTACTTTGTTGTTTCTTTTATTCTGTCTCACCATATCAGTCATGGACTGAGAGCAGTTTCACTAACAAATTTAGTTGTAGGGTCTCCTGAAAATGTTGAACTAGAAATGGCATAGGGAAGTGAGAAAGTGGTTGAGGAATAGGAAAATAAACTACACGTTCCATCAGTGTGCAAACAAATTCTAGAGCATCTCAGTGATGCAGAGGAGAAGAAAAACATTGGATTATTTGAAAATCCAAATGTTGTGTAAAGGGGTGGTAACCATTGGATTAGTGGGAAAGATATTCCAAACGTTGCAAGTATAAAGGAAGAATGATAACTAAAATAATTTTAGTTTAATGATATTTTGGTTCAGGAAGTTCAGTTGCAGCCATGTAAACACTTAATGTGTAATTTTGTTACAAGCTTTAACAAGTTCATATCAAACAATGGGTACAAATAGCTTAATGTCATGTTTATATTTTCTCCGAATATGTAATCTTGCTAGTACTATTTCATATATATAATATATTATAGGCTTAATGCCTTTTTCTTAAAAAAAATAATATCAAAGGAATTTATATCAAAAGAAACATACCCAACTCCTAATAATGTATAATAGTAAATATATAAATTATAATTAAATATACATATTATAAAAGGAACAATATCATCATATCATCAATATTAGAAAATAGAGTGATGAGAGCCAATTATGTCCCATTTTATGCCATATTTTAGCTTATTTCATACACCTTCACACCCACTTCCACATTCCATTTTCGTTCCATATCATACTATTTCCCCATTTTATGTTGCATATGACTGAATATGTATAAGTTGTATTTAATAGAGTTTTGGATAAAATATGGAAATTAATGATTGGTTTTCTTTACTAATAAGCATTATGATTTTTAGACTTGAGAAATAAAGCTTGTAGCATGTTGATTAGAATAACTTCTTGTCACTTTTTATGCATAATATCTTCCTGTCATTTTTTGGTCAAGAACTTTTGTGTATTACTTTATGATCAACAATTTATTTCTATTATCTTTTCAAAGGTGATGTCAATCTCCAAGTTGGCGTTGCTTACCCCTTTAGTGCCAAATTCGAATAAGCACGAGAAATCATGGTTATTTCCAAGTGGAGATGCAACTACTAGCTATGAAGAGGAAACCTATGTTAAGAGATTTTTTACTAGATAGTTGGAGAAAAATCTGCAATGATTCATGTCCTCTATTCCTCTCTTCACTTATAACGAGTATGTTTTAATATGTTGTTAGCATCCTGTATTATTTTTTTCCTTCTATTTTGTTGGTCGCACGCCAAAAAAAATGTATTATTTTATGTATCAAACAACATATATATATATATGTATGCACATAGTGTAAAGGAAGATATATAATTGCACACAAACGTGGGTGAGAAGATTATTGTGTGCAGATTTATACACAGAATGATGTATTTTTCCTAAGAAATAAAAGAATGTTTTGTTGATCAGTCCAGTGTAACCAACGCTTTATTCTTATCACCTAACGAACTAAGGAGGGGGGCCACTTCTTGGGACGTCTGGTGACTTTTTGTTTTTATAGTTATAGTAATTTGTATTCATTTTCTGTAGCAGAGTGTTTTTTTAATTTCTAAGTAACTGTGATTATTATTTTATTATGGTTGCAATTTAATTAAACATTATTTATCATTAATGAGATTGTTAAATCATTTGTTGGTATCCTTTCAAGTTTTGATTTAGTGGTTAAAATGATTTAACAAAAATCTTGCAATCTATAATTTATATAGGGAATTGCTAGTATTACTAATGTAGGTGGTGAGAGTTCCTATCACAGTTCTTGGCGTAATTATGACAATAAGACAAAATAATATTTTGATTTAATAAATTTCTGCTTGTTCTAGATGCATTTCATCCCCGCTTGATTTGTTGCTTTCCTCCCTTAGGTATCCTACCACAACACTTCTCGCAAGCTATGATCCTCGGGTTGACACTCTTAGACTGAGCTGAAATCATTCTTTATTCTTTACCCCAATTTTTTCTATCATTTTGGCGTTGTTTTCGGGGAGAGGTGTTAAAGGCTAGAAAAACTAGTGGGTTAATTTAGGACCAATGCATTAGGATGAAAGCTTGTGCAACTACTAGCCTTGCCCAGTGATTACTCCTAATTTACATTGTTAGAATTTGTAGGTAGATTTTAGAACTTAAAACCATTTATATATCCACATCAGTTATTGTGATTAAATTTATAGAAAAAGAATTTTTTGAAGAAAAGACTTTAAAATGTTAAAAATGTTTGATTTTCAAAGCAGTTCAAACACATCACTTTTCAGGGAAAAATGCTTGAAAAATGAATAATCTGAAGGCCATGTAAGAAGAACGATGTGCTTGGCAATGGGGGCGTTGCCCCTTAGCCTCGCCCTATCTTGTGAGGAGCATGCCTAGGGCACTGCCCCGGGACCCCACAAGGGGAATTTCCCATTGACCCCACTAGGGGTTGCCATCCCCAAACCCCTTCTTTCAAATTTAAAAACAAAAGAACTTGGTGGGGGAATTGCATGGACAAAAGTGGTATTTTTATACCCCTTTACATAAAAAATGAAGCTTAGAATATATTGATCTTTCACCACCATTGTCACATGCATCTACAAATATTATTCCTCTAGATTCATGAGGGTGATCCCACAATAATGGGTTACACTTTTTGGCCAAACTTGACATTGAAATCAACATTTTTTCACTAGATCTTCACTTCTCTATGCCTATAGAAGCTAAAACATTAAGAATTTGAAGATGAAGAAAACTAGTGATTTGTGATATTTTGTGTTGAAAATCTAATTATATTTTTAAAATAAATTGAAAAATAAATTGTGAATTATTTTATGTAGTTTTTATTAACTTTTTTTTTTTACTAAACATCATTTTCAAAAACCGATGCTTACTTTCGGCTGCATAACTTATTTTATAGAAAGCATACAATTCTAATTTTTTAAATACAGTGTTTTCACACCATTATCTAGGGGATGGATATTTTTTCATATTTTTTTTGTTGCATATATATTTTTTAATTAATTTTCTAATTCAGAGTAATTATAATTTGGATATATTATACTTTTAGCTGCATAAATTTTTTTGTATTCATTTGAATTAACTTTTTCATTTTTTGTTGGAATAAGGACATCAATAGCTAGTGTACATGGATTTTTAAGAATTTTTTTTCTCTCTTTTACTATTTTTTCGTATGTGTGAAATAAAGACCTTGATGTTCATTGAAAAACCTACATTCACAAGAAATAAAAAATAAATATAATAATTAAATTAAATATATTTAAAATTATACTTTTTGGGAAGCTTATAATAAGGACTACATGTTTACAAAATAATAATTTTAAATAAATTAATTTGATCCCCTAAAAGGTAAATCAAAATTGGTTTTTTATCAGTATTTGGATAGGTGTAGAGGACACTCCATTATAGGTATGGTTTAAAACTAGCGGCTTTCTATCCAAGGGGGTTTGATATAAGTGGGTTTGATCAAACCCTCTTCAATTAAAACCCTTAAAATGGAAGCATTTTAAGGCTTAAATCATTATATTTTCTAAAAATATGTGATTTCAACAAAAATCAGGATGTCCCAAAAAGTGTAACCCATTATTGTGGCAGCACCTATGAACAAGAACATATCATTGATGAATTTTTAGGACAATGGATTTTTGAAAATGAATCATTTAATGAAGATTTGACCACTTTTTGTTCTCTTTGTTGCAAGGAAGAAGATAAGTGCACATGCCAACTTGACACGGTGAAGGAGGAAGAAATTGTAAGTGAGCCTCAACAAAACATTGCACAAGTCTTCTTTGTAACTCAAGAACAACTTCATACGTCAAGTAGGAAAGATAAAGGTATGGTTAATGATTTTGAAATATCTTATAATTCTATTGGATTTGAAAGGCAATATGTTTCTTCACAAAAATGTTTCCCTATCTAGTATGTGTGGTGAATGGAAAAAATTACCATACTACCAAGAATGGCATTATAATTGCTCACAACAACCATACCCATCCCATATAGTACCATTTGCACCATATTCATCTTATATATTACCATATTTACCATCTACTCTATATACCACACAACTTTTACCATTGTCATTATCCCACCCACCATCCACCCCAACATATCCACCAAGGAAAATTACAATTCCTAATAAATTACTATTATCTAATAAGGTGGTTCAATCTGCATATAATAATGAGGTTTTATTGACCCCTTTACATTTCATTAATATGCATGAAATTGGTAAATCACAATTGCAATCTATTCATACAACAAAAAGATGTGATTGTGGTTTAATTGAGTTAGAAGAACAATTGTATCAACTAAAAGATAATCAATTTAGTTCTTCTTATCTACTTAATGAATCACAACTTTTAGAATTAATTCACACACATAAAAGCAACAATTCAATGTGATTTTAATTTTATGATAACTAGCACTTGCACCCCAATGAGGTGCAATACTTACGTTGATAGGCTGAGCCCACATTATTTGCAACGTGAAAAGTAGTGGACAACATGAAGAAAGTAGCGATTTATCTCACCTACCCCTCTCTACCTGTCCCTCCCTCCCTCCCCTCTTCTCTCTCCCTCTTGCTCTCTCCTTCCCTCTCTATTTCTCTCTATATCACATATCTCTCTCTACCTTTCCCTCCCTCCATTCCACCTATTTCTCTCTCTCTCTCCTTCCCTCTCTACTTCTCTCCCACTCTCATTTATTCCTCTCTACCTCTCTCTCCTTCTCTTCCACTCTCATTTATTCCTCTCTACCTCTCTCTCCTTCTCTCCCACTCTCATTTATTCCTCTCTACCTCTCTCTCCTTCCCCCTCTAGTTCTCTATATCTCCCATATCCCTCTCTAACTCTCTCTCCCTCCCTTTCTCTCTCACTCTCTCTAGCTCTCTCTTTCCTTCTCTACTTCTTTTTATCCCACCTCTCTCTCCCTCCCTATCTTTATCTCACTTATCCCTCTCTACCTCCATTTGTCCCTTTACCCTCTTCTCTCTCTCTTTCTCCATCCTTCCCTCTTTACTTCTTTTCCCTCCTCTCTCTCTTTCTCTATCCTTCTTTATCTAAATATATACCCTCCTCTCTCTATTTCGGTATCTCACCTATCCCTCTCTACCTCTCCCTCTCCCCTTCTCTCTCCCTCTTGGTCTCTCCTTCCCTCTCTAGTTCTCTCTATATCACATATATCTCTCTACTTATCCCACCCTCCATCCCACCTATTTCTCTCTCTCTCTCTCTCCTTCCCTCTCTACTTATCTCCCTCTCTCACTTATTCCTCTCTAGCTCTCTCTCCCCCCCCCTCTAATTCTCTATATCTCCCCTCTCCCTATCTACCTCTCCCTCCCTCCCCCTCTCTCTCACTCTCTCTGGCTCTATATTTCCTTCTCTACTTCTTATATCCCACCTCTCTCTCACTCCCTATCTCTATCTCACTTATCCCTCTCCACCTCCCTTCATCCCTTTACCCTCCTCTCTCTCTCTTTCTTTCTCTATCCTTCCCTCTCTACTATTTTTCCCTCCTCTCTCTCTCTCTTTCTCTATCCTTCCCTCTCTACTTCTTTTTCCTCCTCTTCTCTCTCTCTTTCTCTATCCTTCCCTCTCTACTTCTTTACCCTCCTCTCCAATTCATTCAAAAAACAACACTTCCTATACAGCTTTAGTTTTTCATTTTTCTATTTGTTTATTGTTTGGATTTTATAACACATAACAAATACTAGGAATTTTGTCCTTTATGACCTCCATGCTAACGAATATCATCCATTCCACAACCTCTAAAAAAGCTCTACTTTCTTACACTATTAATTTTTCACAATATTGTTCGAAGATTATACATTTATTGTTGCCAAGAAACTTCTAATCGAGACTAAAATGTATTCGCACCTCTTCCACAGACATTGTATTGAAAAACATTTGGCCTTTGATGATAGGTTGCCAAATTTTGCCCTGCTGCATTCTAGGAAAATTTATGGCTTTTATAACCCATAATTTTTGGTAGAAAAAACCCAATTATTTACACTTTGGGCATAAACACAACCACAATGTTTTTTTCAATAATAATGTATAAACATTTCTAACACTATATTATTGTGTAACAATGCCATAAGATATAGATGATATGCACATTAAAATTATGTAAATATTTCAAGTTGGTTAACTTTGAATGCAAGAATGCAAAAAAATTGAGATCATTTTAATGCCCATAATAGATATATTCATATTTAATAATTAATTTCAGATTGATTAATATTATATATATATTCTTAAATTTATTTATTATTATCAATATATATTATTAAATACATGTTTATTTATGTCTATTTAATATTTATTAATTGATTGATTATTCTTTATATAGATAAAAATAATAAATATCCTTTATACAAATATAAATAATTAAGAAATTTATACTATAAAACTAATGAATATTATATGAAAATAAATATATCAATGAGAGGAACCATAAAAAATAAAAGTAATAAAGAGATTCTAACATTACCTAATTTCTTTTTATCTTTGTATAAAATCTTATTTTAAAATAATATAACCCTTTCTAAAGGGAATGGGGAATATATTCCCATTTCCTTTACTTAAAGGAATTCTTTTACTTAGTACGATAATTACATCGATAAGTCATTATAAGGGGATTGGTATGCAACTTACATCAGAATTTTTCAGTGCTCATCACATGGCATTAGATTTAAGCATTACAAAATTATTTTATTGATTTCTTATGGATAATGCTTCATCATTTCTAATGGACAAATACAAATGTATTATTTAAAAAAATAGATATAGTTCTCTTCGTTCTTCATTTAAATGATATTATCTTTGCTACCTCTTCCCTTTGTTAACATGTCATTTGATGAGATAGAAAATAATAGATCAATTGAAGATCATTCAAATGAACAACAAAACAAAATTCATCATTAGATTCAAATAATTATTTGATGATTATGAACTTAACCTAAACTCAAAAGAATTAATCTCTTAAAAAAATTAAAAAATCTAATATATATTAATTGTTCAAAATATCACATTTTTCAAACAAATAACTACTAAATCTAAAATTCCTCATAAAAATTCTACATCATTGAATAAAAAACCATATAACATTATCCCTTATATTTAATTTCTTAAAACAATGACCTAATTTATCAACCCTATCTATTATTGATTAATACACTATTATTATTTATATCCATTTAATTCAGCAAAACAACTTTTGGGAGGAACAAATGTGGGCAATCCTACTAAACAACTAAACGTTAGCCATGATTTTTCCAATTGTTGATAACTCAAAAGAGATGGAAATTAAGTAGTGTGTGTGGCATCTTGCAAGGTGATTCATGTTGCCAAACTAATGCATGAGCGCCTCATTGCATGCCACTTTGACAGCTATATCATACTCCAACCTCATCCTCCCATTGCCCTACTTTTCTATTTCACACATGCTTACAAACAATTTTTTGAGCATATGGATTGTTGAAGGGCTAGAGCACCATTCTTTTTGTTTTCCTTTTTCATGTGAGAAATATTTCTTTGGTTTTCTAGGGTTTGAGGTGGTGAAGAAAAAATGGCAGCAGATAAGGAGGGATGTAAAATCAATGTGGATACACACAACACAAAATCAGAGGATGTGAAAAATATTGGGGCTCAGCAGTCAAAAGGCCCCTAGGGTAGCATCTAGGGAACATTCACTAGTGTGGACGGCTTGGATTGAACAAGTACAGTACTTTTTTCATGGTTGTTGCAAGCATTATTGTTGTTGGTGCTATTGGTTGGGTTTCTCTTTTAGTTCAAAAGCCCTCCAAGAAGCCTCCTTCTGAAGTTGCCAAAACTAGTACGGGTAACCATAATTGAACCCTCACCCTAACCCTAATGGATCGATAACCCTAATTGAACACTAATGTACACTAAAAGTACCCTAACCCTAATTGAATCCAAAACCTAATCCTAGCTCTAAGCCTAATTGAACTCTAATTCTAATTCTAACTATAATTGATGCCTAACCCTATGTTAACCTAACCCTAATTGAATTCTAGCATTTATCATAACAAAATCTAATTGAATATTAACCCTTTTTAACACTGATTCTAACCCTAATTAAATCTTAATTAAACTGTAATTACAGCCTAATCGTAATCCTAACCCTAAACCTAACCTTGCTCGCAACCTTATTTGAACCTCAATTGTAATCATAACCTCAAGCTTAATCATAGAACAGTAACCCAAAACATAACCTTAAGTCCACACTAAACCTAATTGAATTATAACCTTAACCCTAATTTAATCATAAACCTAATTCAACCCTAACTATATCCATATCCCTAACCCTAATAATAACCCTAATTAAACCCTAATTATAATCCTAATTGAACCTTAAACCTAATCGAATCATAACCCTTACCCTAAAACTTAATTGAATTGTAACTGTAATTGAACGCTAACCTTAATTGTAGCTCAAACCCTTATCATAATTGAATCGTAAACATAGTTAGACTCTAACAACCTTAATTTAACCCCATATTTAAATCTTTGTGAAATATATCTATTTAATATTTCTTATTCATTTATATTTTAAATATTTGATTTACTTATCCATCTTTTAATTTATCTATGTTAAAGATTTTCAAATCTTTATGATTTATCTTTCATTTGTCTTTGTGAACAAATCTTTACATTTGTTTATTTAATCTTTTAATTTATTTATCTATTTGATCTTTTAATTTTATTTTTATTTTGATTTATTTAATTAATCTTTTAGTTTAGTCAAATATGTTATTTATATTTTAGCTTTGTTTTCTTTATTTGATATTATTTATTTAAATTTTATCTTTGATTTATTTATTTGATCTTTTAATTTATCATGGTAATGAATATCAAGTCTCTTTGATTTATTTATATATGGTAAATATTCTTAAATATTTGAAATTTATTTTGATTTTCTCTCAAATATCTTTTAGTTATTTATTTGATCTTTGAATTTATTTTTTATCTTTTCTTTATTGATTTTATTTGTTAACTTATTTTTATTTTTATTTTTATTTATTTATTTTATATTTTGATTTATCTCTATAAATATTTTCAAATCTTTGTGATTTATCTTTTATTTTAATTTTTTGTTTGATGGAACCTCATTAATTTTTATTAATTTGTTTGATCAAATCTTTTTTGACTTTAATTTATTTGATCAAGTCTTTGTATCTTTGATTTATTTGTATATTTTATTTATTTTGATCTTATTTGTGACCATATATCTATATCTTTTATTTATTTATTCTTTGATAATCAGTCATTAAATAATCAATAAATGCTTTAATTCATATCAATTAAAAAAATACGTCCATATATTTAAACTGATTAATATTTACAAGCTAAAAAGTTTCCACTGTCCAATCTAACAACCACTAAATTGCTTGAACATCTATTTGAATAGCAGTTTCATCAATCATCTTTAATTTACCATATATAGATAAAATTAAGAATATTGAAAAATAGAAATAATCTATCTGAAAATATGTTATTGCACTTACTAATAAGTATTGACATCCTTGATTTTTGCATATTTTGTTCAAATACTCCGTTTCTCCAACTCGTTGACAAAACAAATCGATCTAGTAATTAAAGCTAAGTTAATAGAAAATACAGATTTGAAATGGTTGTTGTCATAATAAAATAAAAGTTCTTATTTGTGGTGGGAGTCATCCTCGTAAAGGGCAAGCAAGGATGCAACAGAGGCTATGGTCAAGTGAATGGTAAAGGCCATGCTAGTGATGCTCCGCAAGTAGTTATTGTATCTCTCAACAAATTTGCCTCATCAGCCATTAAATTTATTTATCATTGTTGATATTCTTCACCCCTCAAAATTAATTTTTAAGATATAAAGGTTAGTTTTTATTTTTGATTGGTAAATGTTTTTGGAGAGGCTATATGTTGAACCAATATTTTAATCAAATTTTGATTCTTGGTGTGGCTTCACAATATTTGAGCTCATGACTTTTATCCTCCTTATCAATGTTGCATGCCATTTCATGTTATTTGTTGTATTTCATAACCACAAATAAATTAGAAATAGGATTTAGAAATATAAAATAAAATTGTGGAGTAGTGATTTTTTAAGAAAAGTAATCTTAATCCTAGTTAATGATGGGGTTTTAAGAGTTTGTAACAACTTCAAATAAGTTAATTTCTTATTTGTTTGCAAAATATAAGTGTAATTATTGACTGACACATAAAATTGTTGTATGCATTCTCCATGAGACCACAAGATTAATGTCTCTTTTTGAGTTTCATTTGTGATACATTTGCAACTCAATTCAAAATTTCATCTTATTTTTTAAAGTTTGTAATTATGAGTAAGTATAAAAATAAATAAATATTTTTTTTATATAAAATTCATTTCTTAGAATGAAAAAAAGGAACTATAATAATTACCCTTGAAATTTAGGAAAAAATTGAAGTTGTTAATCTCAATTTGAAATTTTGAAGTGATTATAAGTGTCAATTATTTTAAAGCTCTTATTACTTCAATGACTTACCAAAATTAAGATAATTCCAATAGTGTGCTTGATGCATATTTAGTTTATAATACATCAGTGATCTCTAAATTGTTTGAATGGATAATATTTCTTCCTGTAATATTTAGAAACTTCAATAGAGATTTTAGTTCAACAAACAAATCAGGATATATATAAGTGAAGTGGATAGCCATGAGTGAAAGTGAATTCATATCGATAGCTGGTGCTGCTGTTGGATGCCACACGAAACTAAGAGCAAAATGTATATTGCCATGAAGGCTGCTGCAATTAAGGAAACAATTCAATAGGCACACCCTCAACTACCCCGTTCAGCTAAAATAAGACTTCCCCAAATAAACAAATAAATGGATGACATTTATTAGCTGTGTATGATAAAAAAAAAAAACGTCCACCATAATAGCACTCCTTGAAGTTACTTGGGGGATCACGCCAATTTAACTATGCTCAAGTCTGCACGCCATATCTTTTGGAAAATTTAACACAGTTCGGTAGTTAAGAAGTGGGTGGGCATTTATATTTTGTACTCAGGAAATTTTTTTTTTTTTAAGGGTACATTTCCCAAGGAGAAAAAACATTGCCGTTCAATTTGCATCATGCATTCGCAAGAGCTTAGTTAATGTGGGCAGGTATAAGTTGACGTGTATATCTGTTGATAAAATTTGGTTATTTTTAACATCATCTAATTGGTTATACAGTAAAATATATGTCTTGGTCATACCACCGTACAAGTTTAAGTAAGGGATTTCAACTTGGGGAAGACAATTATTGTCACTACTTATTCCCGCGACTTCATCCACCAATACTTATCCACATACGAATATTTAAAGTATTATCCCTTTGTATTGGTAGGTTGTAACCCTCTTAATTCTTTAGCGCACATGTTAATCTTTTAATGAAAATTAAATGAACTGTTAGTAAACAACTATCTCTTGTAAGTTTGTCCTGTTTGTATTATGTATCTCTATAAACTTGATACCCTTCGTTCCCAATCTGCTCCTTTCATGTCTACCGGCTTTGCTTCGCCTTAAAAAATTCGCTGAGCTAAATGTGCAATAAAAACCATTTAAGAAATATAATGATATAAATCTGATTATATAGATGAGTTCAGAAATCTAAAATCAGTAATAAGTAAATTGTTTTTACTTTTCAATATACGAGAGCTGTGTGAAGCCCTAAAGACACATCTAAGCTGATTAGCATAGTTCATCTATAAATAAGGAGGAAAACAAAAAAAAAATAAACAACAAGAATTATGCAAGACCAATATTCAAAAGCATGTTTGAAGGATCTGAAACTATCATATGAATTACATACAAAAAAAAAATGCCAGAAAATATTAAGCAGCCCTTCGTACACATCGCCAAAACCTCCATGCCCAAATTTCTTCTTTTCGCTGAACTTCATTGTGGCTGCTTTCAGCTGGCTGTATGTAAATCTTTCATAGCCATAGACATCATCACAGTGTCTATTTATCTGGTCATACATCTGCTCCAAAACTCGCCTCCTAATGTATACCCAATAAAGAAGAGCGTACAACACCATGGCTACAACAAAAGACATAAATAATTACACTCGAATAATCACTGGTCAACATTACTCACCATTCAACTAACAACCTCAAATCAAAAGCATTTACATTTTTTACGCTATTTTTGTGGATGAGATCTTGGTTAGGTCTTCGAAAAGAGTGGTGAGGACACAGGGCATGATGGTCAAGACTATCTCACGAGAGATGAACAGCAGAAAAAAATCTAGAGACAACCAAGAGCGTACCCATTACAAGAGCATTCTCAGCCTCCACAACCGCCTGCAATCGCTCAGCCGCTTTGGAAAACTTGATGAAGCTCTAGTCGCAACTCGTCAGGAACTCTCTCAGCCATTGTCATCATGTTGGAGGGCAATATCCATGGATCAAACAAAAACTGAAGGGTTGTTACTTACCAAGAATAGTCGTTGCAGCAAATGACAACTTTGAGATTTCTTTTCTTCCCTGCTACGGACCTTAGCTAATTGATTGATAGCTACTCCATAGTGAATGGGATGGCTTCAAGCAAGACTTTATTGAGACATGTCTTAGAAATATTTGAATATCAAACTTTACCCACACCCTCTCCTCATCAATGCACCTTGTCTCCTACCATCATCGTCGTACGTTGTCTTCTTCATTTTATATGGTGGCCACCATGCCTCATGAAAATCCCACCAGAATAGTCTAATCCGGCATCCGACATAGCCGATGTTTTATTACATGGGAAACCCCACTGGGATCTCCCTGCGGCGTCAGACTCTTGGAAATGTCGGTGGGGTTCCCCCACGTAAATAGCCTATTGGCTAATTATGATAGTTTTTGATATATATGATGCACTTTGCATGTTAAGAAAATTATGCAGGATATTTGTGGTATTGATATGTCACCTGAAAGAATCAAAGATTTTATATAAAGTTTGTTTTGTGAACCTTCTAACGGAAATTTATTTTATTTAAAATCATGTATTTCTGGAGAATGTGATAGATGTACTAACTTTTCATTATTAGGAGAATGTATGCATGAAAATAGTTTAAATGAATTTGGACAACAATTAGTAGATGTATTTAAAAATTTAAAAATGTTGAGTATTCTTTAAAAGATGGAAAAACTAGAAAACGTTGTGAGCTAATTATGGAAAAATTTACTGTGCATGAATTTATTAAAGAATTTAAAGATAATATTGTACCTAAATATGTTCAACACTCTTAGTATGCTCATTGGCTTGATAATCAATTTCGTTTGTGTAAAAACACATTCCCAATTGGAACTATATTGTCAGTTGTTGATTTTGCTAAAAATTATACTCTTGCTCCACAAGAATAAATTCAATCACAGTATTATAATTTAGTGCAAGTAGCTATTTTTGTTCATATTGTTTATAAGCATGCAGATGATAGTAGATAAGATAATAGAATTTTTTTGAGAGAGTACCATTTTTATGTAAGTGATAATCGATTACATTCATCTGAGTTTGTTCAATATTGTTTTGATATATTTTACAAAAATTTAAAAGAAAGAGGAATTCAATTGCTAGAACATCTCATATGGTTCGATAATTGCATGGGTCAATTCAAAAATGCTAGGATGTTTTATTGGTTTTGTAGAGTTCATAAGGAAAATAATATCCAGCACATATGGAGTTTTTTTGAAGCCAATCATGGTAAGGGAGAACACAATGGAGTAGGTGCATGTGTGAAAAGAGCTGTTGCTAGAAAGCAACTAAAATTTGAGGATGCTACAAAATCTAGAGATGCACATGCAATTGTAGATTGGTGCAATACCAAATTATCTATAAGAATAAGTGAGAGCTCAATAATTCACCGTTTCTTTTGGTTAGTTGAAGAAAATGATATTTTTTCTCAACAAGATTGTGAAACAATTAATGGATCTGCAAAATGGAATTCATTTAAGAGTTCGAATGCAAACACATGGACAATATGGACAAGGGAGTTGGCATACTTTTGTCAATTTTGTATTGCAGGTGATTGGGAGGCTTGTGAAAATATGGAATGGGTTGAGCAATGGCAACAAAGAGCCTTAACACCTACAACAACACATGTTCAACATGGAACAATAATTGAAGATAATCAAGCATTCACATCAAATGATTATGATCATGTTTTTGATCCTGTACAAGAAGATACACTATTTATTGAGATGAATTTTATATGTATGCATGTTTATATAGATGAATTAAATATAAGTTGTTCTCTTTATTGAATTTTTTTATTTTTGTAGGACATGTGTATGTTGTTGTTGCACCCGAGGGGAATGAAGAGGAGACATAGTACTGGTTGGCTAGATGTGTTGAGAGAAAACATAAGTTGGTACATCCTAGAGTGGATGATGATAACTTTGAGTATCCAACTGGTTCAATCGTTGTTGTTGGCACCTGGCTTCGAAAATATTTGATAAGAAATAATGACTTGCCTGCATTTGAAAATTATGAAAGACACAAGAATATTATACATTATTCACATTTGATTTTGGCAACCAATATAAAACTAGTTAGATATCAAGTGAGGCCTGCTAATAAAGTTTTATGGACACTTTCAATGGATGATCATGAGACAATCATAGATGCATTACAAAAGAGAGAGGATGCAGATGGTACAACAGAGTAAATAAATATTGGTAAGTATATCTAGTTGTATGTATATATATTTATTTGATATATATATATACATATATATTTGTCTTTAAATTCATTTCCTAATTAAAGTTTTATATAATTGTTTTGTTTTAGGTCTCCCTTGATACTAGATTCTTTACAAAAAAGAGACGTGATGCACTCTTATTACAATGGAATTCGAATCTAGAGACAGGTAACTATATATAGTTGTAGATACATTTAGTTGAGAGTATAAATATAAAACTAAATTTAATTCATTGTCATTTTAGAAAATTTTTATAATTGATTTCATATCCCCTTAAGCCATTCTCTTAAAACCCCTTAAGCCATCCTCTTATGTACCATTAATCGATCCTCTTGCATCCCCTTTAAGTCTCTCTATTAATTCCCCTTAATTCATTCTATTAGGACCCCTTAATCCATATCCTTGTATACCTATCCTTAATCCATCCTCTTGCATCCCCTTAAGTCACTCTCTCAACACCCCTTAAGCCATCCCCTTAAGCCATCCCTTTCAGTTCAGGGTTTAGGGTTTCTAGGGTTCATGAGTTGCTTAGAATAACTAACCTATAACTAATTCTCTCAACACCCTCTTGAATCCCCTTAATCCATCCTCTTATGATCACACCCCTAAGATTCAAGGTTCATCTCCTATTTAATTTAGGTCACATGGTTTAGGGTTTAGGGTTTCTAGGGTTCATGAGATGCTTAGAATAACTAATTTAGATGTTTAGGGTTTCTAGGGTTCATGAGATGCTTAAAATAAAAAATTTATATGGATTAATGGTTTAGGGTTGATCTTCTAGGATTTAGGTCACATGGTTTAGGGTTTAGGGTTTCTAGGGTTCATGAGATGCTTAGAATAACTAATTTATATGATTTTTAAGGGTTTAGGGTTGATCTCCTAGGATTTAGGTCACATGGTTTAGGGTTTAGGGTTTCTAGGGTTCATGAGATTCTTAGAATAACTAATTTATATGGATTAATTGTTTAGGGTTGATCTCTTAGGATTTAGGTCACATGGTTTAGGGTTTAGGGTTTCTAGGATTCATGAGATGCTTAGAATAACAAATTTATATGGATTAATGGTTTAGGGTTGATCTCCTAGGATTTATGTCACATGGTTTAGGGTTTAGGGTTTCTAGGGCTCATGAGATGCTTAGAATAACAAATTTATATGGACTAATGGTTTAGGGTTGATCTCCTAGGATTTAGGTCACATGGTTTAGGGTTTAGGGTTTCTAGGGTTCATGAGATGCTTAGAATAACAAATTTGTATGGATTAATGGTTTAGGGTTTAGGGTTTCTAGGGTTCATGAGATGCTTAGAATAACTAACTTATATGGATTAATGGTTTAGGGCTGATCTCTTAGGATTTAGGTCACATGGTTTAGGGTTTAGGGTTTCTAGGGTTCATGAGATGCTTAGAATAGATAATTTATATGAGTTTTAAGGGTTTAGGGTTAATCTCCTAGAGTTTAGGTCACATGGTTTAGGGTTTAGGGTTTCTAGGATTCATGAAATGCTTAAGCCATGTCTTAGGGTTCATGACATGCATCCCCTTAATCCACCCTCTTACACCCTTTAAGACATTCTATCAACTCCCCTTAATCCACGCTCTTGTATCCTCTTAAGACATCCCTTTAAAGGACCCTTAAGTCATATCCTCTTAAATGTACCCTTAATCCACAATATTACACCCCTTAAGTCACTCGCATAATTCCCCTTAAGCCATCCTCTTAGGACCCATTAAGCCATATACTAGGGTTCATGACATGCATCACCTTAATCCACCCATTTACACCCTTTAAGACATTCTATAACCTCCCCTTAATCCACCCTCTTGCATCCCCTTAAGACATCCCTTTAAAGGACCCTTAAGTCATATCCTCTTACATGTACCCTTAATCCACAATCTTGCATCCCTTAAGTCACTCACATAATTCCCTTTAAGCCATCCTCTTAGGAACCATTAAGCCATACCCTAGGGTTCATGACATACATCCCCTTCATCCATCCTATGACAAACATCATTTGAATTTGTATGGAATTTATAAGATCCAATTTTGTAAATTTTACTATATATTTACTTAAATGACTCAAAAAAATTATAGAACTACTTAGTTACATTAATTATTTTTGTAGGTTCTCATCAAGTCGATCTACCATGCGATTGTCACTGAAAAATTATTTTATCGAGAGACTATGTAAATACCAATTTTTGGTCTTCACGTAAAAGTTGATAAGCTAAATAATTGGATATAAATGTGCACACATATGTTTCATCATGTTGTATAGTTTTATGATCTTCAATGAACTTATTAGTAACTTTTTAAATATATCGTTCCAATTTTATAGATTATACATTTCATATAATTGTTCAAAATATTTTCTAGAATTGAAAAATAGTTAAAATTACTTGCCCTTAATTTATTATGAATATAATCTAAACTATTTAAGAAATATTTTAATTTTTCACCTTTAACCATGTGATAAATTATATATTTATGAAATTTGAGTATAGAGATAAGAATTTATATAGTGCATGTATTACTTGAAAATTAGATAAAATATCTAGACCTACATATGTATGAGTGCATTATAATCATCAAAATGAAAATAACATGATCATAATTGACGGCATATATATAATCATCACATTAAATTCATATGATATAAATAAACACAACTATGTATATGTCAAGTCCAACACATAAAAGTTTAAATACTCCTCTTTGTTCCAAGTCGATTATATGTACCTGCATCATGTTGTAAAAGAGTACAAGAAACTTGAAATTAGATTTAAATTTATTTATAAATTTTGATATAATTAAACATATTTAAACCTGAAAATATAAAATTTTGGATAAAAAATAAAAATTTAATTAAATATCTAGTAAATACAATAAAAATGATTTTTAGTACATGCATAAATTACCATATGATCATGTGAATCTACTAGAATTTTTTTTTCAACGGTTAGCATAACAGTCACTTGAGAAGATCCAAATGCCTGATCTACTATATCCTACATATTCATATAAAGCAATCAATATGTTAAAGCCTCGAATATATATATATATATATATATATTTAAAAGATCCATAAAAATTGTTTAGGATATTTAGTAAAGTTTACAACCTCAAATGATATGACCTCAAGATCAAACACTTGAGATTGCCCATGCATAAATGTTGATGATTTCTCAGGTGCACTAGTGATGGGTATCTCATGAAATCCCTACATATAGATGTACAACAATTTGTATAGATCATTCACGCATGTGTATGTAAATGTAAAAATTAAATTAGATATATGATGTGTATTTAATTCAAACTTAACAAGATTTTTGAAAGAACACACCCGAGCTGATGATGACTCAGGAGCGCTCACCACAACTTGTGGTTGGTCAGCACTAGGTGCACTCATCTGACCTCCCTGCATCTAGATATAATATATATCAGTCACACATCATGTGTACACATTCAAAATAAATTAGATATATATCCACACAAACTTTAAATTTAATATATATTGGTTTAAGTACCTGACCAAAAGGTGAGCCCATTTCTACAACACTCGACATATAGACACAATCATTTTGAGTTTTAGGCATTGTCTAATCATGCATCTACACCAAACACTTATTGAATTAATAGTTTATTATATATATAATTTGATGTTATTATTTAAACATGAATTTGGCACATTCCAAAAAAAAAAAAAAAATTAAGTTCAATAGATGAACATACCTATGTATGATGATGCTTAGAATATAGTAAATCCATAAATGACTCTGTCTCAGATGCATGTGACTCACCTGAAGTGGATTCCTGATTATTCCTATTGCTCGAGCCTCCATGCTCTCTATTGACCACTTTAGCCGTCACGTGTGAAGTTTGATGAGTGAGATGTCCTGAAAGTGAACTCAATGCTTCTAATGTCGATAGCATGGTCTACTGCTGAAATGTAGTAGGAACACCAAGAGAAGGAGGAAGAGCAATAGGATAAATTGGAGCACATCGCTGAGGATCAACATGTGCTCCTAATCTATGTTGGGGCATGCCACGCCCAGCTCCCTAAAATGACCTCATATCAAAATAGTTGGGTTGTAAACCCAACTCAAACTCTGCCCATAACTTTCCCAAAAAGTATAGGGGCACCTCAAAATTTCCATGTGGTGGAGTATCAAACACCATCCACCATCTATCCCAAAAATGTGTAGCTATCTGGGGGTGCCTACACCATAAAATTGAAATTCGTTTTTTGGTGGGTGGAATTGGTTGGCTAGTTTGGGGGTTAAAAAATACTGGAACATGGCTTGTTTGGTAATTTGAAGGTCATTAATTTCTTTATAAGACAATCCATCTGCATAGAATTGTCTCCTCTCTTCTCTCCATTGATGGAACCTATCTAGGTCTACATCAATAGATCGAATAGAATCGACAATAGTTTGCATCGTAGATGCAAACCATGCAAGATGGGGGGGAATTATAGGCTCATTTTTTATTAAATCTATATTTTCTTGAATCACCATAAGATTTTCCCTAATGCTCTCTCTCAATTGATCCTGGTCTACTATAGGGGGTGGGGGGTTAGGAGGTGGATGGTTTGGAGGCATGGGGTTTTCTTGTGGTGGTGGGTTTGGATCTATGGGATTTACATGAATTTGCGGTTCATGCATAAAATCCTCTATGCTAAATAGTGGATCCATGTGAATGTACAACCAAATGGCAACTGCACATGTTAAACAATTAAAAAATATATATCAACAAACTAATTAAATAATGCACACAATTTGAAAGAACTATTTAAAAATCACATTGAACATGTACAAGTTCAAAATACAATTCATTTGAAGACCATTCGATTTATAACATTAAAAAATCCATAATGTTCATTAAAAATCCATAGCATGTACACATTAAATTTTCTAATTTAAGTTTGTAAGTTTTAAAAATTTCAAGTTTGTGGTTTACAATTTGAGTTTTGGGTAAGGGCTTGTGTTCATATTTTAGAATGTAGGGTTTAGTGTCTAGGGTTTTCTTGATTAATGATATGTGATTATGTATTGTTTGGAGTTTACATATAGTTAAGATATCTCTAAGGTTTTATGGTTTAGGGTTGATAGATAGGATTATATGGCTCATGATGTATACATATAAGGTTGTAGACATCTATTTCAAGGTTTGGGGATTTTGAGCTATATATGTATATTAGAATAACAATAACCATTAAGATCTAGAAATTAAAAAAATTGGTTATAAGGATACATTTAAACATATTAAGGATACATTTAAACATATAATAATAGAAACATAGGAATCATGGTATTTGAAAAGGGGAAATGATAATAGGAGTTAGCATAGAACACGAAATATTGTTCATGGGAGAGACATAAAAGGTATGAGAATTATATTTATTATTTTAAAAATAAAATTATTAAACAATAGTATAGTATGAAACTAAAGGATGCAAATAAATTAAAATTATATTGATTGAAAGTAATAATTATGCAAGAAATAAGGAAGCCAAACTTCCAATTTGGTAGGGTCAAATCCAAGAACTTGCAACCCAATCCTTCACCAATTACAGAATTTAGATTTATACAATTTAATTTCTTGATTTTTTTTTAATTTTGAGTCATAATAATGAAGGAAACTATAGTTTGATGTTCTAGGACCCCCTTTGACAAAATGGTAACAATCGACCTAGATTATGTTGAATCAAGAGTGAAGGAAATGAAAATTCAATATGTTATGACTAAAATTCTATGGTTGTTATAACAAATTGAGGGAAATGCATTGTCTTGTGATACCTCACAATTATCATTACTAAAAATCAACTTTGTTGATCACACCTAAAGACCCTATTGTTATATAAGTTTGTAAATAAACTCTTTGAAAACTAAGATTGTGAGAAACATAAATTGAAGAAATAAGACTAAAACCCTATGTGTTTTAAAAAGTTCCACTAGTATTCATGATTTTTAAATCCTTATGAAACCATAAAAAACCTTAGGTACCTAAGTACGGGGATATTGGCTCAAATACACAGTTTCAAATCTAAAAAACTACTAGAGTATGGATTTTAATGACAACAAAACCCTAGAATAGAACAACCTTTACAAACATCATAAAAAAATTGAGGGAAATTCTCTATGATTTAGGGTGTAATGGGCCCAGTATATATGCACATGATATATTTTTTTCAAGGATTTTTTAATATATATTGATTTAAATTGTATGCATCTGTGCATATGTATTTGTTAATGAATTTGTTTCATCCTCTTAAGTTGTGTGCTAGTTTAAGAACAAGTTGAACATATTGAATATGCTGATCTAAACAACTTGAATATGTTTAAGAAAAAATTCAAGAACACATAGAAGAACAAGTTGAACAAGAACATGTTAAATAATAGACTAGAAAAATTATTTTTAGAGATGCAAAATTGAAGAATTCAGTTCAAGAAGACATTGCTAATAGATTTATTTTTCAAGTTTAAGATAAAAAATTAATGGATATAGATGAGGAATTTTTTTAAATATGATTTCATCTAGGGATATGTTGCCTTATATTAGAATTTCTATCACACTAATTCTAACTTGAACCATAGATGAGCTAATTATAACTTGAACCCTAATTGTAATTAAATCGGGTATCATAACCTTATTTGAACACTAACCCTAAATACATATAAACCTTTTAATCATAACCCTAATTAAATATTGATTGAATGTTTAACTCTCACAAAAATTACAACCATAACCCTAGACTCTTATTTTAATTTTGACCCCAATCCTAGAACCCTACACCAATTGAACCCTAATAGAAGCAAGTAATTGAATTCTTTAATATTAAACAAGTAAACCTAATCATAACCCTAATTGTAATTTTCAAATGTAACTATAATATATATTAAAGTTTAACCCAAACCCTAATTGTACCCTAGCTTTAACCTAATATTAACCTAAAAATAGGGTTTTAGTTTACATTTTCTAGGGTTTTAGTTTACGTTTTCTAGGGTTTAGGTCTAAGGATTAATGGTCTAGGTAAATTAGTTTTTTTAGGACCAATGTTTTTTAGAACCTACGGTTTAGGGTTTTCAAATTTCAAAATTAAATGTGTCGAATTTAGGAATTTTTTTTTGGTTTTCAATTTAGAATTTTATGTTGTTTGTTTCATTGATGTTTTCGGTTAATTAAATGCAGTTTAAAAACTATTAAATATTAAATTAAAACAAACTAAAAAAAATAAACTAAATAGCAATTATAAAACAAAAATAACTAAATAGCAACTATAAAACAAAAATAACTAAATAGCAATTATAATGCAAAAATATTGTAGAATTCAACCAACCTGGAGGTCGTTGAGGTCAGGTGTGTCGACGGGAGGAGGTGGCAGTGAAAATTTGGAGAAATATGACCCTCCAAAAAGCATACGCGATCTGCTTCTACATCTGGCCCACAAAACTCATCTGTGAAAATAATTTTCACACTCGCTTATTTAAAAAATTAAATAGTTTTTAGAAATGCATACGCATTTCATAACGCATACACATTTCAAAATGAGTATGCGTTTTAGGTTCATGTACCCGAATCGTAATGCGTACACATTATGGATTTAGGATTGGGTACCTGATCCATAAAACACATACGCATTCCGTGCAAGAAATTTTTTTTGGGCTAAAACTTCCCCTCTTCGTGGACCCAACTTCTTGCACTTACTCATCATCATAACATCAATATTAGAAAAGAGAGTATCGTAATCATCCCAGCAACCTAAGCTGTCAACTGATAAGTCTAAAAATGGTGATCAACCACCAACACAATCTCAAGGTACATAGTATATAATAAAAAGTTCCAATACAGAGGAAGCTACTCGGTATCAGTTAGAGGACACTCCTCTAGGTCCTCATCTGAGTCTACAAAAACCTTTTTGGAGGATGAATGATTTGCTCGCAACCACTCCTTTTCCTTACTAGATAAGCTAGGTACGTTGGGTCCACACCCCAACGACCAATCATGAACTGCCGAAGGTTTCTTGGCTCCAACAGTATGGTTGGATTCTCCAACCTTCTTTCCCCCTTCTATCTTGATTTGAATGAGGGCAGGGATAACTTTAAGAAACCCCCCCCTCGGTGAAGGTGTAAAATCTTGGCGAATCCTTCCTTTTTTTTGAAAAATAAAATAAAATTCCTGGCGAATCTATACACATTATTAAAAAAAATTGTAAAATCCTGGTGAATCTATACACATTATTAAAAAAAATTATAAAATCCTGGCGAATCTTAATGAATAATTGGTAAAAATAAAAATCACTAAAAATATTAATTGCAATGGCTAATCTCTCCTTTAAAAATTTGCATAGTTGATCGGTGCAGTTCCCCCATATATTTTTGTTTTTTGTAATATTGAAGTAGGGGCCCGGGGGTGGTAGCCACCGACAGGGTCAAGGCGCAGTGCCCCTTGTGGGGGTCAAGGCACAGCGCCCCTTGTGGGGGTAAAGGGGGCAAAGCCCCCTTGTGGGGGTTAAGGGGCAGAGCCCCTTGTGATAGGTTTTCTAGCTAATCGTGTGACCCAAAACAAATTTCAAGCCTCAGCAAGCCTTTTAAAAGGCACATGTGTATTAGGCCACGGAATCAACTCACAGCCATCCGATTAAAAATCTAATCAATGGAAAGAGATAAAATGCATATTCAAGGCTAAGCCACTAAAGTAACCCTAAAATTAAATAGTATTTTATTATTAGTGGCGATATTACCCCAAAATTGATTGGAGGAATATAATAAAACTGGCGAATATAATTAAATTTTTAATTATGGTATAAACTACTAGCGAATAATTTCCAATGACACATTGTTTACATGGTGAATTAATCAAGACAAAATTAATTATTTATAAAAACTTGGTGATTTAGTTTCCTTTTTAGCTTGCACTATTCACCATTTTTGGAGGTCCCGATTTCTATTATTTGCCAATTGGTGAAGATTCGCCACTAAAGTTTTCCTTGAATGAGGGCATGACCAAAGGTCTCCTCATCGGAAACATCCTCTAGCGACTAAGATAACTACACCCTTTTTAACCCCATCTTCTCAAGGTTTTTCCCTCTACCTCTTGAGCTATTCTATGAACCCTAACGTTCCTCACATTTTATCCTGTGAGTACTTAGAGACGACAAATTCTGGTTGTTGGCTCTGCAGCCACCACCTCGACCTCTTCCATGGTCATGACCCCTACCACTAGGCATCCTACACACACCACCAAGGATGCCTAATGGTAGGGGTCATGATGAATACAACACCAGCTCAAGACCATGGATGCCTATGACAAAAAACACTATTTAATACATCATAAGCACAAAATTCTAGGTTAAAAAACACTTTTTCCATATACGCACACAAACTTACATCACCAGAAGTCACATCAAAATTCAGCACAAAGGTCCATAATGCACCCTTGGTAGGAATAATATCAGTGCATTGCACACTACACCAAGGGTCCTATCCTTTCCACTAGTTTTTGCACCATTAAACCTACACCACCTAGTGACCAACTTCGAATTGTTAAATGAGAACGATAGGGGCTAAAGACCTAACTCAAGAATCTAAATGCAAGGTTAACGTAGTGGCCTCAATTATCCTAGAGTACCCAACATTTGATAACCTGGCTCTAATACCAAGCTGTAACACCCCACTGTGCGAACCCTAAAGGACAACTAATACCAACAATTTTTGTATAATTTTTTTTATTTAAAGAAAAACATTACGCAAGATGAACATGAACATTCATTACACATAAAGCAACTAAAAAATTATAATATCAACTATGTCACCTAGGGTACACGTTACGACATTACGAAACCTAAACTCAAACCATAACGATAACAAAAGAACCAAGATTACATTGTAAACCATCAATAAGAAACATTCACAGATAACATAATGATAAAATACAACCATCCATCATCAATAGAGATGAAAATAATACATACATCATTTTATTATATTTCAATTCATAGTACAACATTGCAATTGTGGAGCATATTTCCATAGATAGAACACATCATGGATACAATAATACATTACATAATGCTTCCCTTATATCAATGGGAAGAGTACATAAAGTACAATAATAATGCACCAATGAAGAATAAGGTACAAAGCATAGGACAATCTTCAACCAAGTGAAGCTCTAGAACTCTACCTCTGCTTTTGCATCACAAACACAACCTGGGAACCCAATGGAGTGCATAGCACATTCCATCAGACCATGTGGACCCGAAGGTCCACCCCCCATCCTAAGAGATGACAAGAAAGGTCCCACATCCAAACAAAGGTCAAGCAGACAAGGCTAACACAACACCAACATAAAACAACATCAAACAAATATAAACAACACTCCTAGAGGCAACCAAACAAGGGAAAAATAAATGGGTATTGTAGGAGAGTGTCATAACATGGCCTTACATGGATTATCCAGACAACCTATCACAAGTTTTTGCCTCTATCTATGGTTCTCTTGACTACCTTTCTCAAGGCTTCACTCCATAGGGTGACTCATGTGGAACCACTTACCTTTTGTGAGGACAAGGCAGTGATCTTACCAACCAGGTCTTCTCATCCCATCCTTAACCTATGAAAGTACTAATGATATGGTTGAGGCACATAATTAATCTTGTTTAGTTATTAATTACCCAAAACCCACCAGTTCATTAATTAAATTATCACTTGTTAAGGAAACTCTTCCATGGGTTACCTTGATAACCCCTTTGTGCATCAACCCCCATGAAGAGCCACTCCCTACGAGTACCCAAACCAAAACACACAAGGGTTGTACCTCATATCACATAAAAAAATCAAGGAGTACATATCACACAACATGCGAGGAAAGAACCATCTCATAAACCCATTCCATATCACTGAAACAAGAACAAAGGAGGTACCACCCACAAGAACTCAAAATCAGAAATAGGATCAATGAATCACAAAGGTCCAACCATGAAAAATTAATATAATTCAAGTTTCTCCATTGCCTCTGGAAGCCTAAAATACCAAAAATCCACAAACTCCTACTGAAGGTAATTCAAACTCTTTGGGTTCCCAACCATCTCAAAATATGACTACAAGAAAATCTTAACACAAGAGAAAGACTCACAACATGGAACCACAAATTGACTACATAAAATTCACAATTGAAAAATGACAAGTGAAGAATAAGAGTGGCTACATTATAATGAGATCTTCAAACTCAATCAATGCTAATATAAACAAATCCATACAAATCAATCGCAATAATCCATATCAACCTTAAATTCCAAATCAACTCAACATGAAAATTCAACCACCATAATCCATCGGGAAAACAACCCACTAATTACTCAAAATTCTTACAATTTGACTATTAAACAACAATCACAATCACAATAACCAAAAAGTAAATTAACTTCCATGGTCGCACACAAAATATTTACAAGGAAGAAAACAAACTTTTCAACCTTAGAAGAACACTATATAAACCAAACTCACAATCATTAAGCAATCATGAACAAGATATACCTAAAAAGGAACCACCAAATTATAATTCTTAAATTAAACCCTTCTTACATGCAATTATAGTTATCTCAAATTTCCTTCCCTTGCTAATTAATTATTTAAATACATAATCAACTCATCATTAAGAAAACTTCTTCCTCTTGCAAATTCAATATTCCTAATTCCATTATCCAATATACACAATATAAAACATTTAATTGCCATAGATAGATTCATTCTATTACAAAGGCCTTTGTTTAACTAAAATAATTAATCAAAATTATTTAACTAGATTTGCCTATTGCCTAAACACTACTAAATCCATTAATTGATTTTCTAATGACTTCCTAACTCATCTAACAAGCTTATCGGTTCAAACAGTTTTGTATTACCAACATAGATACTTCATAAATCAATTAATACTTCCATTTACTTAAACAACCCCTTTCAAATAACTAAATACAAGTAATTCAATTTTAACAATTCACTTAATTACCTAGATAAACCCAACAATACATCCTTGAAACATATTCCCTAATTCATATTACTTAATTCACCTAACTATGAGTAACACATTAACTCCATTCTCTTTATAGTAATATCCATCCAATTAGAAATTCTGATTTTGAAATCTTAATAACTAAATTAATTAGAATGCTCTTTCTCCACTATAATCTGAGGTAACCATTAAGCAACAAGCAATTGCTATATATAAAAAAAGATATTCTAATTAAATCTACCCACTATCTCTATTTAATTTCCAATCTATTATTAAATAACATTATGATCAAGATGACAGGAAATATCGGAACTTCCACATAAGGCCAAAACCAAATCCTAACATATTATCTATAAATAAAACTAATTTAGCTTCCCATTTAACCCACAAATCAATTGAAGAACTATTTAAATATTCCTTAAGCACTGCCTAATCATTTAACAATTCCAATACATTAATGTACGAAACCTGCATGCAATTATTTTAGACCAATAATGAAAATCATTTACTACATACCCCATCATTGTTATTGCAATTTACATTTACTTAAATACTCATTAAGAATTTGTACAAAATAATTAAAGAAAACAAGACACCACTTGTAGCAGAGTCAGTGGGGGCTTGGGGTTTGCATTCCTCGAGGTCATGGGTTTGACTCTACTTCATAGTGGGCAAGTTGTGGGTTAGTAAATAGTGTGCCAGTTCTTGCTCCACTAACCTGTGGTATAGGAATGGACTTTTCCACAAACATTTACTCTACTTCGTAGTGGGAAAAGTATATCTTAGTAAATTGTGTGTTAGTTCCTGCTCCACTGACTCATGGTATAGGAATGGACTTTGCCACAAATATTTTACATGAGTAGTAGGAACAAAGTACTCCAAATTAAGCTCTACAATTATTGTGAGTAGAGTTTGCAAGTCTAGTGAAAGTAGCAAGCAGGGGTGAGGTCCTTGTCTAGGTATCAAGCAAGGTGGAGAAGGGCATTCCGAGGAGAGATGGGCACCATTCGAATAGAAAGTAGGTCGAGGCGATGTGGCAAGCAATTGAAGCCTGACAAAAGGAAAGAGAAGCATCTCAAAGGGAAGCTCCAATAGGATGCCACATGGCGGCAGTCAGAAAGCTCCGAGCGATGCGCAAGTATCAATGTGCCAGGGTAGGAGAATTACGGTGAGAGGAATCAGTGTGGTGTAAAGGCTATTCTAAAATTTTGTGATCTATCAGGTGTGTGTCAAAGCCACGAGTAGCAGGAACAGAGTGCTCCAAATTAAGCTCTGCTATTAGTGTGAGTAGATTTTGCAGGCCTGGTGAAAGCACTAAGGGTTCGTTGATTTTTGGCATGATATGTGGGACTAAGGGTTTGCAAAGCTAATGTAAAAAATCATGAACAAATATGTTAGTCCTTTAAGTTTTTAAGGGTCAAAGTGTCACTAGAGTGGTGAAGGTTATCATGTATGGTCAAGAAAATTGTATGGGCTTGGGTTGTAGTTCATTTTAAGTGGCCACTAGGGATAACTTTAGTGGTGAATCTTCGCCAATTGGTGAATTCTAGGAATCTGGCAATTTGAATTTGGCGAATCTACCATATCTACAGGGTGTTCAAATCGCTAGAAATTCATGGACTATCGGTCCAATGCATGTCCATTTGCCAACAGTTTTTTTTATGAGGCATGTTTAGGCAATAAATTCACCATAACAAACTACGCATTTCCAATGCACCGATCAATATTTTCGCCTAGAATCCCGGGGAGCATGTCAAAGTCACCTACATATTCGCCAATACTATGAAAACAACATTATATGAAGACCCATTTCGCCAATTAAAATTTACAAATAGTTGCTTGTGAAGACCCATTTCGCCAATTAAAATTTATAAATAGTTGCTTATGAGGACCTATTTTGCCTTGAAAATTTCAAGGTATCGTTGTATAAGCATGCGGGATTTTCCAAATTTTTAACATACCATTTCAAAATCCCGCAGAATTCACCAAATATGGATTGATATAAATACAATTGAAACTGTTATTTGTTCTTACACATTTTGTTCGATTTCACACATTTTGTTTGGTTCTGAGGTTCTACTTCTCAATTCAGAAGTCAGCGAAAGCCAAAAACGTAGACTCAAAGGTGAGTGATCATTTCTTTATATTGTTATTAGTTATTAGACTATTAGTTATAATAATAAGATTTCTTTATCTGTTTTCCATTCTTGCTTCAGTCTTAAACATAATTTTAAGTAGGGAATGGGATCTATATTCTCTGTCGGTCTGTCCTTTCTAAACAAGAAGACATTTTTTCCAGCTTTTATTCAAAGTGAGATCAATATGTCGAGCAACAAGGGTAATACTCCTGAGCAGGCGGGTAATGAAGAGACTTGGAGGCCATCAAAATTCCCAAAATGGGGAGGTACCATATAGTCTTACTTTGGAATTGGCCAAGCTTATAATCCATCAGATCAAGGTGGAGCTACACCATCAACTCTTCCACCAAATATTATTGAAGATGGAGATACATCATCAAATCTTTTGCCATAGGAAGGTCAAGGTGAGATTGTCATTGTGTTAAATCAAAATGTATCAAATGAGGATGGCAATACCACAAAAGATGTTCCAAGGGATACCCTGGATAGCCAGAATGAGATAATCGACTTGGATGAGGATGATGTTGGTAGCAAGAAAAGAAAAGGCAAAGCAAAATTGGGGCATGAGTGTGAAATGACAAAGAATTTTCAAATTGGTTGGTTGTCGAAGTACCCATTCCTTGAACTAGTGGGGGTATCAAACGAAAACGATATTGAAAGGGCATCAAAGGTCAGAGGTAAGATTTGTAAATGGAAATGTGGAAGAGACAAGACAATGCAGCTAAAGCTTGACACTATAGAAAAGCAAATCGGCAAAGTTTACGAAAAACAAATTGTAGACAGAAAGGAACAATCAGTCATATGATGGAAATCAAAGGAAGAATGTCTTCATGTTAAGTATGCCGCAAATTATGGAGAGCATAACCATAGAATGTTGAAGATTAAAAAATGTGAAGGTACACTTGAGGCTCATTTTGGAAAAGCCATGGCAGCAGCAAATCTATCAAAAACTGTTCAGATGAGTGTTTTTTTTCATATTTTGTCTAGGGGGCATCCTATGACAAACTACCCAGAATATTTTGATTTATTATCTTATTTGAGTATTCCCCACTTTCCCTTCTCACATTGGTTAGTAAACACTGGATGGGAATGGGCGAACTGTCTTGCTGCAATGGAAAAGCAAGATTTAAAGGAGAAATTAAAAGAGTCAAATTTCATTGCATTATATTTAGATGAAGTTACTACGGTAGACAATACTTCTTGGGTTTGTATGCATTCGTATACTATAGAACAACATGTTCACCAAGCTCATCTTCTTTTTGTTCATAAAATGAAGGACAGTTCAACATCGCAAAATCTATTTGAACTAGTCAAGAAATCTTTGAATGAAATTGCAGGTATGGATGAATTGACAATTGCCAAAAAGCTGGTGTGTGTAGGAGTTGATGGAGCTACAGTGATGCAAGGTCAAAGGAGCGGTCTTTGCACAAAGTTACAAACTACTTGTGCACCATAGATGCTTGGCATTCACTGCATGGCCCATAGAATGAATTTAGCATTCAAAATTGTAAGCAAGTTTCCTATAGTATCAAAAGTTGAAAATTTAGTTCGTGAGATCTACGCATACTTCTGTCGAAGTCCCAAACATTTCCTTGAATTTCAAAATTTTGCTGAGGGAATAACACCTGGAAACAAGCTTCTCAAGGATGTCGATACCAGATGGATCTCCCTGCATGGACTAGCACGAGGAGTTCATTCAGAATATCAATCCTTGATTGGAGTGATGTATGAGTATCGCAACATAGTAGACAAAGCTCCTGACCTCTTACATAGGTTAAGTGATATAGAGATACTCTTGACTTTAGCTGGTCTTCTCCCCATGCTGGATGAGATGAACAATCTTGTGAAGAAAGCCCAAGATAGAACTATGTATATTTATGAATATACCAATCTACGTAAACTTACATGCTTGGCTCTCGATCATCTATATCTAGATCTAACACAAGAAGGTGCAAATTATTTGATGTGGTGGAAAATTACTGATTTGAATAATCTTGATAATTATTTACTGTTTAATGCAAGCGGGCACTTATGTATTTGTGTACGTGGACATGAGATACTAATGTACCATTGTAAGACAGGCACTAGCAGGCGCTCTAGAAAAGAAGTACCTGTTAACGAGGAAGATTTTAACAGCATTGTTAAATCTGTTAGTGATAATTTGAAGGAAATTACAAAATCTCTTTCCTCGGAGATTCATAAAATATTCCCTCGACATGAAATACTTGAAGCCATGGGTATTGTGTATCCTCAATTTTTGGTAAACTGAGATAACCCAAAATATTTTCATGATCAAGTAAAAATCTTGATCGAACAGTTTTCAGAAAAGGTAACATACAATGAACAAATAATAAAAGGAATTTTAGATGAAAAAAAGCTTAGAAAGCAATCTCGGATTTTTGCAACAGCTATGAGGGAGCAGTATAAATCCATGGGCAAGGAGAAGGCCTTTGAACTGATTTCAATAAAAAAGGTTTGGACAAGCTTAGGTCAAAGTGAAATATTGCATGGTTCAATGTCAGAATATTTCAAACTTGCTAATTTATGTCAAACAATGATATTGGGGTCAGTGGAGAATGAGAGATTTTTCTGTACATTGGGGTTTTTGAAATCAAAGTTAAGAAACAAACTGGACAAGAATTTGGAAAATTGCTTGAGGATGAAAGGAACTGCGTATAATGTCAAAAGATTTCCTTTTGAAAGGGCACTCGTAATCTGGAGGTCCACATGTGAAAGAAGAGGGACCGGGTTGTGCAACACAGGCTCTCCAATTCCAATAGCCGCCGATACTAGTGGTAGTGGCAGTGGGACTGGGCCTAGGATAGATGACAATGGTATTGAAATTGACACAAATCAAACAATGAATGCTGAATTTGAGACACAGGCCAAAGAAATTACAGAGAAGTCTCAGAATCAAGATGACTCTTTTAATTTATCTGAAGATGAGGATCGGCTTGAGGACCCTGACTCCATTTGGGAAATGGGAGATAATTAGTAGGTTTTAGGTATTTTTTCTGCACTTCATGAATCAGTTTCCATTGTTCGAAAGTCCAAAGTGTAGTTGATGTCTGCTGATATTTTATATTGTATTCAATGAACATTGAAATTGTGAATCATTGCACTTCATGTTCATGATATCTTATTTTATATTGCACTCAAGCACTGCATGTCAACTTGAATCATATTCCAAACTGTAGTTGATGATTTTGTATATTGTATTCAAATAAATTGTATATCATTGCGCTTCAAGTTCAAAATATTTTATTTTATATTGTAGTCCAAGTCTCCATGGTATTTTATATTATATTACACTTCATGAATCATAATACATATGCCAAAGTCAAACTATAGTAACGTAGTTGATGATATTTTATAAATTATATAAGATTCAATACTATCAGGCATCAACCTAACAATGCTTCATTGGCGGAACCCCCATCACAATCCCGTCGATGGCCCGATAAAAATAGCTCACAAGCTAGTATCGGTGTAACAATACTCTATCGGGCTGACTCCTAAGTTGCTCTCCCGATATACTGATAGAGTCAAGTTGTCAACAAAAGTAACCATGAATTATAATTTATGACCATGGGCATGAATTATCTTATTTTATCAATAATCACAAAAATATACCACACTTTGATTTTATGAACAATGCAAACTGTAGAAATTTGTGTGACAAAATCCATATTATAGCCTACATTCACATTGCATCCATAAATAATAGTATACATATATTAATTAATAATATATATAAAGAATGCTGAAAGTTATCAATACTTAACATTGTTTATTATAATATTAAATAATAAAATATATGAAAAACTAATAATATATATAAAAAGCTATTTCTACTATTTATATATATATTAATTAATAATATATATATAAAACTATTTAAGCATACATATCTTAGTTTGTAATTTTAATCCAAAAGTATTTAAATTAACAACTATTTATTGGGAAGCTTTTAATTTAAATTTTTTTGAAAAATAGAAAGAAAAAAAAGTTTACGAATATTCCTTTGTTGCTTTCACTGTATAACGCTTTCAGCATAATTAAACAAAATTTGAAATTTCATAGTGATGTAGTCCTTCCCCCATTCCTAACAAAATTCAATACCATCAGCCTAACAATGCTTCATCAGCAGAACCCCATCACAATCCCACCGATGGCCTGATAAAAATAGCTCACAACCTAGTATCGGTGTAACAATACTCTATTGGGCTGAGTCCTAAGGTGCTCTCCCGATATACCGATAGAGTCAAGTTGTCAACAAAAGTAACCATGAATTATAACCATGGCCCATGGCCATGGGCATGAATTATCGAATGCATAAATTATATCGGGGGAACTATGGTGCATCGGGGAAACATTATCTTGTGTCCCACCAATAGAACGAAGGATAGGTGTCCATCGGTGGAGAGGGTGGCTATCGGTGAAAGACTGATCTGACATCCCGTGGCATCGTGTTGTGGTGCATTTATGAACAAGAATTGAAATGAATTATATCACAAGTTGATTGCATAGTTGTTACAAAATCCTAGAAGATTTCGCTTAGGGCAGAAGTAGAAAGGAAAAAACTTGGAGTTTTGATGCAGAAAAGACCGGTGGACTATGGAGGTGACTTGGCGAGACTCATGTAACTACTTCACTTTCAGACCCAGCTGAGAAGCTATTTTACTCAAAAGCTTAAGATTTAAATAATGGAAGAGAGTACAGACAAACCTAAAGCTAAAAAACAGAAAATCGAAAAGCCTAAGAGACTCCTAAATGAAGACCTGATAGAGACCTGATAGATCAATGTCCTAGGTCAGGGCCAAGACCCAAGAGGAGTGCTCAAATGAATCCTTCCATGGATTGATTATGGGACAAACATAAGGGCTTAGGGGATATTTGGACACCGCAACGAGGGTACGACCTCTTCATGTACCATTACATAAAACAATTTAGGTTCCAACCAGTCTACAATCCATGGAGGTTGAGCCTGGGAAGACTTGTGGTGCCCAATGTGTTTGTGAACGTAGAGCTAATTAAAGCTCTTGCTATCAAATATGACCCCAAGAAAAGAACTATTCAGTCACATGGCGGGGGTGACATGCTTGTTATTTCTAGGGATCTCATTTCTAATGTCTTTTAGTTAGAGTGTTCACTGAATTTATCATTCACGCTCAAAGATCTCTTGATAGAGTATCACCACATGGATACTAGCTATAAGAGATGGAAATTACCTTTGCATAGGCCCAAGGATGATGGAGGCCAACTCAGGAGGTTCTCTAGCAGTGAAAACCCTCCTTTCCATGAAGATTTGTTTGAAGAGTATTTCCGATACACCTATTGTTCAGCTGGTCAGGTTTTGGGAGTAGAGGTTTCGCCTCTCATGTTGATTGCCCCAATGGTCTTAGGTGTAGACATACAAAGCAAGGATTCTAGGCCATTTGATTATGCTATCTACTTGGCCAACGCCCTACATCGAGGGCTCGAAAAGATTAAAAATAATAGTGATAATATTAATTTTGAACACTATTCTTTGCTTATGCATTTGCTATTGTACAAGGGACAAGTTAGAGGGGTCTGGAGTGAAGAATTAAGGATAAAAGATATAGATGAAAATGGAGATTTTAAACTTGTACAAATGTGGACTTCATTGTGGGACAGCCGATTTGGTAGGTCTCATTACCTATATTTTGAAGAATTTTTTGGAAAACCATTGATGAAGTTGCTGGGGTATCCGTGCAACTATAACCTATCCCCAGAAGTACAAAGATTTCTAAGACCAAAGGAAAATGACCAGAGAAATAAAGTGAATCATAATTTGGGAGACTGGTATGCTTTCCCTAATTGTACAGTAATAAGGGTTTATGGGTTTGAAGGGGCTCCACACTTGATGCCACGAGTACTTCCTGACGGAATTGTTTTTTTAGAAATTGTGAGGCAATTGGAAAAATATGATTCCAAACACCTCAAAGGACATAGCAAACAATCAATTATGCCCAACACCTTATGTTTTGGAGACTTTACAGTGGTTGCCAATGAAGGATATGGAGAAATTGATGGTAAATTAGCATAGTAAAACCTACCTCTAGGTGATGTAAGGAAACAATTTGATGCAGAAGGGTTTATTCACAAGGCAAGATTATCATAGGGGCTATCAGGTTATGAACATTTGTTCTCAATCGAAGATGTCATAAGAAACCATGACGAGGCTTCCACCAAGGAAAGAATGGCCACCTATAACAAGATTATGCTTGTAGAGGAATGGAAGAGGAAAAATTTCCCATCTTATTCAAAGGCATTTGGTGAGATACAAGATCCTTTAACAAGAATTGAGCAACTCATCACTCATGTCAATGAACTGGTAAAGGATGTTCCCCCAGTTGTTTTTGATGCACCTCATGCAACCTATTTAGGAGTAAAAGTTGAAGACATAGAGCCCTTGGATTACATACCTTCACAGCCTACTCCTAAGGTATATTTTTCTGTAGATATTGATATAAGTGAAGAAGAGCACAGTGATGAAGAGGGTGAGTAGGTCAAACAAATCAATGCTCCTGTGATTGCACAGTACGATCCCCCTCAAGAGCAGAATATTGTAATATTTGAGGAATCAAATGAACTATCTGATGATGTGAGGGTCATGGCTGGACAATAGTTTATTTCTGATTGTGATTTTGTTAAATCTTCTGAATTTAAATCATTTGTTTATGAATATAAAGGTAGAAAAATGAGACAACAGATACAAGATATCACTCCTGAACATGAGGCAATCGCTCTGGAGGAATTGAAAAGGGAGGTATAAAAGGAAATGGAGTACATCACTCCTGAAAAAGGTAGGGAATTGCTTCAAGAAGCTGGAGTGTTGCTCTTGCCAGGGTGGGATATTAGCTCTTCGATTGTATTTGATAGCTTTATAAAAAGAGGGGATACGACAATGAACTTAATAAAAGAAGCAAGTGACAAAATGTATTCAGGATCTGGGTACAACCCAGATGAAGCCATCTTGCTTGTTTGGTCACTGTATCCCCATGATAAAAGACCTGCTATAATTAGTAATCCAAACCAAGTGTTTGGTCATCTCTTGGTTCAACGAGTAGTGGATACCAACCCTATGGAGATAGCAGAATTGAACATAAATGTGGCAAAATTTACCAAAGCACAGATCGATAAAATGATTAAGGAAAATGACAAACTGAAGAAGGAGCTAGCAAATCAGCGAGAACAAACATCTTCCTCCTCCACATCAGAGTTGTACTCCCCATGGCTCGAAAAAGATAAGAGAGTGCTTGATGCATTAGCTGATGCAGCCTACTAGAAGAATTGGCATCTGAAATCCCAGGGGAAATGCAAAGAATTGGAGAAAGAAGTGAAAACCATCAGATATAACACTGTATCTAAAACGATAAAAGAAAGGTTCAATAAAATGATGAAATGTGCTATTGAATATTGGGAAGTATTCAATCAGACACGCATTGCATTGGTGGAGAATGAATAATTGTAGCCTAGAATGATGGAGAAAAAAAAGGAGCTCGTAGATAAGAATGCCATGAAAGGACAAATATTGTTGACATATAACAAGTTGGTAGAATCACATAACGGATATCATAACAAGCTTAGGGAAGATTTCAACTGCTTTGATTCAGTCCCACTCCCGAAACTTCATTTTGGCATTAGAAATCTGTGAGAATATGATGATTGGAAGGAAGAGCTTGATGGGCTTCTGACTGTTGCGTTGCAAGAAATAAATGACGAGGATATGGTTTTACAAAATAGTCATAAGCAACTCAAAAAAATAATGTCTCTAGAATATGATATGAAAGAGGCGATCTCTAATGTGGACACCTATGCTAAAAAGGAGTACATCCATCACCTCTCTGCAGTAAATATGTTTATTAGCCAAACTATAGATTTGTCAGAATCAGATCCAATAGGACAACCATCAGATTCAGAGAAAGAACGCCAGTTGACAGCATGATGAGCGCCCTATCATGGAGTAGAAGCCTTGAACAGATCTTAGGTGGTTAGTGGTCACGGGCTTCTGCTTGGAGATTAACGGATTGGTGCATTCACCTGCGGCATTGTTTTATTTATAATTTGAGTTATGTTTAGTTGTCAAAACATCATGACTTTTTGCAAGGGGTTTGTAGCTTGTTGCCTCTCATATATAAGAGAGATCAAGACCCCAATAGGAGATCAATGGATCATCACATCATTTTTAATTAGACTTTAGAGTAGAAAATATTAAGAAGATAGATAATAGATCACACCAATTTTCCCATCCATCTCATACCATAAACTATTTTTATAATGCATATCATTTGAACTTTGAAAATCAATACAATGGAGAAGGTTACACATATTTACTAATTTGCTTTCGAGTGTTCAACTGTTGTGGATTCATATGCTTATAAGTTATTAACTTATTTGGTTGTCTCCAAAGTGGTTGTTTATGTTATACAATTTGTTAGTACATTGAATTTGAATTCTTCAGGAATAGGGGTTGTGACCATGGGGTTTTAGATTTATTTCTGGACATGATCATTGATCAAGTAGTAATGTGGGCCACAAAATGGATCTTGTCACACAAATCCTTGCAATTTGTGCTAATCATAAAATCAAATGTAGTGTATTTTTGCAGTATGTGGGATGTGGGTGAGGTGTAAGTTGGTGGATACTGATCAGGATTTTTAGTCAAAACATAACAAAAGCTAACAGTTCAACATCCATAACTTATAAGCTTTAGCTCTACCAAGAAGTAAATATAATGAGCTAATAGTTCAACATCCATAACTTGGAAATGGAAGCTCTACCAAGAAGTAAATATAATGAGCTAACAGTTCATCACTAGTTCAAATGATAAAATAAATAATATAGAATCCAGATAATTGAACATCATCACATTACTGAAGTCTAAATTTGAGCTTTTTAATTGAATTTCACATGAAGGAGTACATATTGGCATTGGCAATGCAAAATATTGCCAATGCCCAAAGACAAGTCTGCAAAGAGCTGAGTTGGAACTTCGAAACTCATATTATCAAAGATTGAAAATAATAAATCAAGTCACTGTAATAATTTTTCTAGTAACTTCCATTCTTTAGGTGGTGGAATTGCCATTTTCTCTAACTGATGTTGTTTGACTTGAAGTTTTGTTAATGTTTCTTGATTATAATTGGAAATGGAACCTGTCTTGAATTCTTCAGTCAATTTTGCATTCAAGGTTATCAGTGTTCTGATGGAATCCAAATAGTTCACATCTTGGTTCTAAGGAAACTGGTCCAAATCAATCTTCCTTGCACCTTCCATCTTCTTTCTAAAAGCATCCTTTCCATTGAATCGCTCATTTGTGTCAAAAGGCTCTTGAAAACCAAGCTCTGTGAAGTTCCTTACCTTTTCATCCACCACCTTCATCTTGTTTGCAACCAAATGCAAATATTCCTTTGTTCTAGACATTCTCGAACACTTTTCAATGATAGATGACAACTTCATTGAGGTTTCAATCCGATTAGCAATCCCTTTTGATTTCGATCATTGTCACTGGCTTTGTAGACTGTTTGTAGAACTTCATTTGCAGATTTCTCTAATTCTAGCACCTTTTTGTTGTCCACTAAATATTTCCTGAGCTTCTTATAATGTTGTCTGGTAGCATCAATCAATTGAAACATGTCACACAAATGATCAAACCTTTGCATTATTTCATCCCAGATCTTTTTTTTCATATGCCTCACTGTATCTCTACAAAATGTAGATAAATTATTTTGAGAAGACTTAATTTCTTCTTTTGCTTCCGTCAGCTCTATCTCCAATCTTTCATTTTTTTTTCTCTGTTTCTCCAATTTTTGTTCCCACTGTGCATTTCCATTCACAATGTTTAGTCTTAAGTTTTCTGAAGTGGATTTTTCCTCATCATATTTCTTGTTGCTCTCATCTAGCCTTCACTTTAGGTCATTCACTTCTCTCTCATTTGATTTATCCTCATTGCTTGTTGATGTAGAGGCAATTTTATTATTCTTTTTTCTAATTCATTGCTCTTGTTATCTGCTGCTTTCTCACTTGCTAGGTCTGCCTATAACTTTTCTATTTGGGTCTGCAACCTTTTCTTCTCTCTATCTTGATTTAGCAATGATGTGTACACCAATTCATTTTTCTTCTTTGATACATTAATTTTGTCAATATTTTTCAGGCTAGAAAAATCCAATTGAAAATTGGTTACTTGGTATTCAAATTGATCCATCTGATTTGTTGGTTTGTTTTGAACTGTGGGAGCAAAAATTGTGTACTCCATGATTTCTTTATTTCTGTCAAATGTGGGTAATACCATGGTTGTTGCAGTCTCTGCAGTTAAAGCAGACACACTCTCCATCAGTTGCTTCTTTTCTTTTTTATTCAAGTCTGATTTCTTTTTAAACTCTTCAATGAAATCATAACCTGGGGAGGCAGGAACAATGGAATGCTTGAATGGCGAAGGAATAGGAGTACTTACAGTTGCTAATGATGTCACACCCACACTAACTTGATTTGTGGGAGTTTCTAGAAATAACTCCTTTGTGGTACTGGTGGATCCACTGATAGTGTGACTTTGACCTCTCAAAATCCTTTGCCTCTTTTGATTGTCTTGATCACCTGGTGTTTCGGTGGTATCTTTTTTTGTTTTCCTCTTAGTATTGTGTGTAATTTGTTGTTGTTACACATGTTGACCACTACTAGTACTACTACCCATACCATCACCACCAATAGCACTCCCAGTTGCACTAAGTTGTCCACCAAGGGCATGTCCTAGTTGTGATTGTATCTGGCCATGAGGATGAGGACTAGAAGCTCTAACAAATTGATTTTGTCTTGTATCCCCTTGGTCTACTTTTTCACCTCCAAACCCAAGGCCAGATTTATCACTTGTTTTTCTATGCTCAACACTTTGTATTGTCCAAGGGCCTTTGCCTTGTCCTTTGGACCCCAAAGGACTACCTTCATAACCAATTTTTTCAAGTATGGTTGCTCCTGAAGTATATGTTGAAGCATATTTTGCTTTTGCGGCCTCACTTAAACTAGGTTTGTAATTGGCATGAATTTGTTCTTCTTCTTCCATATCAATATCATCATTAGATTCATCACATCCATCAGGATGCCCATGCTCTATATTCCACAATTTACTGAATTCTTCATCTTCTTCGTTATTATCATACTCTTCAAGAGCTCTTGGATCACCTAGGTCCTTCCTCATAAACCAAAAGGCAATAATTTTTTATCGTGACCATTTTTTATCTATAAGTTTCGTCTCTAGAGAACCTAGAATTTTTACTCTACTAGAGGGTTTATCACTTTTTATATAAATTTTTTTGTATGTCCTGATTGTCTTTTGGTGCAATGCCATAATTTCTACTGACAATTGTTCAAAAGAAATACCATTCTCAACAACACTTTTCTCCATTGCTATTTTGACCTCATCCCAAGAATCCTTGTTTCTCAAGTTTTCAAGCAAGGGTTTACTTTGATGTTGAGTTCTATTTGCAGAATTCCTATTGGTCACAATCATTGATTTAATGATGTCACATGGATCATACTGCCAGTGATAGATAGGATCAAAGTCAAAAAAATTCAAAAGATTATGTGCCACATGAAAACAGTAAAGAAGGAAATAAGGTCTTCTTTTGCTGACTGAGAAAGTGTAGTTCATCAACACTGTGCACCTGCCTTACATATTCCAATGCAAAAACCCTTTCTATCACATGTATTGGAAGTTTGTATGGCTGTAGTCTCGATCCATAAAATCTTAGCACAGTATATTCTTACATTAAGTACCAATCAGCCAATTGTATTTCTTTTCCTAGTTGCATGCAGTTTCTACATGACATAGGCAATCTAGGCATTGCATTATTTGTAATTACTTGATGCAATAGAGCCAAAAGTAGTCTACAAAATGACTGTAGTTCCTTCGAGAATCATGCATCCTTATTTCATTGGTCCATTCATATACTAGAGCCATTTTTTTCTCCTCTACATTACTGTAGGGCTGAATCTGAACCGTGTTGGTCTGAAACATTCCTCTAAATTTGAATAGAAAAAGATAGCACAAGTAGGTTGTGAACCTAAATGTCTTCATGGAACCTACTTTAATCATTAAAAATTGTTTATGCATGGATTCTACAATGTGTTGTGTATAATTATATTTGACATGTTCTTTAGTATAATGGATATTATATACCATTTCAAGGAGGCTTGCACCCACTTCCAAATTGCTATCCAGACCGAGGCAAAATGCAAGCATGGAAATAGTATCCTGAACCCATGGTTTAAAAAAATCCAAATTATAAGGAGGCTTATGATCACCTTTCAATTTGTTTCTATCCTTAACTATTTGATTTAAGAAATCATTTTTGAGCCTTTCTTCCACTGCTTCATAATCACTAGCAAGATATTCTAGGTCAATGTGGTGGTTTCCAAATCATTTGGTTGTAAACCCCAACACTTTTCCAAGTTCTTCTACATTAATGGATAAAAAGTCTTCTTGGTTATCTTTATTAACAATTTCTCTTTTCTTATCATCATAATTTTCGGCACAGACCATGATAAATTATGGGCAAGGGAAAACTTCATGTAACACCATGCGCCCTAATCCAGTTACCCACAATGCATTAATTGTAGCCTTATTCTGAGATGAAAATCTAAGTTTTGAGGTATGCCTACCATAGATTTCAAGATCATAAATATCATGGTACCCATCGGTGAAACCTGGGGTTTTAAGCAATTCTACATAATGCATTTTTTTATCAGACATTGTTGTAGTGGTACTGGTGGTAGACATGCTTGTACAAATGTGAAGTTGTGTAATTTGAATTCCCTAATAAGTAATACCTATTAGTCCTCCTCAATTTTAATGAATTCTTGAGTCTCTAAAGTCTAAAACCAAACTTCAAACTTTGACAAAATAAGATTTTAAGAAATGTCAAACGATGAAAGTTGAAATATAGCCACAAGAATTTTTTCACTTACCCAGATTACGAGTCTCAACGCTTGAAAACTGGAATGGTATTGTTGGAAGTGGAACTATGGAATCCAAAACATGGCGGTGCACTGCAATGAGCAATATGAAGGTTGAAGACTTTAAAAACCAGTACAATTTCAAAGTGCAAAGTTCTTTAAATGTTTTTTTTTCTCATAATTGGAACGTAAAAGTGAATGCCACGTCTTAGGAGTTAGGTCTACAAGACTACAAGTTGCAAATTATTCACCGTTGATCTTTTTAAATCTAACGGCTATAGGGTGATTCTGGAGGTTTAAGTTGGGAAGCCCATCGCTTTGTGAATGTCATTACGGAATGCAACTACAACCATACATCAAATTTTCATCCAACGGTTGAAACTTGAGTAATTAATGATATTAACTTTTAAAATAAACATTAATCACGTGACAGTTGACACTTAGCAGTACAAAGTGCTTTAAATGCTTTGTTTCTTGAAATTGGAACATTAAAGTGAATGACACGTCTTAGGTCTACAAGTTGCAAATTCTTCACCATTGATCTTTTTAAATCTAACGGTTATAGGGTGATTTCAGAGGTTTAAGTTGGGAAGCCCATAGCTCTGTGCATGTCATTACAGAATTTGACGGTCTATTATATATTTGACCGTTTTTTCAATTTTAGACTATATATTATAGCTATAAAATTTATTAGACCATATAGCTTGACTTGCTATATTTTTATTAAACAGTAAAAAAATATTATATAGTATTTTAATTTATAATATATATAATTTTATAATTTTTATTATAAAAAGAAAATAGAATATAATTTTTTTGAATATTTTGAATATGAATTTAGAAACTTTTGACTCTTTTATAATAGCTATCATTTTTTATATTAATATATATGATTTATAATATTATTATAAAATATATATTAATTTAGAATCTTCTCAAAATAAAACATAATTATTTTTAATTTTTAGAATATATTTAACAAGATTTATTTTTAATATGATTTTAGAAACTTTTGTTAATTATTAATTATAACAATAGATTTTTATATGTATCACTAATAATTATCATTTTTTTCTAATTTTTCAAGATAATCCATTTATAAAAGATTTTATACAAAAATTCGTAAATTAAACAATTTTTTTGATAGGCATTTAAATGACCAAACTGTCATAAAAATTTCATATTGATTGTTTTCTATTGTCATAATCTTAACCGTTGATCTTTCTGAATCTAACGGATATAGGGTAATTCCGGAGGTTTAAGTTGGAAGGCCCATTGATCTATTCATTTCATTATAGAATGTAACTACAACCATACATCAAATGTTCATCCAACGGTTGAACTTGAAACTTTAGTAATTTACTAATTTATGATATTAACTTAAAAAAATTAACATGACACATGTGTTTTAAAGTCAATACCATAGGCATCGGCCTAACAATGCTTTATCGATGGAACCCCCATCACAGCCCCACCGATGGCCCGAAGGCGAAGACTCATAACTCATAAGGTGTGCTCCTAGTCCTTGATATACCGATAGAATCAACAAAAATAAGCACATCATTGTGACACATACACATCGGTGGAACGAATGATTGCATTCCCTCGATGGCCCGATATAACCATGAATTCTCAAGTGCATATTGCATAGAGTATATTACTTAATTTCTCAAAAGAAAAAAAATTGATTTGAATATATTAAATTATTAATAGACAGTGACACTGAAGTTCCAAACTTAGAAAACAACTCTTTACTCTTAAACGTAAATGAATAACGAAGATTCAAGGAATCAAGATTCAAGAATAGCACAATACAACCATTTATTTTATTGCAACTGAATTTCAATGTCACATTATTACATATCTTTTTATAGACGAGTAGCACTATAGCTCTTATTTTGTATAAATAACATACGTCAGTGTGTCACTTTAGTACTTTACATAGACAAAATTTAATAATTTATTCCAAGTTGTTGCTCATTACAATGGATTACAAATTGATTCCGATTTCCAAGCTTTGTTGCTAAAAACCTAATACACATCTATCTCTAAAAATAAATGTGGCTCTGAAAATAAATTCATGATTCCAAGCTACTGCTGGTGGATTTTCCAACCATGCTGGGCAAAGGGGGTTCCAATCAATCTTCGGGAAATGGGAGCCGTGAAGATACAAAATGTACTTATCCCCTTCGAGAACCAGAGTTATACAGAAGATGAAAAACAAATGTCTCTTTGAAAATAAATGCATGGGGCTTGCTTGGCCAACCATGCTGGGGAAATGGGAGTTGTTAGAATACAGAAGGAGAAACAAATCTACTCCCATCTTTTACCTGCAGCCTCTATGCATTAGGATAGCACTTATCTCCATCAAAACTCCTCATCTTGGTTCAAAACCCATCTGAAAATTCAAGTTAACCAAATCAACTTCTTTCCGATTCCACCCATTCTAAACTTGAAGGAAATTCATCTTTTATTGATTACTTTGTAACTACATAATTGTAGGTAGGAGAATTTGTAGTATCCCTAATACTGCATCATCTTCTTCATGAATCCTTATTAACCCTAGAAAATAAAAACCCTTATGGCACTATCTACTAATCACTAAATCGCTATCCCTATTTATGGGCCACTAATGCCACTACCAGCCTGTATAATTAAAATTTCTAATTTGATTGACGTCTTGCTATGTGCTAACTTGTACTCTACCTCAAGCTGACAAGTTGTCAAAATCACTCATTCAAACAATATGAAATCATTACAAATCTTATTTCATTAAAGCTATGAGTTGTCCAAGAAATTGCTTCGGATGTTCATATCACATATGGCATTAATTGCTGCCAATGCCACTGCCAACCACACTTTCTTCAAAAAGATTGAGAATTTAAATGAAATGAAATGTACAATATCGAGATTCGAGGCATTAAAAAGAGTGAATGAGCGATGAATTAATCTGAACACAAAGTCTCAGAGATGAAAAAATAAGCATTTTGAATTTGACCTAACACTAACAGATAAACATTGAACAATTATCATGAAGAAACACAATTCATTCACAATTAAAAGGAAGCATTGATAAATACAAAGATTCAGAAATATATTATTTTATCTCTCTAATGCCAAAAATGTGGTTTCACAGACCTATCACCCCACGCCCTGTACAATCAAAATTCAAAAAGCACTCAAAAGCTGAAACTACGCCCCCTTATCATTATGTGTCACAAATTCACAATTCACTAAAGGATTTGTATATGTTGTTAAACTGTTGGAGGTTTCGGGACTCTGTATAGTTCCAACTGCATTTCCATATAACAAAATTATGAAATTCAGCACGTTCTTCTTCTTCTTCTAAAACAAAAATTACCTGGTTGTACTCGACATAGCTGGTTTTCTCTTTCCACGCCACTAAACGTAGCTGGGAAATGATGTCGAGTTGCTCTTCTTCATGCCAATTCAAATTTGGTTGCATGAAGGCCACAATTTCATCTTCCCATACCCTAATATCAGCTAGAAGTACCATTTTGAGGAAACTCTAAGTATGGAGTTCAAAATGCTACCACCTTTCCTCGTATGCAGGCTCACTTAACTTTACCAGCAGGAAGTACAATCTGCTACTAAATCCGTTTCTCCAAACTCCTTAATACCTTATTTAAGATCTATCCTTTTAGAGGATTTAAAAGATTACATTAAATCTATTTAGTTGGTGTTTGAGAAGACATCCCTTAATGGCATTGTACAATTCATTAAATGAGTTGTCACTTCGAAAGTTGTTCATCCCGCCGAGGTCACCCAATCGCTGAGAAACAGAACTTTATAACCATTTGTATGGTAATAAAATCTCAACCATTGATTTCTAGAAATCTAATAGTTCTAGTGATATTCCAAAGGTTTCAAATCGCAAATCTAATGCTTTAGAGATTTACTTTCGGAATGCAACTACACTCGTCCATTGAACAGCCCATATGATTTTTATTTCACCACTGAATTTTTTTATTATTTTGAGATTCATTTTAATTCGCCAATGAAAATATACTTTTTGCTTTGAAAAAAGGTTTTAATCGCCAATGGAAAAAAAAATCTGGTTTGAAAAACGGGTTTATTCGCCAATGGGGATTTTATTTTTTTCTCAAAAAATGAAAAAAATCACCAATAAATTTAATATTTCTCATCGAGAAGTATTTGAAGTCATTTGGGATCGTCACGAAGACAACCTATGTAAGGGGTGCCTATTATAGGCTATATTTTAAGTTCCATTAATGGAACAATTTTGTCAGTTTTGGATTTAAATATGCTACAACCAGAGGTTTTCTTCATGATTCTTTCCTCCCGGTATGCATTTTGAATAAGGTTTTGTAGTATTTTATGATAATTATATTAATATATTATAATAACTATGCCATTTTTGTTGAAAAAAAATAAAAAATTAAATAAAACATATTCTTTGCTTTATGGTAATTTCAAATTTACTTCCTATATTGTTACTTCTGAAACTTTTTTCATCTTATACACTCTTTTCAATGTATTATAAAAATATAAAATGTTATAAATATAAAATGTATTAAATCTATTTTTTAGTTTTCAATGTATTATATTATTATAGTTTCCATTTAAAAATATTTTATCAAAGAGTAGGAAAAACACTTCATATTACATAACAATATTATATATAGAAGTATAATAAATATTATATATTTATGTATAAATTTATTATTTTATTGCTTGATAATAAAACCTATTTTAAAAATAGTTATTTCACTAAAATAAAAATATCAACTCTACACATAAATTACTTCCACTTGTGTGTCATTTTGAATGAAGCTTCAAAAAATTTACAAATATTCCTTCGTTGCTTTCACTGTATAATGCTTTCAGCGTAATTACTAAACTAAACCATTTTATTATATTATATTTCTAAAAGAACATAACATAATTTATTGTTTTGTATTCCTTGAATAATATTACAACCAAATAGTAAATAATCTGACTAAACGATTTCACACTCATTATGTAATTATTAAAATAATTAACAATACTATAGACATATACTAAAATATACATATCTCAAAATAGTTTACTTTTACTTTAAATCACATGTTATTATACACATTATTTCACACATATAGTTACATACTTTAATCTTGACATATATATATATATATAAACATATATTTGCATTCCCTGTTACCTAATATCCAACATCATTATCTAACTTATTATTAGATTATTTAACTATATTCCCACTTACTAAAAAAAACCTTACTCATCCATTTACTTTTTCAAATTATTTCTATATATATATTTCCCAATTAACTTATAAACATAAATATTTATGCACATAAACAAAAATATGATTTTTCTATGCTTTTATTGAACGATTCTATATATATATATACCAAAATGCAGACAATACTGTACAGCAACAAAACACTAATTCGCAAGCTAAAACGGTAAACTTGCAGGGAGAGGAAGACATTTCATTATATCAAGTGAACCTTTTAATCAACACCTATTAGCACTACATCACTAGAGTGGGCGGACGCATATTGTGCAGGAAGTGAAATAGATGCAGAAGGGAAAGCGGTGAAAGCAAGAGCAACTGTAGGAAGAAGTCCACAGACTCTGACAGAGGCCTCAAGAATTTGCCACCACTGAGAATGGAGACTTGAGGTTAGGCATTTGTAAACGAAATGCCTGTCCCTCTCTTCACAGATTGCCTAAAGAATCAGGGAGCTTATTTAAACTTTTACACCCTTCTATGTTCAAGTGTTGCAGCTACGATAGATTGTCAATAGAATCGAGCAGGTTATTTGAACTTTTAAACTTCCTATTAAGTTCAAGAATTGCGGCTGAGACAGGGTGACAATGGAATCAGAATGATTATTTAAACCGCTACAACATTCTATTTTCAAGTAATGCAGAAGTGACAGGTTGCTAACGAAATCAGGAAGGCTATTTTCACCCCTACAGTCTTCTATGTTCAAGCGTTGCTGCTGTGACAGGTTGCAAAAGGTATGAGGGACATTATTTAAAATTTATACACCCTCCAAAACACCGCAGCAGTGATAGGTTGCCGATGGCTTCAGGGAGATTATATAAATTTATACACCCTCCAAAGTCTAAATTCTACAGCTGCGATAGGTTGCCAATGGTTACAGGGAGATTATTTACAGCTTGGTTAAAGAAATAGCCCAGCAATAAAAGGGTTGGAAGCCATTGAATAATAATGAAAGGGATTAAAAGGGTTGGAAGCCATTGAATAATAATGAAAGGGATTAAGTTAGAATAGCGTATTAAGCATAAAATGGAACTTACTTTCACCCTTCTGGTATTTCCTCAAGCTCCTCAGTATCTCCTGTTACCCTCTTTTTTCAAAACAACAAGTTTTTTCCCCTCGTGAAAACTCATGCAGAAAGTGAAAGGATTTACAAGGCACGTGGAGGAATTAATATTTGGATATCACCTGATTATTTATTTAATGAATAATTAATTCCAGCTATTTATGATAATGTTGTTTTCTATTCGTGAAGGTTTAAATTATAAATATTTCAAGATAATACAATGTAATTAAGGGTTAAATCATAATAGTTTTAATTCAAGATTAATTTAATGATTAAATAATAATCTTTTATTGAGCCATCAAATAGTAATGAAGCTACCCTAGATATTTCACATAGCAATAACACTAATATAAACCTTGTACTTTAGATAAAGATAATAATAATAATAGGATCACCATTCATGAAAGACAAAATAACAATAATAATATAAACCTCTAGTTTCTTGTTTACATTTCCAAACCCTAGATACACAGACATATATTCCTATGCACACAGACATATAAATATATAAGTCTTTAAATGAGTAAGAAGAAAATCATCAAGTTTAAATTAACAACAGAGCTAACCCAATTCTCTTAATTGAACAATTCCATAACGTTATTTTTCCTACGTTACTTACCAAGAACACAAATGAATTTACTACCATTTCTATTAGCCAAGCCATTATAACCTTACCATCCTTTAGCTTCTTAATGTAAGATCATTTAGAGATAAAACTGTTTTCATCAAAACAATAAACAACTTACACTAAAGTCAAAGGTAGTCGAAACTGAGGGACACTACACTAAAAGCCTAAAACAGGTTCTTTTGAACAAGCTATGGATGCTTGAAACAAATCTATCTAAGCAAAATAGTGAGCAATAGCATAGATAAGGTAGTAAAATGTTTGGAAAAATGAATCAAAGAAATTTGGTCTCATGGGCTTGGTCGTTCTATTACTTCGATTAACTGAGATGATATAATACAACAGTTGCAAAACAATCCTTAACAACAAGAAAATAATGTAGAACAAGCACTCGAAAAGGAAGGAGAATAGAAACAAAAGCTAAGCTAGAAAACATAGAACATCTTATACCATCAAATACTCGCTACCTCAGAAAAGATGACTGAAAGTTGCTTCAAAACCCTAGCTGCAAGTCCAAGCCGGGGCACATGAACACAAGTTGATGGTTCTTAGTGTCGGGGTGGAGGCTTTAGAATGAGGTTTAGTGCAGCCCTGAGCTGAATAAAGCAAGGAAAATAGTGGTCGTACTAGCCCTGAAGAATTCCACCTAACCATGATTGCTCTATAGTTTATTGTAGAAACAAGCCATATGACCTGCTTCCAACAATGCTACCTGCTCATAGGAATGCCACAATGAAGAAATGTCCACACAACAAAAACATTACCCTCCCTTTATTTCTAATTCGCCGGCGGACCCAGAATTTCTAAATGTAAAATAAGAAAACCACAAGCAAAAAACATGCAAGCCAATCAAAAATTTGCGAAAACCACCAAAATATTCCACTTGAAAAACAATGCCACAGACCATAGGATAAATGATTATATCATCGCTTGACGGCATTTCCAAGATGCACTAATGCTAAAATCAGTCCATCGAAAACATTACCAAGATGCACTAATGCTAAAATCAGTCCATCAAAAACATTAGTCTCCACCTAAAAACCAAGGACTAAAATTACTAATAAAAATTGAATGTTGCAAATCAAACCTTGCTGGTAAAAGATGTAGTTGTTTTAAAACAAAAAGATTTAGACTTGCTAACATCATGGTAGGCATCTTAAATCTATTTGTTGTTGCCAGGTTTTCTCGCTAAATTGCCTGTCAAAATTTCATTCTAATCATGACTTTTAAAATTGAAGTCTAATATGCTGACAGTATTATTTTTGTAAACAATATTGAAAAAGTATAAACCAAGAAAGGGATGTGGGCATTAAATTTAGTCTATTTAAAATTTAAGAATTATTGTTTGGCACATCAGATGTACGTGAATTATTAACAAACAGCTCCAGTTTTATCAGCTTATGCTCCAGGCATGGAAAAATAGGTGCAAAATAAACAATCACACATTCTGATTCACATTAATCATATGAAAATTTCTTTGTTCGGGATAAATGAACTAATTATAAAATGAATCTGGACTTTGAGAGAGAATTTCAAGAGCATAATGAGGAGTACCTTATTGCTTATTTTTCACTCCTTTTATATTTCTGTCTGCGTTCCTCACAATTTTTTTCTAGGTTACTTAAATAACTTGTCAAAGAAACAAAGGCGGTTTACTTCCCTGGTGATATAAATAAATCAAATTTTACATGCCCTCTCAATGAAACTACTAACTTAAAAGTAAATTTGATTTCCCTATAAGAAGATTTGCCACGTAAAGTACTAAGGTGGCTGATGGATAGTTACCATAACATATTTTACTAACACTTGCATCCCGGGGTGTAAGGGTTATGTCGATAGAAAAATATGTAGGAATAAGCATGGAAGATAACTGTAGTGTAAAATATATACAATTTTGTTTGAATTATATAAAAAATGTCAGTAATATATAAAAAACACCTTTGACATCTTTTGCATACTCCCAAATATATACAATCTTGTTTGAATTAAATACAAAATGTTTGTAATATATAGAGAGCACCTTTGGCATGTTTTGCATACTCTTTTATTTTATGAAAAGAATCTTTGCAATTGTAAACTAAGATGGCATAATCCTCTAAATATACAAATACTAATTTGTATTATGATTATGGGACTTCTAGGAATGCCATTGTAATTAATTGATGGAGATGAATTGGTAGATGGTTTGATGAGAATCATTCAAAATGAAATAAAATTATACAAATCGTCAACAATATTCTATTTGTATAATGATTCATAAGCTATTCAGTTTCCCTATTTTATTCATAAAGTAAAAAAAAAATTATGTTACTTTTAAAATGTTTCCCTTTAAATTTATAATATACATTATTTTGTAATTCAAATATAATACCGTTAAAATTAGTTAATTTAAATCATACTTATACTTTTTCAATTTGATGACAGTAATATTTTTTGAAATAGAGGAGATTTTGGGGACTGTTGGAATCCATGGCAGTTTATGAGAAGAAGTTTTAGTTAAATCAAACAATCTTGATATTCTGGTATATAATGATTTGATAAACTCTCATCTCAGTAACGCTTAAAATGTACCTAATCCAGTACGTAGTAGTACTCTGTGGAAAGCACCAAGGAAGATGGATATGACAGCTTTTAACATCTTGTCCAATGGTTGCTTTCTACCAATGTTTTCATCTTAGTATAAACATCGCCAGAAACTACAGTTCTTTTTGCAGAGCAGGTTAGCAAGGCGTCTACATGAATTCAGCCTAATTCACACTGTACCGTAGGTTCTGTTGGGCTTTGTTGGATGCGGAAACTCCAGTTTTGCCATGCAAAAAAAATCCTATTAATGGAAGAGGAGGCAGTAGTATTTGGCTGAATTCATAATAGAATTTCAACAATAGAATCATTTCTACCTGAGGACAAAAGCTGGAAAGGGAGTCTAAGTAAATTAACGAATTCATTAACCAATTATGATGAGAGCCCGAAAGCAATTTTATTCCATCATGCGAGGAACCAATTGCATTAATGCCCTCTATGGTGCAAAGTGTCTTTTAGTAGAGAAGTCTAGCTATATCTAGAGGAAGTGGCAGCCATGCAAGTAAAAATTCTTCAAAGACAATGGAATGAAAGGGATAGTCAATGGGAGGACCAACGCCCTCCAATAAAACAAAGCCATATCCAATGTTATCTTCTTGTCGACAACTTAATCCTTCAAAGTACCTAAGAAATCCAATTGCAAATAAAGGAATTGACCAAGAGGTCATAAGCTAAAAAGAACAAAATAAAACTGGATTCTTGACATTGTACCCACCCACTTAACAAAATAAAACATCCTCCTCCCACCCTCATACATGGATTCTTAACATTGTACCTACGCATATTAATACAACAGGCAATGGGCACTCCTAATGAAAGTTCATCAAATAGTGTTATCCAGATACATAAAAAATTAAAATACTCTTTCTCGTAGATTGTATTGGTGACATTATAGCCCCCTATATAAACACAAATGGGAAACGCATTGTTAGTGACAACTCAACTTTTGGTATTATATGCATATATACAAAGCCCCCTTCTCCCAACATAACAGGCAGGATTCTTCACATTGTATCCACACATATAAATACAGTTGAGCAACTCTAACAGCTTGTCAAGCAGTGGAATCTTACTCAAGGCTTGCATTTTCCTGTCCAGTTTCCCTAGCCTTTCTCCTCACACAAATGAAATTAAGCATCTACCTACCCGACCATTTATCCAATCATTAATGTCCTCACCAAGGAGCAACATATTATAGAAATTATACAATGTGGGTATGCATTATATATCTCTCTGAATTCTACCATTGAATGTTAGCTCACCGCAACAAACCAAAAAAAGAAATTGAATGCAACCGACCAATCGACTATAAATCTCTCTGTGTGCATAACACTGATAATCTACTCAGCTTTAACCAAATAGGAATAATCCAAATAAAAAAATCACTTACCTTTCAAAGACTATGAATGCATCTCTCAAGCAGTAGGGATACAATGACAAAAATGGAGCCAACCACAGCCACAATCCAAGTGGGTATTAGGAAATTAAAGTTTACATTTAATAAATTAGTTAATTAATTAGTTGTTAGTTTTAAGCAGTTATTTCCATAAGGGAATTTCGGTGAATTTGAGTGGTTATTCACGGGAATGTAATTCACGGGAATGAATGTTTTTTAAGCATTCCTAGTTCACATTGTAAATATCCCGAAAAATTATAATATTATTTGAAGGAAATAGCAGAGATAAAAAAAAATTCATACACACAAAAATTAACACAGAACAATCATTAACCACCTTTGCTACTTCAGAGCCAAACTATATTATATTCCTGTCTTTTGATTACAAAAATATAACCCTGTATATAAAAGATTTCAGCCCAAACAAAAATTTAATACCAACTTTAATGTCATGAAAAATGCCAGCACATTATGTCCTAAACAAGGCCAAATCGATTTAATTATAGTCCTAGTCATAATGAAGATAGTCCAGTCAAAAAACATCATTTTAAGCCAACGAGAAGCCCACTAACAGTCACCACCAAAAAAGGTCAAAAAGTCAAACAAGGTTGACTACCTCGCTACCGCCACGATTTACGAGGAGACTGCGGTGGCCGTGGTAACCACGCAAACTGCAAGGAAAGGGCTTACTGCGCTACCGCCGCGGTTAAGAAATAGACCGCAGTGGCTGCGGTAACCATCCACTGACAGACAACTAACTGAAAGAAACGGGCACCACGCTACCGCAGGAGGCAAGTGAACAGACCGCGGTAGAGCGGTAACAGTACGAATTGACGGAGAGTGAGACGAGTTGGCGGTTAACCGCGTTAATACGGTGAGAGGAAAGAAGGCGTGCGATATGGCGGTAGTCACCACATTATAGCAAGGGAAAAATGATGAGGCTGCGGTATCGCGGTAACACCACGCAACCACGAGCAGTGAGTTAAGAGGTCGTGGTAGTGCGGTGGTCACCGTGTTACCATGAGCTATTGAAGAAGTCAGCACGGTATGGCGGTAAGAGTTGTCGAAGTCTATCGGGGTTGACTCAAGCGTTGACTCGTGAGTTGGAAAAATTTCCAACACTCCCCCTTGAGCACAACTCATGCCATTTGCTATTCCTAGCTGGTCTCTTTGAAATTTGAAGCTCTCTTTGCTCAGTGTCTTTGTGAAAATGTCTGCAACTTGATCTTCTGACCTGCAAAAAATTAAGGAAATCTTCCCGCCATTAATCAACTCCCTGAAAAATTGAAATTGTGTATCAATGTGTTTGCTCCTTTTGTGAAATACACGGTTCTTTGACAATGCAATGGCCGAATTTTTGTCACAAAAAAATTTGTTAGCATCAACCTATTCATTTTGAATCTCTTTCAGAACTCACCTCATCCATACTGCTTGACACGATGCACTGGTTGCTGCAACATATTTAGCTTCAACTGAAGATAACATGACAATTCGTTGTTTCTTTGAAGCCCATGCAACAACACCACTTCCAAAATGAAAAACATAACCAGACGTGCTCTTTTTGTCATCAACACTTCTAGCACAGTCACTTTCAGTAAAACCTGTTAATTTGAAGTCATCTGTTCTGGAATATTGGATTCCAAATTTTTTGGTTCCACTGATATACCTCAAAATTTGCTTTCCATCTCTCCAGTGATTCTCCTTTGGTGTTTCTATGAATCTAGAAATCAAACTGACTGAATACATTATATCAGACCTTGTGGCTATCAGATACATTAAGCTCCCAACCAGTTGTTTGTACAAGGTTGAATTCACCTCAGAACCTTTGTCTTCTCTGCTTAATTTCAGTCTAGTCACATCCATCTGGTGAACTGGTGCAAAAGTTTCATTGTAATCTATTCTAGGTTGTTGTGCATAACCTATTACCACCAATCTTGCTTTGTGCTTCTGCACTTCTCCATTTGTATTCAACTTAGTCTTATAAATCCATTTGACACCTATGACATCTTTGTCTTTTGGAAGACTTTGCAACTCCCATGTCTGATTGTTTTCTATTCAATCTATCTCATCATCCATTGTTGTTAACCACTTTTCTTCCTTGATTGCATCTTCATAATGAATTGGATCTTCAGCTTGTGAATAAAAGACAAATAGTGTAAATTGTTGAGAATTGTTCTCACTTTCATTTTGATTATAGATATCAGTCATGCTTCTGATTTTCTACCTCCTCATGCTAGCCAAAGTTGGATTTGATAAGTCACTTGAATCTGCAAAATGTGGACTTGAAGGTCCTGCGCTAGAAATTCTTGTTGTGGTTGGTGTATGTAGTCCTCTTGTTGTTGCTCTTGTATTACTCGCTGGTGTTAGTTGTTGACCACTTGCTTGAGGTTGATTAGGAACACTAGGTACATTAGTTGGAACTGTATTCTCATTCTCATCTTGAGGGATATTAATAGTAAAATTGACTGTATTTTCTTTGCTTTCATCCCATACTTCATCTTCAAAAAATTGGACATCCCTGCTGATTATTACTTTCTTGGTTGAGGGATTAAACAGTTTGTATGCTTTGGATTCTTCACTATATCCAACAAAAATGTTTTTTTCTCCTTTGTTATCAAGCTTTCTTCTCAACTGTTCAGGAGCATGTGCATATGAAACACAACCAAAAACTCTCATGTGAGACACAGTGTGTTTTTTACCTATCCATGTTTCCTCGAGGATTATGTTCATCACACTTTTTGTAGGGCATCTGTTCATAATATATGTTGCACAAGATATAGCTTCAGCCCAAAATTTATTTATTAAGTGTTTGGTTTTTAACATACTTCTAGCCATCTCCATTATGGTTCTATTTTTTCTCTCAGCTACACCATTTTGTTGGGGTGTGTATATTATTGTGAACTGTTTGTGTATTCCATGTTCTTTGCAGAAATTTAAGAACTCTCTTGAAATGTATTCACCTCCTCTATCAGTGTTCAACAATTTGATGAAACAACCACTCTGTTTTTCAGCTAATGATTTAAATTGACAAAAGTAATTAAACACTTCACTTTTCTATTTTTAGAAAATACACCCATGTCTTTCTTGAATAATCATCTATAAAATTCAGAAAATAGAAACTACCACCTATTGAAGGTGTCTGCATTGGACCACATAAATTTGAATGAACTATTTCCAATGGGGCTTTTACTCTAGTGGATTTTCCTGCTGGGAAAGACTCTCTATGTTACTTTCCAAGTATGCAACCTTCACAAACTCTCTCTGGTTTTTGAATTAATGGAATTCCCTTTACCATGTTCTTCCTATGAAGCAAATTCAAACTTCCAAAATTTAAATGACCAAATCTTAAATGTCAAAGCCGGTTCTCATCCTTTACCTCTACCTAAAAGATAGTTTGTATAACAGTTGATACTTCTTGTGCTTGTGCAAAGTTTGTACTTAAAGCTGGCTGAATTCTCAAAGGAAACATTCTATTGTTTGTCATGTGAATTTTTGCAATCATCTGGCCACTTGGGTATTTGTCTAAAATAGTGCATAACCCATTCTTGAAAGACACTCTATAACCCTTTTGAATTAACTATCCTACACTCATCAAATTGTGTTTAAGGCCAGGCACAAAATAAACATCAAAAATGTATTTTTGCTCCCCCTGCTTGATTAAAATATTAACATTCCCTTTTCCTTTAACTGACACTTTGTTGTCATTACCCAGGGTGACATCTGACTTAATATTCTCATCTAAACTTGTGAACAACTCTAAATTCCCTGTCATATGATTACTACAGCCTGAATCTAAAAAAAAAACTTCTTTCTCACTAGCTTGAACTACATTATAGGCTAAAAACATTGTGCTTTTATCAGGTCTATTGTCTTGACTCTCTCTAGAAAAGTTTATATTTTGTCTACTCATTTCATATTGTTTTTTTCTACACTCATTCATGTAATGGCCAAACTTTTTATAGTAATGGCATTGAACCTGAGATTTATCATACCTTTGTCCTTGAGGAAAATTTTGAGATGGGTTTTGGCTGCTGCCTCTTCCACTTGAACTGACTAGTTATTTCTTCCACCTCTGTTGAAACCTCTTCCTCTTGCTTTGAAATTTGATCTACCTCTGCTTCTTCCTTGGTTAATTGAAGCTTGTGACTTAAATGCATGCTCCAATGACATATTTGATGTTTTGCTGAGTTTGTGGTCATGAGAAATTAGTGAAGCATATAGCTCATCAACTGAATACTGTGTGAGATCCTTTGTTTCTTCTATTGCGACTGCAATTGACTCAAATCTTGTGGGTAAACTTCTCAAAATATTTTCTATAATTTTGACATTTTCTAGTGTCTGACCATGTGTTCTCATCTAGTTTACCAGTCCCATTATTTGAGTAAAATATGAATCTATAGACTCATTTTCTTTCATAAACAGAGTCTCAAACTCTCTTCTCAGTATTTGCAACTTTGCAGTTTTGACTTTGTCCATTCCTTGATATTCTATTTGTAATATGTCTCATGCTTGCTTAGACTTGGTAGTGGCTGATATTCTAGGAAAAATACTTTCATGTACACCTTGTAGAATAAAGAAGTGAGTCTTTGAATCCTTCTTCTTGTTATCCTTCAACAAATATTTCTCTTCTTGTGTTAGGGCATTGTATGCTGCTGCATCTGCTAGTTCTGGAAACCCATTCTCTATATACTCTCATAAATCTTGTGAATAGAATAATGCTCTCATTAGTATAGACCAGTAGTCATAATTATTTCCATTCAATTATGGAATTTGAGGATTACTCAAGCTTGTGCTTTCTGCCATGATTTATAGACTCTCTACAACTAACCTTAGGCTCTGATACCACGTGAAGGAAATAGCAGAGATTAAAAAAAATTCATACACACAAAAATTAACATAGAACAGTCATTAACCACCTTTGCTACTTCAGAGCAAAAATATATTATATTCCTGTCTCTTGATTACAAAAATATAACCCCGTATATAAAGAATTTCGGCCCAGACAAAAATTTAATACCAACTTTAATGTCATGAAAAATGCTAACACATTATGTCCTAAACAAGGTCAAATTGATTTAATTATAGTCCTAGTCATAATGAAGATAGTCCAATCAAAAAATGTCATTTTAAGCCAACGAGGAGCCCACTAACAGTCGCCACCGAAAAAAGTCAAAAAGTCAAACAAGGTTGACTACCGCGCTACCACTGCGGTTTACGAGGAGATTGCGGTGGCCACGGTAACCATGCGAACTACAACGAAAGGGCTTACCGCGCTATCACTACGGTTAAGAAATAGACCATGGTAACTATCTACCAACAGATAACTAACTGAAAGAAACGGGCACCGCGCTACCGCAGGAAGCAAGTGAACTGACCGCGGTAGACCAATAACAGTACGAACTGAAAGAGAGTGAGACGAGCTGGCAGTTAACTACGTTACCACGCTGAGAGGAAAGAAGGCGCGCAGTATGGCGGTAGTCATTGCGTTACCATGAGGGCGAAATGATGAGGTCGCGGTATCGCGGTAACACTGCGCAACCGCGAGCAGTGAGTTAAGAGGTCGTGGTAGTGCAGTGGTCACCACGTTACCGTGAGTTGTTGAAGAAGTTGGCGCGGTATGGCGGTAAGAGTTGTCAAAGTCTGTCAGGGTTGACTAAAGCATTGACTCGTGAGTTGGGCGAATTTCCAACATTATTGTCTACTATTGTTTTTATTGCTGTTAATTTGTGCAATTTGTTATTGTTGTTCAACAATGGAATAATTTGTGTCACCTTTCTAACATTGGTATCAGAGCAATTATTATTTCGGTGCCTATAAAGTGAATGGAAGGAAGGATGCCTCCTTCACTAGCTGTGTTCAATATGAATTATTTGCAATAAAATTGTTATGGAAGACGAATAAACATTTAGGGTGCTGGAACATCTGAAAAGAATAGAAGTTTGGTGGAAGCATAGACCAGTTTGTATAAAAATAATGTTGGAAGTTTATTTTGGCTTTCCATTTTGAAGATTGAAAGAAGTAGCCTGCACATTTCATCCATTTTAAGGCTGCAGCCCCTATGTAGTGATAAAGAGTGATAAATTTCATTGTTGTTTTTCTAAATCTATCTTCATTAACGAGTCAATCTCTACTTGTCATTTGAAAAAAAAATAGCCATCACTACAAGCAAGAGAAGGATCAGTTGGAGATAGATATGACTTCTTAATCTGATGCCTAAATAACGAATTAGTGATAAAACATGATAAAGGTATTTTGGTTTGAGATCAGATGCAATATATATTTGCATGAATTTTAAAACTTGTTATTGCATCAATTTTAAAACTTGTGGCTACGGTTTAGAATTATTTTTTCTAGTAAATGAGGTGCATTTTGACGTAAATTTGACATTTTGTTAGTTTTTATCATGGCCACACATATCTCAAAGATTGCGTGTGTTTTTGGGACCATCTTTGTTATCAAAGATTCACATGTGAAATCATATGAATAGAGTGTAACAGGGTCTTTTTGGAGGCTGGAGGAAATAGAGGCAGGAGGACAACTCTCTTCTCGAGTTAGCTTTTCGGGATGATATTTTGCATGAGAAGCAAAATTTATTTCATCTAGAGTCCTATTAGGAGCAAGATGGGGTGTGCAGTGGTTTGTTGGTTTGTGGATAATTGAATCCACAAACCTGGAGAGTTGTGTTGTCGGTTTGTGTAGGTATGTTACTGTGGATAATGAAGTTAGCCTTGATTCACAATTAGTTGGTAATCCAGACATTTATCCAGACATGAGAAGTTTGGATTGATGCTGATGAAGAGTTGGTAATCCAGACATGAGAAGTTTTGATCAATGCTGATGAAGAATTGGTAATCCAAACATTAATCCAAACATGAGAAGTTTGGATCGATGCTGGTGAAGAATTGGTAATCCAAACATTAATCCAGACATGAGAAGTTTGGATCGATGCTGGTGAAGAATTGGTAATCCAGACATTTATCCAGACATGAAGAGTTTGGTGAAGAGTTGATAATCCAGACATGAGGAGTTTGGATCAATATTGATGAAGGGTTGGTAATCTAGACATTTATCTAGACAAGAGGAGTTTGAATCAATGCTTTTGGTTTTCATTTTTTTCTATTGTAAACCTTAAGGAGGGGATATGTAGGAATTTAAGGTTTACATTTTTAAATTTTGTTTTTATTATGTAAACTTTAAGGGGGGGTTGTTAGGAAATTAAAGTTTACATTTAATAAATTAGCTAATTAATTAGTTGTTAGTTTTAGGGAGTTATTTTTGAGTGGTTATTCACGGGAATGAATTTTTTTTAAGCATTCCCAATTCACATTGTAAATATCTCGAAGAATTATAATATTATTATCTACTATTGTTTTTATTGCTGTTAATTTGTGCAATCTGTTATTGTTGTTCAACAATAATGTAATTTGTGTCACCTTTCTAACAATGGATGTATATTCCAAAGTGGTCTCCTCCACTTGTTCAGAAGAACCCATTGCTCTCAATCTCAACTCAAAACCTCCACAACACCCACTAGCATAGAATTGTATATATAAAAAATCAATAAACTCTGCTGAAAACACTACAATCTCACATCAATGGAGATGTATACGCGTGAAATGGACGAGGAAATTGGGGAGCGAGTGTAGATGGAGTTCCAAGACTATCCTACAAAATCTAGCATTTATAAACAAGGTCTAATACTTTTTCTATATCTACCGACTTTGTGTGTGTATATCAAAAGCTCACAGATTCTCACATTTGTACAGGCTGTTGCAAAATGAGATTCAAGCATAACCGGCATTGTAAGATTCTCACTTTATGCTTTGGATGAATTTAGAAGGAAACGGTCTTATGCTATAACTTGGTTTTCTGTTAACCGTTTAGTTTTTTTTATTTATAAAATGCATATTACAAAGAGAATTGAGTAAAAACTGCAGGGAAAACAACATACTACAGGAAACAGGAAGACACAAGAAAATAATAGAGGAAGAAAAGAAAGCTAAGGTAGAGCTCCGACATGAATGCAAAGACGACATAACTCCCTCCCAAGTTATGCAGATATTTTGTATTTTATCTGAGCAAGTGCTTCTGAAGCTACGCATTTAAGCATGTCTGATCAAATGCAACAAATGCGGTGATTTTAGTAAAACCATGACAGATTATAATGATGGCGATTTATGGTGCTGCGCTGTAGTTGCCAATATCGACAGATATTTACAGAAAACTTGCTTTGTATGGTGTTCATTAGCCGGTCAAAAAAAAGTGTGTACATGAGTTGTTTACTGTAAAAAAAAAAAATTATATCCGCTGAACATTCACTCTATAGTCTATTGACTTATTAATTTCATTACAGTAGATTGTTAACAGTGAGATCAATATTCTTACGAGTTTATTTATTAATTCAATATTTTTAGAGGTTTATTTATTAATTCAAATTTTAATCTGTATGATAACCCTTGGAAAAAATTTAACATTTATTTTAATCTTCGATAATTTTAATATTTATTTTATATTAATAAATTTCATATTTATTTTTTTTCAATTACTTATTTATTTATTTATTTAATAATATTATAAAATCAATAATTAAATATCGAGATAATTATATACGAAGTTAGTTATTTCACATTATTATATAAATATAAAAATAATTCAATGGTTGCTTATAAGGTACAAGATGGTTTTTAAATGATATTTAAAAGTAAGGTCGTGACATATTGCTACCAAACTGAATAATTCGGACAATTAGATTTATTGAGGGAGCTATATAAATGTCCTTAACAAATTTTTAATTTCTGTCTAATAATTTTATTTATCAATATTTTCTAAATCAATCTATTTCATTATTTCAATTAGTTCCAAAACAATTTTCAAATCATTACAATTTTATTCACCAATCTTTCTAAGATTAATCTATTTCATCAATTAATTCTAAAACAATTTTCAAACTCATTACAATTTTACTCACCAAATCTTTCCAATTCCGTCCATTCTAGTTGAAAAATTCACAGAAAAAATCTCCATCGAACTTTGTGAAGCACATTTGCAGCATCTGTCAATTCAACCAATTCAACCACAAGACAACGCGCAGATAGCAAAACTGTAACATCCCATTTAGAATAAAATCCCTGAAATTATATTCTTTAACACTGGTTGATGTTATTTACCTGATGAAAGCTGCATGAAAAAATGCTGCTACAAGATTGTCCGGAGAAAAGGATGAGAGTCACTAAGGATAATAGACTTTCTCTAACCACACTTTCAACTCATTCAAGCAATTGCTGTAGGTAATTTTGATGAATTCCGATCTTGGGCAATTTCTTTTCATTGAATTTGCTCACAGACAGACAAACAAATCCCTGCGTGCTACTATGTATATATTGTGGAAGTTTAATGTGGGAGCGTGGCAGGATCAGAAGGATTGAAGCCATGCAGAATAACCCATATGAGACACTTGTGTAGGTTGTTGGGCCATTGTCTTACACGTATTAATTTTATTGAAAATCACCATTTAGCAGCCCAATGCATCCAAGATCATAAATAACTGTGGTCACCGTTTGTCACTGCTTGACAGCTAAAAGCAAATGATCATCATATATGAAATTTAGATTATTTTATAATATTAATATTTTCTGTCATAAAAGTCTAGAATAAAATTAATGAATGGGTGTTAGATTCTTTTATAGTGTATTAATATTGTCTATGTTAAAAGTCTAGAAAAGAAAAATTAGTGAATGGGTGAGGCTCTCATGGTGCAAGCTCTGGGAATCAAAGCCTTGGCCTGCCTACTGCAAAGGAATATGATTTTTTTTATTGTTATACAATTCATTATAATTGGATATCTACTCTTTGATTCTAGTATCTACATAATTATAAACATTTAGGAAAAAATTCAATCAAGAGATTTTGGAGTGCAAGTACACTATTTCATGCAATATTTCTAATTTATAATCTAATAATTTAGTTAATTTATCAATTTTTAAGAAAAAGAATTACATTAAATATAGTTATCCACAAATAATACAATTTAATTATCTTTTTTACCGTCACTCCAAAATACAATTTCAACCATCAAATCATTGGTGAATAACTATGTACTTGTAAAACTCAATTCAATCGCTTAAGATGTTCTACCTAATATTGCTTCATCACTTTAGGACTAGAAGTAATTCCAGTTATATATGATTAATATTTACATTTATTATTAGTTTGCAACTATCTAATATTGCTTAATTGCTTTTGTGCAAAAAATGACTAGCAATAATTTAAGTTGTCTACAACCAATGACTTACATTTACTATAAAAATTTCATAATTCAAAAATCTATTAGATCAAAACTTAGTAATTCTCAAAGAATTTTTGTGTAAGTGTATAATTTGTATTTCATTGCAAAGCTTGTTGTCTTCATCAATTATGTAGAATGTAATTAATTATCAAATTAAAATTCATGTTATTTTTTACTATGTGCACTAATAAATCATTTGATTGACCTTCCTTTGATTAGAAAAGGATTAACCTAGAAAAGAGAGTATGTATTGAAGTGTTTAGATTGTAAAACTATTTTAAGTTATTATTTTTAATTTGTGTCAACCTATTAGTTTAATAGTTTTATTTTTGTATTTGTTGTGTCATTTAGCATTGAAGTTAAAAGCTTTTGGGTGTAAATTATTAGGAGAGATTTGTAATATGAAATTTAATAATTTGAGTCTAGTTTCCAAATATGTAATTTCATAATAGCAATGATACAAATTAATTTTATGAAAACCATAATTTGACCTAAACTCATTTTTTAATTTTTTTTCATTGTTTTGAGAATTGTTTGTAGATTGATGTCATATAATTTTGTTTTACAAAAACTTAACAAATTAGAAAAGCCTGACAAAACAATTTTATGGACCAATTTTCTTAGAAATTAATTAAAAAATAAAAAAATAATTCAATCATTAAAATAAAATTACATATTTAAAAATTAGACATCATGGTATATAATGGTTTTAATTTCATAAATTATAAAAACACTTATCAGTTATATTGCCAAAGTTAGTTATTTCTTTTGACATTGCTTTAGTCTTTTAGTTGCAATTCCAAGGCTAAGGGTTGGGTTACCAAGCCTTTCCTGAGTCTAAAATCAAATCAAAAAGCGGGTTGAGATTTATTTTTTTAGAATGTGTAATGACTTTAAAATGAAAAATATAATAGGTACTTGTTTTAAAGCGAGTACCCATTATATTTTTAGAATGGGTACTCATTTAGGAATGAGATCTTGATCTAAGGCTCAGATCCTGATCCATGTTCTTAAATGGGTAATTTCTTTTCAAAATAGGTACTCATTCTTGTTGGTTTTTTTTTACGAAAACTTCCCCTCTTCATGGACCCAAATTTTTGCACTTACCCTTGTCATCTTTAAAATCATGTCAAAGAAAATATTTTTCTAGTAATAGCTAATTATTAATTGATATTTACAAGACAATGAATTTTTTAGTGGCTAATATTTTCCAATTAGTTAATTGTTGAAATTTGGGAGTCCAAATTTTTCTAATAGTTCGAATTGTAACATGACTTGAATCGCCACATTTTTACAAAATTTTACTATAGTCTTATTTAAATCATCAAATAATTTATTTTATTAAAAAAATTGACTCCAAAATTTATCACAATATTTGATACATGACTAGATCATATTCACCTAGATTTTATAAGTTATAATAGAAAATATATTTAGTTTCCACCATTGATTTATAGTATAATTTAATGTACCTTATTGTATTCCATGAGGTAAAATGTACCCACAATTTGTAATTCTCATATGACATGAAATCATTTTTGGATCATTAATTTTGGGCCACATGAGAATTATAGATCGTGCGTACATTTAACCTCATAGAATACATCGAGGGTTGTTAGATCAATAATCAAAAATTAATTTTGGATCCCATGAGCATTATAAATCATCCATATATTTTACCTCAAAATATGATGGTCATTAGATTGTATTTTAAATCAATTGTGAAATTTTTGTAATAGCTATTTTTTTGAAACTTGTGTTATTTTTGTAACTTGTAATAAAAAGAATTGAACTTCTTTAATAAATTCTTAAACGTTTGTAAAAAAATTATTTGTAGATTATTCCAATAGTCGACATGAAAGTGACATTTTTTAATAAATTAGATTAGAAAATGTACAAATAAAATAAAATTTTAGCTATATTGAATTAATTGTTAATAGCTCATTTAATGTATCTACATATAATTTTAATTGTGTATATGATGACCCATATAAATATTTATTTTATGAAATTACAAAAATAAGATTAAGAATTTTGAAGTTTTAATAATGCAATCATGGTTTTGCAAGTGATCTTCATAAAAAAGATCACACCACCAGTAGCAACGATTACCACTATTCACTACCACTAGTGGCAACCATACAAAGTGGTGATGCCCCCTTTCAACAACTTCCCCATCGAACAACCCCTAGGGGCTTCAACCAACAAGCCACAAGTCACATCTATGACCTCTTGCTTTGCTTCAACCCTCGATTGATCCTTTAGTGCTAGTGTGTGGTCTCATCGAAATCTAGGGGCTCCACCTAAGCCCTAGGCCTCTAGCCCCTTGCTCCTCCATAGGACTAGGGGCTAATATTTTTTATCCCCTAGTGGCTAGTGCTCCTTGAGGCCTTGAGGGCCAAATTGGAATTTTTTGAGCAGTTTCAATATATCAAGTATAATTTGAGTGTACGATCTCTATTTTTTGCAATTAAATATATAGTTGGAAAGGTGATTTCAACCTTGATCTAGTGGTGTAGTTATTTTTTCAAATTTTTGTTCTTGATTTAATAAACAAGACTCTGAAATCAAATCAAGCAATTTTCACTTCAAAGGGAATATATTCTGACTGGGATATCAATTTTTCACAAATCAAGTGACATCAGAAAGTTGATTCAATCCTCTACATAGATCTCAAGCCTAATAGAGTATTTACCAAGTATCTAATATTTTTATCAAATCTCAAGTTTACTCTTTTTGGATATTTTCTTAGAAAATGTGCAAATTAGGTAATTGTTTTTGGGATCAAAGGGTTTTTTTCCACATTGAGGGTATACATTGTTGCATAATTTCATTTTTTATATAAAATCATCATGGATAGAAATCATATTTCTCCCCTTACTCGATTCAACTATTATGGTTAGAAAAATAAAATGGAGATTCATCGGAAGAAACAAGGGTTTTTATAGTGACCATGGGTAGAAACGTTGAACCTACAAGTGTTGTTGAGAAGATAAAATGATTTAACATGTGTGATGAGGATTTTGGTAAATTATGCATGTTTATGTCTCTTGACATCCTCATTCATGTTGAATCTTGCACCACACCTAATCAAATCTAGACTCAATGAGTCGTTTTTTGGGAAGCAGGATACAAGGAGAGGATTTTAGTTGGATAATGAGCTTATTGGCTTAAATAATATAGATTTTGATAGCATCTAGGACTTCTTCACAAAAATAAAATCTCTTATATCGCAACTAACTCAATGTGGTATTTAGAAAGAGGTCTCTTAGTTGATACTTTCCATTATTGTTAAGCTTGGACAAAATTATTCAACTTTTGTATCTACCTTTTATTCCACTAAGGATGCTCTTGGTAATAGATTCACTATTCCTTCAGTTGATGAATTTTCTTCATCTCTCACTTGATAATAGGATAAGTTGGCTCACATGGTCAAGTTGAAGTCTTCCACATTACAGGCTCTTCTTGCATCACAAGCCACCAAAGATCAAAAGGATTCTAATGACAAAGGAAAGAAAAAATCCCCAAGGATTCTAAATCATAGAAGTAGACCAAGGAATCCCAATCACATATTCCATAGATTCTTCATCCTCTTCAAAGGGGAATTCATCTAAGAAGGATCACCCAATATGTGCATACTGTAAAAAGCCAAGACATGATGAGCATAAGTGTTATGCCAAGAAAATTTGTGAGTTGAAAAATCTTCTACGAAAGAACTTGAAAAATAGAAAATTGGGGTGTGGGGCAACAAAATAGATAATGTACCCTATTTCGCTATCAATTTTATTAGAAAAAAGAGATCCCCAAAGGTAAGGTTGACTTTCAATCCTTAGTTGAGTCAACCCTATGAAATGAAAAATAATGTGGTGTGGGGTGACAAAAAGGATAAATGTACCCAATTTCTCTATCAATTTCATTAGGAAAAAGAGATCCCCAAAGGTAGGATTGAATTTCAACCCTGAAGTGAGTCAACTATATTGGAGAAAAATGGGGTGTGGGGTGATAGGATCGTGAAATGTTGCTCCAATTTTTTGATAAATCTACTCTTGAACACCTTTGAAAATAATCTTAGCTCATATGAAATTTGGATAATGTTTCTTAGACTTGAATTGATAAAAAGACCTTGTATTTATATGCAATTTTCTAATTTCTTGACAATTAAATATCAAAGGCCAACAATTTTAAATTGAATTTGAATCATAAAAATATCACAAAAATCATATTAAAAATTGGGGTCTTAAGTCTAAGGAAGACCCATTCACCCTTGGGAGAATGGGTTCTAGGCCCTAAACCTAGGAGACATTTTCCAAGATGTGCAATTTAATGTTTAAAATTATTTAATATAGGTCCCCCTTTTGAAAAACATGATTTATTAGGCTTCAAAATGGATAATTGGGTCAATTAGAGGCTTAATTAAGTCTAATTAATTAAGGGACCCAAACATAGTGTGAAAATCTAAAGGAGTACATTTTTTGACACTACATTTAACCCCCACTTTAGTGAGAGAATGAGCCCTATGCTCAAACTCACACTAAATTATACAAACAAGCGTTAAGAGAGGTCTAGTTGTACAACTGATGGAAAGATAAGACAAAAGAATTCAAGGCGGATCAAACCCCCAAGATCTAAGACTTCATGGAGAAAAAACAAAGTCATAAAAAGACACATGGCTATGTTAAAATATACAACAACAAGACAAGATGCACAATCATACAATGCCAAAATTAATCCAAAAAGAAAAGAAAAGGGTGGGTCAAGCCTTGATTGTTTGTCCAATAGGTATGGATCAAGCCTTAGTTTTTTGTCTTAGAAAAACATTCACAAGTGAGACCCATTTTCCACTATGCAAACAAAATATAATCACATGGGCTAGTGAAATCCATTGTCCACTAGGTGAGCCCCAAAAAGTGGATGATGGGAAAGACATGCTAGGTCTACTTGATCCCATACAGATCAAGCATACCAAAAGTTATTCATCTTGATAACTTTGATAAGGAACCACAAGAATGATCATAAGGCTAGCAAGTCACACATTATGCTAGACACTCATGAAAAAGGCTCCACTAGAAAGCAAGTTGTGATATGCTACCAGGCTATGAAAAAGGTTCTAAATGCAATAGGATAGGGTAGTCAAAGGTCTTTCACTTAGTTTATGAAAATTATCACCTTATGGAACATTATGCTTAATGTCACCAAGAGAGGACTAGTTGAGGATAAAAGATTCACAACTTAGGGAATGCAAGTTGTAGCATAACCACTAAGAGGAATGACATATGCTAAGAAAGGTCACACTCTTGAAGGACATCGAACCCAATGTCATCACCAAGAATACACATCACATGAAGTAAGAAGAACACACTTTGAAGCAAAAAATGAGCGGGGATGCCTATGCCCCACTTTAAAGAAATTGCTAAACACCATGCTATGAGAAGTTACTTTAAAGTATATCACACATGATAAATGCCAATACATGAGAGCTTTATTTAGAAAGCTCTACGTAAAAATAGGTTTTTAGAATGGTGCTATATCATGAAAGGGAGGGTTTCCCCCAATATGAAATCCTAAGATAACACATAAGGGATCCATGGATTTGGGGTCATCATATGTCTTTTCTATAGTGATATAATTAAGCTAGGAATTGTCACCATTCCCCAAATGAATCATGGAACAATGAGCACAAATGAAGAATGACACATAAAGAGCGAAAACAGAGGAAATTTTTTGGGTCAACATGGAAGAGACCTGAATGTCTCAACACCTTGTATCTTCCCCAAAAGGAAAACATAAAACAAGAGAAAAGATAAAGGTTTGCAATAGATAAAAGAATGTAGATACAAATAGAAGAATGTCATTATAGATGTGCTTTCTTTATATCCTTGCACCAACAGAGTGCAAGGGTCATCTAGAGTAGGCTCACAAACATATAAATACACACCAAGAAACACTATACGGGGAATCACATTACACACATACAATAAAAAAGAACATGAAAAGAAAAGAAAAAAAAGACTAGCAGGGTACATGCAAGTCAACCTATTAGCTAGTCATTCGCATCCCAATCTTGTTCATCATATGCAAAAAGAAGATAACTATCTAAAGGGACAATGACAATTGTCATACTAGGACAAGGCTATCCAAATCCTTTTCCCCACTAAGTGCAGGACAAGGATAAGTTGAGATAGGTGATGATAATGGGTTCCCTACAATATGGAAATGATTTGCATGAAAAATAAAACATGTAATAGTGAGTATGCTATGATCCTATAACTATCATATGGAAAGGAGTAAAGTACATGAATTTTAGTTAACTAAATTAGTGATATCATGTTCGCATATCAATCATTGTAAAAGAACACTCATCATTAAGATGCCCGAGATTTCTTTGAAATGCACAGTAGTTCATGTTTGTACTCTTTCCTTTTTTATTTTCTTGAATAGGTGGCAAGTAAATCAATCCTAGAGAGATGATTTGATTCATTTTTCATTTATTTTTTATTATAACGTGTAAGAATGGTAACTTATTGAGTATATAGTGCTTAGATTTCTTACTTGTTTTGGAAACTTGTTGAGGTGGAGGTGTAAACATGTTTGGAGGACAATTGAATTATAAATTTGTGAGGGGAGATGGATTAGGAGATATGAGATTTAAACTCACAAAGCTAAGATGACTCCTATTGGAAATACCTAAGGTTGTTTTGACATTCCTAGTTGGTTGTATAGTTTTAGTGACATGTGGGTGGTGTAAGTAGGAATTTAGAGGCCACAATTGTATGAGGAGGAATTTAAATTCCACCTTGACTTTAAGTGTACCCAAAAGTTTCATTACAACTAGGCATTGTAGGGACATGTTTATCAATAATGTGAGCTAAGCTATGAACAATCTTCATTCTATGTTTATTATCAAACATTTTCCTCATGTTATCTATGACAAGAAGTGTACTACCAACAATATCTTCAGTACTCACAAAATTTTGTAATTTTTCTAAATCTTCATCCATTTGTTTGGGTTCTTGTTGAGGGATATTAAAAACCATTGTGTAAACATAAATCATTTTTTTTGTGGGTAAGCTAGCCATGTGAAATGTCGTATAAAAGCTATGGTCCATAATGGGTTGACGAGTATCAACATTATGAGTGAAAGAGTTGGAAAACTCGAGAACCACGACGGATGTAGTAGTGTGGGATGGCATGAGTATCAAACTGTGTCTCACCAAAGTATTGGTAATAGGACACCAATTTGTGAATCTCATACAAGTTTCACCAAACTTAGGTGCACCCAAAATGGAGAATATACACTATTCAAATGCAACAAACACCCAAAAATAGGAAGTACAATGCAAGTATGTAAACAGAGAGCAATTTCCATATTTAAAACAAGATAATTTATTGATTATGCTATGAAAAAACCTAAAACATGATGTCTTTTTAATTCCAAATTTGATTTCAAACAATGCACTCAATTTGACCAATTGAATTAAATGCAAGAAAGTGCAAAATTTTCTAATTTTTAAAGTTAAAACCTAGATTTAACAACAAATCATGTAATAAAGCAGATAGAGACAAAATAATACCTAAAATTTTGAAAAAGCACCTAGACATGGACTGATTCACCATAGGGAAAATGAGTCTTAGGTGAGGGTTCTGAAAAATTAAATTTTGATTTTTTTTTTTAATGTTTGAGTTCTCTATTTCAAGATGCAAACTGTGGTTTTAGTAACAAAAATTTCCAAATTTAGGTGTCCTAATGCAAATGAAATTAGTGGAAAATGATGATGTAGACATCCAAATTTGATCACTTCCATATGATCAAAATCGTCCATTATATTCATCTATTCCATTAACAATGATTAAATAAATTATTTAATCATTATTTCATTTTTTGCCTAAGGTTCCTAAAGTATGTAATTAAATAAGTTAAATACTTTACCTTACACCCTGTTCTTCTCTAAATTAAAGAAATATGACAAATTATTTAATTTAGTCTTTTAATCCATTTGGATTAAAATCAATTTTTAATTCCCTTTTTTCTCTCTCCCTGTCACATTCTCCATAACCCTCTTCTAATCCAGATTAAATTAATTAATCTATGATTAGGATGTGCACCACTTAATATTGATTAAGTGTCACATCCTCCATAATCTCCCACTTGCCTCTAATCTCTCATTAATTATCCTAATCTTGTGTTTTCACAACCTTAATCAAAATCATTAGCCACAGTTGGCTTACCTTTTCTCGTCAACCTTCCCACTTACCATTTTTAACCTGGACTCCCTTTCCCATGTGAATTTTTAATTCACATTTATTTAACCAAGATTCCCCTCTTCCCCATGTGAATTTTTAATTCACCTTTATCTTCCCAAGGTCTTCTTCATCCCCCATGCAAATGTGACATGTCATTTCACACGTGCCCAAGGCTTCTAGAACCTTGGACTTGTCACATCTCCCACATGTGACAAATATCCAGCATTTTGGAGACCTCCTTTTATCCAATAAACCCTCCATTGAAATTAATTTAATTTACATTTATTTTTTCCACACACTTCCCCTTTTCCCATGGAGATTTTTGAGGAATTCTAAAATTCCTCAAAAGTCTCTTTCATCCTCATTTGGGGATAAGAAGTTCCTTTTTGAGGAAATCTTCTCATTCCCCAAGGTACCTCAAAGGTACTTGTCCTTCATCCACCTCATGTACTTCCCTTCCACCTCTTGTCCTTCTCTTCCACCTCATTTCCACATCACTCCACCCTAAGACATCTCACCTTCCACATGTCAAGATGTGAGGGCTTGTGAGTCCTCAACTCACCATAGCCCTTCATCTTGATCTTTGTTGGATCAATCCCAACCATTGAATTCTCTAGAGAATTCAATTTAACCTATAAATACCCCTTCAATTCCCTCATTTTGGGGATCAAGTCTTTTGCAACAAAACTCTTGCAAAATTGTCATTCAAGCTCTCATCCATTTTATCACTTATATCATCAATCCATATTGCATCAATTCATCTTGCATCCATTCAACTTCATTGCCATCCAAGAAGCACACAATTCTTGAAGAATCAAAGGGCCAACCAAGGAAGGAGTAGCAAAGGAAAGGTATATCACACTTAAATCATCATATGTTTTTATCTTACTCCTTTGTTTCACCATTTTCTTAGGCTAATCTTATTGAGGTGCCCTTTTATCTTGTTACTTCTTCACATTGAACTATTAGTTTTCCATTTAGCATCTCACTTAGGAGTAGCATTTTATTAGGATCACATTTCTGGCACACCCGGTGGGACCCACAAAGGGGTGTCTTTCTTTTACGTTTTTTGTTGTTTAACTTATTTACAGATTCAGGTCGTAGAGGGGCGGACTTGTCCTCCTGGACGCTGCAGAGGGGCGTACTTTCCCTCCTCGACGCTACAAAGGGGCATACTTTCCCTTGCTATTTTTCTACAGAGGGGTGTACTTGCCCTTGCTATTTTTCTGCATAGGGGCATACTTGTCGTTGCTGTTTTTCTGCAAAGGGGCATACTTGCGCTTGCTATTTTTAACTTTTTTTCTGTAGAGGGGCATACTTGCCCTTGCTATTTTTAACTTTTTTTTTGCAGAGGGCCATACTTGCCCTTGCTGTTCAACGTTTCTGACTATTTTCTGTAGAAAAGTAAGGACATGCCCTTGCTATTCAACATTTTTGATTATTTCTTGCAGAAGTGCGGACACGCCCTCCTAGTTTAGCGTTTTTTACTACAGACGGGCATATTTTCCCTTAACAACACATTCGAGAAGGTGAAAAAGTGGCATTTTAGGTTCATTTTTGTCTCTTTCTTTTGTTGTTTTGTGCTCTAATCCTCTAATCCTATTTGTTGGTGAGTGAAGTCAGATTTTTTGCAAGTATCTTGCGTATTTTTGCTGCAAATCATAAAGGGAAAAATATAAACAACTAACATTTGCTTGCAGGGCCTCTGTTTTATTCTTTGAAAATATTTCCTTGCTACTTTATCTATTCACTTAGTATAGTTAGGAGGAAGTAAATTGGCTACTTGTTGTGTTTGTTTTAGTTGTATTACCCTAGGGGGACATTAATTCATTTTCATCTTCTCCCTTTGCGCTTTTGTGCGGATCTGAAGGGGGTAGTTGGAAACGGTTAGTGTTTTCTTCTTAGACGGACCTGCTTGGGGATTTCATCACCCCAGGGGACGATCCCAACCACACATACCAATGGGGTATATAAAGGGGGGAGAGCAAAAGTTGTACCTCAATCTAGTTGCATTGTGATTAGCGAAGCATTGAAGCTAGGGTGATACCTAGATAGACGTGAAGAGTTGGTCTGAACCTTTCAGTATCTCATTAGGGTTCCCAACTCACACTTGTGATGGACTGGTGTTCATGGTTTGTACCTCATGTACCGAGCGTATATCGAGGACTCCTTAGAAACTTTGTTCATCCTAGAGTAAGACCTTTGCTGGCCATACCCCTCAACACTAATCGTAGGATTGTGCTTGTTCAAAGTGGCTTCCTTTGAAGAACCAGTAAATTTTGATAAGTCAAACTATCATTGAGTCATTTTAAATCTTTGCCAAAATCCCTCATCCAAACCAGGTTGCATTTTCCACTGTAGAGGGGCGAACTTGCCCCACTGTTTCAGCCTTTTCCACTGCAGAGGGGCAAACTTGCCCCACTGTTTCAGCCATTTTACTATAGAGGGGCGAACTTGCCCCACTGTTTCAACTGTTTTACTGCAGAGGGGTGAACTTGCCCCACTGTTTCAGCCTTTTCCATTGCAGAGGGGCGAACTTGCCCCACTGTTTTAGCCTTTTCAACTGTAGAGGGGCGAACTTGCCCCACTGTTTCAGCCATTTTACTACAGAGGGGCGAACTTGCCCCACTGTTTCAGTCTTCTCCACTGTAGAGGGGTGAACTTGCCCCACTATTTCAGCAGTTTTACTATAGAAGTCCGTATACGCCCCACTAAACGGCTAGTTTCATCTGTTTGACCATTTTAAACCTCCGTTCAAACCCACAAAGCCTCTGTTTGACCATTTGATCATCCTAAATACTCATTTAACCAATCCAAACCTTCATTTAGCCATTCCAAGCACCCGTTTAACGTTTCCAAAACATCCATTTATCACATTCACATTGATCATTCCACCATTTGGGATACCTATCTTATCATAAGACCTAAATATCTTCAAACAACACGTCTTCCCTTTTCATCCATTATCATCTCTCAATGTAATATCCCTTAAATCTTGTTTTGGGAGTTATTTTCCCGAATTGACCAAGGCGTTATGTTGATCATTATCCTACATAATCAATCCTTGTCTTCAACCTAATCAATCTACCTCTATCTTGGGGCAGATTTGTGTTGTAAGTCAAAATCATTGGCCCAAATCAATCCCCTTCCATCTCAAGGTGGATTCGGTGTCGTGATCATTGATTTAGCTAGCTCAAATCGATCAACCAACGTCATAAGTCACTTAGGGTGATTTCCAAATTAGGTTTTAGGGTCCCCTCCAATCAAATCTAATCATCAATCCAAATCATCATTTGATCCAATCCAATCCAATCATCAAACCAAATCAACATTTGATCCAATCAAATCCGATCATTAGTGTAAATCATCATTTGATCCAATCCAATCCAATCATCAAATTGATACATCATCATTTGATCCAATCATCAATCTAGATCATCATTTGATCCAATAAAATCCAATCCCAATCCAATCATAAAATTGATATATCATCAATTGATCCATCATCCAATCTAAATCAATCAATCCAAACCATTCTCTAGATTGTCCCTTAGAGGTTACATCTTGAAATCACGTAGTTGTTTTGCACGTTCATGCCCGTTCAAACCTGCTCACAAACCAAAAAGCAAATGGCAGAACAACAAACTCAAGGTTCCTAACCAAATATCCCTCAAGATCCTAATAACATTCCACACGATCCTCATAATGGCATCTCATCTCAATCAAACACTAACATCCAGAATATTACACCACCTAGTGATGAAAACATGGTGAATCAACCCGAAGTCACCGTTGACGAATATCTCAGTAATCCAGCCAATGTCCAAATGACAAATTGCCTCCTAAATGAACGTGGGGATAAGATCCTAGCCACCTTACTCATGAAGGGAGTCAAACGATGATCTGGTTTCAATACATCACAATATGCCCTTCCCCCATTTGTTGACCCACAAACCTCACAAAATGTTCTAGAAAGTTCCTACATTCCTAAAGGTGCACCCACTGAAAATTGGTACCACCCTGAACTCGAAAATGCTATCATCCATCAAGTCCAAGAATATCCTCGTCCTCCAACCACAACATCTACCATTCCACCACCCGATCCTAATGACCCCCATACCTATGGCATGCCATCATACATCCCATCCACTCCACTACTTCCTCCCCCATATTCTAATATTGGGGGCACACCTCCACTTACCATTGCACTACCTCCTGCATTTCAACAACCTCCAAATAATCCACACCAATCCACCACACTACTAGCACTGCCACAACATGTCACTACTATTATATCTTCATCTCAACACTTGCATCCGCAACATCTACAACACCCTTCCATTCTCACACAACCATCACATCAAGTGGTGCAACATACATCTCAACAACAACAACACATCTCACCTCACCTCACCCATCTCAAAAACAACTATACATCCCATCTCACCCATCTCAACAACAACAAATCTTATCTCACCCACCTCATCAACAACAACAACATGTGCACATCCCTACACAAACACACCACAACCCACTTACCAAATACCTCTATCATCCCACTAGCACATACACTATTCCACCCCATACGAATCCTCATCAGAATGTGCAAAACCAAACACATACCCAACCGCCACCTTACGCCAATCTTTCACAACCTCAACAAAATCCCCATCAACAAATGTCAAATCCATACCCATATGCCACACAACAACACACCATTGCACCACAATACCAATCCTATCCACCCTACCTGCAACAACAACAAACTCACCAACAAGTGACACCTTAGGCTTCTTATTATCAACAATCATCATCACATCTACAAAGAGGCCTTACCTCTACGCATTATCAAAATGCTATGCAGCAACAGGACCCCTCTCTTGTTTCCTACTATCAACAACAAGTGGTCCCCACTCAACACAACCAATCATCCAACCATCAATCCTCTTACAATCAACCAATGCATCCACATCCGACTCAACCCATTTATGATCCAACAATGGTAGGGCCATCCTCATCATACCCACAACATATGCATACACTCAATCCACTTTGACTCCCATGACTCCCATCAATAAAGACTTGGAAGAAATAAAAGCTGCATTAAAGGACTTGCAAGCTGGAACGGGAAAACAATCCTTCAAGTTTGAGGACATATGCCCTTATCCGTTTGATCCCTCCATTTCCTTGATTCCTTTCCCTAAACATTTCGAGATACCCAAATTTGACAAATACAAAGGAACCAAGGATCCTAGAGCTCACCTTCAAGAGTTTTATGCTCATTGCCAAGAGGTCATGCACAATGATAATTACCTTCTCCGACTTTTCCCTAAAAGTCTACAAGGGGTCGCCCTCAGCTGGTTTATGGGTCTGGAAAAGGGATCTATCAAAACCTTCACACAGCTATCTAAATAGTTTGTCTCTCACTTCTCTTTTAACCTAGAGAAAGATATTGACACACTTGATCTCCTCAAAGAAAAATAGCACGACGGAGAGATCTTTGCAAGCTACTTGCAAAGATGGCGTGCCTTGGCTAGTAGGATGAAATCCCCACCAACAGAAAAAGACATGGTAACATTGTTTATCGAGAACTCCCACCCAGATATGGTGCATAATTTCCAAATCCATTGTATCACTACCTTTGCGAGACTTGTGGAGAAAGGCCCCATCTTAGAACGAGCCCTTGTAGCAAGAGGACAAGTCAAACATTTCAATTATGATAGAGAGAAATCCTTTGGGGATAAACCTCATTATTGGAATAGAAATAAAAATGCTATCAATGATGGTGTCACTGACACTAAACATGTCCAAGTGGCCGCCACCACACAAAGATATCCTTCCCAGCAACAACCGTCCGTTCAGAACGCCATATCCATCCCCCAAGGGGCACCGTGACAACAAGCCAATCCAAATAACGAAGGGGGGAATAAATGACAGTTCACTCAATTGGGAGAACCCCTTAGTGTGGTGTTTAATAAGCTTCTTCAAGCCAATTACCCCATAACATATCCTATCACCAAACCCCTCGATATGTCAAAACCCAAGCTTGCTTGGTTTAAAGACAATGAATACTATGAATTTCACAAAATTAAGGGACATACCTTGGACAAATGTCAAGGCTTAAAAACCTACATCCAAGGTCTCATCGATCGAGGTGAAATACATGTAGATGCTAATGTAGCATCTTCATCTAATGCTCAATTACAAATATACCAAAATGCCTTTCCTAACCATAACCAGGGTCCTAGTACGTCCAACTCAAATCTTGGACCAAGCAATAATAACCAGTTAGGAAATAGTACCAATAACATTAGCTACAAAAGTGTACCACACAATTATCAAGGTGTAGTTTCATATGGAGAACAAGTGGAGCCACGTGTATCCATGATACATGTTAAGGGAAAAGATCCACAATGTGTTGTTACTACTCGGTGAACCCACATCACGGTCCCAACAACATCTCCATCCACCCAATGACCATCCACCAATTCCCAATACAATATCCTAGACCATCTAGGTTAGACTACAACCCAAATATCCATTTTGGAGTTTCTTAAGTCATCTCCCATACATCAAGATATCTTAACTAAAGCTTTGCAAAGCACACACGTACTTGATACTATTGACCCTACCCAATTTCAAGCATTGGTAGGCAACCTTTCATCAATCTATCAACTAGCTTTTAGCCAAAAGGACATGCCACATCTTGATTCGAACCACAACCGCCCCCTCCATCTTGAGGTCGGTGTCAAAAAGTAAAAAGGGTACCAGTAGATAATGCTTCAGCCCTTACATTAAAGTTCATACAACAGGTTGGATACACACAAGGTGATCTGAGAAATCAAGTGATCACCATCAAGGCCTATTATAATGCAAAGCGAGATTCTGAAGGCATTATCTGCCTCCCTATTCAAGTGGGCCCCATTGTACAATACACTATGTGCCATGTTCTGGACCTTGAACTCCCATACAACATCCTTCTTGGCCGTCCATGGATTCATTCTATGCAAGCCGTACCATCCACCTATCACCAATGCCTAAAATTCCCATTTCAAGGAATGGAAGTCACCATACAAGCCAATGCTCAACCCTTTGAATATTGACTGGCCTTAGAAGCCTCTTTTCCACATTCACATTATTGCCCAGGAGTCAAAATGGGGACACCCCCGACATCCGAGACTGTCCCATCCACCAATACCCTAAACACTTCATCCCCACCATCATCCACACCTACTTCCACCGTCACTAAGGTCCAGATCATAGATAAGGGATGTGGCGAATACGAAATGCATACCATAGTCAATGTGGCAACCATGCCACCTTCGCCCCTCACATATGGGCAACCAATTCTACCACTACCAAAAGTAGAAGAAAGGACACTCACACTCACTTCCAAGAACATGGGATCCACAACATTCAATAATTTGGGATCCCTCCAGGATCAAATAGATGATGATATCAGTCAATGGGTTTATCAGGAGTAACCTGAGCCATCATGTCCCCTTGTTGAATACTTTCACAAAGTCTATCCACATGCCTCCAAATTCATTGAAAATTGCCATTACTAAGGTAGAGGCCTTGGTGTAGAATAACAAGGAAGACGTCTGCCCATCGAAGCAACTACCATCTGACCAAGGAATTTGGGCTTGGGCTATGATACTAAACAGAAGGGTCTTACAACATCCGCTAGCACTTCTAACAATGTTAGTGTTGACAACAGTTCCCTTGAAGACATACCGGAGGAAGAGTCCATCATATACGCATACGATGATCTGGATCACATTGACCTCCCCACCATGTTTGAATGCTTATCTGTTTGTACGATAACCTTATCCCTTAAACATCCTGAGCTTATCGATCATGACCTACAAGGTAGCACACCTATCAACACATTTCCCTCAGAGGATACCTATGTACATCTAATGGGATTGGGGGAAGATCAACGCCCTAATCGCAAAAGTAAAAAGAAACAAAAGAAAACTGGGTCATTAAGTGAAAACCTCACCGACACGCTTTTTGACTATGAAAAAGTAAAAACAAAGGATGTATCTGATAGTGAAAACCTTGATACAGCACTAGAAGATGGGGACGTTCATCTTCCCCTTGTGGGAACACAACTATCTGAGCAATCTTCAATTCTCATTGAAGAAACGCAAAGAGGTGAACTTGGGAATAGAAGAAACTCCAAGGATAACCTATGTGGCCAAATCTTTATCTGAAGCATAATACATCACCATTGTCCAAATTCTCCATGAAGGGGTTATCAACTTTGTGTGGGCGTATTCTGATATGCCCGGCCTGGATCCCAATCTAGTTTTCCACCATTTGGATGTTCGTTCAGAGGCTAAACCTATCAAGTAGAAGCTCCGAAAAATGCACCCACAAGTGGCATTATTAGTAAAGAAAGAACTAGAAAAGTTACTGGATGCTAGTTTTATCAGGCCCATTGACTACTCTGATTGGATCTCCAATATTGTACCTATTGCTAAACCTAATGGAGATATTAGGATTTGTACGGATCTCTGAGATCTCAACAAAGCTTGCCCAAAAGACGACTTCCCCTTGCCTAATATCGACATGTTAGTCAACATCACTGTGGGACACGAGATGCTATCCCTCATGGACAACTTCTCTAGCTAGAATCAGATCCGGATTGCCCTCGACAATCAACACAAAACCACTTTCACAACACCTTGGGGCACTTTTTGTTACAATGCCATGCCCTTTGGTCTCAAAAATGCAGGGGCAACATACCAATGGGCAATGATGGTTATATTCCATGACCTCATCCAAATCATCATGGAAGATTATGTTGATGACCTACTAGCAAAATTTGGAACCAGGGAAGAGCACCCTACCATTCTGAAACAGATCTTTGAGCACTTAGAACAATACAAGCTTTGACAAAATCCAAAAAAGTGCGTGTTTGGTGTCACATCAGGGAAACTCTTAGGCTTCATAGTGCCTCGAAGAGGTATTGAGGTTGACCCAACTAAGGTGAAAGCTATCATGGATATGCCTCCACCTAGAAACTTAAAACAATTAAGGAGCCTCCAAGGGAAACTAGAATCCATCTGCCAGTTTATAGCCCAACTTGTAGATAAATGTCACTCATTTACCCACCTTCTCAAGAAAGAGACTAGCTTCAAGTGGAATTAACAGTGTCAGTTGGGTTTCGACATGCTCAAAGGATATTTAGCCCACCCATTGATCTTGATGCCACCTATCCCTGGGAAACCCCTCCTATTGTACATATCGGCCATGTCAGTTACATTGGGGGCATTATTGGCACAACATGATGAATCTTCAAAGGAACGGGAAATCTATTACATTAGCCGCACACTGGTCGGGTATGAACTCAACTATTCACCAATGGAAAAGGCATGTCTGGCTGTGGTCTTCAGCACATAAAAGCTATGCCACTATATGCTTAGCCATCCTATAAAATTAATATCCAAAGTCGACCCCCTCAAGTACCTGCTATCCAAGATAGCCCTAACTGGTCGAATGGCTAAATGGATCATGCTCCTCAGTGAGTTTGACATAGAATATGTGGATAGAAAGGCCATTAAAGGATAAGTAATAGCCGATCAGTTGGCAGATGCTCCATTAGTGGACGCTTATCCCATAGAAACTGAGTTTCCAGATGAAGGAGTATTTGCAGTCTCAAAAGCCACCACCTAGACATTGTACTTTGATGGATCACACATCCATAATGGATCGGGGGCAGGAATCTTGCTTATCACCCCCCAAGGTGACTACATACCAAAATCATTCAGGCTGGCATTTCCCTACACCAACAATATCTCTGAATATGAAGCCCTTCTCACCGGCCTCAAAATTATAGTTCAATGGCACATCACTCATTTGCAAGTTTTTGGTGACTCCCAGTTAGTCATAAAATAGGTCAATGATGAGTTTCTAACAAAGGATGAGAAGTTGTTGCCTTATAAATGAATGGTGGATGACTTCGAGAAATATTTCACTACCATCCAATTTGAGCAGATCCCGAGACTCCAAAATAAGGTAGTAGATGCTATGGCTACCATTGGTTCTCTCCTCAACATGCCAAAATATTGCACAAATTGTCAGTTCCTAGTTGAGCAACTCCTAATCCCAGTGTACGATATCCCTGAGAATGACATGGTGTGTGCTATTGTAGGTCCTAAGTCCCCTTGGTACCATGACATTTACACCTACATTCATGACAACACCCTCTCGCCTGACCTCACATGAAACCAACGTAAATCATTTATCTAACGCACGGCCCGCTTCACCATTATCGGTGATATACTTTATCGACGTGGGTATGATGGAACTCTCCTTTGTTATTTAGATGAAACTAAAGCTCGCACAACATTAACAGAAGTGCATAGTGGTATTTGTGGGGCCCATTCTAATGGTATGGCCCTAGCCAAATAGATTCTCAGAGCAGGATATTATTGGCCCACAATGGAATAGGATGCTTGTGAGTATGTCAAAAAGTGTCTTCCATGCTAATAGCATGTAGATCTGATTCATGCTCCAACACAAGATCTCCAACCTATCACGACACCTTGGCCATTTTCACAATGGGGTTTCAACTTGATTGGAAAGATCTACCCTCCATCTTCAGATGGTCACACCTTTATCATCATAGCCACTGAATACTTCATCAAGTCAGTGGAAGCCATTCCACTCACTCAAATCACTGGTGTTCAAATCTCTAATTTCATCCCCTACCATATCCTCTGTAGGTATGGTATCCCCTCCGCCATCATTGTCGACAATGGAAAGCCATTCAAAAAAAAGTGTATGAAATTCCTTTGTGACACATATCATATCCAACATCATTGGTCCACTCCCTATTACCCCCAAGGTAATGGGCAGGCATAAGCGACTAATAAAACATTGATCAAAATATTAAGAAGATGGTCAATAGCACTGGCCGCGATTGGCACCTTCATATCCATCCCGCTCTTTGGGCCTACCGTACATCCATCCACATCCCTACTGGAGCCACTCCATATTCTCTTGTCTATGGTGATGAATCCATCTTGCCAATCGAAGTTGAAATCCCTTCACTCCGCATCTCCCTCAAGAATCTTATCACTGATGAAGACACCCGAGTGGCACACTTGGCACAATTGGAATTGCTAGATGAAAAATGGATCAAGGCTTATAACCATCTACAAGCTTATCAAAATTGACTCAAAAGGAGCTACAATAAGGAAGTCTGCCCTTGCCAATTCGAGATTGGTGATTTGGTCCTAAAGGAAAATTAGCGGAATTAGCAAGATCGAGAGAAGAAAGGTAAGTTTGAAGCAAACTGGTTGGGACCTTATGTCATCACCTTGAAGTATGGTTCTGGTGTCTATAGGCTCTCCACCCCTGAAGGCGAGCCCTTGGAGGAACCTATCAACATCATGCATCTGAAGAAGTTCTACACTTAAGTCAGCTGGGGTATCCTTCCTAGTAAAATTAAAAAAATCCAAAAATCCAAAATAGTAAAGAGAAATAATCCGTCTTATGGTGAAAACCACCCTTACGTGGCACCTTGGATATGTATGATTGGTGAAAACCTGGCAACAGGCACCTCTCGTATAGGGCTGAATCATTATCTACCTCGCGTCCTGGTTACTCTATGACTTACCCGTCGACTCCTCAATCCCCATATCCTTCCATCCACTTGCATCACCTCGTCGCTTGGTATATTATGGTTGAGCATTGGATGACCATCATTCGCTATTTACAATCTTGAGCTTATTATCCTAATCTGAGCTTGTGTCACCTCATTGTTGAGTTTGTCTTCATCTAGGCTCACTCTTCGTGATCGTCTCCATCTAGGTCTCATGGTGAACTACGTTGCCCCTGCACTTGCAGGTAGGCAAGGTTGATCTTTTGATCTACCCCTGGGGCTTTTCCATGTCTTCGTCCTCCATCTTCTGTCATCATCACCCTCTTTCCGCTTTTATCATCATCCCCTCTTGAGCTACGACGCCTCTGCGCTTGCACATAGGCAAGGCTAATCTTTGGATCGACCCTCGAGGCATTTTGTCCATCATCATCTGTCCTCATGGTCCACTTTCTGATTTTATCCATCCTCAGTCTTTTGTCGTGTCTGAACTACGTTGCCCCTGCACTTGCATGTAGGAAAGGTTGATGTTTTGATCTGCCCTCGGGGCTTGTGTTTGTCTTGATCATCCATCGGTTTCCATCAGTTCACTTTTCGCTCTTTTATCGTGGTATTTTCCTGAACTACGAGGGCTCTGCGCTTTCAAATAGGCAAGGTTGATATTTTCCTCAACCCTCGAGCCCCTAGGTCTTTAGGTTGTGTCTTATCCTATTGTTGTCTTTTTGTCAAGAATGCCCCTATCATCACTGATTTTTCACAAACAAGGTCTCCTCGTATCAAGAAATCTGCCCAATGACAATCATCCTGTGTCATCTAGGTCACTTTAGCTTAGTATCCATCATCGGTCTTAACAGGATGCATCCTTCCTAACAGACCACATCAGCCCCATCCATCCTTGGGATCTTATGGCAAAGGACACTTGTAATTGATTACTATCTTTCGGTACTTTTGGATTTTGTTTATCATTTGAGCTCCCTATAATCACTAGTCAAGATCACCATGATCCTTAATATTGTGGTGTGTTTTGCCTAGTTAACATAGGGACATCTCTTGACTATTGTTACTATCTGTTGGGATGCCCCACATGGTACCCACCAGGATTCCTTTCGGATCCTGCGTTATATGGGGGCATCCCTTTGTGCTTGTGGTTATTGCAATACCTGGCTCGACCAAGGTCATCGTGACTTTGGGGTATTGGGATATCCTTCTTGTTTATCGTGTTTGTTTTATGCATTAGACATTAATCTGTCTTGGTTTACATACCCTGACACCCAATGTCTTACACTATAGCAAAAATTAGTGCTCTAAAGGATGGAAAATTGCATTCATGTTGTATTTCATCTCATTGCATATTCCCCCCCTCATCCTATCTTACTCCTACATCTATGAGTCATGATTTTGGTTGTGCAAACTCTCATTCACTCTTACTAGCTTTTCTTCTCGGGATCCTTATGGTCTTTGATAGGTACTACACCTTACACACCCTCCACATATCACATACCCATTGATACTTATGTCTACATTCATTTATCCATTTTGTATCCATCCATTTATCCATTTTGCATACATTCATTAAATTCATTTATCCATTTTATATCCATCCATTTATCCATTTTTACATCTATCCATTTATCCATTTTCATTAAATTCATTTATCCATTTTACATCCATCCATTTATCCATTTTGCATACTTTCATTAAATCCATTTATCCATTTTACATCCATCCATTTATCCATTTACATTAAATTCATTTATCCATTTTACATCCATCCATTAATCCATTTTGCATACATTCATTAAGTTCATTTAACCAAATTACATCATTCACATTAGGTTCATCCATATTACATACATACATCATTCATAGGCCCATATTACTTAAACATTATCCATAATCACACATGCATAATTAAAACATTCACATCATAAAACAACACCCATAACACCATGAACACATCATATACATCAGCTATCATAGGAACATCAATAAAACATCATATGCATACCATACATCACCAAAATGTGTGGCATAATATCAATGGGGACCATCACATATCATCATCATAATAATACAATGTCCATATCCAAAATATAGTCACCACACACTTGCCTTCATATCATGCTCAAAATAAAGTGCATCTAAAAATATGCACTACACTACCATCTAGTACCTGTCAAAAGCACATATATCCTGTCACTTGTCCTCTGCATGTCCTGAGCTACCCACACCTGACCTCTGCGGAGACTCAGTTACTGGTCCCCTGTGTGTCGGAGTACCCTGAGATTCACGCCCTGGGGTCCCAAATTGCGAGGGAGCCAGCTGGAAATCACTGAGCCCTCTGGTCTGTGTCCCTAAAGACTGAGACGATGCTGGCATCTAGGTTGTCTATCTAACATACCGCATTGTACGCTGTGTCAGATCTGGCACTGCCTGCTCATACGCACACCTCCAGTACACTACCTCTTGCATATAATCATCTCTCTGCCCAGCCTAGTACTGAGCAGCATTCCGCTCATGCCTATATCTATTCCGCTCTCTTCTCATGGCCCATCGCTCCTGCTCCCATGCCTCCTATGCCACTGTCAGTAGTCATATCTGCTCTACAGACCTCTCCCTCTTTTCCCGCATAGTCTCTAGCATTATGTCATCACCCTACCCATGACGTGCCTGCATCTATGCTATATCCCTTTCGACTTTCTTTGTCCGGCCCACTGCTGAGTCTCTCTAGAACTGCAGGATTTAGACCTGTCTTCATAAACTATCCCTATCACCCTGTAATGCCTGCATTTGTACTTGTACATGGTCCCTCTCCCCCTGTAGTACCTACATCTGTACCTGTACACTATCCCTCTCCCCCTGTAGAGCCTGCACATGTCCTTGTGCACTCTCTCTCTCCTGCTGCACTGTTTCTAGTTTGACCTTTGCAGCCTCGAGTCTCGCCCTCATCTCCTCTACGGATGTCTCTGCCAAAGATACCCTCTCCTGCAGTGTTGTCCTCTCCTCCTAAAATCCTGTCACCTGAAGTCTCAATGTCTCATCTCCCTCCCTCCTGCTGACTCTGGCTGACCTCGCATCTGCGCAACTGTCATCGTTGCCTCTAGCCTATCTCGGTCCCATGTCACCCGAGCCAGCTCCCCCCATGCTCTTTGCCTCTCTACTCGCATCTCATCCCTCTCTCTCTCCACCACCTGTATATCTATCGTCAACCAGCCCACAACCCACTCAAACACTACCATCTCTGTCTCCCACACCCTCTATGCCTCCGCCTCTGCCCTCCTCAACTCCCCCTCTAACATGCATATCCTCGCTTGGGCCCCTCTCAATAACACCATCAGATCATCTATTGTAGCTATTGGTACTATGGCTAAGGGCTCCATCAACTGTACATCTAGGTCCATTGCCTCCCCCCCACTCTCCTCTTACATCGGCTCTGCCCAACTCATCACTAGAATCCGATGCGGCTGTCCCCTCCACCCCAACCTCATGAGTCTCTTCCCTTCCTACTCACCTGGCTGGGCTCTCCTCTGTCGACTATTCTCAGGCCTCTCCCTGGGCTATCCTCTAACATCCATCACCCTCTCTACCTCCTCCTATGGATCTCTGACTCTCACATCCACCTACGGCTCTAGGGCTCTCCCCTCCTCCCATGGATCTCTGACTCTCACATCCACCTGCGGCTCTAAGGCTCTCCCCTCCTCCTACTCTGCTCTCCCCTGCACCCGCCTTCGCCATACTCTAACGCTAATCCCTGGCTGAGCAACCCTCCCCTCCACCACCCGAAGCATCTCCACCTCTAGCTCACTCTCCAATCTCACCACCTCTATCTCCTCACCTCCACCACCCACTCCTCCTACCTCCCTCTTCTCTCCCTCATCACCTGCCCCTCCTACCTCCATCTCCTCTACCAGAGCTCTCCTCACCCTCCTCGGCCGTCGACTCCTCCTGACTCTCCCCCTCCTCATCGGCTGATCTCCCACAAAACCCTCCTCCGCACCACCACTCTCATGACCATCATCCTCATGTCCACCCTGCTCCGGCTCCTCCTGCTACTCATCCTCTAGCCCCCCTTTGCGGCTCCCACAGCTAGCACCTCTAGTGTCACCCTCTCCCATCGATGGTTATGAAACCACCGATCATATCGCTCTGTCACTCTAGCATCTTCTGGAACCTCCCACCTCCCTGGATATGGCGCCCCACCTACCATTACCCACGTCTCCCTCACACCCCTCACTGACAACACCTCCCCTCACGGTACCTCTCTGGTAAGCCACTGAAACATAACCGGCACTCCTGGAATGTCCTGCACAAGTCTAAACTGATGCGCCACTCGGTTTGGATGATGCAGCTCCACTATGTGCCCTGGGCTCCCAATCAGGAAACATCTACACATGAAGAATCCTTGCTGTCTCTCTTCCTCGGTCCTCCATCCTCTAAAAAACTGAAACATGTATGGCCGCCATACAATGTCCTCTAGCCGTAGATCATCGAACGCTCTCCTCCACCACTCCATCTCTCCCTATGTCTCGTACTGTAAGATGCAGCCCCTAGCTGCCGCGAATTGCCATGCCAATGGTTCTCTCTTATCCAAGTCTCCTCTCCCGGTCGCTATGGGCCTCATCACCATGATGTGCGTCCACCTCCATACCTGCAGTAGTGTCTGGTGTGTCAAGCTCTGCACCCCCCGATAACAGATCACGTGCATGTCCCGATATAACTAGGCCAATACACATGACCCCCAAGAAAACCGTTCATCCCTCCACTTGACAATATGTCGAATCACCCCCATGTACCATAGGCTACAGAAGCGCCTACTCCGATCTGGCAACAGAATCTCGCTGATCAAGCAACATAGAAATAGTGGTAATGCCAACACCCCCAAGTCTAGGCATTTGTCGACATCCAACCTCCCCCTCTCTATCGGCAAGTCCTCTTGCCCAAATAACACCAGAACAGTCTCATCTAACTACTCTCCTCTCAACTCCTCCTCGCACACTAACCATCCTGCTATCGGTAACTTTAGGATCCGCCACACATCCTTTAGTGTCACAGTCATCTCTCTAGTCAGCAAATGAAACATTGACATGGCCGAGCTCCACCTCTCTATCAGGGCTGTCAACATCGCCCTTTGAGCCCTCATCTCGGAAAAATGCACCAAGTGCAGTAACCCCGCCCACTCCAATGCTACATGATCCACTCTAGTCATCGCCTCAATCGACAATGCCAATGCCTTCGACCTCCGCTCGTGAGTCTGCAATCTACCAAAATCCTGCAACAAATCATCCCCCTTGTTAAACTTCTTCGTCACATTTTTCTCCCACTCATTTCTTTTTTTTTTTTTTTTCTCTCCTTATTTTCCTCTCTCTATTTTCCCTGCAGAGGGGTGGACCTGCCCGCGACTTGTTGGGGCGGATCCTCCCCCTACAGCGGGACGAACCCGCCTGTGGCCTACCGGGGCGGATCTGCCCCCTAGAGCGGGGTGGACCCACCCACGGCTTGCCAGGGCGGATCTGCCCCTTGTAGTGGGGCGGACCTTCCCCAGGCCGGGGTGGTCCCACCCCCTGGGTGGCGCCTGTCAGTGTCGTCGGGGTGGCGCAGCCGGGGCGCCCCATGCTCCCTAGGCGATGCCATCGCTGGAAGCGGCGGTGCCTGTCCGCCCTGCCGCAAGGTGGACCCGCCCCTGCAGAGGGGCGGATCCGCCCGCGGTCAAGGAGGACTCGCCCCGCCTGGGGGGGCGCCTCCCCCCCCCGCCTGCATGGCTATGGCGACGTTGTACGCCCCGCCTTGGGGTAGACTGCCTCATGAAGCATGATTCACACATGATACCAATCCATTTTTCTTTCCTCCAAAAGACCATTTTTTTTAAAAAAATTCTAATCTATTTCCTACCCATTTTTTATTTTTCTCCCGCCCACAAAACCCATATTTTACATTTTTAATAACCTATTTCAAAATGCATTAAAATTTCAATTTAATGCATGGGGGGTTTTGTCGCTTACCTGGTGGGGCCCATCCTATTGCCTATACGGCCGTCGGACCTCATCTATCCGATGGATGATCTCGGTGTCATTATCTCCCAGCATCTTCACTCCTCATTTGCTTGCTCTTTCTCTTCTTATCTCAACTGCTACAATGCAAATGAGGTGAGGTAATTTTCAAAATTACCTTATATTCACTTTTAAAAGGTATTTTTACCTTTTATTTACCCTTTTATTCCTTTGATTAATCTCTTCTCGTCCCGAGACCGCCATTTACACCTCGTTTGTCCAATCAACTTCGTTCAAAAGGAAAACTTGTCTAATTTTTTGCCCTCTTTCCAACTATACCATCCGTTTCTTCTTATCAAGATGTTGCACGGGACCCTTCTTTTTCCCTCGTCACTCTCTCGAGGGGGCATACCCTTCATTTTTGCCAATTTTCTCAGTCGTAATCAACCCTTCCCTGGATTGGGGCATATTCATCCTTTACTCTACTAATTCGGACAGCTCAGGTCCTCCTCCCCACATTGGAGAATCATTTTCCGATTAATTCCTCTATTGAGTCATCTGCACTTTCTCTTCATTGAAGCACGGTTATTCTAACAATACTTCAAAGAGGGGAAAAATGTAGACATCCAAATTTGATCACTTCCATATGATCAAAATCGTCCATTATATTCATCTATTCCATCAACAATGATTAAATAATTTATTTAATCATTATTTCATTTTCTACCTAAGGTTCCTAAAGTATGTAATTAAATAAGTTAAATACTTTACCTTACACCCTGTTCTTCTCTAAATTAAATAAATATGACAAATTATTTAATTTAGTCTTTTAATCCATTTGGATTAAAATCAATTTTTAATTCCCCTTTTTCTCTCTCCCTGTCACATTTTCCATAACCCTCTTCTAATCCAGATTAAATTAATTAATCTGGGATTAGGATGTGCACCACTTAATCTTGATTAAGTGTCACATCCTCCATAATCTCCCACTTGCCTCTAATCTCTCATTAATTATCCTAATCCTGTGTTTGCACAACCTTAATCAGAATCATTAGCCACATTTGGCTTACCCTTTTTGGTCAACCTTCCCACTTACCATTTTTAGCCTGGACTCCCTTCCCCATGTGAATTTTTAATTCACATTTATTTAACCAAGATTCCCCTCTTCCCCATGTGAATTTTTAATTCACTTTTATCTTCCCAAGGTCTTCCTCATCCCTCATGCAAATGTGACATGTCATTTTAGATGTGCCCAAGGCTTCTAGAACCTTGGACTTGTCACATCTCCCACATGTGACAAATATCCAACTTTTTTTAGACCTCCTTTTATCCAATGAACCCTCCATTGAAATTAATTTAATTTACATTTATTTTTTCCACACACTTCCCCTTTTCCCATGGAGATTTTTGAGGAATTCTAAAATTTCTCAAAAGTCTCTTTCATCCTCATTTCGGGACAAGAAGTTCCTTTTTGAGGAAATCTTCTCATCCCCAAAGGTACCTCAAAGGTACTTGTCCTTCATCCACCTCATGTACTTCCCTTCCACCTCTTGTCCTTCTCTTCCACCTCATTTCCACATCACTCCACCCTAAGACATCTCACCTTCCACATGTCAAGATGTGAGGGCTTGTGAGTCCTCAACTTACCATAGCCCTTCATCTTGATTTTTGGTGGATCAATCCCAACCATTGAATTCTCTAGAGAATTCAATTTAGCCTATAAATATCCCTTCAATTCCCTCATTTTGGGGATCAAGTCTTTTGCAAAAAAACTCTTGCAAAATTGTTATTCAAGCTCTCATCCATTTTATCACTTATATCATCAATCCATATTGCATCAATTCATCTTGCATCTATTCAACTTCATTGCCATTCAAGGAGCACACAATTCTTGAAGAATCAAAGGGCCAACCAAGGAAGGAGCAGCAAAGGAAAGGTATAACACACTTAAATCATCATATGTTTTTATCTTACTCCTTTGTTTCACCATTTTCTTAGGCTAATCTTATTGAGGTGCCTTTTTATCTTGTTACTTCTTCACATTGCACTATTAGTTTTCTATTTAGCATCTCACCTTAGGAGTAGCATTTTATTAGGATCACAGATGAAAAAAGTGAAACTTTTTGAAATGGAAATTTGACCAAATTTAAGAATGTAAATGACTAAAATTACACTAATATACAAGTACTATGCAAAATTAATATAGTATGCATTTTTTTTTTAATTTTTCAGATTTTAAACAATGCAAAATACAAATTTAAAACCCTATATGCAATGCAAACTAATGTAAATCATAGATCTAGGGTTTCAATGAACTCCAAATCAGTACTTAAGATGTACAATGTCAAGTTCACCAAAATAAAACATAAAAAAATAGGGTGTGGGGTGATAAGGGTGATCCCACAAGGCTGGTTTACAATTTCTGGGAGATTCTGATTTTTGCTGAAATCACATATTTTTAGAAAATATAATGATTCAAGCCTTAAAAAATTCCATTTTAAGGATTCCAATTGAAGAGATTTTGATCAAACCACCTTAGATCAAACCCCTTTGGATAGAACGCCACTAGTTTTAAACCATACCTATAATAGAGTCTCCTTTACACCTATCAAAATGCTGATAAAATACATTTGATTTACCTTTTGGGGGATCAAATTAATTCATTTAAAATTTATTTCAAATGATTATGGTAGTCCTCAGAACGAGTTATCCAACAAATATAATTTTAATATGGTTTTTTTTTTACTATGTATTTAGTTTTTTAATTTTATTAAACATAGGTTTCACCAAAAATCAAGCTCTTTGTTCTACACATGTGGAAAAATAGAAGATTATCAAAATTAAATTTTGACAAATATGTTCAGGCTGGGTATTGATGTCCTTGATCCATTAAAAAAATAAATATGAATTTCGATACATAAAAAAACAAGTTATGTTGTATACGGTCCGCCTACGTCTGAATTATAATTGGTTTGACTTCAAAACTTGATTAAGGAAAATATATTTAATAAAACACAATGAAACCAAATGAAAGTGATAGATATCGTAATTACAATTTTAAATTTGAAAAAATTAGAATTTAATCCTTCATACAAAAAACGTTATGTTGTATACAGTGAGCGTCACTCCTTAAAAATGTTGTAGTTTTTTAAAAGCTAGTTTTCGAAGGAGATGGAAAAAGAAGTGCAATTTGATTCCAAAAAATTTGAAAAAAATATATTTAGAATCTATAGAAAAAATTTCAAAAATCACTAGTTTGCATCATCGTCAAACTCTTCACGGTTTAGCCGCTATACGAGCCCAAAACTGAATATTTAGTTTTAAAAAATCAGTTCAATGTCCAGTTTGCAATTTTTGGCAAAATTGGACACTAAAATATTTTTTTCTAACTAAATCTTCACTTTCAGGCACCTATAGCAACTAAACCATGAGGAATTTGAAGATGATGCAAACTAGGGAATTGTGAGATTTTGACTGTAGATTCTAAATATATATATATTTTTAAAATGGAATCAAATTGCACTTCTTTCGCGATCTCCTTCGAAAACTAGTTTTTTTAGCAAACATCATTTTTAAGGAGTGACGCTCACCATATACAACATAATTTTTTCTCCATGATGGATAAAATTATAATTCTTTCGAATTTAGATTTGCAACTATGATATCTAGTGCTTCCAATTGGTCTCATATTGTTTTATTGAATATTTTTCCTTAATCAAGTTTCAAAGTCAAACCAATTACAATTCAGATATAGGCGGACCATATACAACGTAACTTTTTTGTATGTACTGAAATTCAACTTTTTTTTTTGGATCAAGGACTTCAATATCTGGTGCACTCATATTTTTTTTAAAAATTGATAATCTTTTATTTTTCCACATGTGCAAAACAAAGAGCTTGATTTTAGGTGAAAAACCTATGTTTAATAAAACTAAAAAACAAATACATAATAAAACCAAAACATATTAAAATTATATTTGTTGGATAGCTCATTCTGAGGACTACCATCATCTAGTTGGTCTATGAAGTCTCCTCCATTTTCATCCTCAACCTAAGCTTCAAAGGGAAAAAATTTGGATTTTTCTTTGGCCATAGGGTGAGAAGGTGGGAGAATGGGGGTTCAAGCGAACAAGGGGGGTTCACTCGAACCCTTTCAAAAATAAAAATCCTTTTTTTTTTTGCATGAATGGTGGGCTTGGGGCATTTAGTTGGTTCACTCGAATCTAGGTTCTAGCGAACCCTCTTTTGGTTTGCTCAAACCAATGAGTTCGTTTGAACCCCAAAAACCAAAATTTTTGGCATGGGTTCAATTTTTGCAACTTTTCGTTACTCACTTGAATTATAAGCTACTTTTGTGGGTTTACCCTACATTAGATGAAGAAAATCAAATTGATATGAACAAGAAAATGAACAATTCCATGCATATAGTAATACAGAGATCAACACTACAAAATTGGGTGATTTAATTACCCAATAGATATCGATAATAAAGTAGAAAAGAGACATATTTGTTCAGACACACAAAGAAAACATCAAGACTCAGATGCCCTCAATCATAATCTAGAGGTGTTCAACCTAAGCAAGGGATAGCATATTATCATGTGATTGTAGGAATTGGGCAAAGAGCCCAATTTCATTCCTCACAATTCTTGCACAAAGAAGAGCAATCACTTCCTCCATAGTCTCATCCTAAAAATCCAATGCTATAAAAATGGTGTCACCTATCAATCCACTTCAAAGATAGTGGTTGGGCCCAATGATAGCTACATTGACATGATGATGGAATTTAGGCTTTACTAGGCGTTCTAATGCTTTGACAACCCCAGTTACACTGACGAGAGGTCGTGATGACTGTATACACAAAACACTCTAACAGTGTGGTGTTGTGTACATGAGCCTGACTCAGAAATGCTTCACCTAGGATACTATGAAGCACCTCTTCTTCCAACTTGCTCTATACTACAAAAACTTCTTTAAGTTGATCTGATAGATGCCTAAACAACAAACTACATTCAATCTCCTCCAAAACAATGAAATCATTTGCAAAATCGCCATCACTCTGAGTGCATGCCATGTTGGATGATTCTGAATGATAAAGAGTGGTGACACTGGTTGAATTTATAGAAGGTTGGTAAGATATTAGCGCTTTCTCTTAGATTTGGTGGGATGATAACTTGGTTCGAATTAATGGTTGATTTGAAACTAGATTTAAATCATTAGCTACCAGTACACATGTGCTATTGTATGGTTTTCTCCAAATGATTCATTAAATATTTTTTTTGTGAAGGTTATTTGGAGGTTGTTGGTGTAATGAGATCATTTTTCTTTCCCAATGCCCTTTCATTTGCCAGATTAATTATTTCAACTGATCTTCAGTTGTTTTCAAGAAGATGATGGAAGACAATAAGACACCAGATTTAGTAACAATTTTAGCATTGGTTAGGAGGAATTATTTGCTATATATATGATTAAGCTAATTGAGAAAGGGTCATTTTTCCTTTCTCTCCAAAAAAGGAACTTTTTTGTACTTTTGAGGAGGAATTTGATATTAATTCATTCATGCTGTAAATATTTGTAATCTTTGAATTATGGACTAAATGAGATGTTTAGCGTATTGATCTTTGTATCATGTGTGCATTGAGTTATATCTTCTTTGTGATATGCACTTGATGGCATCCATTTATTGCAATATGAACTCATATGTTATGTTATATTTGTCATAGGTTTTTTAATATTTGCATTGATTAATCATGGCCTTCTGCTTTCACATTCGTGTTAGCCTCATATTAGTGAATTGACGCCTGAACCTTCACTACTTTCTGGTTAAAAGCACACCCTGGTTTTATTTTCAATATTTTAAGTTCATTGAAGATCATAAGAGGGAGTTGTACCTCCAAAATTTAGAGGAAATTCACAAATGCAATTGCAACATTTCTAGAGTTGTTAGCGATCATTTAAGTGCTTTAAGGTGAACTAGAGTCAAAATTGTTGATTTGTTTTAAGTGACTATTTCATTCGCTAACAAATTTTTTGGTGACTCCGTTACGGAAAAAGAAAAGAAAAATTTGAATTGATTGAAAACATCTGACATCTATTGCATCATGCGACAAGATGGTACTTCCTCATACAGATGTGTTTCCTATTTTGCAGCTGGACTTATATGGGATAGGAGTGGAATAAGAAGACATCGTTTCATAATTGAATATGCTCATCTAGAGATATAGGAGGAATGCAATAGATTATATGCGAGTGAATATTTCTTTGGAAGAAGAGGAAGAGTTGGCCCAATTCCCACTTGCACCTGTAGTAGAACGCCCTCTGAGGTTAGTATTTGTGTACTACGACAATCCTCCTTGTCATCCTGATCATTAGCCTAATCAACCATTCCATCATCCACAATCCACAAGGCCCGCCCCTTCCTCAACCTGGGAATCAACCTCTGATTCCTCCACCACACAAAAATTAAATCAATGATTATCTTTTTACTCCCTTGTGACACTAGTACAGAAACAACAATAAACTAATTCAAAAGAACCACTAAAAACTATTTATAAATGACTACAATTGGTCACGTGACCACTAGTATTTTATTTCTAGTCATATATAACGTGACTAGATTGATGACTAAACCATTTTTAGTCATTTATTGGTAGTATATTTAGTTGTTGAACTAGTCATTCATTGTTGTGCTCTGGTCACTTATTTAGTCACTTTTTTCCATTGATATATTTAGTCATTTATTTCTAGCATTGATTGTTGTAATCTGGTCACTCATTTAGTCATTTTTTTATTCACTGATATATTTAACTGGTCACTTATTTAGTCATTTTTATTCACGTATTTTTGTGCATTGATAGTGTATTTAGTCATTAAAATTAATCACCATTTTGATCAATTTGGTAGTATACTTAGTCATTTTTATTCACTGTTCACTTATTTTTGTGAATTGGTAGTATATTTAGTCAATTTAATTATTAATGGATGTCAATTAGTAGTATATTTTAGTCATTTTAATTGATTAATTTGAGGATTTAAGCAAAAAACACAAAAATACATATCAATCATCAATTGCACACAATAAGACAGCCATTGAGAAGGCAAGTTTGGTGAACTTTATTAATAAAAGAAAGGTGTTCTAGCTATTACAACTTTGAAATAGAGTATTGCAATTTTTATCAATATTGCAAAGAAATGTTTGCAAGAAAGAAACTTCTCCAAAAAACTTCCGCAATGATGGAAACACATGCTTGAATCCTTCAATGCGAGCACATGCCCCTTTCATATCTTAAAAATTCTACAACATCGGAAATCTTTCTAGAGCAAGTTGTAATGTGTAGAATCCAAGGAGAGTGTTGACCGTGTCCCATATATGAATCTCTCTCCTTCAATGCAGTCAACAATAACCTAGCTAGAATATTTCCTCCTTTATACACAATGTGCCATCTGATATGAGCAACAGGGTGTTGCCTTTTCCACCATGAATGAACTTGTGCCTCAATACAACCAACAAAATTAATATTAGTCTCAATTCAGAAAGAATAAAAGTGTATTATATATTGAAAGTTTACAAAAGAAATTCCAAACACAGTAGAAAGATAAATCAATTAAAAAATTGTAGTTGTGTCAACAAATGCCTTAAATAGAGTGTTCAACATAGACCTAAAACATGCATATTGAACCCTTGATTTTAGAATCTTGTTCAAAATTTAAGAAAGGTGATCACTCAGATTATAGAATGAAGTTGACATATTATAGAATGAAGGCTATCAACACTAAATAGACTGGAACAACATTATCAATAGAAATTTCCTAGAAACCATGCCCAAGAATTCCATTAGACTTGGATAGAAAAAATTTCAACCTTAGTTCATGTTTTTTCTAAATAAGGACTTGCACCATTAAAGAATCTATTTATACATAAATTCAAAATTAATTTTATGAGAAAAGATCTTTGATATCCAACTGGGAAGCCTTAACATCCAAAAATTACTAACCTGACGTTTCACAACAAGTTTCCCAACTATGACATCATCTTCCCCATTCACTTTACAAGCATAAACACATAAGGTACTTTTTGCAACGGTAATTTTTAAACTAATGACTAATAACAGAACTTAAGGAATCCATTAAAATTGAAAGAAAATAACTACTTGAACAAATGCATAAAAGCATCACCAAATGGTTCAAAACTCATCATCAGTATAAGTCCAAAACTTTGATGTTCTTGTGCAATTAATTAAGGTTTATTCTCTTACAATTCATCAAAATTAGAAAAAAGGATAGCAAGTCAGGGGATTTGATTGTGTGAAAACTTCAAAGATAAAAGGGTTTTGTACTAGATGTCAAAGATCATTTCATTAGTTTCAATCTTTCCATTTTACCCATGTGATTACTGCCCTATACAATAAGAATCAAACTATGTTCATTTTATTGGGTTTGATCCCTTCAATCCACCTTTGCAATAGCTACATGTTGTAAAGATTGCCAGTGAATGGTTGAAACATATTAGAGGTGATTGAAGGAAAGCCTCTCAAAAATTAAGGAATGATTCGGGTATTGCATGGCACATTGAGTTAATCTAAAAATGTTGCAATGCCCATCTGACATCTTAAAAGGTTGCAATGATGTCAAAATTCAAAATGGTACAAGGAGAGAGAAAAAATCAATACCTTATCTTTGGCCAATGAAATCAAAGGATCAAGAATTTCAGAAAGATTTGTATCAACCACCATAACTATAAACTCTGATTTTCTAAATTATAACATCTTGGTTGTTGCAACACCCTAAACTCATTTAGTATTAGCAAAAAAGAAATTGGATATTGATCCACTACCATATTGGATCTCACAGGATTCTCTTTCACAAAAAAAGAAATGATATATATTAATTGTTTAGCAACTTTCTTAATATCCCCATGTAAGTAGACTAAACTAAGTGAGGTTGAGGGTTTGAAGTAGAGTACTATCTTCTTGATATGTGCTTGACTTTGATCATGACTTGTATCTTGAATGAAAATAGCAAGCTAGTTGCACTATAAAATAATTGTCAGAAAAATAACCACAAAATCCTCTTTAAATAAAATAATCCTTCTAGATATTTCAATTAATTTCTAAGAGAGATAATTTCACTATCCAACTAGCCATCAATCTATTTACTGAATATAATTTCTTAGAATTTAGAATTTGAATGTAATGAAACCAACCACAATTACCAAATATTTGACACAAAAATTTAGCACAAAATGAATTGTTTGACAGTCAATATGTTTTGATAAACCAAATACACCCTAGATATATTGATTTAAATAACAAGGAAAGATAAAACTACTGGAGACAACAAGATAACATTCATTAATTCACTTCAACAAACAATTGAAACCAGAATCTAGCCACGAGTTATAACTTCATTCTATTGATCTTCAAAAAGATTTTACAATACATTTCAAAAAAAAATCCTAACTAACATGTCAATAAGTGTCTTGTTAGTTACCCACTTTTAACATAAATAGAAAATTCTAAATTGTCATTGTTTACATATGATTACATAAAATTTTAAAAGCAATCAAAGATGAGTGTAACATAGGAAAACAAGCAAGATTAAGCAATACAATGCAATAAACTCAAATCTAAACCTACACTTACAACAAAGAACAATGGAAATATAAAAATCATAAATAAAAGAATAATCTCACCAAAATTCTCATCCATTCCATGAATCACCTTCATTGCACTTCTTCATTTTGTTGTTGTATGATAACTACCCTTAGATTTCTCTTAAGTATGCAAATATGGCCTATTGATAATGATTAGCAAAATGTTGAAGATTCTTAAAGTTGCTTCCAAAAAGTATAAAGATTTTGGGAGGAGTAAAAATGATGAAGATAAATCCAATTTATATAAAATATGGCTTTCGAACGATAGCCTCAGATTAAAAGATAAATGGATAATTGAGATTAAAGATACAACATGTGATAGAGATTAGTTTTAGTAATAACGTGAGTGATAAAGCATAAAAGGTGTGGATTAAGATTAAATAATAATTTAATCTTTAGTTGAGACTATTCGAAACTCAAAAGAATAATGATTGCATGTAAAAGATAAAGATTAGCATAGAGGAAATGGTATGTTCGAATGCAAGAATGAATGAATTAAATAAATAAAGTTATTTAATTAATAAAAGTTTGCATGTAGAAGAATAAAACTAGATAACTAACTGATTAATCCATAAGGTTTGTTTGTCCCAAATAATTAGATATTAAATCAAGAGATATCTCACTAATTTAATTAAATATTGACTTGAGTGGTAAATGACTAATTAGATAACTAAGTGATTATCTAATTATAGAAGAATATGCAAAGAATAATTCTCTTATGAATAAAATAATTAATTTAATTCAACATTCAAAATTTGGGGATTAAATTAAATAAATAAAGATTTATTTAATTGACTGGAGAAAAGGTTAAAGAATAATTAAATAATTTTAGATGATTATTTAATTATAGTCAAAAATGTAATTTAATTTTAGAAAGGGGATAAACTTAATTAGCGATATAATTAAATAAATAATATTTATTTAATTAATCAAGATTGAATAAAGGTAAAATGAATTAATTAAATAATTAAATTTATTTAATTAATAGAGGACAGATGACTTTAGACGTATAATTAAATAATTAAGATTATTTAATTATGACAATGAAGGTACAAATTATGAAGAAATTGAAGTCGCAAGCCTAGACCAATTTTTAGTGTCTACATTTTGCCCCTCTTTGATAAAATGTCATTTTGGTGTTTTGTCAAAGAAAAATAGTCAAAACATGCCCTAGTCGTGCCCCAATGTGAAATAGGTAAGGGTATGCCCCCTTGGGAAAAATGAAAAAAAATTCAAAAAATTCCAAAAAAATTGGAAATTGTCCCGATTATGTAATTTGATAGCTAGAAGTTCGATGGTGGTGATAGAAATCAGTTTCAGCGAAGTTTGGTAGGTGAAATGGTCATTTGAAGTTGGTAAATAGTGCACCTAGTACACAAGGTGTGAGGAAAACCCTCCAAAAACCCTAGTTATAAATAAAAATAGCGTGGAAAATCAATTCATTTACACCCCTCAAGTTTAGAAAACCTTGATTTTTCTCTAGAGCTCTAAGAAAAGATGTCGCATGTTCCCTACACAGAGCACCGCGGATATCACATTCAAAATTTCAAATGACTAGCCGACGTAGGACCCTTGGTATGTACCTGAAAACCATCTTTTGAATTTTTTATTTTCACGCATTTTTAGGCCTTTAAACTTTAATTTTCAAATGTGTCACTTTTAGTTCAACGCATATGCATTTGCGTGTGATGAATTTTCTCGCAAAATGATGCATATGTAAAAACACGTCTAGGTTGATTTAGGCCTATAATTTACATGCACACACATTTGTTTTATTCTACATTCCATATGTAGTTCTGCATCGCATGTGTTGAGCATAGTGTTGCATTTAGAATTATGAACCGTATTTTTTATTTTGCTATGCATTTGCATGATTGATGACGTGGTTGATTGTGCATTGCATTTCTGAAAATGTGACACATATGATGATTGGTTAGGTGTGATTTCTCATTTGACACATCTGCATGGTTAAATGACACATGTGTTGTTATGTGAAGCATTTTCAAGTTTAAATAATGCATGTGCAATTTTGCATTATATTTGACAACAAAACAATGCATTTGTCTATCAAAAAATTCGAATTTTTATGATGTAAAAATTGGCTTTCTATTTTTGACACAAGGTATTATTTATGCGTCTATAGGTTACTTTATATCCGATATACACCCAGGATTTGAGTCCAACTACCTATGATCTATGAGATCAACTATGTAGTGTTGAGATATGGTTGATATGGAACCTTGGGTTGGATCACATGACATTTATACCCACCATTCAGGAAAACTGAGGTATGTTGATTGCACTCTATGAGCGATGGTACTCAGAGACTTCCTCTTTCCATCTGCCTATAGGAGAGGCTACTGTTACCTTAGAGGATGATCTGTATAGGATCTAGACTAAATTGCGTTTTGAATGCTGAATTTTTACAATGATTATTCCAAGTTAATTAAATCAAAATTAACTTAAGGAAATAACAGAATGAAGGAATTAACAAACTGAGAGAAGGTGAGAGAGAAGAAGAGAAATGCAAACAACATTTGATTACGGAGTTCGTCACAAACGTGACTACGTCTTCGGGTCTGCTCCAATAGAGTGACCGATCCGATTAATCTCCAAATCAATTACAATTGCACCAAAACCATTCTTCAAGCACTTCGGCAGCGTAACGATGCTCTAACGTGCAAGAATGACTCAAAAATAATCTCCACAAGACCTCTCTTTCGTCATCTCAGCTTCAAGACTTCATCACCTGAAAAAAAAAACTTAACCTCCACTCTCACCTCACACCCCTTTTTATACATAAAATTAGCCTAATTAGGCTTAACCATCAAAATTAATGCCTAACCCCCTCTAACAGCTTGTACAAGTCCTCTGATGGCTCCATTTAGCTTCTGGTTTAGTTTGTTAGAGGTGGTTTTAAATTTTTATGGCTTAAAATGCCTTTTGGTTAAGGCTCGGCCAACAAAACATTAACAAAATCAACCATGGCCACCTTATAAGTAACAACCATCTCGTGGCCTACCGGTGGTTACATGTTTTGTTACAATGGTGGTTAGCGGTTCCAACCCTGCCGGCCACATTTTACCATTCACCACCGTCAAATCTAAACAATAAAAACAAATAATTCCATATATATTACTGACCGTTGCGTTTGGTGCAACGGCTAACGGCCCGGCCGTTTGGGCGGAGATCGCGGGTTCAAACCCATCCGCCCTTTTTGGCAGTCTACCTAACAAACCCCGACCGCCGAAGGCTTGATACGTGTCAACATGGTATTCACCGAACCTGTTGACATGTATGCTGACGAAGACAATCCGTACGCTGACTGGACCGCTGACAAAGTCGATGACGTGTGCTGACTGGACTGCCCGTACTGTACAATTGGACACGTGTCACACTATGATTAGTCCATACTAGATGACTCAACTACCATGTGTCTTTCTGAAATTCGTCCACATGGAATCCGTACAGTACGGACTGACACGTCAGCATGATGACGTCATCATCTATACCTTCAAGTCAACTGATCTTTGACTATTTGTAACTCGAGCATACGATGTCGGATTTCAATGAAATGAACGCCGTTGGAATCATCTCGACAAGCTCTTCACGATGACGCTGGTTCCGTCGATTTCTGAGAAGATCATTTTTTTCACCTTCTGGACGCCCCTGAAGTCAATTTGACTAGAAGTTTGACCGGCCATAACTTGCACAAACGAAGTCCTTTTTGCCCCGTTCAAATTGCATTGGAATCAAGATGTTGAGCTCTTTCTGATGGTGCTGATTCTGGAGAGAAATGAGACACTTCAATTTCACTAAAAATATCCACCGGATCAGGCCTCCCCACTGAAGACCTTTTGGACCTCCAAAAGTGGCATTTACTCTGACATTAAGTGAGGACTTGGCCTCCCCACTTGTCCTGTATCTTTTGTACATTTGAAAACCTAGCTCACAAGCACAATGAAGACTGCAGAAATATTGTTGAACATAAACATTATTCTATCGCTTCCATAAGCTTCTACATCAACTGTCATAGCCACTAACCAACAAAAATTGACTAGCATCAAGCTGAACAATAATGCAGAAATGAAAGAGAATAAGTCAACAACAGATCGATCCTTCAAAACAGTAATATTTTTACCCAAGGATTCATCAATGCTTTCAAGCATCCTTTTCTCATGCTGTACTGCAAGTGCATCCTGCAACATCTGACCCTGGTTAGCTACTCCAAGTTCAAGTGTAGAACCACCTGTACTGACAGACATAAGAGTTAACTCTTTACTTGCATTAAATACCCTCTTTAACTACCCTGTGTTTGCAAAAGAACGATCAGTCTTAATCTTGTGAGAATGTACAATATACTGAATGCCATCTTTAAACAAGTGATAATGATTCTATTCCCTGTAGAATATAGCTTTCCTGTCATATAAGTAAGGGATACCAAGCACTATCCCATAGATATCGAATGGAACTACATCAAATTGTACTTCATCCACAAATTTACTAGTGATTGTGAATCTCAAAGTGCATTGTCTTGTTACTTGCAGCTTATCATTTTCACAAATCCAACCTAGTGGATAAGGTTTCTTATGCAATGTAGTTTTCAATCCCAAGTTCTTTACAACACTTTTTGAAATCAGATTAACTTGAGAACCACTATCTATGAGTGCATCGATTTTACTGTTCTTAGCAACAACCCTTAAATGAAAAAGCTCATTGCTTTTCTTATCTTCAGAGAAATCATTAACTTTAGAAGTAGAAGCACAACTATCAAAGGAAACACTGAAAGTAGGAGATTTACCTTTCATACCCATAGCTGTTATCTTAGTTTCATCATCTGAATCGGAACCAAGATCCATAACAACATTTGTGGATTTCTCCTTACCCTTTTGTTTCCGATTCTGTCTTTGAGCCCACTTAGGCTTCAGTTCTGGATGCAACTGCCAACAATGTTCTTCATCATGACCCTTCCTGTCACAATGAGAGCAAGAAAGCTTCTCATCTTTCTTAACTGTAGCTGCCTTCTTTCCTTTCCCTGTCTCTGCAACTTTAGAAGATTTCTTTACAGAGTTATCATTATCAATAAAGGAACCTTTACCCCTTGTCTCTAAGTGTGTAGCTTGAATAGACACTTCATCCAAATTACAAGGGTTCAATACCAAAATGGAATGTCTAAGGTAGGAATGCAGACCTCCTATGTATTTCAACAAGGTGTCCTGGGTGTACAAAGGAACATTCAAAGCAATAGCCCTTTTCCTAAATTCATGGGTGTACTCTTGGATAGTTTGAACTTTCCCTTGCCTAAACATTTTCCAGTCCATCATTAACTGTTGCATATGTCCTAGGGGATAAAACTGCTTCTTAAGAGCATTAACAAACTCTACCCAAGTTAAACTGACTATACCATGTTGTGAAACTTCTGCCTTAGACTTACTCTCCCACTAGGTTAAAGCTATACCTCCTAACCGAAGAGTAGCTAATTGGATCCTATCAACATCATCTAATAGGTTCTGGACTCTACAGTAGACTTCTACTTGCTGAATCCAATCATCCAATTTTTCAGCATTAAGTTCACCACAATACTTTGGTAAATCAAATTTTACATCCAATTTAATTTTAGGCTTATACCCACTCTTGAAAGGATTAGAAGAAATAGAATGAGGAGAAGATGGAGAAGAAGGAGAAGAAGGAGAAGAGGGAGGAGAAGAAGAAGAGGGTGGATCTGGTTGCTTGTCACCATCTCCATGATGTTTCCCTTTCTTGTCTTTGCGATCTTCTTGCTTTGACGAACCTCCTTCATGTCCTTTCCGCTCTTGTCTCTCTTGAAAAAGAATGTCCACCTTAGCCTTCATCTCAAGGAATGCTCTTCGAAATTCCTGCTCACTGATCTCATCAGGAACCTCCATTCCAGAAACAGACATCTTCGGAAATGTTCTACGCTTCCCAATCTCAGGATCAAATTCTTCAAGCTTGCCTTCACCCTTATGAATCCTGGATCTCGTTAGCATTCAAGAAAAAAACTGCAATAATAGTCAACTGAGCTCTGATACCACTTGATCTGTATAGGATCTAGACTAAATTGCGTTTTGAATGCTTAATTTTTACAATGATTATTCCAAGTTAATTAAATCAAAATTAACTTAAGGAAATAACAAAATGAAGGAATTAACAAACTGAGAGAAGGTGAGAGAGAAGAAGAGAAATGCAAACAGCATTTGATTACGGAGTTCATCACAAATGTGACTACGTCTCCGGGTCTGCTCCAATAGAGTGACCGATCTGATTAATCTCCAAATCAATTACAATTGCACCAAAACCATTCTTCAAGCACTTTGGCAATGTAACGATGCTCTAACGTGCAAGAATGACTCAAAAATAATCTCCACAAGACCTCTCTTTCGTCACCTCAGCTTCAAGACTTCATCACCTGAAAAAAAAAACTTAACCTCCACTCTCACCTCACACCCCCTTTTATACATAAAATGAGCCTAATTAGGCTTAACCATCAAAATTAATGCCTAACCCCCTCTAACAGCTTGTACAAGTCCTCTGATGGCTCCATTTAGCTTCTGGTTTAGTTTGTTAGAGGTGGTTTTAAATGTGTATGGCTTAAAATGCCTTTTGGTTAAGGCTCGGCCAATAAAACATTAACAAAATCAACCGTGGCCACCTTATAAGTAACAACCATCTCGTGGCCTACCGGTGGTTACATGTTTTGTTACAATGGTGGTCGGCGGTTCCAACCCCGCCAGCCACGTTTTACCATTCACCACCGTCAAATCTAAACAATAAAAACAAATAATTCCATATATATTACTGACCGCTGCGTTTGGTGCAACGGCTAACGGCCCGGCCGTTTGGGCGGAGATCGCGGGTTCAAACCCGTCCGCCCATTTTGGCAGTCTGCCTAACAAACCCCGACCGCCGAAGGCTTGATATGTGTCAACATGGTATTCGTCGAACCTGTTGACGTGTATCTTGACGAAGACAATCCGTACGCTGACTGGACCGCTGACAAAGCCGATGACGTGTGCTGACTGGACTGCTCGTACTGTACAGTTGGACACGTGTCACACTATGATTGGTCCATACTAGATGACTCAACTGCCACATGTCTCACTAAAATTCATCCACATGGAATCCGTACAGTACGGACTGACACGTCAGCATGATGACGTCATCATCTATACCTTCAAGTCAACTGATCTTTGACTGTTTGTAACTCGAGCATACAATGTCGGATTTCAACGAAACGAACGTCGTCAGAATCATCTCGACAAGCTCTTCACGATGACGCTGGTTCCGTCAATTTCTGAGAAGATCATTTTTTTCACCTTCTGGACGCCCCTGAAGTCAGTTTGACTGGATGTTTGACTGGCCGTAACTTGCACAAACGGAGTCCTTTTTGCCCTGTTCAAATTGCGTTGGAATCAGGATGTTGAGCTCTTTCTGATGGTGCTGATTCTGGAGAGAAATGAGACACTTCAATTTCATTGAAAATATCCACTGGATCAGAGGATGTCTATAGGATTTTGAGATTACTGATTGGGAGTGATAGAGTCCTTTATGATACCCAGAGGAGTTATAGTGAGCTCACCCAGTTTTATGTGCATGATGATATTAGACAGCTCGATATCGAGCATTATGAGATTAGATGCCATGTCCTTATTGATAGGTAAGAGTGTATTTATTGTATGTTGTGCACTTTGATTGTTGGGATTGTACTACTTGACCCTCGAGGCCATGGGTTTCCTATTGGGTGGGTTGAGATGTTATCCCTCATGGATGGTTTCTTAGGATATAATCAAATCAGAATCACCTCTGAAGACCAACATAAGATAACTTTTTCTTGTCATAGGGGAGCCTATTGTTGGAGTGTCATACCTTTTGGACTTAAAAATGTTGGAGCAACATACCAATGCACCATGACAACTATTTTCCATGACCTCATACATAATCTCATGGAGGACTATGTGGATGATCTGCTAGCTAAATCGTTGATAGGGGTTGACCACTTACAAGTCCTAGATAAGATCTTTAAAAGACTAGAAGAATACAAAGTGAGGCTTAATCCTAAGAAGTGTGTATTCGGGGTGACATCAAGAAAACTCCTAGGATACATTGTTTTTAGACAAGGCATTGAAGTGGACCCATCAAAAATAAGAGCTATAATAGAGATGCCTCCCCTAACCAGTATAAGTTGGCTAAGGACACTACAAGGAAGACTGTTGTTTATCAGATGGTTCATCATGTAGTTAACAGATAAAATATACTTGTTCCAGCATCTAATCAGAAAAGGAGTACCATTTGTATGGATGGATAAGTGTCAAGAAGCCTTTTTTACAAATCAAGGATTACCTACTTACACCACCATTGCTAATGCCACCTATTGATGGACACCCTTTGATACTCTACATTTCAGCAACTGCATCGGCCCTAGGATCCTTACTTGCACAAAATGGCAATGAGGGTCGTGAAAGCGAAATGTATTATATCAGTCATAAATTGGTGGGATATGAGCTAAAATTATAGTCACATAGAACGTGATTGTCTTGCAATAGTTTTTGCTACTCAAAAACTTAGGAACTACATGTTAAACCACAAAAGAATGTTGGTCACTAAGATCTATCCCTTGAAGTATCTCCTTAGTAAAGTGGCATTAACAGGATGACTGGCCAAATGGGTAATGGTACTCAATGAATATGACATCCAATATGTAGAAAGAAAATCTATAAAAGGATAAGTTATTTCTGACCCTAGTTGGTAGACACACAAATTAAGGTATATCATCCTCTAGTTGCAGATTTTACATATTAGTTCATGTTCACCATTGACACAAGAACGAGCTAGAAGTTATACTTTGATGGGTCCCACACTAATCATGGCTCAAGGGTTGGCATATTATTCATCACACCATAAGGCGACACTATTCCAAAGTCATTTAGAATTTCTTTTCCATGCACCAATAACATAGCAGAATATGAGGTTCTTGTAACAGGATTATGAATGGCACTCAAATGGAAGATTAAGCACCTACAAGTTTATGGAAATTCTCAGTTGGTAGTTTGACAAGTTAATGATCACTATGAAACCAAAGATGAAAAGCTCGCCCCATACAAGCGGATGGCAAATGGTTTCAAACACAATTTTGATAGCATTGCCTTTCATCAAAATACCATGAATTTAGGATAAGGCAGTAGACTCAATGGAAATTGTTGGTTCACTATTAAAAATTCCTAGCAACATGCCTAAATTCAAGTTTTTGGTAGAATAGCTTTTGGTTCGAGCCTTTGACATCCCAGATTCTAAGATGGTGTGTGAACTTATTGGTCTCAATTCCCCATGGTACAAGGACATATATGACTACCTCCATGCCCAAATCCTACCCCTAGACCTTTCAAACAACCAACATAGGATATTTATCCATAAGTCTTCCAAGTATACCATCATCGAAGAGACCCTTTATAGACGTGCCCTAGACAACACCTTGTTGAGATGTCTCGTTAGTAAAGAAGCACAAGCGACCTTATGTGGGGTACACAAGGGTATATGTGGATCCCATTCTAGCAGTCCCACCTTAGCTAAAAATATTATGAGCCTAGGCTATTATTGCCCTAGTTACCATGGAAAAGGACTCATATGTCTTTGTCAAGAAATGCCGACAATGCTAGATTCACAAAGACTTGACACATGCACTAGCACAGGAGCTTTGTCCAATAACTTCACCATGGCCCTTTTCCCAATGAGGACTTGATCTCATTGGTAAGATACATCCTACATCCTCCAATGGCCATAAGTTCGTCATTATTGCGATTGGGTACTTTACTAAGTAGATTGAAGCCATTCCTATGACCTACATTACCATACACAAATTTCCAAGTTTATCCTTAACTACATCATTTTTCGGTATGGTGTACCTCAATCCATAATCATGGATAATGACCACCCATTTGAAAACCTAGAAGTATGCCATATTTGTGAAGAATTCCATATCCAACACCACTTTTCCACACCATATTATCCGCAGGGTAACAACCAAGTTGAGGCATCTAACAAAACAATCCTCAGAATCCTTAAAAAAACTGTCAATGATGTTGGTTGTGACTGACACTTACAACTTAACCCTGCCCTATGGGCTTATTGCATAAAAATTTGCACTCCCACCAACACTACTCCATACTCCTTGGTATTCAGTTTCAAAGGCGTCTTACCTATTCAAGGTTGAAATTCATTCCCTAAGGGTATCTTTGAAAGGGAATATTAACGATGAAGAGTACCATGTATCAAGATTGCATGAGCTAGAATTCTTGGATGAATGAAGAAAAAAGGCACTAGATCACATCCAAGCATATCAAAACCATCTTTGTCACAACTATAATAGGAAAGTCTTGAGTCAAAATTTTCACATTGGTGACCTGGTCTTAATGGAGAACCCAAAGAATCAAGTAGAAAGAGAAAAGCCAAGAAAGTTTGAACCCAATAGGTTAGGGCCTTACATTTTTACAGAAGTCTTTAGATTAGGAGCATACTATCTTTCTAATCCTGAAGGAGAACCATTGTCAAAACCAATCAATAACCTTCATCTTAAGAGGTTCTATAGATAGCTTTTGAGAGTCATGTCTTAATCTTGAAAAAATAAAAATAAAAAGAAAATAAAAAAATCGTTACCTTGATGAAAACCTAGCAAACAGGTGTCTTGGTAACACCAAAAAAGTTGAAAAATCCACAAAATAGTAAAGAGAAATAATTTGTCCAATAGTGAAAATCACTTTGATGACGCTTTAGATAAGTACCATGGTGAAAACCTAGAAAATAGGTGCCATGTGTAGTCAACTTTTCTCCTTCATCTACCATCATTCCAATTTGATTTTCCTATCATTACACCCATAATAAATGGTTTTCCTTTCCATAACTTGGAATGATTGACATCAAGTACACTCCACATCCTCATTCCATCATATTGGTCTTATACCCAACTGGGGGCAGATACTCGACCTACCTCATTTGGACCTTGCACTAGCTATTCCAACATCATAAAATGTCCTAAAAAAATCCAAAAACATCATAAAATGTCTTGAAAAAATCCAAAATCAACATAAAATGTCTTGAAAAAATCCAAAAACATCATAAAATGTATTGAAAAAATAAAAAATAATCGTAAAACCCCAAAAAGACAAAACTATCAAAACATGTCAAAAACCCAAAAACAAAGTCAAAGTCAGTTGTGTCAGTCAATCATTGACATTGTCGAACTACATTGCCTCTACGACTAGACGTAGGCAAGGCCATCTTTCAATGTGCCCCCATGGCATTAAGTTTGTCTTTCTAGGTTTTTCACATATCACACGCATAAATTATGACTCATTCTTTGTACATCAAATTCATTGGTCATGTCAAACTATGCAGTCTTTGCATGTATAACGTAGGCAAGGCCATCAATTGATGAGCCACCAAGATCACACTAGGTCAGTCCATTAGGGTTCATCACATTCACTATCACACACGTCAAATTTCTTCAAAATAAATCAATCTTTTTCAGTCAGTCTTGTTTTGTCAAAGTCTAGCTGAACTATGAGGTATCTGTATGTATAACATAGGCAAGGCCATCAATCGATGAGCCCCCGAGGCCGCACTAGGTGAATCCATTAGGGCTCGTCCTGTCAATCAAAATAAGTCAAAACATAAACAATTGTCAAAACATCAATACAAGTCATGCATCAACAAGACAAACAAGTCAATCAAACAAATTTCCAAAGCAATATCCAAAACAATTAACTTATGTCTGATACATGATATGTCCTTCCTAAAAACAAACATCATCAAAATAATCAACCTATGTCTTATGCAAGATGAGTCCTTCCTGAATACAAACATTAGGCAAACAATCATCATAGACTTATATGGGTTGTCACATCAACGAAATCATAATCAACATCTTATACAGTACATGTCTTTCTAAAACCATGCTTCATCATGCCTTACACAGATAGTCACAAAATCAAAACTAGACTCAATATCTTATACGGTATGTGTCTTTCCTAAAATCAGGCTTTGTCGAACAAACAAACAACAAACATATCAAATTTTGGCAAATATTTTTATTATCTATTGACTTTATGGCTTGTTTTTTCTTATCATTTCACTTGGATTTGTCTTTGCGTCTGGTTACTATCTTTCTCAAGGATGTCCCATGAAGGATTTAGAGAAGCAAGGATGTCTTGAGACTCTTTTTCTTTGACTATTCTTTATCTAAATTTTCTTTTGACTTTGTTTTCAATTCAATTTACTACCTTTTTCGAGGATTTCCCATGAAGGATTTAGAGGAGTGATGATGTCTCATGCCTCATCTTTATATTTTATTGTTGTTTGTGGTTTGTCTTGACAAAAAGACTAGGACAATTTTTCCATTAGTATGAGTTAAGACACTCCTTGTCTATGACTATCTATTTTTAGCAGATGGATGATCTTGCACACCTTGGTTTATCTCATATCATGGTGTTTGTTATACATTTGTATCATTTAATGCCCAATGATGATTCAATGCAAGGCCTAGTATGTATTTGAAAAAATATTGGAGATTCTAAAATTCTTGTAATATCCATTTCTAATACTAACATCCATTATTTTTCTGCACTAAAATTTCTTCTATCCTACATTATGACGGAGTCTTGTGACACACAAAAAAATAAATTATTAGATGCATATGCATTCATTTTACAAACATATACAAAATACTTTATTTTTTTGTGTGTCACAGGACTCCGTCATAATGCAAGATAGAAGAAATGTTAGTGCGGAAAAAATATGGATGTTAGTATTAGAAATGGATGTTACAAGAATTTTAGAATCTTCAATATTTTTTCAAATACATACTAGGCCTTGCATTAAATCATCATTGGGAATTAAATGATACAAATCGATAAAAAACACCATGATGTGAGATAGACCAAGGTGTGAAATATCATCCATCTGCTAAAAAAAGATAGTCATAGACAAGGAGTGTCTTAACTCATACTAAGGGAAAAATTTCCCCAGTCTTTTTTTCAAGACAAACCACAACCAACAATCAAATAAAAAGATGAGTCATGAGACATCATCGCTCCTCTAAATCCTTCATGGGACATCCTCAAGAAAGCTAGTAACCTAAGTTGAAAACAAAGTCAAAATACAGTCGTCAAACAATAGTCAATGAAAAAGAGTCTGGAGACATCCTTGCTTCTCTAAATCGTTCATGGAGCATCCTTGAGAAAGCTAGTAACCAAAATCAAAGACAAATCCAAGAAATGATAATACAAAACAAGCCATAAAGTTAATAGATAGTAAAAATATTTTCTAAAATTTGATATGAACTTGTTGTTTGTTTGTTTGTTCGATGAAACCTGATCTTAGGAAAGATGCATACCATATAAGATGTTGAGTCTGGTTTCAATTTTGTGACTATCTTTGTAAGGCGTGATGAAGCTTGGTTTCATAAAGGAACATATCATATAAGACATTGAGTCTGATTTCAATGATGTGAGAACCTATATAAGGCTATGATGATTGCTTACCTAATGTCTATATTTAGGAAGGACTCATCTTGTATAATACATAGGTTGATTGTTTTGATGATGTATTTTTTTTAGGAAGGACATGTCCTGTATCAGACATAAGTTGATTATTTTAGATATTGCTTTGGAAATTTGTTTGATTGACTTGTCTTGATGTTTTGAAAATTGTTTTTGTTCTGACTTATTTTGATTGACATGAAAAACCCTAATGGTCTGACCTAGTGTTGCCTCAAGGGCTCATCGATTGATGGCCTTGCCTATTCTATACATGCAAAGACCTCGTAGTTCAACTAGACTTTGTGAAAATAAGACTGACTGAAAAATATTAATTTATTTTAAAGAAATTTGGCATGTGTGATAGTGAATGTGATGAACCCTAATGGACTGACCTAGTGTGGCCTCGGGAGCTCATTGATTGATGGCCTTGCCTACGTTATACATGCAGAGACTTCAAAGTTTGACACGAACAATGACTTTGATGTACAAAGAATGAGTCATGATTTTATGTGTGTGATACGTGACAAACCTAATGCCTTGGGGGCACATCGATACATGGCCTTACCTATGTCCAGTCACAGAGGCAACATAATTCAATAATTTCCATGAATGATAGACACAACTGAGTCTAACTCTATTTTTGGGTTTCTGACATGTTTTGATGTTTTTGTCTTTTGGGGGTTTTATGATTTTTTTTGGATTTTTTTAGGACATTTTATGATGTTTTTGGATTTTTCAAGAGATTTTATGATGTTTTTCGATTTTTTTAGGACATTTTATGATGTTTTGGATTTTTTGTAAAACATTTTATAACATTGGAACAACCAGTGCAAGGTCCAAATGACGTAGGTCAAGTATTTTCCCTTAGTCAAGTATAAGACCAATAGGATGGAATGCAGATGTGGAGTGTACTTGATGTCAATTATTCCAAGTTATGGAAAATACAACCATTTATTATGGGTGCAATGATATGAAAATTAGATGGAATGATGGTAGACAAAGGAGCAAAGTTGACTACACATGTGGTGCATGTTTTCCAGGTTTTCACCATGGTACTTATCCAAAGTGCCACCAAATTTGTTTTCACTATTGGATGAATTATTTATCTTTACTATTTTGTGGATTTTTCAATTTTTTTGGTGTTACCAAGATGCCTGTTTGCCAGGTTTTCATCAAGGCAATGATTTTTTTATTTTTTCCATTTTTTTATGATTAAGACACGACTCTCAAAAGCTATGTATAGAACCTCTTGAGATGAAGGTTTTCAATTGGTTCTGACAATGGTACTCCTTTAGGTGTAGAAATTTGGTATGCTCCTGATCCAAAGACTTTTGTAACAATGTAAGGCCCTAACTAGTTGGGTTCAAACTTTCTTGGTTTTTCTCTTTTTGCTTGATTCTTTGGGTTCTCCATTAAGATCAGGTCACCAATTTCAAAATGTCGACTCAAGACTTGAATGCTATTATAGCTATGATGAAGACAGTTTTGATATGCTTGGAGGTGATCTAATGCCTTTTGTCTTCATTCATCCAAGAATTCTAGCTCATGTAGTACTGATACACAATACTCTTCATCGTCGATATGCCCTTTCAAATATACCCTTAGGGAAGGAATTTTGACCTCTATAGGTAAGATAGCTTTGAAACTGAATACCAAGGAGTATGGAGTAGTGTCGGTGGGAGTGTTAATGCTTATGCAGTAAGACCATAGGGAAAGGTTAATATGTAAGTGCTAGTCACAACTAGCATCATTGACAGTCGTTTTTAAGGATATTGAGGATTATTTTGCTAGAAGCCTCAGCTTGGTCATTACCCTATAGAAAATATGGTGTGGAAAAGTGGTGTTGGATATAGAATTCTTCACAGAGATGGTAGACTTCTTGGTTTTTAAATGGGTGACCATTATCCATGATTATGGATTGAGGAACACCATAAATACTATTTGACTTAAGGGGAGTTGATAGAATGAACCCTAGAACCCTAAACCTTAAACCATATGACCTAAAGACTAGGAGATGAACCCTAAACCCTTAAAACACATATAGATTTGTTATTCTAAGCATCTCATGAACCCTAGAAACCCTCAACCCTAAACCATATGACCTAAATCCTAGGAGATGAACCCTAAACCCTTAAAACCCATATAGATTTGTTATTATAAGCATCTCATGAACCGTAGAAACCCTAAACCCTAAACCATGTGACCTAAAGACTAGGAGATGAACCCTAAACCATTAACCCATATTGATTTGTTATTCTAAGCATCTCATGAACCCTAGAAACCCTAAAACCTAAACCATAGGACCTAAATCATAGGAGATGAACCCTAAACCCTTAAAACTCATATAGATTTGTTATTTTAAGCATCTCATGAACCCTACAAACCCTAAACCCTAAGCAATAGTACCTAAATCCTAAGAGATGAACCCTAAACCCTTAAAACTCATATAGATTTGTTACTCTAAGCATCTCACAAATCCTACAAACCCTAAGCCATAAACCATAGTACCTAAATCCTAGGAGATGAACTGTAAACCCTTAAAACCCATATAGATTTGTTATTCTAAGAATCTTATAAATCCTAGAAACACTAAACCCTAAACCAGGTGACCTAAAGACTAGGTGATGAACCCTAAACCCTTAAAACCCATAGAGATTTTTTATTCTAAGCATCTCATGAACCCTACAAACCCTAAACCCTAAAGCATAAGGGGTGTTGAGAGAGTGACTAAGGGGTCCTAAGAGGATGGCTTAAGGGGTGTTGAGAGAGTGACTTAAGGGGATGCAAGAAGATGGATTAAGGGTAGATATGTGAGGATATGGTTTAAGGGTAGATATGTGAGGATATGGATTAAGGGGATGCAGGAGGATGGATTAATGGTATATAATGGGATGGCTTAAGGGGTGTTGAGAGAGTGACTTAAGGGGATGCAAGAGGATGGATTAAGAATAGATATACAAGGATATGGAGTAAGGGGTCCTAATAGAATGGCTTAAGGGGAATTAATAGATAGACTTAAGGGGATGCAAGAGGATGGATTAATGGTACATAAGGGGATGGCTTAAGGGGTTTTGAGAGAGTGACATAAGGGGATGCGAGAGGATGGATTAAGGGGTCCTAATATAATGGCTTAAGGGGAATTAATAGAGAGACTTAAGGGGTTGCAAGAGGATGGATTAGTGGTACATAAGGGGATGGCTTAAGGGGTGTTGAGAGAGTGACTTAAGGGGATGCAAGAGGATGGATTAAGGGTAGATATACAAGGATATGGATTAAGGGGTCCTAATAGAATGGATTAAGGGTAATTAATAGAGAGAATTAAGGGGATGCAAGAGGATGGATTAGTGGTACATAAGGGGATGGCTTAAGGGGTGTTGAGCAATGGACTTAAGGGGATGCAAGAGGATTGATTAAGGATAGATATACAAGGATAGGGATTAAGGGGTCCTAATAGAATGGTTTAAGGGGAATTGATAGAGAGACTTAAGGGGATGCAAGAGGATTGATTAATGGTACATAATGGGGTGGCTTAAGGGGTGTTGAGGGATTAAGAGGGTATAGGGGTTGAGGGATTAGGGTTTAAGGGTTGAGGATTGAGGGGTTGAGGGATTAGGGTTTAAGGGTTGAGGGTTGAGGACTGAGGGATTAAGAGGGTATAGGGGTTGAGGGATTAGGGTTTAAGGGTTGACAATTGAGGGATTCAGAGGGTATGGGGGTTGAGGGTTAAGGGTTGAGAGATTAAGATTGTATGGGGGTTGAGGGATTAGGTTTTAAGGGTTAAGGGTTGAGGGTTGAGGGATTAAGAGGGTATAGGGGTTGAGGGATTAGTGTTTAAGGGTAGAGAGTAGATGGATTGAGTGATTAAGAGGTTATAGGGGTTTAGGTATTAGGGTTTAAGGGTTGAGGGTTAAGGGTTGAGGGATTAACAGGGTATGGGGGTTGAGTGATTAGGGTTTAAGGGTTGAGAGTAGAGGGCTTGAGGCATTAAGAGGGTATAGGGGTTGAGGGATTAGGGTTTAAGGGTTGAGAGTTGAGGGATTAAGAGGTTATGGGGGTTTAGGGATTAGGGTTTAAGGGTTGAGGGTTGAGGGTTGAGGGATTAAGAGGGTATAGGGATTGAGGGATTAGGGTTTAATGGTTGAGGGTTAAGGGTTGAGGGATTAATATTGTAGAGGGGTTGAGGGATTAGGGTTTAAGGGTTGAGGGTTGAGGGGTTGAGGGATTAAGATGGTATAGGGGTTGAGGGATTACGGTTAACGGGTTGAGGGTTGAGGGTTGAGGGATTAGGTTTTAAGGGTTGAGGGTTGAGGGATTAAGAGGGTATTGAGGTTGAGGGATTAGGGTTTAAGGGTTAAGGATTGAGGATTGAGGGATTAAGAGGGTATATGGGTTGAGGGATTAGGGTTTAAGGCTTGAGGCTTGAGGTTTGAGGGATTAAGAGGGGATAGGGGTTGAGGGATTAGGGTTTAAGGGTTGAGGGTTGAGGGTTAAGGGTTGAGGGATTAAGATTGTAGAGGGGTTGAGGGATTAAGATTGTAGAGGGGTTGAGGGATTAGGGTTTAAGGGTTGAGGGTTGAGGGATTAAGAGGGTATGAGGGTTGAGGGATTAGGGTTTAAGGGTTAAGTGTTAATGGTATAGGGTTTACGGTTTAAGGGTCCCACTCCATCTCTCTCCCACTCCCTCTCTTAGGTAGTCCCCTCCAAGATAACTGAATATATTCTTTCCCTCTCAAGTCTTTCTCTCTCGGGTCTCACTCCCTCTCATGCTACCTAGACTAATCCATGTCACTCCAATGCCCTCTCTCACAATCCCTCTCTATCAGGCCTCACTTACCTCCCACCCTACTCTCTTAGGTCTCCCCTTCCCACCCCCTCTCCTTCTCTCTTAGGTGTCTCCCTCCCACTCTCTCTCCCTCTCTCTCTTAGGTTTCTCCCTCCCACCCCCTCTCCCTCCCCCCTCCCTCTCTCTCAAGTCTCTCCCTCCTACCCCCCCCCCTCTCTCTCTCCCACTCCCTCTCTCTCTCTCACTCCCTCTATCTCTCTCCCACTTTGTCTCTCTCCCTCTCTCTCAGGTCTCTCCTTTTCAAAACAACATATTTGGTTCTCTCCAAATTTTGTGAGTGCCAAATGTGTTTTACCTTGAAACAGTAAAATAGGGGTTGACCCCATGATTCAAGACCACATTCCCCTATATTTTTCTAGTTCAGTGTTTTATTTGAGTCAGAAATGCCTTTTTTTATGCAGTTGAATTCATATGTACCAATCTATCCTTGATTCGTCACCTTTTTACCACCAATCTGCATGGTAGACAAGGTAGAAGAAGACATTTTGAAGTTTCTACATAATTTTACATTATCTAAGCTAATATATTCATTTTGGTAATATTGAAATGTTTATATTTAGTATATTTATTTGTTTTTGACAATATAATTTAAATTTCTTTAATTATTTTATTAATCATAACAATTGTACATAGAATTCAACATTGAATTAGATGGGATTTGCATTAAAAAGTTCAATTTTTATGAGTTTGAAGAACAAAAAATTTACTTATGAATTCTATTTGCATTGCTTATAGTAGTCCATTTCCAGCATGGCTAGTGGAATTCATTCTATTTCATTTTATTTTCAACTAATTTGGAAAACCCAATAGCTTTCATCAATTTTAATGCAAGTGTCCATTAATTTTTTTGTTCCATAAAAAATTCACTTTCATCACATGTGCTTAGATAAATTCAAGTGAGTTGACTTAGTTGTTAATGCAAGTTTCCATTCATTCATACCATTTACCTTTCTAATAAATAAAAAATGGAATTTTTTTTGCAATTGAAAATGCTTATTGTCTTTCTAAGTTACCTCACTTCCAAAGAAATAGTGAATAATTATAAGATATAGCATCACAAACCCTTCTTTGAATTCATATTCTTCATGACTTCGTTGACAATCAAAAATTTGGTTTTGAGAACAATAAACACAAGATTCTCTAGTTTTCATTTAAATAGCAACAACTTATACCCTAGGTTTTGATGTAGATCAGAGAGACAAAACCTTCAACAATCATAATTAGATTAGTTTCAAACAATCTTCAATCTCAAAAACCCCAATTCAATGTTGAATTGACCAATTCACATTCACTTCCTTGTAGCATTCACAACAAGAAAATTGTTCATATCTTATCATATCTTAGTCACTAGAACACTCTCTAATGCATCTAAACACTAAACCCTTGCTTTAGGCCTTTCTATTCTTCAAACGAGGAGGGTTTATTCAAATTCAACGTTTCAGGCCTCTAGTGCAGGAGCACCTTGTAAGCTCAATTTTGTCAAAAAGGCCATCTTTAGTGAGCATGGTCAAATGCTAGGATTTTAGTTAATGTTGAGTATATTGTGTTTGGTAAGGTCAACTAGACCATTTTATAATGTATTTGGAGCTAAGGGAGTTCAGTTGTGTCATAGCTTGCAATTTGGCTAAATGTGGTCAGAAAAGTTGCTAAAAGATGCAAAAGTTGCAGATTTAGGTGCATGAAAGGTTAGGTAAGTATAATTTCAGTTCTAGCAATTATTTTATGTTTTTATGAGTCCATAAATGTGAGGAGAACCTCGAGGAAGAGATGACAGTATGGAAAAAATGAAGAAGATCAAGAAGTATTCACTGTTTTTAGTGTAAAATTTTGAGTTTTGACTGTTAAATCTATGTTTTAGACCATTGTACGGCCCCATACAAATGGTTCATGGTGTAAAATATATGGGAAACATTAAACACATGTATTACCTTTCATTTTTAGTTTTTTATTGAATTTCATGGAGGTTTGTGAGTTTTATGATCATTTTGGTGCTAATGGGTATGAAACCTTGTTTTGGGGTTTTGAACACTAAAGAATGCACACATGTATGAACTTTTCCTTTGGTGGATACCACTAGAACTTAGTGAAATGAAGGCTGATGGGTTTTTTTCCATGTTCAATAAGGATTCAAGAGTTGAAGAGTTGATGGAACCGTTTTGTGAGTTGTTGTCCTAGCTAATTTCTTATGTGCCTTGACCAAAAATTGAGTTTTCAAGTGAGGGTGTGAGGAAATAACAGTGATAAAGGTTGGGATTAAGTTTTTAGAGAATTTTAAGGCTATTTTTAAAGTGTTCCAAGTATTGGTTTGGTGTGGTGTGTTGAGGATGTCCGAGTTTCAATAAACCCCTAGGGGAAGCCTAGTTTGAAATAGCTTAGAGTGAGGGTTTGAAGGTTGGTACCCTATTGAATGTTCTAGTCCCTAAAATAGGTGGAATCTAAGGTTTGAAAACCTAAAAAATTACCATTTGTGGAGATCAAGAGCTTTGAAGGTGTTTAAAGGAGTGTCTCTTTGTAAGAGTGGCCTTATTGGCCTAGTTGCTTGAGTGGAACAGGGCTAGTTTGAGGTATTTTCTCCAAAAGATTTTATAGTAGTTTTGAGATATTTTTATGCCATGGAAGGTCTAATAGACTAGGTTTAAGTTTCTTGATTAGGTTGATTTTTAAGTCTTGGTGGTCAAATGTGCAAAAAAATGCATTCTTGCTACAAAATTGTCAATATTTGAATTTGTAGTCTTTTGAAGGAAAATCCTTGAATTTGGATGTAAATTTGCAAGAATGAGGTCTAAAAGGTTTTAATAGGGTTAATTAAAGTTTTTTGAGTTATTTAGGATTCCTTAGGTGTCAAACTTAAAAAGTTACAAAATTCATGTAATGTTGTCATGTGTAAAAGGTCTAAAATGCAACTTAATGAAGATTAGAAGGTCATAATGATTAAAAATAATTTATGGGCATTAGAGGGAGTTGGAATGAAATCAAAATATTTATAATAACCTTCAATCCCTCGAAGGAGAGTTTGTTGGTTGATTTGTACCCTTTTTATCAAGGATTCAAGAACGTTATTTTCTAGAAATATATTGGTTTCTCTCACTTTTCTTGTTGTTCTACGGATTGTACGGACTCTAAGATGATATGAAACTGGTTGGATGTTGTATATTAATTAATTAGCTTTCATTTTCACCTATTTAGAGGTTCTAACTCTTTTTATAGTGAAAGTTATATTGTTTTTGTAAACTGTTGCTACCTACTTTCACAGTGTTCTTGGATTGAAGGGTTTCATTATGTAATTCAACCCATTACAATTTTTCTGCCTACTGTAACCTATGGAATGGGTCCTCTAATTTTTAAAATACATTCGTAACCTATTTAGAATGTTGTGGGATCAAGCTTGGGTTTTTGGGATGATGTTCTAAGATTGTAGCAGGGTCTTTTCATGGTGAAAATGAGGGCTTCAAGTGGTGTTTTGAAAAAATATGGAAATGATTGTCCATGTAATGTATTATTCACCACATGTGTAGGGTCCGGTAAGTGTTTTTGGTGATTTGTATGGGTCTGGTAGGTTTGGGAGATAGGAGTTTCATTAAAACCCCAAGTATTTTTCTTGAAATTGAGGGTTTGGTTTATTAGGGATCTAGAGGTCTTGGACTTGGAAAAAAATCAGGAAATTGGAGGTTTTGACACATAAAATACTATTGTTTGAGGATTTTGAGTGAATATGTAGTGTTTAAAAGTTACTTTCTTTGAAAATTAGGCCAATTGAATAGCCTTTCCCAAGGTAGATCTATTGGAAATCATTGTTGGTCCAAAGGAGTTGATGTTGGGGTTTATCTATTTTTTATAACTTTCAAATGGGTATCTTAATCATCCCTGATTTTTTCAAGTGTTTTGTAAAATCTTGGTGAAAAAGCCCTTGAACCAAGTTACCTATGCTATAAGGGAAAGCTTGGTAGAAGTTGGGATTTTCAATTGAACATCTGATTTTTCTTTGGAATCTGATTGATTCTCATTGATTTGGTGTATTGAATGGTTTCCAACCCTCTTTACATCAAAAATGGTGTTTCTTGGTAAGTTAAGTGATCAAGTTGTGTGTAAGTCTATTAAGAGTCTTCCTCTAAATCTTTGAACAAGTTCATTGTGGATCCCTACATGTACTGCATCAACCTCTAGCTACTTTTCCAACTCTTCAAACACACTCAAAATCCGTACTCTAATATCTAACCCTACAGACATCTAACTCAATCATGTATGAAAAAGATTGTCTAGCATAGATGATCCAGGGGATTTTTTCACTAAAAATTGAAGTGTTGTACATGCTCCAAATTTCATCACCATGTCGAAGATCTCGTCAAGATCTTTTCGACGCATTTTGAATGGACCAAATCTGAGTTCGTACATGAAAGTTATGGTCGGTCAAAGTTGAGGGTTGACCATGATGATGTGGCGAGAATGATGACGTGAAAAAAATGATGACATGACCATTTAAAATAGAATTTAAAAGCTGAATTCCCTTATATTTAAATTATTAAAGCTTTTAAGTTTTAAAAGCCCATACTACGAGATTTTTAAGGGCATTTATAAAGATTTTTGAAGATTCTTAAAGATTTTTAAGGATCTTAAAAGATTTTAAGGGATTTAAATGAGAGTTTTAAGCGTTTAAAATATCAAAAAATATTTTCATAAAAAATTAAAGTTAACCTCCAAATTTAAAACAAATTTAATCCCTTATGATTTTTATAGCCTGAAATTATAAGGGTCATGAATATATAGGTTTTGTTTGGTTTTGTTGTATGATTAAGTCCGTGTTATTAACAAATAACCAATTAATGGTTATTTAGGTGGATTTCAAATTAAATAAAAACAAACCACCTAAAACCCAAAAGCGTGAAAATATAATAAGTCAAGGGCTCAAAAACAAATTATGGGTTTTTTTCTTAAGGGGGTATTATTGTTTTTTTATGTAAATGGGGAAATTGTCTTCTATTTTCCTTTAAGGGGGTTATTTTATTAAATATGGTGATTTAACCCGATATGAGAAAATTATGTATAAAAGAGGGGGGTAAGTTCCTAGAAACAGTGAGAAACAGGTGACAGGTGATATGAGAGGATGTTTAGGAGATTTTGAAGACATTTCCGCACACCAAAGGAATGTTATGTTGTTGTGCTTAAGGGAGATAGTCTTGAAGCAATTGTAACTGATCTTTGGAGACTAATCGGATCGGTCTCACTCCATTGGAGTGGACCCGGAGATGTAGTCACGATTGTGACGAACTCCGTTATTAGATTGTTTGCACTTTCTCTCTTCTTCTCTCTCAATTTTGATTTTTCACCTTAAGTTTTTATTGCATAATTTCAATAATGTATACATGCATTGAATTTCCATTAAATTGTTAAATTAAGCATTCAATTATGCAATTATTCTAGATCCTAATCAGATCAATAGACATGTTTGATAATTCCAAACAACTTGTTGCCTTCTTTTATAAAATTCTTTGGTGTGTTTAATATTTAATGCAATGTAATCAGCGATATCAATATTTTCGTAAAATGCATTAGTTACTTTTGTTTAATGCAATGTAATCAGCGATATCAATATTTTCGTAAAATGCATTACTTACTTTTGTTCTATGTGTGTTTGTGAACGTGTAGCATCCAAGGTCATTTTGAGGAAACGAATGAAGCCTCTAACATCGAAATAATGTGTAGTTAAAAATGTAAGGAGAGGAGAATCAAAAAATGTAGCTCGTGAAGCAAAGGAATTGCAGCCAATACAGCCAAAAATTCCTGTGCAATCTAAGAGAGATGTCAAATTGGCAAAACAAAGGGCACGAATAAGGAAATTTTGTGGAAGGAAAAGAATGGATACCAAAGTTGGGGGAACATCATCAACCATAGGTGAAGTTCAATGCACATCTCCAATTGAAGACACATCAGCAACAACATGTGGTTTTCCAAGTACATCGGAAATCACATCTCCAATTGAAGACACACCATCAGCAACATTGAGTTTCGAAAGTACATCAGCAAACACATCTCTATTTGAAGGAACTCCACAAACGACATCTCAAGTTGGAGGTACAACATCATTTACATGTAAATCTCAAGGTATGTCATCAATTGCACCTCTAATTGAAGGTACGTGATCTATCCCCGATGTTGTTGACCTTCCTAATGTTGACACAAATTTACATTTGAGAACTCCTCCTAGAGTTTTGCATAGAAAACCTACATTTTTTATTGATATTTATTCCAATGTTTTGAAATGGATGCCTAATAAGATTCCAAAACGTACATGTGTCAAAGATATGCACAGAGGATATGGAGTTTGTTTTTTGCAAAGCTAAGTGAGGGTGGAAGATGCCAACTATTTATTGAAATGATGAGGCAACTCAAATTTAGGCCCACCATGAAGGTTCTTGGGCTAGGAGTTTCGAATGACAAGCAAATTAAAATTCCATTGTAAATAACTTGATGAGTGCATACGAGAGTGTGGGTTCCACCTCAAGCACGAAGGATAGTTGTGCCACACAACGTGTGATGAAAATAACACCATTAAGTAGTCAAACAAAGAACAAGGTGAACTTTACAAAGGAAAGTAAGTCTTTGAAAACAAGTAGATCATCTCTAATGAGAGCTAAAGGAAGGCATGAAAGAGTGGAGGATCCAAATAGCAATGAGTTATGGGCATTCTTGGGTATAGTGCCATAGAAAGACACAAGAATTGTTGAAGGCTTGAGATCTTTAATTGTGAATTATTGGAAGGATAACACAAGGACCTCTCCTAATCAAAGAGATGTTGTAAAAATGAGAATTGGTAGTAAAAACCCATGAGCCACATCCAATGCATTATTTGGATACCACTCAAACCCAATTTTTTGTTGATTTTGTAAATAGGTTTCCTAAAATTAAAATATGTCAAAGGTATTTTGAAATGCTAAAGCCTTTTCATGTCAAAATAAATCACACACGCACTACTTGTTGTTGGAGGGTTCATAATGAGTTTTATAACCATTATGATATTTATTGACTTATATGTGTAGATATGCATACTTACAATATTTTGCAGGAATGTAACATAATGCCTCCACCTAAATTGTCAAGGAAATTTTTGTTTTCCATTTTATGTGAAAGAGAGGATGGTCAATTTTTTTTACAAAAAATCATGTTTGGGTGGCACATGTGATCATTGTGGTGCCATGCAAAATTTTCCAATTTTACAACACATGGCTAGTACACACAAAATTGGAGACAAAATTGTGGAATTTGGAAAATAGAAGACAATGGCATACAGTCTAAAAGATGGGAAAGAAGCAAAGAACTGTGAATTGGGCAGTGATAAGATTCCAGTGTATCGGTTTATGGGTATTTTTCATGATCAGGTGGTCTGTGAGTATGCAAGGCATACACACAGAGCACAATGGTTGGACTCATAGTTCAAGTTATGCAAGGACACATTTCCACTTCATCATATCATTTCAGTTGTCGACTTCGCTGAGAACTACACACTATAGCAACAAAACGAGGTGCAATCATAGTACTACAACTCCACGCAGGTTTCTATATTTGTGCATATAGCATTCATTCATGCAAATGATAGTACAAGAAAATAAGAAAGTATTGAAGGAGTATCACTTTTACATCAGTGATGATCACACACATTATACAGAGTTTGTACAAGGTTTCTTTTGTATGTTCTATGATGATCTGGCTAGCAGGGGCATATCATTTAGTCAACATATCATATGGTTAGATAATTCTACATCACAATTCAAGAACACCAAAATGTTTTACTGGTTGAACAGGATGCTTTGGATCAGTGGTGTTCAACATATGTGGAACTTCTCAGAGGCTGGGCATGGAAAGGGGGAGGACGATGGAGCAGGTGCATGTATCAAAAGAGCCCTAGCATGAGAAGAGTTAAAGTACATAAATAGTGTAAAGTTGACAGATGCAAGATCAATTGTCCAGTGGTGCAATGGTGCAATGGGTCCAGGTAGTGAAGGTAATTCTTTAATTTGTAGATTTTTCCATTTAGTAGATGATACTAACATTGCAAAATAGGAGGATTGTTGCACACTAATAGGATCGAGCGAGCTACACTCTTTTAGAAGCTCCAATGCAGGTACATGGACTATCCATACAAGGAAGATGGAATGTTTTTTTTATGCATGTACACTTCAAGCATGGAATTCTTGTGAGTCAACAGAGTGGGTTGACGAATGGTCTATAAGAATTCTAACCCCACTTGACACTTATCAGCTCTCGATGGCTCTACGAATCACAGAGATGCAATCATCCATTGACTTTGATCATGTATCAGACCTACAAGAACCAGGTAATATATCTTACAAATTTTATTATGTTGCTCAATAAATACATCTAACAAGATGAACATATCAATGTAGGGAACATTTATGCAGTGATTGCAAATGAAGACAATGAAGAGGGTACATATTATTACCTGTGTCATTGTATTGAGGCCAAAAAGAAATTGGAGGCCCTCGTTACAGATGGAGAAAACATAGAATATCCTAGAGGTTCGGTGGTTGCTACTGGAACATGGCTTCAAAGGTATCTAGTTAAGAATGTTGCAGTTTGGTTGTTTGAGGAATTTGACACGCATCAAAAAATTCTTCACTACTTGAACCTTGTCGTTGCCACCAATATTCATTTGATCAAATATAAAGGCAGACCTGGGAACAAGAACTTGTGGAAAGTGCGTGAGTCTGACCATGAGGAAATACTTGAAAAAATAAAGAGTAGAGAAAACCCAGATGGTTCCTTGGATTGATTTGTAAGTATGCACATTGAGTTTGTAAAGTCATTTTATTGATCACTCTTTTGGACCAACACCTTGCAATCAGGGATTTTCACCATTAGTGTTTGATGTCATATGCATTTACGAATGTCATTGATCCTTTTTTGATTGTGACTGTAGGTAATACTGAAAATTTTCAAAGTATATAAGAAAACAACAACATCGGTTGGTGGTGAAAGTGTTCAGTCATATGAGAAACATCGGTTGTTGGTGCATTTTCTGGTTGTCAATCTTCTCTTTCTTTTCCATCTCATAGATTTATCAAATTCTTATATGCTACATGTTTTATGTTAATCCTCTCCAATAACCATTGTAGGACCTTCAATCAACCTCCTTATCTAGCATGCATGAAGTTGATAGTAGGTCTCATCAGCTGTATGACTGACATTATTTAGTTATTGCTCTTTTAATGATTTTTATGTGAGTCCATGTCTAAGATTGATAGGCTTTTGCAGATTTTTTGTGGACCAAATTCCTATGATACTACACAACCACAGAGAGTCTACTACCCATGTGTTTCATAGGGATCAAGGGATGTACATGTTTTGAACCATTTTGGAATGCAAATAATTGGTCCAACTAAGGTGGAATGGAGAAACGAAACTGGGTAGTAGCTCCTTTTGTTTCTTCTCAAGTATAATATATTTCATGATCTGTGTTGCAAATTGGAGGATTATTTCCCTACATGTATTGCTACAAGTATTGAAAAATGGGAATATTTTCAAGATTTTCTTCCATCACTATTGTAATATTTGTCATTGACTTAGTCTATTTTTTGATATATAAAAATTATGAGAAATTAATACATGCAAATGTGTATATTCCTTAATATATGCCTCAATTAAATGTGTATATTACATTTAAAATTAGTTGTAATGCTTCATGGTTTATATTTAAAGTTGTCTTCAAGGAAAAACATGTGGATTTATGAGTAAGAATGAAATAATGTCTAATATAATTGTAGAAAAGCATATTTTATTGCCCCTACTGATGCAGAGGTGGTGGTAACCCAAGACACAAATTGACACAACTTTTCTAAAATACGCCAAGAAATACATCAACTTTCAAATAACTCAACCTTTTAAAATAGCATCAAACTCAACAAGGACCCTACAGAGGTTGTCAACATCCAAGCAATGATAACTAAATCAAAATTCAAATGCAAGTAGTCGAAAGTTGCAAAGTGGTGCAACTTTCATTCTGCAACTCATGTGACCAAAAAAATTCTTCCAATGCATCTAGGTGGGTATGTTTACACTAGGCATGGTCCTCTTTCACACCCAAACACGTGAAATCGTTCTGAGCTACGTTCAACTGGATCAATTCCTTAAGGGTCCAAAGTCCAAAATGGTTGCGAACTTCAATGCGCTAGTATTCAAATACTGAGACTCCTAGAAAATTCTCATCTAAGCCTATGGGATCACGTTGGGCCCCTCTACAATAGAATCACTTGGTTTTTCTATCTTGAAGGAATTTTCCTATGGTGGTGAATTTTCGCTTGAGGAAAAAGTTGTCAAACGCAAGTAGTTAAAAGTTGCAAAGTGGGGGTTTGATCTTTTCTGAGGTCATCTGTGGCCCCTCCTATGTCATACTGTGCTCCCTATGCAGGAAATTGTTTCCTTCATTGAGTATAGCCACATTTATTGTGGTTTTAGGGGTTTATTATTCCTTCAACCGGTACTAACCCAACAATTCATGTTGGTGTTATCGGTTCATTAGTGCAGTTTAATGGCTCCCCCACCGAACAAACACCCTCAAAAATTTGTTCTAAAAGTATTTCACGAGGTAAGCATTCCGATGCCCCTACTGATGTAGTTTTACCTTTACCTGATTTTGATTCTACATGCCAATGGCTTGAAAAACATACCCTTGTGGGTTATTTTTTTGGGAGGACTCCCCCTGAAAGTGTGCTAAAAGATTAGGTTAGCAAGGCTTGGGCCCCTCATGGGGTCCGCCTTGATATGGTCCAAAATCTAACCAAATGCTTTTTTTTGTTCTGCTTTGCGGAAGTTAGTCATGTCCAAGCTATTTTGGGTCATGGACCCTAGTATGTACGGTCCTCCTTGTTGGTATTTCAAGCTTGGACACGGGATTTTAAGGTCTCAAAAGACACCAAAATGTGTGTTCTGGTCTCGATTGAGTTTCCTGGGTTACCTCTGCCATGCGTACCCTTCTTGAACCATATTGCTTCCTCTTTGGAGAGGGTTGTTTGTATCGAACCTAATAGGTTCTTCCAAGCTTGTCCTCAAAAGAGGGTTTGTGTAGAAATTTATTTATCAAAGGATTTGAAAGAGTCTGTAGACATTCAAATTGGTGCTATTAGACACACCCAAAAAGTCACATATTTCAATCTTCCCAACATGTGCTATCGGTGTCATTCAGCTAACCACAAGATCAAGCACTTCCCTTTGATAGTTCCTCATACATCTTCACAATCACAGGATGTTGAAAAGCCTCATCCGACAGAGCCTTCTGCTAAGGCTGAAACAAAATGGACTACGATTTCAAACTAGAAAAATAAGTCGTCTAGTTTTGGGTCAGCTCCCAAGGCCCCTGAACTGACCAAAACAGTTTCAAACCCTTTAGAGAAGGGGATAGTAGCTCCCTCAGGAGCCATTTCTATTGTCGTACAACCTAGGTCAAAGGCCACGCTTCAGCCTGCAGCTACCTTGTGTGCTCAACCAATTTTTTCTTCCACAATGGGAACTCAATGGCGGTCTCCCAACCCATCTCCTCCATTGGAAGGAGAATATGTGCCTAAAAAATAGAGGTTTTCTCCTCCTATACAGATTGGTTTCATTCCACAAGAGCTTTTGAAGAATAGATTCTCTTCTTTGTGTGAAAAAGACCTAGATTCTGCAAGTATGGAAGATTTTCATCTATAAATTTTATTTCATGGAATGTCTCAGGTCTAACTGACCTCTCCAAGAAGTATTTTGTTAGAAATACTTTGCAAAAATACCTAGGGATTGAAGTGCTTTGTCTCCAAGAAGTTAAAATTTCATGTTTTTTGCTCACTTCGGCTTGTCGCTCTATTTGGCTAGCCAGTACTATGTTTTTCACTTCGCATGAGGCTGGTAGCCATGGAGCTGCCACTCTTTTGGCCCCACAATTGCAATCTTGCATGGTGGGCCATGGGGTTGACCCCTCCCAGTGGGTAGTCTGGGTTCTTCTCAATATTGAGAATCATTCTTTCGGGATCATTAATGTTTATGCCTCTAATGATGTCATGGAGCACTGCCTGCTTTGGCACTGTATTGCTAACTCTTTTCTAGTTGCCACCTGGTTGCTCTATGAAGATTTTAACATGGTGGAGATGGCGTATGACAAGAAGGCACCTTGCCTTTCCATTGGGCTGCAGGTGAAAGGGAGGCGTGGTTTTACATGCACAATCAATTGGGGTTTTTTTAAACCAATATGGGTTGCTGCCATTCTCATTCTCTCTGGCACACTTGGTGCAACTACAGGGCTAGTTCTGACAGAGTCTTTAAATGCCTTGATTGTGCCATGATCTTGGCTCAATCTTTTTTTTCCTTTACTAGTTCTGCGTTGCCAGTTAAGCCGTTAGTGGATGTGACTCTTTCTGATCACTTCCCAATTCATTTTCACATTGAATGGGTGTCTCGTCAACCTCGCATGTGTAAGACCCAGTTCTTCTTGAACACATCTTTTCTTTTTCACAAACCCACCTTGGCCCACATTCATCGTGTGTGGAATTTAGAGTGCAGGCCACCTGGCCATACAGGCTAGATTGCTTGGTGGAATGATGCCATAACTCGTACTACGTGTTTCTTATGCATTTATGGGTGCCAATTGGCTATCTTTCGTTGGCAATCTTATGAGGCCACCATTGCCGACTTGCATACTACTGTGGAGGGTTTGGCGGCTAGTCCTTTCTCCCCGTCACATCAAGTCAGGGTGGCAAATTGAGGACAGCAAAAGCAAATGGTTAATAATTATTCTACTAGAGGCACTCAAATCAAAGCGTGACTCCACTGGCTCAAAATTGGTGATCATGCCTCTAAAGAGTTGTTTTTGGCCCTTCATACTAGGCAATCATTCCGAGCCATCAAAGCAATCAAATATGGTAACCAAGTCCTATCTGAGCTACCAGACATTCTTCAGGCCTTTGTGCGTCACTTTGAATAGGTTTTCACTACTCAAGACCCTACACCTACATGCCACCAAGCACTTCAGGACTGCCTTGCTATGGTGCCACATAGGCTTTCTTCAGCCCAGATTAATTTTTGTGATCAACTATTTTTGATAAAAGGGTAAAACAGGTTTTACAGGGACCCAAAACCACGAAGTTTACAAGATAGAAAAAAGACCACCAATGGTCCACCAAAAAAATACAACTTCTCAACAAAAAACAACAACAAACAAACAAAAAAGACTAGGAGGGTCAGAAAGAAAAAGATAGTAGAAGAACACAGGATTACTTCAGAGACCGAAGGACAGTCTCAGTCTCTGCCTCTAAAGCCTACATATCAATAACCCCCTTTTTGAAAGTTTGCACCATTTTTAGGGTTAAGGGGGCCTTTCACTTCAAATTAGCGCAGGTTCTTCTAGAAATACCTCCATTCGTATCCTGGCTTTTATCTTCAGTGTCTTCAAGATCAACCACCAAGGAACCCTGCTGGGCTTTGTCAAGTTTTTCAGTCATTGCATTGATTATTATAGCATTGTGTCTTGCTATTATGTTGTTCTATTTTGCAATGGTTTTGATGTTAATCCTTAAGCCCTCAACATCATTATCAGTAATCCTGTTGTTGTGCAGCGCATCTTTATTACCCAAATCCGTAATCTTAACTCCCATTTCCTCAATTTTGCTTTGCAAAGCCCAGTTTTTAATTTTAAGCTCGTTAATTTCAGAGAAAGTCTAGTCCAGGATTTTAGAGTGGGATTCAAAATTGGTTTTAGCCATATAAAGAAAATCCAGGGATGGCTCTTTACCAGTATTAACAGGGGAGTTGTCGGCATTCTGTAAGTCAGGAGCAGGGCCCACACAATGCTCAGAAGTATTGGTAGCAGCTTCCTCCGGCTCAGAGGACTCTTCAGAGTAAGAGACAAGGCTTTTAGCCTGGGTGGACTTACTAGCAGGGTTGTTCTTAGGATGAAGACGGATGCGCTCAAGCGCACCCCAAATTTTACCCAGGTTCTTGGAAGGTCTAGCATGCAGACTAGGGTCTTTTGGTCCAGGTCCAGGGTTAGGCATATAATCTGAGCCACTGGGCTCAGTATCCTCACTATCAACATCAGGGCTGGCTTTCGAAATAGTAGGGGTATGCTCATGCAGATAATATATAATAAGCCTAATTAAACTAGTATGGAGGATAGGGAATCTTTCAGAATTCTTTTTGTTGTCCTCCAAACTTTTCTTTAGAGAGCATAAAAGATAGTAAGGGATAGAAACCCTAACCTTATGGCAGAAATGGTTGAGGAGGGCGAAGTGGTACCCATAGACTTTTGTGAAGCGTCCATCAATCGTGATATATTCCATAATGGCACGAAGGACCTTTCTCCATATAGATTTAATGGAGTCAACATCAAAATAGTTGTTTGCGATTTTAACCAGGTTTTGCTCTTCCATGTCATTTTTAGGGAATCTTATAACAACTTCATCAGAGTAAGCCCTATCCCTGAAAAATTTCTTACAATCCGTGGGTAATCCCATAACTTTGGCAATTAAATCCTCATTGAGCCCCACATTCCTGCCGAACAGAGTCAAGTTGCCATCATGCCAGTTCTTGGCAAAGAGATTCATTGCCTCCAGGTCAGAACCATGAAGTTTCTCCAAAAAAGGTAACAGACCTCCGCTATTTATCTTGTTCCAAGCTTTTTGCATTTTTCATATGGATTTTGTAGCTGCCTGGCTCAGTTCGCTTTCTATCCCCACCCATTTTTGCCGACACAGAGAAGAAAAGCCAAACACAATCCTTTCTAAAATTGGCCCTGCCAAATCTAAGCACCCACAAAGCGTGTGGGAAAACTTACTACTTACTCCACCGGGCTCGGTCCCATACATTCTAATGATTGTGATGTGAGATATCCGACCTGTCCTCATTAAAGGGATAACACAATGCCTTACCATGTGATTTATCATAGTTTAATAGGGCATAGACTTCAACATTTAAATCACTATTATTAAGCCAGGTACACAAATATTTACGCTTGACTCCCTCATTAGCAAAAAAATCCACAACAACATTGGCTTCTCTATAGGCGTGTGTTATTTTAACTTTTTCAAACCTGTCCAATTTCATTTTAGCTTCATCAATCCAAGACTTGATGGTCCACGAGGGAGGAGACTTGCCACAGAGGTAGTCAATTATGTTTTTGGAGTCTCCTTCTAGCCATAAATTTTTTATATTGAGACTTTGGGCTAAATTTATAATATGATAGGTGCCAGCCACCTCCGCCAGATGATTAGTTTGAGAGCCAAGGGGAGAGGCAGTCGCACCCATGAAACTTCCATAGTAATCCCTTATAACTTCACCATAGCCCGCCACCCCCGGATTACCTTTAGCTACACCATCAAAGTTAGCTTTGATCCACCCCTCGAGCAGAAAAGCCTAGCAAACTCCCTCTCTGTCCTTTTTAACCTTCATAGTAAAACTAGACAGAATGGGGAATATGTTCCAATCCTTAGCAATACCAAGATCATAGTTCGAAAACTCATCATTCAGGATTTTCCTATCCTTCTGGGCCATGACACTGAGATTTTCCTTTAGATATCTAACAATATTATCAAAGACCTGATCCACAGGGGCTTCTTTGTCCCTAAAAATTCTATTGTTGCGTTCTTTCCAGATGCCCCATGCAATCTGAGGGGAAGATAGCTCCCAAAAAGACCAAAGTAAAGGGTTCCTTGTCAGTGCTTTCCATTGAACGAAGAATTCTTCAATGAGCAAAGGAAAGACCTAGGAAAGATTCCATAATCTGTTAAACTTGTCCCAAATAGAAGCAGCAAAAGAGCAATGAAGGAATAAATGATTACCTGATTCAGCATCCATCTTACAAAGACAACATCTATTGGGGATCTGAAATCCCTATTTACATAGGTTGTCAATCGTAAGCAGCTTATTTTGGAGCAAGATCTAGAAGAAGATGTTAATTTTAGGAATCAGATTACTGCACCAAACTTTAGACGAAAAGGGAGGATGATCCAGAGAGGACGTGAACCTAGCAAAGGCAGAAGACACCAAAAAATTACCAGAGGGATCATCAAACTAGACAGCACGGTCCTCCAGCTGCTCCAAGCTAAGTTTAACAGCTAGAAGGGAAATCTGGATAGGGGCTAGAGCCTGACTAACTTTGCATAAGTCCACCCATATACCATTTACATAGTAATCTTTCACAAAAGTACCAAACCTAGTCTTACAGATCTCAGCTCAATCTCTGAAAGGATTGATATTTGTCAGAGGTTCCTTGAAAAGCCATCTATCTTCCCAAAATCTAGTACTATTACCATTTCTAACTTGCCAACCAATGCCTTCCTCCACAATATTTTTTCCAATAATTAAGTTGTTCCAGCATATAGATCCTTTTGGAAGAAGGTTTAGTAATAATAGAAGAGCAATTGTTATCCAAATATTTACTAGCCATAATATCAATCCAGTCCCCGGAGGAAGAGAAGATTCTCCAAATTTGCTTAGCCAAAAGGATTTTATTGATAGATCTAATTCTTCTTAGCCCAAGTCTGCCATTATTTTTAGATCTACAAACCATATTCCAATCAATTAAGGGGATTCTTTTATTTTCCTCAACACCCGACCAAAGAAATCTTTTTTGGATTTTTTCTATAGTGTCAGCATATTTGACAGGGATCTTAAAAAGGCTCAGGGCATAGATAGGGAGATTCTGAAGGGTGGCTTTGAGGAGCTGAAGCTTACCAGCTTGGCTAAGCAGAGCACCTTTCCAACTTGCAAGCTTTTTACTAAATCTTTCCACCAACGAGGACCAGAAGGCATCAGGAAGTTTCATACTCAAGGGAAGACCCAGGTAGGTGGTAGGAAGGGCATCCACCTTACAATCTAGAATTCTGGAAATTTTAGTTTGATGATGTGCCGGAGTGTTGAAAAAGAACAACGAGTTTTTTTGATTGTTGATCAGCTGTCCTGAAGCTCTCCCATACTTATCAAGCAGCTATTTGATAGATTTAGCTTCAGACACAGAAGCTTTACCCATAAGCATAGTATCATCAACAAATTGTTGATGTGAACACACCAAGTTTCTCGAGGATGGTCTGAGCCCGGATATAACTTTACTATCAATCAATTTTTTCAGGTTCCTACCTAACCTTTCAGCCATAATAGTGAATAAAATAGGAGAGATAGGATCACCCTGCCTGAGACCTCTGGTGCTCTGGAAAAAGGAAGTCAGGGAGCCATTGACCATAACCGATATGGAAGCTGTGGACACAAGTTGTTCCACCAATTGAACCACCCTATTATTAAAACCAAAGGCCTTCAAAATTTTAAATAAAAAAACCCAATCAACTTTGTCATAGGCTTTTGAAATGTCGAGCTTTAAGAGAAAACCTTCAGTCTTCGACTCAACAAGGGAGTGAATGTTCTTATGCACCGAAACAATAGAGTCGAGAATTTGTCTGCCAGGGATGAAACAATTCTATTGAGGAGAAATCAAGGAAGGCAAAAAAACTAAGATTCTAGAGGTTAAAACCTTAGAAATGATCTTATATAAAGAATTACATAGACTGATAGGTCTAAAGGCCTCAAAGTTGTTAGCTCTAGGTTTCTTGGGGATGAGGACCAAGAAAGTAGCATTAAGTTCTTTTAAAAGACATCTGGCTCCAAAAAATTCCTTAACAGCATTAACCACATCCTCTTCAACCAAATCCCAGAACCGTTGGAAGAAGAACAAAGGAAAGCCATCGGGCCCTGGGGATTTATTCCCATCAAAGGAAAATACAACCCTCTTGACTTCCTCGTTGGTGGGGATAGCAGTCAAAAAAGAGTTGTTCTCTTGAGTGATAATTCTTGGTATAGCTTCCACCAGCTGATCTTGTTCAATTTGCTTTATTTCAGAGCTAGCCGACAGGAGAAGTTTAAAGAAGGAACATGCCTGCCTCCTTATGTCTTCTTCCTCAAAAAAACTGGTTCCATTCATCTCAATTTGGGATATTCTGTTAGCGGCTCTGTGTTTAGAAGCTGAAAGGTGAAAGAACCTGGTGTTTCTATCTCCAATAGACAACCAAAGAGCTCTAGATCTTTGTTTCCAAAACTCCTCCTCCTTCCCAATAATGTCATGCAGCTTCTTAAGGATCTCATTCTCTTTTTCCTTAGTATCATTCAAGTAACCCTCATTCTAAATTTTGAATTGAATGGCTCCTAGATCCATCTGAAGTTCGGACTTGATCTTGAAGATGTTCCCAAAAGAATCATTTTTCCATTCTTTAAGCTTACACTTCACTTCCCTTAGTTTTTTGGCAACTCTGAACATAGCAGTACCTTGAATGCTAATATTCCACCATTTCTTTAGTTCCTCTTTAAGAGCAGGATGGGAGACCCATATTTTTTCAAATCTAAAGGGGGTATTCCTCTTCATTTTTATAGGATCCACGGTAAGACTAATAGGAAAATGATCCGAACCTATTCTAGTAAGAGCTTTCAGGGAGCTGAAGTAGTCAAAATACCAATGATTAGAGATCAGGGATATATCAAGTCTAACCTGAATAAGGTCCATCCCCTTTCTGCAATTAGACCAGGTGAAGGCTGCTCCATGAAGGTCCAGATCTATCAGCCCTTGAGTATCAATAAAATTTTGAAGATCCTCTTTACTTTCTAAGTTGATCTGAGATCTCCCAAATTTGTCGCCATTCATTAATGGAGTATTGAAGTCCCCCATAACAATCCAAGCTTCTTTATCAAAAATCCTTCTAATGGAAGCTAATTCCAGCCAGAACGATTTCCTCAAACCTTTACCATTAGGAGCATAAATGTTCATTTGAATCCAATTGAAGTTATCTCTTATATGAGTGAATCTAGTAACTATGTGATTTGTACCTTCCAAAATAGGACCACCTTTGATGTTGTGGTAGTTCTAGTAAGTAACAATGCCACCCGAGGCACCATTAGAATTATTACCTTGGTTGCAATAGTATTGAAAGAGTTTCAATTTTTCAATTTTCTCCTTTGACATTTTTGTTTCCTGAATCAAAAGAATGTTCGGTTTGTGATCTCTAACAAAGTTGCAGAGAACATCCTGCTTGTGGGGGCTATTGAGACCCCTAATATTCTAGGACATAATCTTCATTAAATACCAGGGGAGTTAAGACACTCCGGGATGGTTTTCTGAGACCCATCCGCTATTTCCTAGAAGCTGTTCAACTCTCTTTTCTTTTTCAGAGACTTTTTACCTCTTGAGTTTTTTGTTGCACCATAATCAGCCTTGCCTCTTGATCTGGTAGAAATACCACTTGGAGTCTTCCCTTGATTGTTTTTTCCAGTCTTCTTCTTTAATATATTCTCTTCTTTATCAGTCTCTTCTTGACTGTCCGTTTCTTTGCTAGATTCTCAATCCTTATCATTTGGTAATCTTTGTTCCCGAGGTAGAGTATCCATGTTTCAATTCTCCTGACAACATAAAGCATTGCTGGATAGGTTTACCGAATGATCCTGACTATCAAGGGATTCTAAAACCCCAACTACTGTGTTGGTCTCCAAAGGATGTTCCACACCCATAGGGGAGGGCGATCCAATAAACAAGGGGAGAGGGGGAATGTTCAAGACCAAGGATAAGCCTGCACTGGGAATATCCTCCAAACCCGGAAACTCTTCATTTCTATCAGAAGGGACTATCATTTGGGAGAAGGAGGGAGACAGGATCTGATCTCCTTGCTCAACTAGGGTGTCCTCAACAAAACCTCTATCCATGGGGTCTAGATTGAGAGGCTCCAAAGGGATCTCACCTTTGTCCACCAAACCCACTTCAATCTTTGCGGTAACTTTCAGATTATCAGCTTCAACAACCAACTCCTGCTCTTTATTCTCCCTACTTCCTTCTCCAGAATCATTCTTTTTTTTTTTCCATTCTTTTTTCCCCTGTTCGACTAGCTTACCTTTCTCTAAGGTAACATTAAGAGGGCATTTTTTTGCCCAATGTCCAGATTTCCTACACTTGAAGCAAGCAAATGGGATAGTTTCAAATTCTATACTCTGTTCCCAGGAGCCCAACTTAGACTTTATCTCTATCGATGAAGGTAGATCAGCTTCCTGAGGGACCCCCACGCAGATCCTTGCAAAAACCAATCTCTTTCTAGCAGCTGTCATTGTGTCAATCAAGAGGAGCTCACCAAAGGAACTAGCAATACCCAAAAAAACATCTTCACTCCAATATTCTAGGGGCAAGCCTGGAAGTCTAACCCAAACTCGAACATTCTCAAAAAATAGAGTTTGATAGATCCAAATGGGAAGACCATTTCTTAAGAGCCAAGGACGATTTTCCTATCACCCAGGGACCTCTGCCTCTCACAGCCATAATATCCTCTTTGCAAGTAAATTCAAAGGCGAAAAAACCCTTAGGAAGAGCAGCAATAGAGATTTTACCATTGGTTCTCCATTTGTTTTTCACAAATCTCCTGACCACTTCAATATTTGGTCTAGGACCCATAAACTTTCCCACCAGAGTTCGTTCCATTAAGGCTATGTTATGATCTATAATCAAATCAGGAATCGAAATTGCAAACTTACCTCTAGCAAGGGACAAGATATTTTGCACCGAAGGGAAGGATGACTTTCCATTAGGTTTTACGCCAAAAAGCGAGGTCCAGGTTTTGCAGTTGCCTCCAAAACCGCCAGTGGTCCCCACACGCCCACTAACCTTCTCGATTTTTTCAGTGGGAGAAGAAACAAAGATAGCAGCCATAATATCATTTCCCCTAGGGTCCACCTGTATTTTGGCACTGGAATCCACATCATTCTGGTCATCCTTACCTTGCTTCTAACTCGAATCCAGCTCCTAATTCTACCTTGCTTCACTCCCAGATCCACTACCATTGATTTGAAATTCTGAATTCGATTTCTCCCACCTGTGACCACGCTCGTGACCACTCCCACCCATCATCCCTTAAAGCACTGTTGTTTTTGTGATCAATAGTTAACAATTGATGATCTCAAGGAATCTATTTCCTCTATGGCTAATGATAAGGCTCCTGGGATTGATGGCTTTCCTTGTGAATTTTACAAAGCTCTTTGGGAGTGTGTTGGGAGTGATTTGGATCATGTTTATATTGAAGCCTTTCAAAACAACTCTCTAAGAAATTTAATAAATAAAGGCAATATTAAATTCATACCTAACCTTGGGGATCTATAGGATATTTTCTAACTGGAGGCCTATAATGCTTCTCAATGTTTCCTAAAAAATCATTATCAAAGCCTTGGCTCTAAAAATTTTCCACCTCTTGCCTCCGGTTGTGCGTCCTCAGCAGACTGGTTCCATCAAATCGAGGTTTATTCTGGATAACATTATTGTTATTTGGGAAGGCATGGAGTGGGCTCGGTGGTCGAACCAGAAAGAAGTGTTCATTAAAATTGATTTTGCCAAAGCATATGACCATATTGAATGGCCTTTCATTCTTGCGATGTTGCAAGCCTTGGGATTTGGACCTAACTTTTTACGGTCTATTTGTATGTTTTTTTTCTGATCCCTCCGCTTGCATTACCATCAATGGCTGCCAGTCTTCTGCTTTTGATATTTTTTTGTTCCATTTGCCAGGGGTGCCCTCTTGCCCCTGCTTTGTATGTTCTGGCCCATGCTGTCTCTCAGCAACGTGTTAAAGGGATCTCTCTCCCAGACTCCCAAGAGCAGCTTGTCAATGGCCACTTTGCGGATGATTCTTTTCTCACTCTCTTGGAGGATGAAGCTTCCATCACTGTTGCCCTTGATTGTCTTAATACCTTTTTCCTTGCCTCTAGTTTTTCCATTCAATGGCACAAGACCTTATGCTACAGATAGTCGGTGCTCCCCACTCCTGCGTGGCTCTAAAATTACAACTGGAAGTGGATTGGGCAAGGAGAAATGTTTCAGTTTCTGGGCTTCCATTTCGCCTTTCAGGCTTCCCCAAGGGAGATTTGGCAAGCTGTGCTCTCCAGGGTTGAGCAAAAGCTAGCCTATTGGATTACTAAGCCTCTTTCATTGGCTAGAAAATTCCAAGTTTGCTCTAAAATTTTGGCAGCCACTCATGTCTACTATTCCTCCTATGGGGCTCCTTCTAAAGCTGCCTATAGTAGGCTTGAAAAATTGCTTTGAGATTTTTTATGGGCCTCCTTTGCTACCCACAAGGGTTTTCATCGGGTCACTTGGGAATACTGTTGTCTCCCCAAGGACTCTGGAGGGCTTGGGTTTCTCTCCACTCAACGACAAGGGTCTTCTCTCTGTGTCAAGTGGATTATCCGAGATCTCACCAGAGATGAAGCCTAGAAAATTCTCCTCAGGCATTATATTTAGTCTAGTTTTCCTGTTCACAAGCCCGCTTGGATAGGAATTGGTCTCCAAACCCTCCTAGTTATGTGAAAGTCGGTGCAAATTATTGGCTCCTTTGTGGCCAAGAGCATCTGGCACTCTTGGGAAACTATTAAGCCATGGCTCCATTGGGTCAGGGCTGGATTTCATGATGGACTTTCTATCAACCAACATAACTTATGGTGGTCCCCCCTTCTGGCTCAGAATGGTCAACCCCTGGCCAAGTTGCCTTGGCTCAAGGCCCTCAGACCATCATACTTTCAACGGGCTGGTGAGCGCCATTCCGGTGGACATGATTCACAAAGTTGGTATTCGTGGGCACAAACCTTGGGGGAAAGATTAGAAATGATTTTTAGACACTCCTCTCAGGAGCTACAAGCTACGGCTTGGTTAAAGGTGGCTTTCACCCCATTTCTCTATGATTAGTTTTTTGAACCACAGGTGACTTTTTAATTCCTCTGCCCATACTTAGCATAAGAATTTTGATGTCACTTGGTCTGCAATTGTTAATCCGAAGCTGACCCACTTTACTTGGTATATTATTTTCCAAGGCTTGCCTATGGGCTTTTAGCTTGTTCATATGGGGGTTCCTGACCCTTGTTGCCCTTTTTGTGGACAATCTGAAAGCTTTAAGCATCTTTTCGGGTTTTGTCCCAGAGCTCAATAGCTTTGGAGTTGGATTCATGATTTCTTTCTACCTTTTCGATTGGAACCCTTCTCTTGGCATATGGTTTTGCTGGGGGACCCACTTGGAACCCCAACTAAGTTCACCTAGCTTTTCCAAACTTTTAGGGTGGAAATCTTCTTCAATATCTAGAAAGGCAAAAATGCTTGTATATTTTCCCATTCTCATTTAGATGCTAAAGCAGTTATTTGTTCTAATGTTCTCCTACAGATTCGGGTGCAAGCCAACAAGGTTGCACTAGAGGTGGCTCACCTGCAGGTCCTCCTGGACCACTGGGTCAATGCCCCTTGTACTATGGCTCGGATTCCTGATTCACCCTCCTCCCACGATCGGTCGCCCTCTCGGGGCTTAAAGCGGAGTGATTATGCGTGTTCCCACTCCCAGCCTCCTTCTCGGTGGGATTTTCGGCCTCCCAAGTGGGCTCGTTCTCATTCGTCGCATCTTAGTTAGGCCTGGCACTCTGGTGGTGCTATTGGGAGTGGTGGTGGCGGTTCTGAGTGGCCCTCTGATGATCCACCTGCTTCTGGCTTTGGCTGGCCTACTAGTGCCAAAAGTTTTCCGTGATTGGCTCTTGAAATCTTGCCTTGGCATAAGGAAAAATAAAAAGATAAAGATAAAGAAGATGATGGTTGGGGTGCTCCTCTTGATGTCACTCCAAACCCCGCTGATGTATGGGGGAAAAATCTGGATGACAGGGATCCCCCAGGCTCTACTAGCACTGCTCTGATCGCTTATTGTTTTTTATTTCCTGCTCTTAGACTTTTGGGCTTGGGCCATGTGATCGATTATTTTGTCTTTTCTGGGCTCTGCCCATGTGACTTTCGGGGTGTGCCTTTTTACCACTCACTCCTTTTTTTGTGAATTTGTAATTTTATCTTTATTTTAATATAGATATCTGCCTATTCATCAAAAAAAAGTTGCAAAGTGGTGCAACTTTCATTCTGTAGCTCATGTGACTAAACAAATTGTTCCAACATGTTTGAATAGGTATTTTTATATTAGGAATGGTGCTCTTTCACACCCAAACATGCAGAAACGCTTTGAGTTTTATTCAACCAAATCGATCCCTTAAGGGTCCAAAGTGCAAAATGGTTGTGAACTTCATCATGTTATTACTCAGACACTGTCATTCTTAGAAACTTCTCATCTGATCTTGCGAGATCATTTTGGGCCTCTCTACAATAACCTCTCTCGGTTTTTGATATCTCAGAGGCATTTTCCTGTGGTTGAAAATTTTCACTTGGAGAAAAAGTTGTCAAATGCAAATAGTTGAAAGTTGCAAAGTGGTGCAACTTTCGTTTTGTAGCTTGTGTTACCAAATAGATTGTTCCAACACATCCACATGGGTACATTTACACTAGGAATGGTCCTCTTTCACACCCATACACACGAAATCTCTTTGAGCTACATTCAACCAGATCGATCCCTTAAGGGTCCAAAGTGCAAAATGGCTGCAAACTTCAACATGCTAGTATTTGGAAATTGTGACACTTAGAAACTTCTCATCTAAGCCTATGGGATCATGTTGGGTCCCTCTATAATAACCTCTCTCGATTTTTTCTATCTTGGAGGCATTTTCCTGTGGTGGCGAATTTTCACTTGAGGAAAATGTCGTCAAATGCAAGTAGTTGAAAGTTGCAAAGTGGTGCAACTTTCATTTTGTAGTTCGTGTGACCAAACGAACTATTCCAACATGTCTGAATAAGTATTTTTACACTAGGCATGGTCCTCTTTCACACCAAAACATATGGAATCACTCTGAGCTATGTTCAACCAGATTGATCCCTTAACGGTCCAAAGTGCAAAATGGATGTGAACTTCAACATGTTATTACTCAAACACCATGATGCTTCAAAACTTCTCGTCTAATCCTACGAGATCACATTGGGCCCCTCTACAATAACCTCTCTCGGTTTTTTCTATTTCAGAGGCATTTTCCTGTGGTGGCAAATTTTCACTTGGAGAAAAAGTTGTCAAATGCAAGTAGTTGAAAGATGCAAAGTGGTACAACTTTTATTTTGCAGCTCGTGTGACCAAATGGATTTTTCCAATGTGTCCGAGTGGGTACATTTATGCTATAAATGGTCCTCTTTCACATCCAAACACACGGAATCGCTTTGAGCTACGTTCAACTAGATCGATCCCTTAAGTGTCCAAAGTGCAAAATGGTTGTGAAATTTAGTATGCTATTACTCAGACACTATGATGCTTAGAAAATTCTCGTCTAATCCTATGAGATCATATTGGGCCCCTCTATAATAACCTCTCTCATTTTTTTCTATCTCATCCAGGCATTTTCCTGTGGTGGCAAATTTTTACTTGGGGAAAAAGTTGTCAAATGCAAGTAGTTGAAAGTTGCAAAGTGTTGCAACTTTCATTTTGTAGCTCGTGTGACCAAAACAAATGTTCCAACATGTCTGAATAGGTATGTTTACTCTATGCATGGTCATCTTTCACACCCAAACACGTGGAATCACTCTGAGCTATGTTCAACCAGATCGATCCCTTAAGGGTCCAAAGTGCAAAATGGCTACAAACTTCAACATGTTATTTCTTGGATACCATGATGGTTAGAAACTTCTTGCTTGATCCTCTAAGATTATGTTAGGCCCCTCTAAAATAACCTCTCTCATTGTTTTCTATCTCAGAGGCATTTTCTTGTGCTGCAAAATCTTCACTTGGGGAAAAAGTTATCAAATGCAAGTAGTTGAAAGTTGCAAAGTGGTGCAACATTTGTTCTGCAACTCGTGTGACCAAAAAAATTATTCCAACATGTCCGAATAGGTATTTTTACGCTAGGCATGGTCCTCTTTCATACCCAAACACACGAAATCGATCCCTTAAGGGTCCAAAGTGCAAAATGGCTGCAAACTTCAGCATGCTATTACTCGAACATCGTGACACTTAGAAACTTTTGGTCTAATCTGAAGAGATCAAGTTGGACCCCTCTATAATAACCTCTCTCATTTTTTACTATCTCAGAGGCATTTTCCTATGGTGGTGAATTTTCACTTGGGGAAAAAGTTTCCAAATGCAAGTAGTTGAAAGTTGCAAAGCGGTGCAACTTTCGTTCTGTAGCTCATGTGACCAAACAAACTATTCCAACACATTTGAATAGGTATTTTTATGCTAGGAATAGTCCTCTTTCATACCCAAACATGTGGAATTGCTCCGAGCTACGTTCAACTAGATCAATCCCTTAAGGGTCCAAAGTGCAAAATGGTTGTGAACTTCAACATGCTATTACTCAGACACCGTGATGCTTAAAAAATTCTTTTCTAATTCTACGAAATCATGTTGGGCCCCTCTACAATAACCTCTCTCGGTTTTCCCTATCTCAGAGGTAGTTTCCTATGGTGGTGAATTTTCACTTGGAGAAAAAGTTATCAAATGCAAGTAGTTAAAAGTTGCAAAGTGGTGCAACTTTCATTTTGTAGCTCGTGTGACCAAATGAATTGTTCCAACACATCTGAATAGGTATGTTTACGCTAGGAATAGTCCTCTTTCTCACCCAAACACATGGAATCGTTTCGAGCTACGTTCAATCGGATCGATCCTTTAAGGGTCCAAAGTGCAAAATGGTTACAAACTTCAGCATGCTATTACTCAGATACCATGATGCTTAGAAACTTCTCATCTGATCCTATGATATTTTGTGTGGCCCCTCTACAATAACCTCTCTCAGTTTTCACTATCTCACAGGAATTTTCCTATGGTGGCAAATTTTCACTTGGGGAAAAAGTTGTCAAATTCAAGTAGTTGAACATTGTAAAGTGGTGCAACTTTCGTTCTTTAGCTTGTGTGACCAAAAAAATTGTTCCAACACATCCAAATAGGTATGTTTACGCTACGCATGGTCCTTTTTTTCACCCAAATATGTGAAATCGCTTCGAGCTACGTTCAACCGGATCAATCCCTTAAGGGTCCAAAGTGCAAACTGGCTACGAACTTCAGCATGCTTGTATTCGAACACCACAATGCTTAAAAACTTCTTGTCAAAGCCTATGGGATCATGTTGGGCCTCTCTATAATAACCTATCTAGGTTTTTTCTATCTCGGAGGCCTTTTCCCATGGTGGCGATTTCTCACTTGGAGAAAAAGTTGTCAAATGCAAATAGTTGAGTGTGTAAAAATGACTTTATAGGCATTCCACCCATTGTATCCTAATGTAACTTAGTGGAATGGCATTATTAGGGTAGGGAACATATGTGCATAGTTTTTGGAGTAGGGGAGGCGAGTTGAGTGATTTGGTATGATGCTCTAGTTGGCAATTTGATGAGTTTTGGTGAAATTCAGTGGTTTAAGAGTGGAAATGGTTGAAATCCTTTGGGGCAGCAATTTTTGAGGGACTTTTAAGCATTTTTGATGCATTGGAAAGGTTTTTATGAGTTGTGGGAATAGGATTTTCAATAAACCCACCCGTTTTAGGCTTTTAGCCATAGCAACAAGGCAGTGAACTATTTGATAAAATTCTTTTGTAAACATGTATGAAAAATGTGGTATCATAGACAAGGCAATGAATTGTTTGAAAAAATTCCTCAAAGAAACATGGTCTCATCGTGATGGAATGTCATGACAATCTATAGCAGTGAGGATTTGTGACTTCAGGATTGTGATTAATGATTGGAATTGTGTTTAGTGACATTGTAGGACCTACCCTACTACATCAATGTTTCAGGGTTTTATCCATAGCAACAAGCCAATTAATTGTTTGATATAATGCTTTGATAGACATGTATGAAAAATGTGGTAGCATAGAAAAGGCAGTGAACTCTTTGAAAAAATGCCTCAAAAAAATGAGGTCTCATGGTGATGGAATGTCATGACAATCAAAAGTAAGTTGATTGTCGTGGCATTCTGTCACCATGAGACCACATTTATTTGAGGCATCTTTTGAACTAGTTCATTTCCTTGTCTATTGTCATGGCATTTCATCACCACATTTATTTGATGCATTTTTTCAAACAATTCACTACCTTGTCTATGATATTGCTTACTATTATGGTTTTGATATATTTTTTCAAAGCATCCACAGCTTGTTTGAAATCACTTGTTTTAAGCTTTTAGCCATAGCAACAAGGCAATGAACTGTTTGAAAATATGCTTTGGTAGACATGTATGAAAAATGTGGTAACATAGACAAGGAAAGGAACTATTTGAAAAAAATACCTCAAAGAAATTTGGTCTCATAGAATGCCATGATAAGAAAATGCAATTGGTAGTTTCTCCTATTTATTAATTATGCAATGTGAAGAAATTGCATAACTACTTAGGTTGACTTTGTACAAACTATATTGTAATTGAAATTTTGTCATCTATCAACATCTACTTATTAGTTATGCAAAGTGAAGTAATGCTTTCACTTTGAAAGATGTGCAATGCAATGTAATCAATGATATGAATATAGACTACAAAAATCCATGTTTTACAATTCATTAGTTAAAATATTTATTTTATTTGCTCTCTATATCTCTATATGCTATGGAAATACCTTTCAATTTTAATTTTTTTTTTTTTTTATCTCTTGTTGTACAATTTTTCCCGGTTTTTTTTGCAAACTATTATGCTTTTGGTTTGTCAAATTTTTCCCCAAAAGGATTTTGCTGCTATGCATTGGAAGCATGAAGCATACACATGAATACACACAATATAGGTGAAGTATACATGTGAATAAGTGAAGCATACATGTGAATAAGTGAGGAACAAGTAATTGAAAAATTCCAAAAGATACAAACCACCACAAATGGAGCTTATTTACACAATACGCTTTAGATGGGGCTTATTGAGCATTCAAAAGTAATTAATTAAGCATTAGATGTAAAAAAAAATCCATGCCTACAAAATTCAAGCATACAACTTATGCAATACGCATGTTAACATCATTCAAGAATGGCAGTAGCAAAATAGGAGTTTCTTTAATCAAAAAAATTGAAAGGCTATACAATGATATATATTGATAAAAGTATATACAATATATCCAAAAAACCATACACGCTTAGTACAAAGGAGCCATATGGACATAAAATGTCACATATATATAGATAGTACAAAAAATATGTTCCAAAATGCCACATAGGCATACAACAAACAACACTAATACATAGTCATTTCCCTCTATGGGAAGGAAATAGATCTCATGTTCCCTTCAAAACTCGGCTGGATGGAGTGACTGTTGCTTCTCTTGTCTTTTGAACACGCTCACTAGTCATCCTCTCTTCACTCTGGACCTTCAACTGATACAATAAAAATTAAAGATGTTAAAACATAGAAATTGAATTATGGAATGACATATAACAGAATATATAATCACTTACTGCATACATATAGTCATCATGCACATTTACAGCATCACCACGTCCATGATCTGGAGTGACAACCACCTGTAGCAACCATGAAGATATAAATTAAACTACATAAAATTATCATGAAAATTTTCTATAATAGACCATAAAAGAACAAATATAATGTCAAATTGACTAATCTATTCCATACCTCTCTCAATGGATCGGAACTGGATATTGCTACAGCAACTCCATGATCCATCATACCACCAACATCACTAGGGTTGTCTTTTGTCAACAAGTGCAAATGAAACAACATCTTAGGTAATATGTTGATATAAATACCAAGAGGGGATAATGGAACATAAGGTGAAATAAGAGAGGGTAATGGGATGAGAATAGAAGGGTGATGCAGAGAGGGGGCTCAAACTCATTCAAAGTGACAACTTGCATTAAAGAGGCATCTAACAAGATTCAAATTTCCTACTAGAGTTAAATCCAAATAATCCTCAAAGCTTGACAACGATTGGGAGTCTAAATTCTCACTTTCACCCATGTAACCTAACAGTAGGCGCAAACTCATTTTTTGGCCTTTAACTCCCATGCTTTCCAAAACACTTGACAATCAAAAGGTAGATTCATATACCCATTTCAGATTTATACAACATATCTCTTACCCAAATACAAGTCTTTTGGACCAATCCCTTGAAATTAGACCCTCAACGTTATCCTAGGCTAGATTTACAAAGCAACATACCTTTAAACTTAACACAGACCCTTGAAACCTTGGGGTAGAATTTCCTATACCCTAAAACGTCTAAAACCACAATCAACACCCAGGGTTCCCTTGCACCAAAGGGATTAATGAACTCAAACATCCTAACACACCTTTCCTATCAGATACTTAATGAAGAAACATAGAAAAGAGTGGTGCCCCTGCACCAAAGGGATTAATGGAACATAGGATGGACTAGTATAAATTGATGGGATGGGCTACAATGGGATAAAAAATATAGGGTGGAAAATTTGAGGTTAATGGGATGTAATTATTAGGGAATAATGCAACATAGGGTGAATTAGGAGGTGTCTAGGGTTTCAATATAGTACATGAAGTGCGAACTTGACCTGTGTGTAGCACTAATAGAGAAGAGTTATCTAGGATGAAACATGGATAAATATGGTATAACATAGGATGATATAAAGGAACATAGGGTGGAATGTATAGGGGATCATGGAACATCTAGGGTGATATAATAATGGGTACAATAAGATGGGAGTAGAAGGAAATAATGACACATAGCATGGACTAGAAGATATTAGTGGGATGGGCTAGGAGGGGATAATGGAAAATAGGGTGAACTATTAAATGTTAATGGTAAGGGATTAGGAAGGAATAAAGGAAAAAAAAGTGAATTAGGAGAACATAATGTGACATGATCAAGGAAAACTTGAATGCAATGTTTGTGTTTCTCATCAATTTTTTAGATTTGTATATATGTAAAATTATGAAACCTAGCTAACATAGATTTACAACACCATTAATGAATAAAGGCTACTTGAGTGTACGTTGTTTGAGGATATGAATCATGAGGTGTTGAGGAAGAAGGTGCACTAGGAAACTATTTGAAATACAAATCATGTTATGAGACAAACATTCAAATATAACATTCAACTGTTTAAATGTAATAATAATATATTTAATACTAGTTGCATACCTGTGGACTCATCGTCGAGAATGTATAAGGGTCTATAGGAATAGAGCATGCCTCATGAATAGTGAGACCCTAAAATTTCATCATATCAAAATTCTACTAATTTAGTTATTTTTAAATTTCAAAATATAATTTAATAAACAATATTAAAATAACTTGCTAAATTTTACTTGAGTGTCAATGTTGAATGTATCATTCAGAATATCATCTGTGAACACCATTGCCTCTGCAACTGATGTAGGTTGTGTAGCTACATCACAAGCACACTGATAATTATATATGTAAATAACACCACAAGCACCATAATGGTGGGGTGGAGCTCGAGGCCTACACATCTCCTCTGCACCAAAATCTACTAGAGGACTCACACATTGTACAACACCAAGCTCTCCTCCACACCAGGATCTACTAGAGGACTCGCACACCAAGCTCTACTAGGTTGTGTAGCTGCATCACGAGCACCTCGATAATCATATGTGCAAATAGCACCACAAGCACCACAATGGTGGGGTGGAGCTCGGGGCCTACACGTCTCCTCCACACTAGGATCTACTAGAGGACTCGCACATTGTAAAATGGTCTAGGTGAGTCAGCCAATCGACTTCATCGTGTCCACCTCTACACTATCCTTAACAATGGAAGGAACAACGACATGCTCCACCATGGGTCTTCCCAAGGCTCTCGGTGCCAACAGTGGATTACATCGTGCAACAAGTCTATCGTGTGTGGAGCCCCCATCTCTACCCTAAAATTCTAAGATGTCAAGATAGTTTGGCATTTTATTGAGGACAAAATTGCAATAGAGTTTCCTCAAAAAGTATTGTGGAACCTCATGGTTATTGCATGGAGGTTGGTCAAATACCATCCACCACCACTCCCAAAAAAAAAAATTAATTAACTCATGGTGGCACCAATGGATGGGGAACCTCCTACATGCATGAGACAAAGGTTCGTTGATTTTTGAGTCTATAAATAGGGCACACAATTCGGCTTTGCTAATTTTTAGTTTTCTGACATCTACATATGAAAAACCACTAGCATACAATTGTCTCATCTCATGCCTCTTATTTGATCAAAAATTCATTTGCTCACTCATTTCACCTACATGAGTTACAATTGACTTCAATGATTCGACAATCCTTCTCCTATAAGGGTGGGTTTTGGCATGCTCAATTAATCTTGCAATTAATTGTTGAATGTCTTTTTTATTGTTTTCAATTTGATTTTGAATATCTTATTGTTTTCCTTAAGGATTCCTATGAACTGATGGAGGGGTTTTAGGTTGTTCTTATATAAGAGGCTCTTCATGAGGGGGTGATTGTGAATTCTTAATGTTTCGAGGTGGGGATTCATTCGCTGAGAATTAGAACAAAGTTTTATTATAAAAACCTATTTAAATTTGCATTCTAAATCAAATTCAAAATAAATAGAATAAAAATGCATACCTCTTTGCAATCTTTGACCTCTCTGACATGTTGGTGGCATCCTCATGGAAAATGACAAGCTAAGGATGCAAAAAATGGAAGAGATTTGGTGAGCGCAAGTTGTAGACCTAAAATCATCTTCCTCAAGCCGCGGGTTGAAGACAAAATGAGGGTTTGAAACCCGATTTTTGTCTTTTATGTCTATTGAGCCATTTGGCACATGCCAAATGGCTTATTTCAGGTTTTTTTTAACTTTTTTTCAATTTGGAACTTAAATTGTGTCACAGATTGGTGCACTTACCCCTCTCTCTCTCTAATTTTTTTGATCTCACCTCTTCCTCCCTCCCTCCTTCCCCCTCTTTCTCCTTCCATCTCTAGTTCTATCTATCTCACCTCTCCCTCGCTCCCCACCTCTCTCTCTCTCTACTTCTGTTGATCTCACCTATTTCTCCCTCCCTCATTCCTCCTCCCTCTCCTTCCATCTCTAGTTCTATCTATCTCACTGCTCTCTCTCCCTCTCCCTCTCCTTTTATCAATATCACCTCTCTCTATCACTCTCTACCTCTCCCTCTCATTCTCTCTTTCTCCCTCTCTATCATTATCTACTTCTCTCTATCACTCTCTCCCTCCCTACCTCTCCCTCCCTCCTTCCCTCTCTACTCTCTATATCACACTCTCTCTCTTCCTCCATCCCACCTTCCCTCTCTACTCTCTATATCACACTCTCTCTCTTCCTCCATTCCACCTTCCCTCTCTACTTCTCTTTATCACATCTCTCTCTATCCCTATATCTTTCTCCTTCCCTCTCTCTATCTCTCTCTATCCCTATATCTTTCTCCTTCGCTCTCTCTATCTCTCTCAATCTCTCTACATTCCCCATTCTCTCTCTAATTCTCTTTATTATCTCTCTCCTTCCATATCTACTTCTATCTATCTCACCTCTCTCTCTCGCCCCTCCTTCCCTCTCTACTCTCTATCTCACATATCTCTCCCTCCCTCCATCCTCTCTCTACTTCTCGATATCACTCCTCTCCCTCTTTGTCTAACTACCTCTCATTCCCTCTCTCTCTCCCTGCCTCCCTCCCTCCTTCCCTATCTATTCTTTATCTCCCCACTCCCTCTCTACCTCCCTCTTCCTCCTTCCACTCCTCTAGACCTATCTCTCTCTACTTACCTCTTCCTACCTAAAGAGAGAGATATGGATGGAGGGATGAAGACTGGAGATAGAAATAAGTAGATGCAAAAAGAGGTAGAGAGAGGGAGAGGAGAGATACAAAGAAGTAGAGAGGGAAGATAGGAGGGAGGGTGAGGTAGGTAAGGAGAGAGAGACAGAGATAGGTGAGATAGAGAGAAGTAGAAAGGTGGTAGAGAGAGAGAGCGCTAGAAAGGGACAAGTGTTGAACACCCAGAATATTGAGAGGGGGGAATCAGTTTTCACTAAAATTCATTAACTTCATCAACTTAAACATGCATTCAAATAATCTCATAAAACTTACAAAAATGGAAAGAAATAATTAAATTATGCATCCCATCAATAAGCACAAGAACACCATATTTACCTAGAAAACCCTTGAAAGGGAAAAACCATGGTGAGGATTAGCTCACAATATATTATAACCAATTACAATCGATTACAAAATGGAGGACTCGCTATTTAGAAAGAAAGGCTCATTTCCAAGGGCTCACTAGCGAAAGTACTCACTTTCCAGAATAGAAAAAGAGAATAAGAAAGGGTGGCTCATTTCCAAGGATGAATTGCTAATAATGACTTTGCAAAATTTTGAATATATAATTCCAATTAAGCTTAGAAAACTGAATTTACACACTTCATACTTCACTATCACCTTTTTCATTTCACATTACACTACACACATCAAAACTTTCCTTCACATAATGAATTAACCTTGTACATATAAATACATCTACCACAAAAACTTATGTCATCAATTAGGTCGACCTAATTAGATGAAACATATAGCACCATAGCTTGTCGGCTCAAAACTTCATCACACATGTCTTTTAGAATAAACCAAAATATGTAAAACATACAAATATGTAAGCATGACCTATAATCACTCCCATTATTCTTCTCCATACATAACTTAATTTTGAACAACCCCAAAACCCTTAGGTCGACACCACATAGAAAAACTGATGAAACAAATGAGTGAACCAATTTTTCATCCACAACACAACACATGGACCAATAAATCACTTTCCACTTGGAGTGAATACACTTCTGACACCCTCAAACACTTCCTCAAAACTTCACAACATTATAACTATCCAAGGTAGAATGTAGAGCATTCCAACATGCACTCTACAACTATAATTTTTCCATTACTAAGCCTGACACATTGTCATTGATATAGTTTAGTTGTGGAATACATAGAACCCTAAAACTTTGGATGTATTCTCCTTCAACACATTTCATCAATACTTCAAAACCTCATGAAAAGGTGATGTACTATAGAGAAATGTAGATCATGCAAAACTGTTGCTCTATAACACTGAAAATGCACAACAAGACTTAACCAATTTTTCAATACACTCGGTCTTCTTTGAGCCAACACTTCTGAATTTATATAATTAGTTTTCATCAATGAAAGTATCATACACTATCATGCTCATGTTGTCAAAATTAATATGGAGAGAATTAGAGAGGGGGGGAGAGATATAGAGAAAGTGGTTAGATAACAAGTAGGGAGGGAAGGGGAGAGAGAGAGGTGATATAAAGAGAAGTAGATAGAGAGAGATTTGATATAGAGAAAAGTATAGAGAGAAGGGATGGAGGGAAAGGTAGAGAGATATAGGTGAGATACAAATAAAGGAGGAAGGGATAAAGATAAGTAGAGAGGGTGGTGAGATAAAGATAATTAGAGATTGGTGATATAGAGAGAAGTAGAGAGGGAAGGAGATAGTGAGAGGGAGAAGGGAGGAAGGGAGAGAAAGCTAGAGAGGGATATGTGAAATAGAGAGAAGTAGAAAGAGAGAGGGGGGAGGAAGGAAGGAGTGAGAGAAAAAAAGAGAGAGTAAAGGAAGTAGAGAGGGAGAGAGACGTAGAGAGGCGAGATCTAGGGAGGGAGAAAGAGAGAAAGGTAAGATAGAGAGAAACAAAGAGGGAAGGGGGAGAGAGAGAGATCTTGAGCTCAGGGGACACAAAGGTAGAGAAATAATGGAGAGAGAGAGAGAGAGAGAGAGAGAGAGAGAGAGAGAGAGAGAGAGAGAGTGTGTGTGTGTGTGTAAGGGATATAGATAGCTCATAAGATATAGAGAGAGATCAAGATGATGAGAGCTTATTAATCACTAAAATTTGACCCAAGTTGATTATTGAAATTGACTACTTGTGAAAAACTATGAGATCTTCCAAAACCTAAAATCTACATTATAAATCCTAGAGATTCGAAACCATTCTCAAACATCCTACAATTATATACATGAAATATAACTTAAAGTATAAGAAATTAAATGTCCATATATAAATGCCACTTATACTTTACATTATATTTCATGTATATAGTTTCACCACAGGAGAAAGAGAAAGAGAAAAAAAATTAAAGAAAACAATATAATGTGAGAGTGTTATAACACGCTCGTGTTTTCATTTAATTAAAAAAATTACAAGTATTTGGCTTGGAAAACCCAAAGGCTTGGAGTGACTTTTCAATGTTCAAAAATGTATTTTTGTAAATTATAAACAATAGACATAATCTCGAGTGTGCTCCGCATCAGATTTGCATGTGGTTCAATGTCAAGTAAAAAAACACTATGATAATGTTAAGGTCTCTCTTAGCTATTTAACCATTTATTTTTCACATTTTGAGTATGTCAAGGTTTTCATCTTTAAGTTTTTTGTTAGTGTATTTGTTTTTATCAAAAACCAATTTTTGGTATTTTTGACTATTTTTTAACCATTCATCAAGATTTCAAATAAATTACATTTATAGAAACTAGACTCCATTCTACGTGCATATTCAAAAATAATAATTTTGATTAGTTTTCAAAAATTTAGGTGGGTACATGCTCAATTTTTTGGTTTTCAAGATGTGTCCAATTTGAAAATTGGTAAAAAATCAGAAAATTAGCAAAAAAATTGGAGATAAACTATATGGTGTTAGGTAATTTTTCATTGAATTATTTTTGAAATACTAAAAAAAATTAACACATTAGGGGGGCCACACCAAATACTATGTTATGTTTTTTGGAAAAATAGGACCAATTTGTGTGGCCCCCCTTTTTGAACCCTTTAATCTCTACCATCTAAAAAAATAGTATTTTAGAAAGTAGATTCAGAGCACTATGACTCTTGTTTTTGTTGTATCTTCATATTTTGAGTGTAACTATCTTCAATTTCTTATTCAATGTCAGTCTTTCTTGATTTTAAAAAAAGTGGCCACTTAAGATCCCTTTTTGATCCTTCATATTTTTGCACTTACCTAGATACAAGAAAGTAGAGGTCTGTTAGATGTGCAACAAACTATTAAAATATTTTTCAAGTGTGTTCATTGATCTTGAGTGTGGATTATTCATCCAAGTTTGAGATACAAGATTGACTGTGAACACTAGGGATGTTATTCCAAAGAGAAATGTTAATAAATAACATTTCACAAAAGAGTAGGATTAAAAGGTTCTAAATTTCTCACTTTTATCAATTTATAAAGTTAAATTTAATGTAAAATACTATATTTTGAATAAATTAGCTATTTGTTTGAGATGCACAATAAACAATGGATTCATTAAAATATATTATATTTCACTTTAGACTTGTATGTATCTCAATTACTATCTATAATTGAATTTTTTTTAAGTTTATATACTCACAAAAGTAAATATATGATCATTTTTAGTGGAGTTCATCAAGCTTTAGGGCTTTTGGAAATGTAGAAGAGCACTTGAAACATTCTTTTGAGAGTACTACTAATAGAAGTTTTCTATGTGAATAACTATAATCAAGTTTAATAGAGTATCAACTTTCACTATCATATTTTATTAATTTTATTTGAAGAGTTACTAGATGGGCATCATATTTTCCAATTGTTTGTATCTTTCATTTGTTGAATTTGTTTTGATATATGAAAGCAAAATGGTTAGTGTAAACTAGTGTTTTTATAACTAATGTATAACTATTTTTATGAAGGACAATGTGAACATTTATTTTATAGAATAGATAAAATAAGTTTAAATTGATTGTATTCAAATATAAGAGAATAGATTAAAGAGAATAATTTTTCAATTTATCAAATAAGCACATGATATGAATTTGACATCTTGCATATTGTTATAATTACATCCAAATGAAAATTTTGAATTTTACATATAGGGATGTGATATTGATGTAGATTAAAATTCACAAATCTTATTAGATGGTGAATTTTGCAACCTTCACAATTGACATTTTCGATTTTCAATTAAAATAAAATTAACATTGCAAATTTTGCAACCTTCACAATTGACATTTTCGATTTTCAATTAAAATAAAATTAACATTGCACTAAACAAAGGTTGATTATTTTCAATTTCGCCAACATAAATAAACAACTCCAATTTACCTCCAATTTTAAAAATAATGCAATTACAAATGTTCAATTCAAATTTTTTTTAATGAATTTAGTATCCATAAACTAAAGCTCTTACAATCTTTTAATTGTAATTCTTTGTTCAATCTTTTTCTTCTACAGTTATGATTATTCTCTTTCCTATGTTTTGCTCACACAGCCTCCATTTTATCCTTTTGTTGTTTGTAGACTTCTGTTTTTTTTGCTCTAGTCGGCCCTTCTTATTCCCGTCCATTTTCAACCTTCACATTTCCCTCTATTCCTGCATTTTTTTTTATTTTTTTTTAAAATTTAAACCATTTTCTAGTTGTGCCAACAATTATCTTTGCTTGTCTTCTAATTTTTCAGATTTTAAATTTTAAAATATTCATCTCAAATCCCTCCTTGCAAAAATAAAAGAAATTATAGTTCATTTCATGGCAAGAATAATCAATTACCGAAATAAACTATTTTGTCAATTGAAAATGACAAAATGTAACTTCAATTTTACTCTCAATAAAAATTCTAAATTAACTCCTCAAACCATAAAATCACAATGAAAACCAAAAACTAGATAAAAACAAACAAGATCTAACCATTCTTTATGGGAAATATAAGATTGCATATACCTCTGGATGCTCTTGCATTAGATATCCATACCTTTAGTAGTATGGATAGATGAATATGACACAAGGGTGAGGTTCAAGCAAAATTACATGAAGCAAGGTTGTCAATGGATTCAATTAATTGATTTTTTTGCTTGGTTTTTAGTAGTTTTAGGATGAGGTAAAATAGATGTATATGTTGTTGAGGATTTTATTGGATGGAAATTGAAGTTTGTAGAGTTGGAAATTGGTATATTAGTCAATTGATCTTTCCCTATTTAGAAATTTATCAATCCTTGCAATGACCAAGCAAAGTCCATAAATAATTTGATGTTCTTTTGTAATGTGCCCTTTGTAATTAAATGAAATCGTATGTAGTGAAATATTTTCTTATTTGGGTATGTGCAAGATCATCATGGAAAAAACAAGTCCTTTAAGTGGCAAAAAATTTAGAAAAATCAGAGTTAGGCAACTTGGTGTAAAAATTTGAATATAGATTGCATTAGCATTTAAATTTGTCTAACCACCTAATCACAATAAAATGATAATATTTTTTATAAGATTTTAGATATAAGTAGAGGAATCTCAATATGATGCATATTTTTTTGTGATTTTTTCTAAGTAATTAATTAATTATGAATTTTTTATTACAACTTTTAAAAAATATTAAAAACTCATATGTATGACGCATGTTTCAGATTCAAAAAATGTGGTACCGTTTGAAATCTATAGATGTTTTTCAATTAGCCTATCAATCAGGACTTTAGTAATAATTCACATAGAAAATGAATTATAATTATTTATTAAATTCAAAGTAAAGCATAATTTATATTGGTGGAAAGCTAAGAATATTTTATAAAAGCCCTTTTCGTTTCATTAATTTTGGATTAAAAAAAGGTCGTCAACCACATACCCTACACATACCCATCATATCGCCATTTTTTGACCCATCGTGATCCTACACATACCCATTTAACTAATGTATTATTAAATTACATGTTTAATAAATATAAAGTTATTCAATAAAGAATACTATACTTATTTCAATGAAAGAAATGCATTTTTATAAATTGATTCATTAATTTAAATAAAATCATAACAAGTAGGGTTGTCCTTGAATAAAATATGATCTACTAACTAGAAGATCATATTTTTTCCCGTATAGTATTGTTTACAATTAATCAAAATATTGATAATATCAAATACAAAACATACCCATCATATCACCATTTTTTGACCCATCGTGATCCTACACATACCCATTTAACTAATGTATTATTAAATTACATGTTTAATAAATATAAAGTTATTCAATAAAGAATACTATACTTATTTCAATGAAAGAATTGCATTCTTATAAATTGATTCATTAATTTAAATAAAATCATAACAAGTAGGGTTGTCCTTGAATAAAGTATGATCTACTAACTAGAAGATCATATTTTTTTCGGTGTAGTATTGTTTACAATTAATCAAAATATTGATAATATCAAATACAAAACATGTATTAAATGAAATGTATATATTTTTAATAAATTTTTCTATATAATGTAAATTTCTAAAAACTTAGGAATGTAAAATTGTTAACAATGGTGCTCAAATACGAATAATTTTAAAAAAATGTGGATTCTAGTTAGGTGGGCTATAATAGTCCCCACATTCTGATTAAGGAGGGTGGAGATAAATAAGTGGCACAAACCCTCTTCTCCTTTAGCCAATGGTATTTTAGTGGGGTCAATTGGCATTAGTTATGGTGAAAGTTTGGGCATCAAGATTAGCTCCCCCTTCTCACACACCTTGAATTCCAATTTGCCAACTCATGGCTTTCAAAGAAGGCCTCAAATTTTGAGTGGAGGTACTAAAAGGTAATGACTATCTTAAAATTATTTTTACTATTATTTGGATCCTATTGTGGATGGGGAAAGTATATTTGTTCTAACTTATGAACATTTTTATCAATAGATCTTCCTCAAGGCTTGAAAAAAAATCTCGATGGGAAGTTTTTAGGATCCTTTCCTCACATTCATGTAATTAGAAGATAGGCTCAAAGAAGTGACATGTGAAATAATAAATTATATATTTTTTAATTTTCAAAGGCTTTATTTAGAGATCTTTTTTATTCCATGAGGACTATCTTCAATGGACCTCACTTTAGGAGTTCTTCCTAAGAAAATGGAAATTATGTTTTTATCCTAAAAACATTAATGTGTTTTAGTTTGGTCGAGTCTCCTTGATCTTATTGAAATAACCAAATCTTTTAGTCAAATCATTATTTTCAATGTGGCTACAAAATCCAAAGAAAACTTGATTTATGCCATATTTTATATGAATGTGGGGGTGGATAAATATATTCCATCTTCTATATGTTTCTCTTCTAAATTTGGTAACTAGGCTCAATAAATTGAGTATGAAGTTTTTTCTTTGGTGTACTAGTATTATTGTGAGGCGTGTTCTTTTTTAGCAATTTCCTTCACATTTGGAAAACTTACTTATGACATTATTATTCATGAATTTATACATCACGAGTCAAATTATGATTATTATGATAGACTAGTTTAGTTATTTTATTACATAATATATCTATATTACACTGAGAGATATTTGCATTGGGTGCAAATTTAATATTTAAGGCTTCTTTATGCAATATGTGTGTGGAGTATCTCAGAGAAGACATTAATAAGCTCATGAACATATAGAACACATGCACATATAGGTCAAGTTAAAATTCCAAGTTTGCAACTATTAATTATTATATTCACATATAGATCAAGTTAAAATTGTAAAATTGAAAGCAATGCACATACAAGTCAAGTTAAAATTCCAACTATTATTTATTCTATTTTTTAAGACAAATTAAAGATTAAGTTTGAAAGAAAATTTTTTATCAGAAAATAAAATTTACTCTTGTGAAGGAAAAAATTCTCTAAAATTTTATTGATTATATTTATTTTTATAAATTTTTTTTTTTTTTAAAAATGATTAAGAATGATAAAATAGTATTTTAAAAAATAAGCATCGAAAAAATCACTGCAAATGTCTTTCACAAATATAAAGATAGATTCAATACAAAATAAATAAATAAATAAAATCAATCTCAAGATAAAATTAATAATTCGAAAGTCTAGCCATTCCAGTGATCGGAGACCCAAAACTCTTCTAGGAGATTCTTCATTGTAGCACATCAATCAACGACGAGTATAGTTGAGCCACCTAATTCGCCTAAGCCAGAAGCATAGGCGACCTCCAAAATTCATAAACAAATTCACCGCAGTAACTGCCAGCAGCGATGATTTGAAATGCCTGCCAGCAATGAAGCCAAAGCAATTCACAACTAGGAGCAGAATACTTGGCCTTCAAGCAGTAGGGAAGATGTGTTAAGCTAATTATTAGCTTTATATATTAGTGCAAAAAGCTATATGCCAAGCGAACCTTCGTCCTGCAGTGTATAAGAGATATACTTCGTCCAAATAGAAGCTCTATGAATGCATGGGTATCTGGTCTATAGTTGCTAATGGCATTGAATCAGGATCAGTCACTAAGAGAATATAGAATGACTGCAAGGTTTGTTGTGCTCAAATCTGAAATATCGTCATTGTGCAGTGATAGAAATAAATACAGAATGACTGCACTTTTCAAAGAAATATAGAATGAGTGAACTATCTGAAATACACTTGAAATTAATCTCACTTGTTACTGTTGTTTTAACAAAACCATCTAAAAGGACCAAAAATAGGTAGTTTATATGAAAGTTAAAAAAAATTTGCACACATTACCTTTTTTCTTCGAACAACAAATGTTCTCACAACTCGTCTGATTGTGGTTTCTTAGAGGTCCAACTATATGAAAAGAAGATTATATCAAAAATATACAATGAACTATTAAAAAGGTGGTTTATATGAAAGTTCAATGCAGAAAATGTTCTCACAACTCTACGTCCTATATTCTTATTTTCATTTTACCTGTTTCTCAACAATAAAGTGACTTTGGTAAACAACAAAATTGTCAAAACACAGAAAGACATCCCTAGGTCTGTATTGAGGAAATGAATCCAAGTACAACAGACCCAAGTACAATTAAAAAATATACAAACACTTTAAAAACTCATTTATTATACTGAAATTAAATTACACTTAAACTATTAACATATAGATATTACAAACTTCCAAAAAAAATTAAGCTGTACAAATTAACAACAAAATAACTATTAACATATTGTTGATTACAATTCACTATTAACATATATTTATTACAAAGATATTACAAAATTTCAAAAAATTTGAAGTTGTATAATTTATCTATTATTCAATTTCAAGAGTCTTTGTTCAGTTTTCTGGAATGTCCTTGCCCTTGTCCTTTGAAATCTTTTTGATTTATGCATTCCATAATGTTGAATGAATACTTCACTGTAATCTATAATCAACCTGTTTGTAGGTAATGTTTTCGTGACATGTTCAATGATGTAGTCATTCATAATATCAGTACATGGTCGACCATAAACCTTAGAGTTGTATGTACAACAAAGAGTTATGTATGGGTAAGAATCAAGCCAATAAAGTAGGATTAAATTGACCAACTCTATTTGATTGTCACCTTCAAACACATTTTAATAAAATTTTCATGCTTCCATTTGAATTTGAAGCTTCTCATTAATATAGTTATGTTTCTCAAGTTCAACCCCCCATCCATACCAATATGATTTATCATCCACAAAGCTTTCAAAAGTGTTAATTGCTACAAGAATATATTTGATTTCATGAATGCTTGTAATTCTTCATTTTGATTGGTCAAAATAGACAAAATTCTACATGACAAGCCAAAAATTATGATTTTTTTATTACGATAAATTTTACATAAACATATAAAATATAGTTCAACTTGAACTGGAACAATGAAATATAAATTTAGGTACTTGTTTCTTTTGGCTTCATTGATATACACCATAATTTCATTGACCTTCAATAGTATAAGGTTGCATAGTTCATTGCAAATTTAATGAAGCTTGTAACTTTGTAATTGTAAAGTGTTGTAAATTGCAACTTTCATTTATAATTTTATAATTAGTTACAAATAATCAAAAACATTTGTTTTGAAAAATTGGTTTATTTATAAGGCTTTAAGCCTATGCTCTTCTGCAATTCTATTTGCAATTTTTTTTCCTGCCTTGATTTTTTTAATACTTGTCGAATGTGAATGTAGGCATAATGCAGAGTCCTTGTATAGACTTTACACGAGAAATTCTGACAAATATTAATCTTGTTCTTTCAATTGGGCCTATATTGATAGTTGTTTTCTAAAGAGTTAAACCTTGTGCTTTGTGTATTATTAGTGCCCAAGCTAATATTAACAGTATTTGCATCGAGATTCCTTGTTGGATTGGTGTGATTCTATAATTGTACGTGGGTGTTGATTATCGAAAGGTATTCCAAAGTAACTGTCAAATTTGACCAATATATATGTTGGTGGTTGTGGTGGCATCATTCCTTGTTTATATACGATCTGTTGAATGAATCCAAGAGCTCCATTTACCAACCTTGCTTGTATGCACAAGTTTTTTGTTAACATAACTCTTGCATTTATACTTAACAATAATTCAGTATCTTGTTCATCATCTGAACTTTCTTTTGCAAGCTGCTTGTGCCATTTTTGGTTGGAACACCATGTGCAACTGGTTTCGCCAATGAGTGCAATTCTTTCCTATTGTGGATGTGAACATTTTCATTTGTTGAAAACAAATGAAAATTGTTTTGAAATCTGCATTTGTTGTTTCATCAAGCCTTATATTGCACCTTGTCATTAGAAGTTCCCAATAATGTATTGGGGTTTGCATCTTTAATGTTTGCTAGTAGTTGGTGAAATCTTTCTTGATCATTGTTTAGTCCATGTCTGAAAACGTGATCTAAAGGAATGACATTTGTAAATTATTCCCATAGTATTCTAGCTTGGCCTTTGTTGCTATATGTTGGTTTTTCATTAATTGGTGGTAGTTGTTTGAGGTCACCAACCAAAATTAATGATATTCCTAGAAATAATTCATAAATATTGTGTTGAAAATGATTTTTTATTACATATAAAATGTATTTTCTAAAGAGAAATGATGTATGGTGTTTAAATTTTGAGTGAGAGAGACACCTACAAATTTTTCGTTTGACTTTTGTGGAAAGGCTTGGCAGAGTCAACAATCTATCTTTTCAAGTAATTTTTCACTCAAAAATCTCATATCATCGATCAATATATATATTTGATATGTACTAATTATTGTTGAAAATGTGTCAATCTTGTGCCTTCAAGCTCTTTGAAGTCTCTTATTGGAATTTTCAATTTTGAATGAATAGTTGATGCTCCGATATTGAATGTTGCTACTCTAGTTGGAGCGAGTAGCAAAAGGGGAGATTGATTTGGCATTGAAGCTTTTTGAAGTATTTCTTTTATTGCACCTATAAAATATGACTTTCATAATCCTTCTATTCATTGAATAATCATAAATAGTGGAGATTTATTTTTATTTGCATTGTAGTGCGAGAGAATAATATTAACTGCCTTATGTTGTTGGTTGTTGATATTTTCATAGTTGGTAGATTGTTATAGAGTGGGTACTATTCATAGTGGTAATGAAATTCATAGCTACATTTGTGTATTGTTCACTTTTGAAGTCAGTAGACCAGTCTATTTGCTTGTCTAAATCTCTTCTCCCCAACATATCTATCTTTGAAATGTGCATCCCTTGACCATGTTGTAGTTTTGATATGATTTCCCATTCATGCTTTGTAGTGCTATATTGGACAGTGTTGTTGTCTTCTAATTGAAAATCGTTGTTGTTTTCAACAATTTATGTGGTTGTTCTTCGTTCAACATGCCACTTATTGTAGTTGTGGTTTTCCCAATTTGATAGTATTGAATCATTGTTATCACCAATATCTCTACTAATGTCACGAAATGGTTTGTAAAGCAACAATTCTGAAAGGAAAAAATCAAACCATTTATTTGATTTGCTTGGAAGAATAGATAAAAATCTAGGAATGAATCACACAATAGCTGGTGTTTTTCTTGGCTTCCATTTGTTTTCACTTTTACGCTTAGGGTGCTGGCAAGAAGTTGAGTCCACTTTTTGGCCAAAAAGTGGAAGTGTTTTCTTTGATTTTCAGAGTTTGACACATTTGACCTTAAAATTTGAAGCACTTAGAAATGAAATCTTCAAACAAGTCACTGATCATAAAATGTAGTACTCGGAGTCTAGTTTCCAAATATGTAATTTATTTCAATACCCACATTGTACAAATTGAGTTTCAATAGGCTTTTGTAAAAACCACTATTAAAAAGTTTTTTTTTTTTACCATACCATGCACGTGTACGACATCGATATTTTGACTTAAATTATCATATTTTTCTAAATCCTTTTGGGAAAAGACTTCTGACTCACTAAAGCGTGCCCCAGATATTTTTTTGTAATTTTTTATTGAATATTTTTTTTTTTGTTAATTTTTTATCAGGCATATTTGACATTTAGAAAAATCGTCGTGTACGACACACATAAGATGACCTAAAGTTATCATTTTTTACATTTTTTTTTTAAAAAATTGAAAAGAATTGTTTGAAGTTTTCCCTTGTGTAATCCGTTCGTCAAAATGTTATGTTGATCAAAAGTTATAAAAATAGTAAAAAACATTGATATTTAAAGTTTATGGACCAATTTCATCAAAAATTAATTGAAAAATAGAAAAAATAATCCAATTGTAAAAAAAATTACATATTTGAAATCTGCATTGTCTCATCTAAAATGGGTTTTAATTTCGTTAAAAAATTTGCAAAAAAGGTCGTCAGCCATATGTCCAAACTCGATTTTTTTCCCTAATATTGTTAGAACCTTCAAGTTGCAAGTCAAACCAGCTTGAAGGCTTAGGTTTAGACTCCCAACGCTTTTCTCGAACCAAAATCCAAAGCAAAAAGCCGACCACAAGGCCAAAAAAAATTCAAATTAAAAAAAAGGGATCCCGGTTTGTAATCAGGATCTCGTATTTAAAGATACGGGATCCCGTTTTAAACTCGGGATCTCGTTTCTCTGTCAACTGTGTTTTTTTAAATACTATCAATTTTTATTGTGAAGTCTACAACTTCACATGTACGGCTGAGAACAGTAAAATTGCTCTATTTTTTTCATTGAGCATTTTTTTTACAGGTGGTGACTTCCTTTTTTGATAAAATTTTTCAAAGGAGGCATGAAGAAATTAGTTTTAAAGTAGAATTGTGCTAGTTTTCTACTTGTTTTGAGGAACACAAGAGGAAGAATTTAGTCCTTTTAGGTCTTCAACTTCCAATTTGAATTGGATTTTTTGAAGAATTTCACTATTTACATTCATTTGTGCTTGAGAATTTTATAATCATGGGAAATAAATTTCGTAATAGGAGGAGGAAGACATTGACTCCTGAAGAAATTGAAGCAAACAAAGAAAAGGAGAGACAAAGACAAAGACAAAGAAGAATGAGAATTAAATCAATGAATGATGGGGGAGCATCCAATTCCACAACTATTGAAGATGCAAACATAGAGGAGACCATGGTTTTAGATGAAGCGAATTTGTAAGAAGTCAATTTGGAGAAGAATATGATTATACAATCAAGTCCTACTATGTCTTCAAATCCCTCTTTCAATGCTATGGATAATGTTTCAATATGCACAAATCTAGGTAAGTCTTCAAATCCACATGTTAGTGAATTTGTAAATTCGTATGTAGAAATTTTACAAGATGCTGGACTTAAGGATGTTGACATTGATAATATTCAGAGAGATGAAACTTTTATAGAAATTGTTGAAAATGAAATTGAGAATAATCTTGTTATTGAAAATGAAAACAAAAACCGTTTTGTTGATGTAAATGAAAATGAAAACCATTTTGTTGTTGTAAATGAAAATGAAAACTATTTTGTTGATGAAAATGTAAATCGTTTTGAAGTTGAAAATGAAAATGAAAATGAAAATGAAAATGAAATTGAAGATGAAAATGAAGATGAAAATGTAAATCATTTTGAATTTGAAAATGAAAATGAAATTGAAGATGAAAATGAAGATGAAGATGAAAATCTAGAATGTGATGTTGAATTTAATGAAAATACTTTTTTTTAAATTGAAAGTGGTGTTTTTGATCATCTTCCTCGTCAAATTTCTTGGAGGCAGATAAGAACACATGCAAATAAAATATACAACAAATTCTTTTGTCGTTAAAAACTTACAATTCAATGTCAACTAATGATGCAATTGATGAGAATGCAAAAAATGAGGAAAATAATGAAAAGGTTAGGATTTTTTGTTAAACCAAAAAGAAAAGATCAATCATTGAAACATGTTATGTGTACTATTGCTAGTTCCATTCAATTGATTGGAAAAAATAGTCGATCTAAAGATAAAAATTCAGCAAGAAGAGCTATAACAACTGCTATAGTTAATAAAGAAACTCTAAATAAAAGAATGGTAAGAAATATTAGTGAAGTTTTAAAAATACATCCTAAAACATTGCTAAGAGCGGAAAAAAGAAGAATAATTATAGAAAATGATCCTATCAACCAATGTTGGAGTTTCAGTGGTCGACTCCCGAGGTCTGATATGAAATTGAATGTTGAAATTAAATCTTTGATTGAAAAATATTGGCATGAAAATACTAGCATTTCATCTAATGCTAGAGATGTTTTAAAATTAAGGGTGTGGTCCAAAGTTCGTGATCCTCACCCAAAACACTTATTAGATACAACACAAACTGAATTTTATAGAAAATTTTGTGGTGATTTAGTGTTACCCGATAATATTAAAATAAGTCAAAGGTCTTTTGAAAAATGTAAACCATGGTATGTAAAATTAATAAGCAACGAATATCTTGTTTTTGTAAAACACATGTTCAATTTCGTTATTTTTATAATGTTTTTCAATATATACGTTGTACCTTGCATACTAACATGATTATACAAGAATGCGGTATTAATATGCCACCTGAAGCAATAAGGGAATTTATTTCAAGTTTGTTTTGTGAAAGATCTAATGGTAAATTGTTTTATTTAAGTTCTTGTATTTTTAGACAATGCGTTGACTGTGGAAACCTTTCATTCTTAGGAATTTGTATGCATGAAAGTGTTGATAATTATTTTGGACAACAATTAGTAGAAGTTAAAAGATTTAAGAATGTTCACTATTCTTTAAAAGATGGAAAAATAGGAAAGTGTTGTGATTTAGCTACAGAAAAATTTAGTGTGCACGCATTAATGAGTGAATTTAAGAATAAGATAGTACCAAAATATATCATGCACTCTCAACATGCTCGATGGCTTGATGGCCAATTTCGTGCATGTAGAAACACATTTCCAATTGGTACTATACTTTCAGTGGTTGATTTTGCAGAAAATTATACTCTAGCTCCGCAAGAGGAAATTCAATCACAGTATTATAATTCAGTGCAAGTAGCTATGTTTGTCCATATTGTTTATAGACATGCAAATAATAGCACTGAGGATGATAGAAAATTTCTAAGGGAGTATCATGTTTATTTGAGTGACAACCGATTACACTCATCAGAGTTTGTTCGATATTGTTTCAGTATATTTTTAAAAAATTTAAGAGAAAGAGGAATCCATATGAAAGAACACCTCATATGGTCAGATAATTGTACGGGGCAGTTCAAAAATGCTCAAATGTTCTATTGGTTAAGTAGGATTCACAAAGAACTTAATGTCCAACATATATGGAGTTTTTTTGAAGCTGGGCATGGTAAAGGAGAACATGATGGAGCTGGTGCGTGTGTCAAAAGAATTCTTACTAGAGAACAATTAAAATTTGAAGATGTAAAATTTAAAGATGCACATGGGATTGTTGATTGGTGTAATACAATATTATCTACACCTGGTTTGAGTGAGTACTCTAGAGTTCATCGATTCTTTTGGTTGGTTGAAGAAGATAACATTGTACCTAGAGTTGACTATGAGACAATTAGTGGATCTACTAAATGTCATTCATTTAGGAGTTTGACAACAAGCACATGGACTATCTGGACAAGGGAGCTTGCATGTTTTTGCTAGTTTTGCATCTCAGGAGATTGGGAAGCATGTGAAAATATAGAATGGGTTGAAAAGTTGGAACGAAGATCGTTGACAACTTCACAAGCACATGATCAATATGAAAGAACTATTGAAGAAAATGATCAAGTGCTTGCATCTGAAGACTATGACCATGTTTCATACCTTGTACAAGAAGGTAATTTAATTCAATTTATTTCATTTAATTTCACTTTATTAAATTATTTTGTAATACTAATTTTTTTATATTGATATGCGCAAGTTATTAAATCAATTTTTGTTTGCAGGACATGTGTATGTTGTTGTTGCACCCGAGGGGAATGAAGAGCAAACAAAATATTGGTTGGCTCGTTGTGTGGAGATTAAACATAAGTTACTATCACCCCGAGAAGATGATGATGGCTATCATTATCCAACAGGTACCATGATCCCCTTAAGACATCCCCTTAAGAAAATTTTGATAACAATTTTTTTGATCCCCTTATACAATATTTTAGAACAAGTTTTTCATCTCATTAAGAAATATTTGAGAACTTATATGATGATTGTTTTCATATTTTCCAATAGGATCGGTTGTGGTTGTTGGCACTTGGCTATGAAAATACCTAGCAAGGAAGAATGGTGTACCTGCATTCGAAGATTATGAACCACATAAAAAAATTATACATTATTCACATTTGGTGGTGGCAACAAATATAAAACTAGATCGGTATCGCAGAAGACCTGCAAATAAAGTGTTATGGACAATTTCTATGGAAGAGCATGAGACAATCATAGATGCATTACAAAAAAGAGAGGATGCAAATGGTACAATGGAATAAGTAAATACAGGTAAATATAGTTTAAGTTTTATATTGTCTTTTTAAATAGAGGTAATTATTAGTAAAAATATATTTAAATACATGTTTTGATTACATATTGATATTGCTTGTACATTAATAGTTAAAATTGATTTATTATCCTTTTTTTGTATCCTTAAGCCATCATTGCATTGATCTCATACTTTGAAACAAAAAGGAGAGGATGCATGGATTCAACCTACACACGTGTGGAATAATTTTAAATGTAGGTACTTGAGTTGTGTACATATAGTTAGTTTTATATAAATTAAGTTATGTATGTTTTGATGATTTCATTGATATTGCTTGTACCTTTTTGATATTAGGTGATGTGAAGACCTAGTACATTTTGGGCATGAGTTTGAGATGTTCTTGAGATGGCATATCCAAATTTTGTAAACATTGTTTTGAGATGACATATATGTACATATATGTCCTTGTATGTCTTCAAATCACTAAATTTCATGCATACATTATTGTTAAAACAATTATATCTTTAAGATGTTGTATTATGACCCTTTAAGACATTCCCTTAAGACATTGTATTGTGACCTCTTAAGACATTGTATTATGACCCCTTAAGGCATCCCCTTGAGACATTCTATTATGAACCATTAATACATTGTATTATAAACCCTTAATACATTCTATTATGAACCATTAAGACATCCCCTTAAGACGTTCTATTATGAACCCTTAAGACATCCTTTTAAAGTGTTCTATTATTAACCCTTAAGACATCCCCTAATGACGTCGTAAATTATGATTTATTGACTAATTATTGATTGACGTGAATTGAATAAGTTCATTGACTAATTATAGCTAATTATTGAATGTACATATCATGTATGAGATCACTAAATTTGTAAACTATAAATATTAAAATGTCCTATTAATTTCAACTTTAATTTCATATTTATATTTAATTTCACATTAATGTCCTATATTAATATCTTGACTATGAACATAAAATGCATAAATGTATGTGTAAATTAAAATTTCAAACAATAATAAAGTCCATAATTTATGTAAATATATTAAGTGCATGAAAAAAAGTCCATCATAGTACAACCCATGAACTAAAGTCCAACTAAGTACTCAAGAACCATGAATTATAAAGTCCAATAGAGTGCGTGACAAAACAAAAATATAGTCCACAAAATAAACAAATATAACCCACATAATCATGTTTCTAGGTCATGTATTGTCTCTATAATCAAGAGACCTCTTCGTGCCATGCGGACTATGCAGATGACTTGAAACACTCTGTACAAGAGAAAGATGAAATCATGTCTAAGACAATGAAAAACAATTAAATGAAAATTTAATTTATAATTCATCATATTAAAATTAAATTACTGTCATATCTGGGTTTGGATGCTCTACTGCACCTAAAGCAACCTCTACATTCTCTGAATCAATCTACACAAAAAAACAAAAAAAGTTGAAATTAGATGCACATGTCTACAATTAAAAATGATTTAATTGAAATTAATTTATAATTTATCATATTTTAATTGTACCATATCCATAGGTTGTGCACCCTCTTTTGTAGGACATGTTTGTACATTTTCAACTACTAGATGTGTCACATGCTATAAAAGAAAAAGAATTTAAAACATGTATTAGCTCAAATTATATTAATATTCAATTTGAAATTTAAAATTATTTAGTTATAGATTCACAATATATAATTTATAATTGAATTTAAATATAATAAAAAATTTAAATTACCATTTGATCTGGAGCCTGCTCCACATGCCCTCCTAGAGGTGTAACTATGTCTGGGTTAGGGCTGAAAGTCGCACTAACAAATTCCTACAAGATCAAAGTTAAAGCATGTACATACTTGAATTAGGTAAGTATATATATATTCAAGTTTGCACATTTTGTGTAGAAATTTACTTAAACAACCTAAAAATCAGAGGCCTCACGAGTAACCGCAGAATCTAATGTTTGCCCGATGCCCATTCTGATTGTGGTATCAACCTAGACAGACATGTAGACACATGTAACACAAGCTTATAATATTTTCAAGTGTACATGCGCATTTCATATATATAGTGAATTAAAAATTCATAATTGTAACTATACTAATGTAAGTTAAACAATTTACAATATAAATGTACCCGCCCCTCGTCTATGACGACCGATAGTGGAGGAGTGCTTGACAACCCCTCAGGTGGAATCGACGTGGAAGCCGATTGACTCATCTAAACCAACATTAATATTTCAAACATATATGTTATTCTATTATAAATTTAAAACTCAAGTTAAAAATCATTTCATTTATAATTTAAAAAATTGAAATCAAAATACCCCATAAGGGTTGTCGATTAGGACTGGTGTCGATGTATGTACTCATGGAATGAATTATTGCCCCATCGTTACTATAGTTTGTACACCAAAAAGTTTGATTGTTAAAATTTATTGCAAACTTTACTTTTATATATACATTCATCAAAATTCTTATAAAATGAACATGTAGATGCATATTTATACCTGTGTACTGGTGTCCTCAGGATGTTTGCCTCTTGTAAGAAACTCTACAAATGAACTGATGTGACCAAATGAGCCACCAAAATCTCCACGTCCACCTGAACTAGGTGTGGCCTGATCGGGTCCATAGCATAGTTGATGGCAACTGGTACATACATGTGGGATGGGCCTCGACACTCCTGGAGTGGTACTCAGACCAGCTCCATAGAACACTCCTACATCATCATCTCTATGCTCCCCACCCGCTATCACAGAAGTATGTTAATCAAGGTCTCCTGCGAGTGTACTAAGGGAACCTAATGTCAAGACCATAGATCGATGATGCATAGGTGTAGGAACGGGAGGACTAGGAGCAACAACAAGGGGTTGTGCATGCATAGGGCATTGGGGATTAACCCTTGCCCCTAACCTCTATTGTGGCATGTCACCACCAACACCCTGAAATGATTTAAAATCAAAATAATTGGGCTTGTGCCCCATAATAAACTCTACATATAATTTCCTCAAAAAATACAATGGGAACTCCCAATTAGCATGTGGGGGACTATCAAAAACCATATAACATCGATCCCAAAAATGTGCGCTCATCTATGTTAGTGTTTCTTAGATCAGATTAAATAATGAAAGCACTTAATAATATTGCATCACATAAGACAATGAACACAACAAGATACCCTGGGAAAACCCTCCTCTTGAGGGAGAAAAACCCAGCAAATGAATCTCTTATATAAAGTGAAACAAGAGCAGAAATCTGCTTACAACTTAGGCCCAACAATGGCCAATTCTCGATACAAAGAAATTGCCCTTCTTCTAGATGCAAACTAGTAATGAATATGATATCTTCCTTGAATCAAATCTGCTGTTATGAAAGTGTGAATTCTGCTTTGCTCTTAATTGCGAACTTGCTTGAATGAATGAATGATTACAATGGCAAGTGAGACCTTGTATAAATACAAGAGAGGCACCTCTTCAAGGTAAGTCAGCCTTCTCAAGTAATATAATAAATAACAAATTATAAATAAGGTCGGCCCAAGTGAAATTCAAGACAAGTGAATCATATAGGGTCGGCCCTCTCCATTTAATAAATGTTATAGTCATGAATTAAATAGCCAAATGGCTATTCATTTAATTCATGCTCTTCTCCTTGGAATTCATGCAAAGGAAGTGCAGCCCATAGCTACTATAACATCAACACTCCCTCTCAGCTAGGGATGAACTTCCACCTGCACAAGACACATCATATCAGAATGAAAACAAAATAGAATATCACCTCATCATGATATCAACCATTATGGCTACCTCCATAGATGGTATGAACAAGTGCTCATCACTTAATGTGATGTTTGTCACCTCAATGTGACTTTCACCATGGATCTCCCAGAGGGTGATACACAAGCACAAATAAATCATCACGGACTCCCTCACGTGATGCTATCATGGAGTCACACACATGGCATCCACCATGGGTCTCCCAGAGGGTGGAAACAAGGGCTTTCACCTCAAATCTCAAGGAGAAATGCATTAACAAAATTCATCACGGATTCCCTCATGTGATGTTGTCATGGAGTCACACACATGACATCCACCATGGCTCTCCTAGAGGATGGAAACAAGGGCTTTCACCTCAAATCTCAAAAAGAGAAATGCACTATCAAGGACTTGCACCTCAAATCTCTCTCAATAGAGAAATGTATTATCAAGGACTTGCACCTCAAATCTCTCTCAATAGAGAAATGTATTATCAAGGACTTGCACCTCAAATCTCTCTCAATAGAGAAATGTATTATCAAGGGATTTCACCTTGAAGATCTCTCAAAGAAGAACTCATTAAACAAAGGAACACTGATACTGAGACTCCCTCTCAGCTAGGACTTCATTCTTCACCATATCAAGCTTGTCTCGAAGGTACACAACCATTATCCCAAAAAAATGCTTGATGAGAATGACTGCTATCTACTCATCAATGCTGATATACCTCAACTGAATATCTTTCCTCAATACCATATCTCTGATATAGTGGTATGCTTAGTTTTGTCATGAAACACATAAAAAGGAAAGCTTCTCAAAGCTTTGATTAACACAAAGGATGATAGTTGGATTCAATACTTGTTCAACCAATTTTGCAAGGAACTTTCAAAGCCACGAGCTGCCACACAATCTATAAAGTACTCAACCTCTGTTGTACTCAGTCCCATAGAAGACTGCTTCCTATTGAACTAGGATATCATCGCAAGCCTCAACTGAAACAACATCTAGAGAAACACAACCATCTTCTTTAGATTCACTAGGCTCCCTTTGAATCTTCAGTCACTTGTATCAACCACTTGACCAAGATTGCCTACAATGTTTGTTTATTCTCAGTGGGTCATAGAACTCCCTCTTGATCCTGGCTTCAGAGATTGCAAAGAAGACTTCTGGAGATGTACTCCCTCTAGCCACCAACTCAGTCCCTCTAGTGTTTACTCCCTCTTGATCATTTCTTTGGTTGACATGACTTCTTCACAAGATGCCTCAAGCTTTTCATCACTAAGTAATCTCTTATCATCTTCTTCCCCCTAAACCTATCCAGGAAGCATATTAGATAGAGATTACTAACAGTCCATAATTATCCAAAGAAATATCAAGATTAGAATCGTACAAGTTATATCATGAATGAAATTTTTCCAAAGATCTTATGCTAGTGAACACAATTCAAGAGAATCTACTATCTCTCTTAATTACAACATCTAAAGAATAAATAAATGATATAATTGAGAAACCAAAGAATACTTATCTTTTTAACTATTTTGATAGGTCCAAATGTTGGACATAGTGTGATACGTTGTACTTGAGCTTAGATCAATACGTACCCTTCACAGTTTGAACACAATGACAACCTGAAAGGTACTTTGACTTTGAGAGATATCTCCAGCCATCAATATAGTCCAATGATTGCAAGCTATGACTCCAAGCTTGATCATTTCTTCATTCGGTATGACTTTGATATCCAATCTTTCCAGATGCAGATTGCTTGATGCTCAGGTTATCTCAATGTTATAGCATGAATTAATAATTCATGAACATTATTGAACCATGCAATACTTATCTCATGGATTTCAAAATCTCCTAAGTAATAGATAATTAATTCATCAATCATGACATGTCTTTCTTTCAATTTCACAGAAGAGCTAATCTCAGCAAAACAAAAGACAATCTTCACAAATTAGCATGATCCTACTTGCAATGAATAAATCTAAAGAATCTTATCACAGTGATCACTATTTACTAGTCACACACAATCCTAAGTAAATAATGTCAGATTTGCATAAATCAACAAATTGAATTTTAGCCTAGAATAGTAAATACAATAAAAAACAAAGAATACTTATCTCTTAAATATTCTGAAGGGTGGACACCGTATGATATGTTGCTCTTGCGCTTAGTACACAACCTTCACAGCTTTAACATAGGCCCATGACTAGAGTAGAAATTCACTAGAATCGTTTTGGGGAGAGATCTCAATCACATCTGCAAATTAAGCATGTTGATTAGGCCTGGTAGGACAATCCTTCGCATAGTGACCAAATTTGTCACATTTAAAGCATTGAACACGAGAGAGATCCCACTTCTTCTTGAATGCAGGAGCACCATCCAACCCATTATCTCGATTCCTCTTGAAGAATCCTTTCTTCCAAAATTTTCGCTTCTTTGATGAATGAGAGGTGAGAACATGTAAATCTTCATTCTTTGAACTTTGACCAATGCCTCTAGCCACCAACCTCGACTCCTCTTGAATGCAGTCTGCCCTTAATCGATCAAACTTGGGAAGTTTTGATCTCGCACTAATTCCTTGAATGTAAGACTCCCAAGATGAAGGAAGACCATTAAGAGCCAACATGGTCAAATCTTTGTCATCAGCAATATGACTGATGGTAGAGAGTTGATCTCTCAATTTGGAAATCTTCATGAAGTAGGTGATGAAAAACTCTTCTTTCGCCATCTTAATGTGAAGTAGTTGTTGCTTCAAGGTTAGGGCATGACTGGTGTTGTTGATTTCATACATCTCTTCCAATGTTTTGAACATCTCACTTGCAGTATCCAGCTTGAAGACAATCAGAACAATATGATCCTTGACGGAATCAACCAACACTTTCTTTGCCCTAGTATCTTTCTTCCTCCACTGCACCTTCTCTTCTTCCTCCGCAGGTTCGAGAACTTTTATTTTCACAAACTCAGCCAAATCATTCTCTTCCAATGGGAGCATGATCCTGAACCTCCATGATGTGTAGTTAGAAACTCCTTCAAGTCTATCCTCGATTTTCAGACCATTCACCATCTTGAACTTTAAAAAAAAGAAAAAGGATAGACTGAAAAAGATTAAGGTAAGTGTTGCAAAAATGAATCCGATCTTGATCTTTTTCAAACCCGCTCTGATACTATGTTAGTGTTTCTTAGATCATATTAAACAATGAAATCACTTAATAATATTGCAACACATAATACAATGAACACAACAAGATACCCTGGGAAAACCCTCCTCTTGAGGGAGAAAAACCCAGCAAATGAATCTCTTATATAAAGTGAAACAAGAGCAAAAATCTGCTTACAACTTAGGCCCAACAATGGCCAATTCTTGATACAAAGAAATCGCCCTTCTTCTAGATGCAAACTAGTAATGAATATGATATCTTCCTTGAATCAAATATGCTGCTATGAAAGTGTGAATTTTGCTCTGCTCTTAATTGCGAACTTGCTTGAATGAATGAATGATTACAATGACAAGTGAGACCTTGTATAAATACAAGAGAGGCACCTCTTCAAGGTAAGTCGGCCTTCTCAAGTAATATAATAAATAACAAATTATAAATAAGGTCGGCCCAAGTGAAAGTCAAGACAAGTGAATCATATAGGGTCGGCCCTCTCCATTTAATAAATGTTATAGTCATGAATTAAATAGCCGAATGGCTATTCATTTAATTCATGCTCTTCTCCTTGGAATTCATGCAAAGGAAGTGCAGCCCATAGCTGCTATAACATCAACAATATGTGGACGTATGCACCACCTCATGGATATTCTAGATTTGTTTGCAGGAATGGGCTGTCGAGTAACAGGGTCAAGAAAGTAGGGGGCTAGGTGGGCTTTCATTATTTTAAAGTCTAGTATTTCTTTATAAGAGAGACCATCAGCATAAAATTGTCTCATTTGTTCTTTGTCTCGTCTATGCCTATATTGATCCAACCTGATCATTTATGTGTGCTCGTAAGCGAGCCTCATCAAATGTAATAGGTTGTGGAGGGGGAGGTGGAGGTGGAGGTGGAGGGGGAGGTGAAGGTGGTTGAGCTGGTGGATTGATGATATCATCAATATTAAAATCATCCATGATATGAGATATAAGTGTGCACCTGCATTAAATTATACTAAATTAACATACAAACTTAAAAAATTACAAGAAATAGTTAAATTTGAAACACACATGCAAATTTGTTTAAATATGATACATGCATACATATATTAAGATCATATAAAATTGAAACACACATATACATTGATTGAACTTGATCAAGTAAACTATGTACATACCTTTAAAATAAAAAAATACCATGCATTTAACATACATACATTTAACATGTACATACATTTAAAATAAAAAATACCATGCATAATTTGCATGCATACATCATTGAAGTAAACTATGTACATACAAATTTCAAAATTTAACAACTATATGTGCAATTTTAATACATGTGTACATAGTAAACAATAAAATTGAAACATTCACAAAAAGCTCATTTTATGTCTAACACATGTATATATATCCATCTAGAACCATCCATCTAAAAATATCCATCTAGAACCAAAATCATAAATTCATGTCACACAAACTATCCATCGTTCACCAAATTCATCAATTCATAACTATTTAAGATAATTGTCTTAATTTAAAAACTATTGTGGCTTTCTACTGCATCTCTTCATTTATTTGTGTTTTTCCTTTTCAGAATTAGAAGTTCTCCTCTCCTCTAGCCATTGTCGATGCTCATCTAAGATCCCATCCATAGCCCTGACAACATCAACAATGGTTTGCATCCTAGATACAATCATCCTCACAAGTGGTGTGACAAATTCTTCATTTTGAATAATGTTAATTTGATCTTGGATGGTTCTAACATTGGAATTGATTCGTGCTTGCAAATGAGCACCATCGATTTTAGGTGGTGGATGTGGGGGGTTATGAGGTGGAGGTGAAGGTGGTGGATATGGAGGGCGTGGAGGTTGATTGCAGATATTTTTGAATCGATCCATGTGATATCTAGAAGATATGAGTGAACCTGCATTAGATTTATAATTTCAAAATGTAAGATACATGTTTAGGATTTATACCCTTAAACCATTCAATATAAATGGCCTAATTGAATACATATGATAAAATAAAATTTTAAGCCTCATTTATGTCTAAGGCAAGTTACTTGAATGAAAATACAATTAACTATTAATATTAGACAATTTATGAATGTTATAGGGTTTACGGTTTAGAGTTTAACATAGATCCCCTTAAGCCATCCTACCACCCTAAACCATAAATTAATCAACCTAGATCATGACAAAATAACATGGCTTAAGGGAATCAAATTTGGTGGAGTTGCCTAAGGCAACCAAATTTGATTTTAAGGTCCTAAGACAAAATGAATGCTTTAGTGAAGAACATTTTCTTGTGGAACAATTGATTGAGATAGGTCTTGTTTCAAATATCATCCATATTATAATCTAGATCAATCTTGTTATTGTTAAATTTGGTTTCCTTGGGAAACTTCACCAAATTTTAAAAACTTCTTTCATCCCATTAAGAAATGTCATATTAGGACCCATTAAGACATTGATTTACGATTTAGGGTGATAGGATGGCTTAAAGAGATCTATGTCTAGTGAGGTCCTAGGAAAAAATGACATGGCTCAAGTGAATAAAATTTGGTGAAAAAATGATGTCTATAGCCTGTTTAGGGTTTACAGTAATACGATGGCTTAAGGGGATCTTTGTAGTAAGGTTCTACTACAAAATGGCATGGCTTAAGGCAATCAAATTTGGCTTAAGGGGATCTTTGTAGTAAGGTTCTATGACAAAATGACATGGCTTAAGGGAATCAAATTTGGTGGAGTTGCCTAAGGAAAATAAATTTGATTATAAGGTCCTAAGACAAAAATGGATGCTTTAGTGTTGAGGGTTTAGAATTTAGAGTTCGGGGCTTAGGGTTTAACGAACTTAGGGTGAAGTTTGGGTGGCCCTTGGAATAATGGACTTGCAAGTTAGTGCCTAGTTTATGAATATTTTTTTATTTTATGAATAGATTGACTATTTCTGTAATAGAAACACATAATTATGTGTGATTAAGATTGAGTTTGATGTATATTTTAATTGGATTTTTCTTTAATTGAATATAAGATTATTTTATTTAATATTTTTTCATTAATATTGAACTCACTTAAATGAATTTTATGATATAAAACATGTATAATATAAAATTAGTTAATGTTGAATTGAAAGTATTTTATTTTAGATTGTTTGTAATTGAAAGAACCTAAAAGAACTTAGAAAAAATGAATGATTTAGTGAAGAACATTTTCTTGTGGAACAGTTGATTGAGATAGGTCTTGTTTCAACTTACCAACCTAGATCATGAAATATCATTCATATTATAATCTTGCACAATCTTGTTATTGTTAAATTTGGTTGCCTTGGGCAACTTCACCAAATTTTAAGAAATTATTTGATCCCATTAAGAAATGTCATATTAGGACCCCTTAAGACATCGATTTATGATCTAGGGTGATAGGATGGCTTAAGGGGATCTATGTCTAGTGAGGTCCTAGGACAAAATAACATGGCTTAAGGGAATCAAATTTGGTGGAGTTGCCTAAGGCAACCAAATTTGATTTTAAGGTCCTAAGACAAAATGAATGCTTTAGTGAAGAACATTTTCTTGTGGAATAATTGATTGAGATAGGTCTTGTTTCAAATATCATCCATATTATAATCTAGATCAATATTGTTATTGTTAAATTTGGTTGCCTTGGGCAGCTTCACCAAATTTTAAAAAATTCTTTCATCCCATTAAGAAATGTCATATTAGGACCCCTTAAGACATTGATTTACGATTTAGGGTGATAGGATGGCTTAAAGAGATCTATGTCTAGTGAGGCCCTAGGACAAAATGACATGGCTCAAGTGAATAAAATTTGGTGAAAAAATGATGTCTTTAGCCAGTTTAGGGTTTATAGTTTTGAGTTTAAGGTTTACGGTAATACGATGGCTTAAGGGGATCTTTGTAGTAAGGTTCTACTACAAAATGTCATGGCTTAAGGGAATCAAATTTGGCTTAAGGGGATCTTTATAGTAAGGTTCTACGACAAAATGACATGGCTTAAGGGAATCAAATTTGGTGGAGTTGCCTAAGGCAAATAAATTTGATTATAAGGTCCTAAGAGAAAATGGATGCTTTAGTGTTGAGGGTTTAGATTTTAGAGTTCGAGGCTTAGGGTTTAACGAACTTAGGGTGAAGTTTGGGTGGCCCTTGGAATAATGGACTTGCAAGTTAGTGCCTAGTTTATGAATATTTTTTTATTTTATGAATAGATTGACTATTTCCGTAATAGAAACACATAATTATGTGTGATTAATATTGAGTTTGATGTATATTTTAACTGGATTTTTCTTTAATTGAATATAAGATTATTTTATTTAATATTTTTTCATTAATATTGAACTCACTTAAATGAATTTTATGATATAAAACATGTATAATATAAAATTAGTTAATGTTGAATTGAAAGTATTTTATTTTAGATTGTTTGTAATTGAAAGAACCTAAAAGAACTTAGACAAAATGAATGCTTTAGTGAAGAACATTTTCTTGTGGAACAGTTGATTGAGATAGGTCTTGTTTCAACTCACCAACCTAGATCATGAAATATCATTCATATTATAATCTTGCACAATCTTGTTATTGTTAAATTTGGTTGCCTTGGGCAACTTCACCAAATTTTAAGAAATTATTTGATCCCATTAAGAAATGTCATATTAGGACCCCTTAAGACATCGATTTACGATCTAGGGTGATAGGATGGCTTAAGGGGATCTATGTCTAGTGAGGTCCTAGGACAAAATAACATGGCTTAAGGGAATCAAATTTGGTGGAGTTGCCTAAGGCAACCAAATTTGATTTTAAGGTCCTAAGACAAAATTAATGCTTTAGTGAAGAACATTTTCTTGTAGAACAATTGATTGAGATAGGTCTTGTTTCAAATATCATCCATATTATAATCTAGATCAATCTTGTTATTGTTAAATTTGGTTGCCTCGGGCAACTTCACCAAATTTTAAAAACTTCTTTCATCCCATTCAGAAATGTCATATTAGGACCCCTTAAGACATTGATTTACGATTTAGGGTGATAGGATGGCTTAAAGAGATCTATGTCTAGTGAGGTCCTAGAACAAAATGACATGGCTCAAGTGAATAAAATTTGGTGAAAAAATGATGTATTTAGCCTGTTTAGGGTTTATAGTTTTGAGTTTAGGGTTAACGGTAATACGATGGCTTAAGGGGATCTTTGTAGTAAGGTTCTACTAAAAAATGGCATGGCTTAAGGCAATCAAATTTGGCTTAAGGGGATCTTTGTAGTAAGGTTCTACGACAAAATGACATGGCTTGAGGGAATCTAATTTGCTGGAGTTGCCTAAGGCAACCAAATTTGATTATAAGGTCCTAAGAGAAAATGGATGCTTTAGTGTTGAGGGTTTAGATTTTAGAGTTAAGAGCTTAGGGTTTAACGAACTTAGGGTGAAGTTTGGGTGGCCCTTGGAATAATGGACATGCAAGTTAGTGCCTAGTTTATGAATATTTTTTTATTTTATGAATAGATTGACTATTTTCATAATAGAAACACATAATTATGTGTGATTAAGATTGAGTTTGATGTATATTTTAATTGGATGTTTTTTTAATTGAATATAAGATTATTTTATTTAATATTTTTTTCATTAATATTGAGCTCACTTAAATGAATTTTATGATATAAAACATGTATAATATAAAACTAGTTAATGTTGAATTGAAAGTATTTTATTTTAGATTGTTTGTAATTGAAAGAACCTAAAAGAACTTAGAAAACAAAAATATTTAGATTATTTAGTGTCTAGGTAACTAGTGCAAAAATTTAAATCCTAGACCAATACTCTAAGTACATATGGTAAATCCTAAACCATGGATTTAATCATCAAAATTTTAAAATTTAAATTCAAAATTTTCCATCCCTTACACATTTACTAAAACATTATGAGCCAACTGAACTTACTTAGTATTCGAAGGCATTCAATTATCTTTATTTTATCATTTAATTACACTTGATCATTATTCACAAAAGGTTTCATCGAAATACCACATTTCTTCTTAAGTAGTTCAACTTCAATTCAAGAACCCTAGATCCCTAGATGAAGCTAGATTTTGAATTTAATCCTCACTTAAGGTTTTGAATAGACCCTAGATGAAGCTAGATTTAGAATAGACTGATTATTTGACCTAAAATTAATTATCAAAATTCATATAAAAGATAGTTCTAAATGAAAATTCATATAGCAATAATTAACTCATTTCAAAAAAAATGGAAAGTTTTTCTAATCTAATTATAATTTGACATTGATTCTAAAATTTAACATATCATTTTATCCATACAATGCAAATAAAATTTAAAACATTTAAGAAATGCAAAAGAATTAAAATCGTTGATGGCAAATTTTCAGTTTATTTCAATTTCTAGGGTTTTGAAATGCAATTTTTTTGTTTCATTTCAATTAGGGTTTTGAATTTTTATCTTTTTTGTTTCATCAAATAATTCAAGTTTCAAAAGTTAAATTTTGTTTCTAAAATACAATTCAAGTTTTATTTTTTTGTTTCTATTGAAAATCTTCACAATTTGACGTATTTTTTAATCTATTTCTAAAATTTCTTATTTCAAAAATAACATGAAATAAAATGCTTAAAATGGAAATAAAATTCAAAATAAACATGCTAGAAACAGTAAATTTAACAACCATTTCAATTTCGAATGTAAAAATGCAAAAAAAAGAGGAAGAATGCGGGTACCTGGAAGTCTTCTGGCAGTCACTGTCACTCACAAACCAGGATCCCATGCGTGCAAGTGAAAATGAAGTTTTCTTCATTTAAAAAAAATTAAATAGTCTTACAAAACGGGATCCCGATTTGTAAATAACGGGATCCCGTTATTTACAAACTAGGATCTTGTTTCCTCTCCGTCGGTTCGGGACCCTCTAGTAAACGGGATCCCATTTGCTAGAGGGTCCCAAACCGGCGGAGAGAAAAAGAGATCCCGTTATTTACAAACCGAGATCCCGTTTCCTTTCCACTGGTTCGGGACCCTCTAGCAAACGGGATCCCATTTTTTAAAAAACGGGATCCCATTTTCAATTCAAGCTCGGGATCCCGAACCATAACAGGATCCCGTTTTTGCTTAGCCGATTTCATTTTTTCGACTAAGGCAAAAACTTCCACGTGTCGTGGACCCAACTTTGTGCTTTCACCCCTTAACATTATATATCCATGGTTTTATGTGAATTAATTAGTGATATTTCTTCCATGTGGGGGGGTTATTTTTGTATGCATCAATATAAGATAGTTCTTGTTCTTCATCGTTATTCTCTTGGTGTAATACCATGAGTTTGAAAACTTTGATTGATACATTTAGAGTAATAAATCTCCTGCTACTTTCCACTAATGGATGTTCAAATAACATATGGCTTATTTCTTGTGCTCCAATATCCCTTTCTATTATTGTTTTGTTTATGAGCTTCTTATACACTTTTGGAGCAAGATCATCTAGATTTTTGACACTTGTAAGACATACTATCACTTTTTGATATGTTTCTAAGCTTCTCTCTGCTTTTGTTGCATACTTGGGAATGTACTTAACCACAACAAGTTTTGAAATAACTTGTTGCCAATCTATATTTTCTCTCCATAGTTGCAATATATGATGGTTATGTGAGTTAATCTTGTCATCATTTCTCATAGGTTCAAATATTTTTTTCACCAGTTTCTAAATTTTGGTATAATTTTGGTCCTTGTAAATTTAGTGGCCATGGAGTATTATACCTGTAAGGCATATTGTTAGCATCTAATTATATTTATTTAGTGAATTGGAAAAATACATTTTTAAAAATAATGTGGCTTACTTGCAAACCATTTTTCCATTTTTGTTTCATAGGCATGCACCTTTTTGACAAATTATATGTCTTTGTACAGTGTTTTCTATCTCCTCATAGTCCTTGTCTACATCAACTTCTGCAAGTTCCCTTGTATTTTTGAGACATGGGTGTATAGCAATATGTTGGAATGCTTGCTATAGGATGTTCAATTGTTAAATTTTTTGTATTAGATAGATATACAAAAATTATTGGAATGTTGATTTTTTGTGCTCATTGGTATCATACCTGTGAATTTTGGTTACTTGTAGTGTGTGATGGATTCTATGCATGAACAATTTTTTTCAAGTATCTTTTAGTTGTGTTTTGCTGTTCACTTTTGAACCAATCAATAGTATCCATGTTTGGCACTTCATGTAGCCATAGGAATCCATGTATATGCATTGATCCTCTATGTTGCTACTCGTACCTAGACCAATAATCTTTAACATTCATTTCTTTTTGAAGGATTTCTTTTGAATTGAGAGTGGTGTAAGAGCATGTATTGTGCTAAAATATGAGGATAGTTGGTAATATTTTGTTTTTGCCAAAGGTGCACATGTTGTGGATCCATTGGAGGTGTCCCTGGCATTAGCACATGTAAATCTGGCCAATAGAGGTCAGTTGCACTTAGTGTGAAGAATATTGTAGGTGTACCAATTTGATGAAGCATGTCTATCAATTATGCACGATGTTGACATCTTGTCCAATATGATCGTGTGCCTCATAAGGAATTTTCATATCACATTAGTCTATCTCCAAGATGTGATTCTGACATATTTCTCATATGTTCACATAGCTCATGTATAGTTCTTGGCATCTCATGGATGTTCCGTTTTGAGATAAATTGCAACTGATGTTTGTGCTTGGTGCCTCATTATCATATTTTCCATATAGTATCAGAAACATGGATTCTTTGCAAAGCGATTGTCTTTGTATCGAAATAGGTTCTTTACATATTCATGTAGATGCATTTGTCTAGTTTGTGGCTCTATCCAATCACATATACCATCGAGAAATAAGCTTGGAAATACCATATCAAGTAATCCTCATGTTACATATTCATTTATTGAAGATCCATCGATTGTTGGACAATCAGTAAATGCTATTCAAGAATTGTATTTGGGTTATTAACCCATGCATTAATCAACTCTATTTATTTTTGTGCATTGAGTGTTTGAGTAGCTATTGATGTAGTGTGGTCAATGATGTCATTTTTATCAGTATCCATCAGTTGCACAATGATCAAAGTTTTTCTTATATCTGCACTGTTCGAAGTTGATTGAAGATATTTTCGTTATAGCTTGAAGATAATTTTTCAAGAGCATTTGAATCAATTGTGATGTTGGAGTAATATTTTTCGTGGTTGATTTTATACTATAGTGCTTTATAAACATGATCTTTGTTCACTATGAAGTGATAATTTGTGCCATGTTGATCTTTCCTTCAAACTATTATGATTGGTAGATCTGTAATGCAGTGGAGCAATTTTTTCGCTATGTATTCAATATGTTGTGGAAGCTTATAGAGTGTCCTCTATATTTATAATGGCCACCTCTTGCATGGGTAACTTGCAGTATAGGGCATACATGAGCGATTAACATTTCTTCTACTTGTGTCAATTTTGATAGTTCAGTTGGTTGGTGTCCTAGGTCCATATTATTTGCATCTAAAAATTTATTTACACCTCTTTCTTAATTGCACCTACTACATAAGGCCCTATGCAATTCGGGATATTTTAATTTTGATGTAACATTCTTCACAAATATGAAAAACTAAAGGGAACTTATATGCATCTAAATTATTGTAGAAAATCATTGTGGTTAGTTTGAATTTAGTTGTAAGAAATCCATTATGATTGGAACTTAGGAAGTATTTTCTTGTTCAAATGTATGCATGTTTATATCTGCTTCCACTATATTTTTTGTTTGTGAATGTTGTATAATTAATTGTAATTTTTTCCTAGCATATCTTATTCTGTCTGCTTCATTCAATTTGTTCCTTTGTTTATCCCTTTTTGCATCAGTCATTTTTGCTCTTTGTTGTTTTCTATATTCTCTCCGGTATTCTTTTTTAAACTACTTTCTTTGTTCCTTAGATTCAAATTGTTTCTTTGGATGACCCATATCTAGAAATCGAACTTAATCATGTATATTTCATGCATATGGAAATAGTGTGAGTTAAATGTTACTATTTACTAATAAATCTCTTCTTCTAATTTTTTTATCAAAATTATTGTAATTATAGTATTATATTATATTGAAGTTGTTTTTTAATATAAATGATAGTCTATTTCATATAATGTTATATTGTAGTACGATAACATGTACTGGTATACTGTACTTGTAATATTATACTATCATATATAAAACTTCAATTTAGTTAGAGTGCAATAACTTACTAAAATTTAAAGACATCACAACATACTATTAGATATACAAATAATAAATGGTCATATAAGTGTGTGTCATAGCGTATAAATAATAAATGGTCATATATTGTAGTGTGTCATAATGTGTAAGAGGTAATTTTGTGCATATGTGTCAATTATGGAACTTGTTTAGTTTATTTTATGATATACAAATGTGTCAATTATGGAACTTGTTTAGTTTATTTTATGATATACAATTATATTAGTTTGTATATTAGTTTGATTTGAGAAATGTCTTAAAAAATACAACTATATACATTATCTGTGAGAAAAATCATTGTGATACGTTTGAATTTAGTTGTGATACATTTGAATTCAGTTGTAAGCAGTCCATAATGTAGCGTGTCATAATGTGTAAGAGGTAATTGTGTGCATGTGTCAATTATGCGACTTGTTTTATAACAAATGTTTTTTTATGATATATTGTAATTATGTTAGTTTGTATAAAAATTTGATCCAAGACATTTCTTAAAAAAAAATACAACTATTAATGTCAAAAAAATTGATGTGTTACAGAGTATGAGTTATGAATAACAATCATTTGTTTTAGAATATACAATTATGACAATTTATATGTGAGTCACATTTAAATAGAATCTACAATTGTATAATTGCATATGAGAATTCGTAGACATACATAAAAGATATAACATGGTACAACATATGTTTTCAAAAACTGTACATATATATGAGCATTAATGTACAAAGTAGATATCTTCAGTGATTGATGGTTGGAAATACATTGCTCTGTTGTAGAGTATGTACATTTGATGGTTGGAAATACATTGTTCTGCTGTAGAGTATGTACATATGGATTATTCACATGTATGAAAACACTGTACATGACTGTACATGACTGTAGTGGATGCACATTAGTTATCGTTGAGAAATAGCAGAAATTTTTCAATAATTTGGTGGGATGACCCCTACTCGTACTGCTCATCATAATATACAACTCTTTTAAAAATGAAGAAAATCCTACAACTTTAGCACATGTGCAATTTCGTATATTTCTTCTTCTTCGACAGCAAGAATTTGGTAGGTGGCTTCTTCTATGGCATTGATAATCTTTTCAAAATGGTATGATATTGATTTGATTAACTTGTCGATGGATGTTTCAGTGTAAATATTTGAGCCCATAGAATCATCTGGGATTATAATTAGACTTGTTGCTGAATTGTGTGATTGATCTTCTCTTGACATTGACCATGATCTAAAAGGCTAGAAAATGAAACAAATTAAACAAATATTTAATTAGTATGGATAAAAAAAAATGAAACAAATATTTAATTAGTATGGATAAAAAACTGTAAACCAAAAAGATGTAATCACTTGTAAAATTGGAAATTAAATCTTTATAGAACTAATTATACAGTATTGATAGAGGTAAGACGAATGCAAACAGAAAACATCACGCCATAATACAATTGTGTAAATTCAATCTAAATTCACATTTTATGACCGTATCCCTATCCCTGCGGCAACATTCACCCAAAATAAAAACCTCATCATGAGTAAACAAAATCCTACATCTTCTATCAAATGGGTCTACATGAAAATCCACCCAAAACCCAAAAGTTTGTATTACCAACACACCAAATAGCTATTCTCTAAATCTGCATAAGTAAATAGCAAAACAGTAAAATAATAATAAATAGATTAACCGATCACATGTATAGAAAGTAAAACAGTGGACAAGCAACATAATAGCAAATATACCAGTATGTTCGTATTTGTCAGGTATATATGTATTCTTGTATGTCCTATCCAATGCAAATGGTTTGGAAAAGACGTGACAGTTTCGAGTATATTTATAGGAAACATTAGCGATGATCAATAATCAATGCATTAAACAGCTGCACCTTAAAAACAAGGTAAATCCGATAGTCTATTGTTGCCAGCAGGGGTTAAAATGATAAACGCACCAAACATGGATACCCTTAATTAGGATAATCAAACAAAAATCGATAGAGAAAAACAGTTCTTTGACAACTATGTCACAGCTAGCAACCCTCGCACTAAATCTGAAATAAACAATATCATACATAGAAACCCAATGGATGATCCATGTCTACTAAACACGTCTCAAATACTATCTACCTATCGGTACACTGATTATGAAGAACTACTCAATCATGTTCAAAGACACACTAAATGTACTAAGAGGACTTGCCTACGCAAAAAAAGGCAACAACTACAATGTAGATACAAAGCTCCTTGAAAAGAATGCATAAAATCCACTTTACTCTCCGATGAATCAAGAAACAAATCCTGCAAACCAAAAGAAACGAGGCAAATTAAACATTCATAACCCCCAAATGCTATCATTATGGAGAGTTAACATAGATTGCCAACCCATCATCTCATGGCTGCTTGTTCTCAAATACATAGCCAAATATGCATCTAAAGCTGAAAGAAAATCAAAGAGCTGCATTGATATGCTGGCAAGAATATGTTCAACTGAAACATTGGAAGAAAACACATTAAAAGCATATCAAAATTTTGTGGCAGAGATTGTTGCAGAACGAGATATAAGAGCACAAGAAACATGTCATATGCTTCAAAAACTACTTCTTGTGATTTGTAATCAAAATTTATATCATTGAATGTAGGCAAAAAAGTGCTCCATCGACTAAAGTAAACAACCAATGGCAATGAGATACAATCTAACTACATACAATCCTACATGAACTGATCAAAGCACCTTGAATTGGTTTCACTAATTGAATCGGCAAGATCCTTTGACATATGTTGCTAGTCGCAAAGGATGCAAATGGAAAATTAGAAAAGAAAAAGAAATTGTACAAGTTTTTCCATGTTTTCATTCCTTTCCAAAAGAAGATTGTGAATCTTTTGAATCATTTTGTTGGAGTGAGTTACTTCTATATAAACATTTTCAGCAAATAGACAAAGATATAGGCCTCAACAAAGAAGCAATCATTCAAAATTGGAAACACATGCATACACAACAATACACTGCATGGCATGTTGATCGCATAGATCAAATGGAAGCTTCCCTCGAAGAGGCAGACTACTCTAATGATAATATGGATATACAAGATGGTCTACCAATGAATGAATGGGAGTTATTATCTCAACTAGGCCTTGCTAATAGTCACAATTTGAATGAACTTGAAATGCTTGATTGTCGTGATTATGACAACAACAACAGATGGGATGTTCACCTTGTTCCTACACATTTGCATCAAAATGCAATTCAATTTATAAACACAAACAAAATGTCCCAACAAGATGTTCAATCAACTGTCAATTTCAACAACCAAAAATATACATTATCATTGAAACAACAACTAGTGCTTACTATAATCACAAAGCACTCGATTCAAAATCGCCCTAAACAACCACTACATGTGATGATACTAGGAACTACAGGCATTGGAAAATCCTACCTAATTAGTTGCATAAGAAATGCACTTCAAACCAACATACCAGCTGCAGTCAACCCACTCCTTGTTCTTGCACCAATAGGCATTGCAACTTTCAATATACAAGCATCAACTATATATGCAGCCCTCAAAATACCCATTAGAGAAATGCAACCGCTACAAGGAAAAAAATTGAAAACATTTAAAGAAGACATGGAAAATATACAATACATTCTAATCGATGAAATAGGCTTCATTGGCCCAAAGCTACTATTAAAAATAGATAGCAAGTTATGTGAAGAAAACCCACAACAACAACATCTTTGTTTTGGTGGCATCTCTATAATTCTTATAGGAGACCTAGCACAACTTCCACCTGTTCTGAGTAAACCTATCTATGCATCCCACACAACTGCAAAAACCCTATGGCACAAATTCAATACAATTGTTACACTACAAACAATATTAGACAACAAGGTGACAATCCAATGCAAACTCAGTTTCATAATACATTGCAAAGAATCTACAATTGTATAGTTGCATATGAGAATTTGTAGACATACATAAAAGATATAACATGCTACAAGGTATGTTTCCAAAAACTGGACAATTATATACATATATATGAGCATTAATATATTAATATACAAAGTAGATATCTTCAGTGATCAATGGTTGGAAATGCATTGCTTTGTTGTAGAGTATGTACATGTGGGTTATTCACATGTATGAAAACATTTTTCATACATTTTACATGCCTGTAGTGGATGTACATTAGTTATCGTTGAGAAATAGTAGAAATTTTTCAATAATTTGGTGGGATGACTCCTGCTCGTATTTGTTGTAGAGTACGTACAAATGGGTTAAAATGATTGCAGAAGAAATAAAGATTGAGTTTGTGGAAAGAAAAATCCAATTTATCTGAAAAAACTCATCTGTTCGGAAGGAAAGTTTCCCGTGTGAGACAACATTCAGGCGTAAGACAACATTCCAGATGAAAGCTGGTACAAAATATAACCTATTGACTAAATTATACCTTATATCAGAGTTGAAAAATATACTATAAGATTTATTTGCTGCCTAGCAATTTGTCTTACTATTCTGTTCCAATATATTTACTTAATATTTTCTTTTCTGCTCTATCCATATATTGCTACGTTGTTTTCTCTCTCAAAACTGCCAATTTAGGCAGTTAGATTTATTGAGAGCTATATTAAATGTCCTTAACAATCTATTCAATTAGATTTTTCCAATTCCTATCTAACAATTTTACTTATCCATATTTTGCAAATCATTCCATTTTGTAAGTTAGTTCCAAAATAATTTTCAGCTCTTTCCAATTTTACTCACCAATCTTTCCAATTCCGTCCATTCTAGTTGGAAAATTCACAGAAAAGTTTCCATCGAACTTTGTGAAGCGCATTTGCAGCATCTGTCAATTCAACCACAGAACAACGCGCAGATAGCAAAACTGTAACAACCCATTTTCTTAAAAGAATAAAATCCCTTAAATCATGTTCCTTAACACTGGTTGATGTTATTTACCTGATGATTTCACCATTGCTGAAAGCTGCATGAAAAAATACTGCTACAAGATTGTCCAGAGCAAAGGATGACAGCCACTAAGCTTTGCATATTGTAAAAGGACAATAAACTTTTTCTAACCACGCTTTCAACTCATTCAAGCAATTGCAGGGGGCAATTTGTTGTCACTAAACAGTACCCATCCAGTCATTGAATTTGCTCACCGAAAGACAGACAAATCCCTACGTGTTAATGTGAATATATTGTGGAAGTTTGATGTTGGATCGTCGCAGGATAAAAAGGATTGAATCCATGCAAAACAATCCAATATGAGACGCTTGTGTAAGTTGTTGGGCCATTGTCTTACACGTATTAATTTTATTGAAAGTCACCATTTAGCAGCCCAATGCATCCAAGATCATAAAATAAATATGGTCACTGTTTGTCGCTGGTTGGCAACGAAAAGCAAATGCTCATCATATATGAAATTTAGATTATTTCGTAATATAATAATAATAATAATATTGTCTATGATAAAAGTCTAGAATAAAATTAATGAATGGGTGAGGCTCTCATGGTGCAAGGCTTAAGAATCAAAGTTTTGGCCTACCTACTCGAAAGGAATGTGATTCTTTTTATTATTATATAATTTCTTATAATTGTGATTTTTTATTGCTAATATATAATTTTTGTGTAATTGTGATTCTTTTTATTGTTATATAATTTCTTATAATTGAACATCTATTCTTTCATTCTAATAGTTACATAATTATAAACATTTGAGGTGAAAAATTCAATCAAGAATGCAAGTACAATATTTTATACAATATTTATAATTTATAATCTAATAAGTTAGTTAATTTATTATTTTTTTGGAAAAAGAATTATATTAAATATAGTTATGTACAAATAATACAATTTAATTATCTTTATCATCATTCCAAAATACAATTTCAACCACCAAAGTATTGATAAATAATTATGTACTTGTGAAACTCAATTAGTCACTTGATGATGTTATATTCACTATCTAATATTGCTTCATCACTTTAGAACTAGAAATAATTCAAGTTATCTATGATTAATACTTACCAAGTTATTATTAGTTTTCTACTATCTAATATCACTTAATTGCTTTTGTACAAAAAAATGACTAGCAATAATTTAGGTTGTGTACAACCAATGACTTACATTTACTATACAATTTTCATGATTTTAATAATTATTACTTCAAAACTTAGCAGTTTTGAAAGAGTTATTGTGTAAGTGTATAATTGTATTTCATTACAAGACTTGTTGTCTTCATCAATTGTGTACAATGTAATCAGTTCTCAAATTAAAATTCATGACTTTTTTACTATGTGTACTACTAAATCATTTGATTGACCTTCCTTTGATTACAAAGGGATTAACCTAGAGAAGAGAGTATCTACTGAAGTGTTTAGATTATGAAGTTATTTAAAGTTACTATTTTTATTTTGTCAAACTCTTAATTTTTCTAAATATTTTTTGTATTATTAAGAGAGATTTGTCATCTTTAAAATCATGTCAAAGAATAGATTTTGTAGTGCAATTTGAATTGGTAAAATTTTCCTAGTAATAGCTAATTGTGAATTGATATTTATAAGTGTCCTTGATTAAAATTTGTCTAAAAATTTGAATGGAGATAAAGATTATGAAATTTTAATTTTTTGTACTAGCTAATTTTTTTGTTGAAACTTATGTATTTTTGAAACTTGTAATAAGAAAATTTGAACCTCTTTACTCAATGTTTAAAGGTTTGAAAAACAATTCTTTCTAGATTATTCCAATGTTCGCATGGAAGTGACAATATTTTTTATTAAATCAAATTAAACAATGTACAATATAAAATAAAACTTTAGCTATATTGAATTAATTGTTAATAACTAATTTAATGCATCTACCTATAATATGGAAGTGTATATATGATGACCCAATGAAACATTTATTTTATGATACTATTAAAATAAGATTAATATTTTTTAAGTTTTAATAATACAATTTAAACGTTAGGATTTATAATAATTTGTGTATTATAAATATCAATTGTCTTAGAGATGTTTAGTTTCCCATTGACCTTTCCAAATGTAGGTTATAGGTATTTTTTTAATAGAGAATTAAAAATAATAATAATTACCACTAAATTAGCAAAAGTATTTTAGTAATATATGCAATATACAAATATGTGAGCCTCTTTAGATAATTTATTTTTACTAAAAGTAACATTGTAGAATGCATGGTTCTAGCCATTTTAGTACACTCCATATGTATATCTCAAACTACTACACAAAGGGTGATAAATGGTGTAAGGTGTGATAGAATAATAAAGGGATTCATTCCAAATATGAGATTTAGAAATCCTAAATATTTTCCAATAGTTGTTAACAACTATCAAGTCTAAAGTGTATGCTTCCAATATTTGACACCTATTGTTGCTAAAAAAATATATCTTTTACTTATTTTGATTTCAAAATAAAAATTCATTAGGTTGAGTGATTGAAGTTAGTGCATATATGTTATGCTTGAAAGGAAATTGTAAGTTTTCATTTAATATTTTAACTTGCAAAACAAATTAAAATCAGCATGAGACTGTCCATAGTTTTTAGATGAAGGACAAACCATGATGCAATATGGGCATGTGCACCAAGTTTGAGGATCAAAAAGTGGCCACTTCATTTTTTGGTCCCATAAAATAGAAAATCTAAGCATGCTATAATGAAAAATTCCCACGTTATGGGTTGGTAGTGATCAAGCCTATGTTTGGTTATCAACAAGCCATAATGCAAACACATTATAATGTGCTCGCATTATTGGATTGCATTGGAATAACATCAACATGTTATAATGTGCTTGTGTTATGTTATTACATTGACATACTACGAACACTATATACATGAGATAAACATTTATATATGGACATTTACTTTCTTATAATTCAAGTTATATTTCATTTATATAGTTTCGGGATACATGTCTGAGAATGGTTTCAATCTTCTAGGAGTTATAATGAAAATTCTAATGTTTAGATCTTATAATTTTTCAATTTATCAAAATCCAATAATCAACAGGTCAAATTTTAGAAATCAGGATGCCAAATTTTATTAATCAATAAGCTTTATCATCTTTATCTCTCTATCTCACTCTTTGCATATCCACTACACTCTATACCTCACTCTCTCACTATCTCCATCCCTTTATCTATCTCTCTTTATTTTAACCTCTCCATCTCCCTCCCTCTCTTTCCCTCTCCCTCCTTCCCTCTCTAATCTATATATCACTTATCTCTCCCTCCCTCTACTTCTCTCTATCTCCTCTCTCTATTTCTCTCTCCTTCCATCTTTGCTTCTATTTATCTCATCTCTCTCTCCCTCCCTCCCTATCTTTTCCTCTATTGGAAATTCAAGGTAAAACTTGTAGCAATATGAACTTAAGTATGTGTTTGCAAATCTAAAATTTTGTATCCAAATTTACCAATATTATGATATGTGATTAGCAATTGCAACAATGAAAGAATAATCAGCAATACCAAAAGTTAAGAATCACAAGTAACAAGATATACATGGAGAAACCCTTTTAGGAAAAAAATCCACACCCAAAGAGATCCAATGTTTGTATTAATCTTCAAGGAAGTGTATCAATACAACAATCATCTCTAAAATTAGGTAGCACTTTGTTACTCTCACAACCTGCAAACAAACTCATGAAACCACCATCTCAATGCTCCCATATAAAAAATTTTGTGGGAGATCATACTACATATGATATCCTGAAACAGCAAGTAAAACCACTTGGAAAAGCACATGCCCCTTAGTGGAAAACTCAAAATCATGGTGAAAATTATTAAATGATCATAGGGCCTTCACATGGGCACCTAACCCATATCCAATCAAATTTGGTCAATACCAAGTGCTCCATAACTCTCTGATGGCTTGGACAACTTTGACGGCTCAAACGCAGAACATACAAGCTTGAGTACCCAACACAAGAAAACATGCAAATAATTCAATTAGTCACTTGATGATGTTATATTCACTATCTAATATTGCTTCATCACTTTAGAACTAGAAATAATTCAATTTATCTATGATTAATACTTACCTTTATTAATAGTTTGCTACTATCTAATATCACTTAATTGCTTTTGTACAAAAAAATGACTAGCAATAATTTAGGTTGTCTACAACCAATGGCTTACATTTACTATACAATTTTCATGATTCTAATAACTATTATATCAACACTTAGTAGTTTTGAAAGAGTTCTTGTGTAAGTGTATAATTGTATTTCATTACAAGATGTGTTGTCTTCATCAATTATGTACAATGTAATTAGGTCTCAAATTGAAATTCATGACTTTTTTACTATTTGCACTACTAAATCATTTGATTGACCCTCCTTTGATTACAAAGGGATTAACCTAGAGAAGATAGTATGCATTGAAGTGTTAATATTATGAACTTATTTAAAGTTATTATTTTTATTTTGTCAAACTCTTAATTTTTTAAATTTTTTTTTGTATTTGTTATGTCATTTAGCATTGAAGTTAAGAATTTCTTAGAGTAAATTATTAAGAGAGATTTTTCATCTTTAAAATCATGCCAAAGAATAGATTTTGTAGTGCAATTTGAATTGGTAAATTTTCCTAGTAATAGCTAATTGTGAATTGATATTTATAAGTGTCCTTGATTAAAATTTGTCTAAAAGTTTGAATGAAGATAAAGATCATGAAATTTAATTTTTTTTAATAGCTAATTTTTTTGTTGAAACTTATGTGTTTATGTAACTTGTAATAAGAAAATTTGAACCTCTTTACTCAATGTTTAAAGGTTTGCAAAGCAATTATTTCTAGATTATTCCAATCGTCCACATGGAAGTGACATTTTTTTTTTTATTAAATCAAATTAGACAATGTACAATATAAAATAAAACTTTAGCTATATTGAATTAATTGTTAATAACTCATTTAATGCATCTACCTCTAATATGAAAGTGTATATATGACGAACCATTTAAATATTCATTTTATGATACTGTTAAAATAAGATTAATAATTTTTAAGTTTTAATAATACAATTTAAGCATACAATTTAAGCATTAGGATTTATAATAATTTATGTATTATAAATATAAATTATTAAGAACAAAATCAATTGTCTAAGAGATGTTTAGTTTCCCATTGATCTTTCCAAATATAGGTTATAGGTATTTTTTGAGTAAAGAATTTGAAAAATGAATAATTACCATTAAATTGGCAAAAATATTTTAGTAATATATGCAATATACAAATATGTGAGCCTCTTTAGATAATTTATTTTTACTAAAAGTAACATTGTAGAATGCATGGTTCTAGCCATTTTAGTACACTCCATATGTATATCTCAAACTACTACACAAAGGGTGATAAATGGTGTGAGCTGTGATAGAATAATAAAGGGATTCATTCCAAATATGAGATTTAGAAATCTTAAATATTTTCCAATAGTTGTCAACAACTATCAAGTCTAAAGTTTATGCTTCCACTATTTGACACCTATTTTTGCTAAAAATTATGTCTTGAAAGGAAATTGTAAGTTTTCATTTAATATTTTAACTTTCAAAACAAAGTAAAATCAGCATGAGACCGTGCATAGTTTTTAGATGAAGGATAAGCCATGATGCAAGATGGGCATGTGCACCAAGTTCGAGGATCAAAAAGTGGCCATTCCATTTTTTGGTCCCATAAAATAGAAAATCTAAGCATGTTATAATGAAAGACGCTCATGTTATGGGTTAGTAGTGATCAAGCCTATGTTTGGTTATCAACAAGACATAATGCAAGCACATTATAATGTGCTCGCATTATGAGATTGCATTGGCATAACATCAATGTGTTATAATGTGCTTGTGTTATGTTATTACATTCACATATTCTAAGCTCTATATACATGAGATAAACATTTATATATGGAAATTTACTTTCTTATAATTCAAGTTATATTTCATTTATATAGTTTCAGAATACATGTCTGAGAATGGTTCCAATTTTCTAGGAGTTATAATGAAAATTATAATGTTTAGATCTTATAATTTTTTAGAGTTTATCAAAATCCAGTAATCAATAGGTCAAATTTTAGAAATCAAGATGTCAAATTTTAGTAATCAATAAGCTTTATCATCTTTATCTCTCTATCTCACTCTTTGCATATCCATTACTAGACCTCACTCTCTCACTATCTCCATCCCTTTATCTATCTCTCTTTATTTTGACCTCTCCATCTCCATCCCTCTCTCTCCCTCTCTTGTCTTCCCTCTCTAATCTATATATCACTTCTCTCTCCCTCTCTCTACTTCTCTCTATCTCCTCTCTCTCTCTCTCTCTCTTTCTCTTTCTCTCTCCTTCCATCTTTGCTTCTCTCTATATCACCTCTCTCTCCCTCCCTCCCTATCTTTTCCTCTATTGGAAATTCAAGGTAAAACTTGTAGCAATATGAACTTAATTATGTGTTTGCAAATCTAAAATATGTATCCAAAATTACCAATATTATGATATGTGATTAGCAATTGGAACAATGAAAGAATAATCAGCAATACCACAAGTTAAGAATCACAAGTGACAAGATATACATGGAGAAACCCTTTTAGGAAAAAAATCCACACCCAAAGATATCCAATGTTTGTATTGATCTTCAAGGAAGTGCATCAATACAACAATCATCTCTGAAATTAGGTAGCACTTCGTTACTCTAACAACCTGCAAACAAACTCATGAAACCACCATCTCAATGCTCCCATATAAAGAAGTTTTTCGGAGATCATACTACATATGGTATTTTGAAATAAAAAGTAAAACCACTTGGAAAAACACATTCTCCTTGGTGGAAAACTCAAAAACATGGTGAAAATTATTAAATGATCACAGGGCCTTCATATGGGTGCCTAACCCATAGCCAATCAAAGTTGGTCAATACCAAGTGCTCCATATCTCTTCAATGGCTTTGACAACTCTAACGGCTCAGACCCAAAACATACAAGCTTGAGCACCCAACACAAGAAAACATGCAAATAACATAGAGCATTTACTTCTAGGTGGTTCCCAAAAGGAATATGCTCTCGAGATGCTCTTTAACTATCACTATAGTGGGTCAACCTCATTGAATGCAATTATAATTTTCATAGGGAAATAAATAATAAATATTTTACCCCTCATGCCATCTAAAAAACTTCCAAAGAATGTGGAGACACACAATTATCAACTTAGAATATCAATTATTATGTCACCTATCCTCTCTCTCTCTCTCTCTCTCTCTCTCTCTCTCTCTCTCTCTCTCTTATTTTGTCTATATCACCTCTCTCTATCACTCTTTACCTCTCCCTCTCTCATTCTCTCATTCTCTTTATCTATCTTTACCTACTTCTCTCTATCACTCTCTCCCTCCCTACCTCTCCCTCCCTCCTCCCCTCTCTCTTTCTCTCCATCTTCCTCCTTCCCTCTCTACTCTCTATATCACTCTCTCTCTCTCTTCACCCTTCACACATTTCCTCTCTACTTATCTCTATCTCACCTATCCCACTCTCTCCCTCTCTCTCTCAATCTCCCCACTTTCATCCCCTCAAGCTACTTCTCTCTATATCACCTCCTTTCTCTCTCCCTCTCTACTTATTTTCATATAACTTATCTCCATCACTTTCTCCTTCCCTCTCCACTCCTATCTATCTCGTCTCTCTCTCCCTCCCTTATTCCTCCCTCTCTTTCCTCTCTAGTTCTATCTATGTCAACTCTCTCTCCCTCCCACCCTCCCCATATCTACTTCTCTCTATCTCTCTCCCTCTCTACTTCTCTCTTTATCACATCTCTCTCTTCCTCCCTCCCTCCCCATATCTACTTGTCTCTTTATGACATCTATCTCTCTCCCCTTCCCTCTCTCTATCTACTTATCTATATCTCTCCCTACATCTCCCTCGTTCTTTCTCCCTCTCTCAATCTCTCTACATTTCTCATTCCCTCTCTACTTCTCTCTTTATCATCTCTTTGTCCTTCCATGTCTAATTCTATCTATCTCACCTCCATCTCTCCCTCCCTCCTTCCCTCTCTACTCTCTATCTCACTTCTCGTTCCCTCCCTCTATCCTCTCTCTACTTCTCGATATAACTTCTCTCCCTATTTCTCTAAATACCTCTCCTTCCCTCTCTCTCTCCCTACCTCCACCCCTCCTTCCCTATCTAATATCTATCTCTCCTCTCACTCTCTACCTTCCTCTTCCTCCATCCACACCTCTCCCTATATCTCTCTCACTACCTCTCTCTACTTACCTCTTCCTACTTGAAGAGAGAGATATGGATGGAGGAATGGAGAGTGGAGATAGAAATAAGTAGATATAAAGAGAGGTAGAGAGAGGGAGAGGAGAGATATAAAAGAAGTAGAGAGGGAAGGAGGGAGGCAATGTGAGGTAGGTAAGGAGAGAGAGAGAGAGAGAGGGGTGAGAAAGAAAGAAGTAGAGAGGGGGTAGAGATAGAGCGCTAGATAGGTACAAGTGCTAAACACCTAAAATACCAATGAGAGATAGGGTGAATCAGTATTCACTGAAATTCATTAACTTCATCAACTTAAACATGCATTCAAATCATCTCATCAAACTTGCAGAAATGGAAAGAAATAATTAAAGCATGCATCACATCAATAAGCAAAAGAACACCAGATTTACATGGAAAATCCTTGAAAGGGAAAAACCACGGTGAGGATTAACTCACAATATATTATAATCGATTATAATTATATTACAAAATGGGGCTCATTGTTCAGCAAGAATGAATCAGTATCCAGAATAGAAAAAGAGAATAAGAAAGGGTGGCTCATTACCAAGGATGAATTGCTAATCATGCATCTGCAACATGTTGAAGATATAATTCCAATTAATCTTACAAAACTGACTTTACACACTTCATACTTCACCACTGTCACCTTTCACACTTCACATTACACTACACACATCAAAATTTTCCTTCACACAATGAATTAACCTTGAACATATATATACATCTACCACAAAAATTCATGTCATCAATTAGGTCTACCTAATTAGATGAAACTTATAACACCATAACCTATTGGATCAAAAATTCATCACACATGCATTTTAGAATAACCAAAATGTGTACAACACCAGAATAGGTCACCATGACCTATAATAACTCTCATGATTTTGCTCCATGGTACATAACTTAACTCTGCATGATCCCAAAACCCTTAGGTTGAAATTGCATAGAAAAACTAGTGAAGCAACAATTGAATGAACCGTGTTCATCCACAACATGACACATGGACCACTAAACCACTTACCACTTGGAGTGTATACACTTCTGACATCCTAAAACACTTCCTCAAAATCACACATGAAAATTATCCATGGTGGAATGCAGAGCATTCCAACATGCACTCTACAACTATAATTATGCCATTACTAAGCCTGATACTTTGTCATTGATATATTTAGTTGTGGAATACATAGAACCATAAAAATTTAGATGTAGGCTCCTTTAACACATACCATCAATATCTCAAAACCTCATGAAAAGGTGATTTATTGCGAAGCAATGCATACCACAAAACTATTGCTCTATAACATTGAAAATGCACACCAAGACTTAACCAATTCTTCAATACACTTGATCTTCTCCAAACCAACACTTCTACATTTCTACAATGGGTTTCCATCAATGAAAACATTATACACCATCATGCTCATTTTTTTAGCAGTAAGATGGATAGAAGTAGAGAGGGAGGGAGGGAGGGAGGGAGAGATATGGGGAGAGTGGTTAGATAGAGAGTAGAGAGAGAAGGAGAGAGAGAGAGAGTGTAATACCCCTTCATTTTGATTCTTGTTCAAGTTGCTTTATGCTATGTTTGGTTGCAATTACTTTGATACTAGATACATTTTGTTATGATGTTTTGATCGTTACTATTGAGTGACAAATATTATTGTGGGATGTAGTTATCTGATTATTGTTTCACATGCATTATGGATTAATGATGTTGTAGAGTTAACATGAGATGTTATTATGAGATTACTGGATTATGATGGAAGTGTCAGTTTCGATGAGTGTATTGGTGAAGAGGACGGTTTTGCATCACTCGCTTGCGAGCGCCCTGCAAATCCGTAATTCTTCTTCACGGTGTGTATTATATGCTGGATATATTGTACAATGTTGTTTACTTGGTTGCAGGATTGCAGGTACATGACATCGACTCCACCTGGCTTCACAGGTTTGAGCGTGTTGATCCAACGGTTAAGTTGAACGGGAGATAGTAGCTAGGTAACATGTGTCAAGACTATGCCCTAGCCTTAGTGTGTCGTCAGTTGTGTGTGTCGAGTTATTGTCTGTCTTGTTTTAATGTTATTTATTTCTAAAGGATTATTGATTTGGAAATAGATACTTAGAATAATTGCATTTAAATCATGTTGATGGTTATTTAATTTAAATAATGCAATGTGGATAAAAGTTTATACTTAAATTAATTAATTATATTTAGTTTATTTAATTAATTAAATTTGATCCAATGGGGTTGAATTTAGTTATTAAATAATTAAATTAATTAATTAAACGTGATGCAAGAGAATGAAAGGAAATAAAAGAATTAGAATTAATTTTGGAATTTAATTCCAACGTGTGGGAATTAAATTAGAAATTGTAATTAAATGTTTATTTGGGAAATTGGTTGCAACTTTGGAAATTAATTTATTATTTGAAATTTCATTTTAAATTGAAAGTGGGTTTTTGAAAAGTGAAATTGAAATTGAAATTTGAAATTGAAATTGAAAATTGAAATTGAAATTGAAATTGAAATTGAAATATCTAATTTGCATGTAATGTGAATTAGGGTTGTAAATATTGAAATTGAAATTGAAATTGAAATATCTAATTTGCATGTAATGTGAATTAGGGTTGAATTAGGTATTTTTGATTTATAAGAATACATGTTTTAATTTTAGGGCAGAAAAATCTTTTAGAAGGAAAAAAAATACATTTTTACAACAGGGAAGAAATTTTGGAAAATTTGCACAAGGGTTTGAAGAAAGTTTGATTGTAGAATTGATTGAAGGAAAGGTTGTTTGCATTTGTTGGATTTTGGATTGGATTCATTAGAGGATTGAAGAAAATTCAGGAAATCTTTGGAGGAGGCTTTCATCAGAAATTCATCCCTTCCTGTAGCTTCTTGTACCAGGTTTTCCTCTTTGTGTTTTATTGTTCTTGATTGTTTTTTTTTAAATAGTGGTGATTAAAGATTTGTTTGTTAAATCTATTTTAGAAAACAAACTTGATATTAGAAGAAAAGAATTAAATAAACTTACAGGCTTTGCTTGTGAAAATTCTTGAGTGAAAATTGTGAAAACTTTAGTTGAATTTAAATTATTTGGAGAAATTGATTTTATTGTTATTGAAATCAAACATAGAGATTGAACAATGCATTTAGAATGTTTTTAGAAAATGAAACTTTCTGTTTATTATCAAAAAACGGATTTTAAAATCTGTAGTATAGTTATATTTTCATGGTAAAATAGTCTGATTGCGTCACCTATAACTTCACTTTTACAAACTAGGTTTTCAAGAAATTTAAAGGGTTTTTGCATTTTACAGTTTTCTTACACCTGTCCAAAAATCGTAAATACCCAGATTGCAGTTTTTGAGTTATGCTTTAAACATGAGACTGCTGTTAAATTATTTTCCCATGGCTGTTCTGAAAATAAAATAATAATAAATTGATATTTATAAATATTAATATTTTATGTATTGTTATTATAATATTAAAATATTATTTAATAATATTTTATATTATAATTTATAATACTAAAGTATTATATTTATTTATATTATTTTAAATAAAATTTGTATATTAGATTAGTGGAATTAAAATTATAAACATATGGGGAAATTATTGTTATTTTAAAATGGCTTGTTAAAGTTTAATTGAAAGAGTTAAATATTTGATTTAAAGAATGCAATATATTATTGAATAGAGATTTAAAATTGGATTGATTAGTGTATATGGAAAATGGATAGAGAAACAATATGTTATTATATTAAAGTGATTGAATGTGTTGAATAGAAAATTGAATGAGATGTAAGATTTGGTTAGGAAATGGAAAGAGTTTACTTGCATGGATTTGTGTCGATTTAAAAGTAAATTAAGAAGTTGTTTTATTGATGAAGCAATCAATTATGTTATTTATTAATTTCTATTTAGATTAATTGAATCATTGTGATTGGATTATGAAAGAGATATGGATTTAGTATATCCAAAAGTAGTATCTTCCTCATGCTTATCTTAAAGGATTTAATTCTTTGTATTCAATAAAGGGAAGTAAGTTTAATTGTTTTAGATTTCCAATAATGAAAAGGGAAATAGGGGTTATAATTATTTTAGATGATCTACTTATCATGTCTTTGACTTTGTCAACACTTCCTATTGAATGAGTATGGATTTAGGAAATCCAAATATTAGATTTGATTGATGACTTGAATGCTTTTGTTGCTATGTCGTCAAGTTGCATTGTTGGTTTTGGGATTTAGTGTTAGTCCTAAATTATAAGTCTTCCAGAAGAACTTAGAGGATAAGGGTTGTTGAATCTTTATGCAATCCAGTTGTTTTCCCTTGGGTAGTGCAAGTTCAGTTTTACCCAGTTTTCATGAACGGGAATGTTTGCACCTCCTTGGTTTAGGAGCGGATTATGGGATCCGTGTCTCCTTGTATGGAGTGACCTTGTTATGTGGTTTCATCTTGTTGCCTCTTGTGAAAGGAGTGGACTATGTGTTATTTCCTCCAAGATGTTTGGAGTGGGATCTTTTGTACCTCCTGTGAAAGGAGTGGATTATGTGTTTGTTGCCTCCAAGATGTATGGAGTCAGTTCTATTATTTGTATCCTCCTTGTGTTGGAGTGGATTATGATGCCTAGTTGGTATGTACTTGTGGTTCCCTTGGTGGATTGTTTAGGTGTGTGTTGTCGAATAGAAGAGTGGCTTCTGTTAGGCGCCAGAGCCCAAAGAGGTAAACTGGATAACCTTCAGGAGTGATTTAAACAAGTGATAATTAAAATAATGTACTTAGAAGATTAGGACTAACTTCACATTAATCAAGATAATTTAATCCTCACTCATAGACACAAGGGCTTGTTTAGACTTGGGATGAGTGAGAAGGCCTGGAATGGCAAGATCAACTATCTTGCTCTTGCGAGAGGTAGTTGATTCCGCATGAGTGAGTATGAGTGCCGGGATTTGGTTGAGGCCACCAGGATTACTTGTGCCGGAGCCTATGAAGAATTCCCAGAGGAGATCTCATGACAAACCTTGCGATGACACTCTATCTATGACAAATGTTGTTAATTGTTTTTATGTGTATGGTTATTTGAACATACTTGATCTACTTTATATCTGGAAGCAATGTGACCTATGTCAGTGATATTAGAGTTGTACTTGTGTTGTACTTGTATTGTACTTGTATTGTATTTGATTTATACTTGTATTGTACTTGAGTTGTACTTGATTCATACTTGTATGGTGAATGAGTTGTACTTGTTAATTCATTTGGTTGGTTATAACAGTATGAGTCAGTATAAGTCTATCTTTGGTTAGAAGTAGTAGATCTTTGTCCATGTTACTTTGTTACTATCTCCTAGCATGGGGGGTGGGCTTTCGGGTACCACATTGGTTGGGTGGAACATGCACCAAAACCGTTGGGTCCCCATCGATCTTCACTACTTGATGGCGAGACACCTAGATGGACAACTCGTGATTCTTGTTGTAATTTCTTGCATTGTAATATTTTAACTTGTATAAGTTATTTTATCCCTCTTATGTTAATGAGGTGGAATTCTGTAATTGTAATCTTTTGTACTATTGCCTCATTCTGGGAATGAGTGATGTATCTATTGGATTAAGATAATGATTATGAGATTGTATCATGGTTGATTATCTTATTATGTTATGTGGTATTCTTATTATGTTATGTGGTATTCTTATGATGTATGATGTTTATATCATAAGGATTATAATGCTATGGTTATATGTAATATGTATGTGTGGGTTTAAGTAATCCTAACCTTGTAGCCTTAGAGGTTGCTGTTAACTAGTAAGTGAATGTGTATGTTAAATGCACTTTATAAAAAAAAATTGGTTCGCTTATGATGTTAATTGCAACTTCCTTTTAAGGTTACTTGGTGGGGCATTACAGAGAGAGGTGAGATAGAGAGAAGTAGAGAGAGAGAGGTGATATAGAGAGGATTATAGAGGAGAGGGATGGAGTGAGAGGTAGAGATATAGGTGAGATAGACAGTAGAGAGAGTGAGAGAGATAAGTGGAGAGGGAATGATAGAGGGGGAGGGAGAGAGAAAGATAGTTAGACAAAGGAATAAGGGAGAGAGAGAATTAGAGAGATTGGTGAGATGGAGAGAATTAGAGAGTGGTAAGATAGAGAGAATTAGAGAGGGAAGGAGAGAGTGGGAGAGAGAAGGGAGGGAGGGAGAGTTAGAGAGCCCAGATAGGTGAGATAGAGATAATTAGAAAGAGAGAGAGGGTGGAAGGAGCAAAGGTGTGAGAGTAAAAGATAGAGAGGGAAGGAAGGAGAGAGGGAGAGAGAATTAGAGAGGGGAGGAGAGAGGGAGGGAGAGGGAGGTAGATAGAGAGAGAGAGAGGTCTAGCTCATGTAAGGGATATCTAGTTAGAGTGAGATAGGCAGAGATCAAGATGATGGGATCTTATTAATTACTAAAATTTGACTCAATTTGGTTATTGAAATTGACTAAGTGAAAAATGATAAGATCTTCCAAAACCTAAAATCTTCATTATAACTCCTAAAGATTCGAAACCATTCTCAAACATCCTAAAACTATATACATGAAATATAACTTAAATTATAAGAAAGTAAATATCCACATATAAATTTCACTTATACTTTAAGTTATATTTCATGTCTTTATAGTTTCACAAGAGGAGAAAGAGAAAGAGAAAGAGAAATATTTAAAGCAAACATTGACGTGAGTGTGTTATAACGCACTCATGTTTTTATTTTTGTTTTAAATTTACAATCCTTTGGCTTGGACAACCCAAAGGCTTGGAGTGAATTTTCAATGCTCAAAAATGTGTTTTTGTAAATTGTCAAAAGTAGACATAATCTCGAGTGTGCTCCCAATCAGATTTGCATGTGTTTCAATGTTAAGTAGAAAAACACCATGATAATGTTAAGGTATCTCTTAGCTATCTAAACATATAATTTTTTTCACATTTTGAGTATGTTAAGGTTTTCATCTTTAATTTTTTTTAGTGTATTCATTTTTGTCAAAAACCAATTTTTTGTATTTTTTACTATTTTTTAACCATTCATCAAAATTTCAAAAAAAAATACAGTTAAATAGAAACTAGACTCCATTCTACACATATTCAAAAACAATATTTTGATCAGTTTTCAAAAAAGTTAGGGGGGTGCATGCTCAAATTTTTTATTTTTCAAGGTGCACCCAATTCAAAAAATTGATAAAAAATCATATATTCATTAAAAATTTAGTAAAAGAATCAGAGATAAACTACATGGTGTTATAATCTAGTGAAATAAACTATATATTCATTTTTTTGTATTTTATCTTTGAAATATATATATATATATTCATTTGTTTGTAGAATAAGAAAATCTTGATGGGGAAGTTTTTAGGATCCTTTCCTAACATTGATGTAATTAGTAGATAGGCTCAAAGAAGTGACATATGAAAGGATAAATTATATATTTTTTATTTATTTTTATTTTTATTTTAAATTTACAATCTTTTGGCTTGGACAACCCAAAGGCTTGGAGTGAATTTTCAATGTTCAAAAATGTGTTTTGGTAAATTGTCAAAAGTAGACGTAATCTCGAGTGTGCTCCCAATCAGATTTGCATGTGTTTCAATGTTAAGTAGAAAAACATCATGATAATGTTAAAATATCTCTTAGCTATCTAAACATATAATTTTTTTCACATTTTGAGTATGTTAAGGTTTTCATATTTAATTTTTTTTAGTGTATTCATTTTTGTCAAAAACCAATTTTTTGTATTTTTTACTATTTTTTAACCATTCATCAAAATTTCAAAAAAAAATACAGTTAAATAGAAACTAGACTCCATTCTACACATATTCAAAAACAATATTTTGATCATTTTTCAAAAAAGTTAGGGGGGTGCATGCTCAAATTTTTTATTTTTCAAGGTGCACCCAATTCAAAAGATTGATAAAAAATCATATATTCATTAAAAAATTAGTAAAAAAATCAGAGATAAACTACATGGTGTTATAATCTAGTGAAATAAACTATATATTCATTTTTTTGTATTTTATCTTTGAAAATATATATATATATATATTCATTTGTTTGTAGAATAAGAAAATCTCGATGGGGAAGTTTTTAGGATCCTTTCCTAACATTGATGTAATTAGTAGATAGGCTCAAAGAAGTGACATATGAAAGGATGAATTATATATTTTTTATTTTCAAAGACTTTATCCAAAGATCTTTTTGCTCCATGAGGACTATCTTCAAAAATTTGTGGATGGACCTTAGTTTAGGACTCTTCCTAAAAAAATAGAAATTATGTTTTGACCCTAATAGTTTGACCAAATCTTCTTTTCCTTCAATCATAATATTGGGAGGAAGAAGTTATGTATGAAATAACCAAATCTTTTAGTCAAATCATTATTTTCAATTTGTTTACAAAATCCAAAAAAAATTGATTTATGCTATATTTTATATGAATGTGGGGGTGGATAAATATATTCTACCTTCTATATGTTTGTCTTCTAGATTTGGCAACTAGGCTCAATAAATTGAGTATGGGGCTTTTTTTTTGTGTACTAGTAAATTATTGTGAGGCCTACTCTTTTTTAGCAATTTCCTCCACATTTGATAGACTTACTTTTGACATTATTATTCTTGAGTTTATACACCACGAGTCAGATTGTGATTATTATGATAGATTAATATGGAAATTCTTTAGACTAGTTGATGATATGGATCTCTCATATCAATTAAAATTTAATTTTATGTTCTTGGTTAAATTGAATTTTTATTATCTAGAACTAGATTAATTAATTTTCATTATATTATTGTAAGTTGGATTTCTCATCTTATCAATATGAATTTATTTAATTTACAATTTATGATCATAAGAAATATCATCATTGCAAGTACAAGTGAATGTGAGATTTAAATCATTGTTATGAATATTGTTGATTGTGCATTTAAAAAAAATATTATCATTGCTTCAACTATTATGTGGATATATTGATATTTTTTTCAAGTATATAGGTTAATTCCATGAACAATAAAAAAATATTTGAAGGTTCTCAAGAAATATTTTTTTGTGAATACTAGTGATACCTTGACCTAGGCCTACAAGGGAACTAAGGTCTATATGAAAATTGTGTATGACTATTGAGTTTGTTGGTGTGGAAAAGGGAATATTACATAACCATTTTACCTCCTAGATCCTATTCACATTTTTTAGTTAAATTTACTTAGTTTACACTTAGGATGTACTTATCCCTTTGTATCTCATGTTATATGATTGTGACACGTTATAATCTTGTGATATCCTATCATCTTACCTTTCCTAGATAAGCAAGGCCTCACTTGTACATTATGTACTATTGATCCATTCAATTATTTTATTGTTATTTCATCCATAATTAAGAAATATATTCTTGTTACTCTCTTGTGGAGGGTAATATTAAGTGTTGCAATTGATCTTGAGAGCTTGATTATTTGTGTGATTCTTACAAAGTCAAATTTATTTCTTATTTTAAATGGATTCAAGAGTCCTTTATTACTACTTATTTTAAAATTAATCCCATAGGTTGATACCTAGGTTGAGTACTTTTTATTCATAAAATTTATGTTTTGGTATTGCTTGGACCCTTTCTAAGTTCATAAGGAAGAGGGTGATAGGATTAGAATTTATAGAGTCATCTACTCCTAGAGAAGAGGAGTAGTAACCACCCATTTGGAAAAGGAAGGTCCTTTCATGTATTTCTTTATTATTTAAACCTTTGGTAGTATTTTAGGGAGATCTTTTGGATGTGTCTAGAAATGATCTCTTTGAATTTTTATATTTTTGTATTTGGGTGAAATGTTGTAGATAGAAAATTTGTGTTAAATCTTTAAAACATTGGATTTGAAAGGATAAATTATTGGAGAGGAGATATTGAAGGATCCTCAATAAGTGATTGCCTTTACATTCTAGGAAGCTTTTAGCTCGATGTGATTTCCTTTTAGAAAAAAATAAGGATTAAATTTATTTCAAAATTGTTGTTGAATGTATAACTGGATTTATGTGAAGATATAGTATATTTTTATTTGTATGCATGTTGGGATGGGACTTGTGTTGGTGTATCTCTCCAAATTTTATTGAGGTCAAACCATGTGAGAGTTTGAGAGAGGATTGAGCCCTCCTTGGAGGAATTTATAAATGTCCTTGCAAATAAAATTGTAGCATGTGTTGAAAGAACAAGACAACTGAGATGGGGGGTTGAATCAGTTGTATCAAATTAAAACATTAAAAACCTCAACAGTAATCAGATCCACATGCATTCATTAAACCCTTAATCTGTTATAATGGTTAAACATGAAAAACAAATAACAAAAATTGAAACAACCAACACCATACACAAGAGAACAATAGATTTATGTGGAAAACCCTAGAAGGGAAAAAAAACGGTGAGGATTAGCTCATAATATAAGTAATTGCAAAACTAGTACAAAGAGGACCACTGCCAGAATAGGACACACTAGATCTAGAAAGGCTCACAACCCAATCTCACTGCCAAAATAGAAAGAAGAAAGAAGATAGTGTTACATAGAGAACATAATCTCAATGCAATAGAGATTCCACCACAATAGCTCCAACACTCGCATCCTTCAAGAGATCAAGATACCTCCATCTCACTGCATTTAGCAATCTTGCATTATAGCTGACACTGTATTTTACACTTTTGCACTTGATTTCACATCACAACTCTCAATTCTATTCCACTTAATCTCACATCAACTCACTTTGCATTTATACCATTCACAACTTGAAAAAATATTCAAGTCGACTACACCCACCTTAAATTTTAGAAATTTGAAATAGGTCAGCACTAAGAATTCCCATGGTGTATAAGAATGAAAGTGGACCAATAAAAAACTTAATTTGAACCCAAATATACTCGTACATGCCACGCTACACCTTCATTAATACTTGAACATCTTTGAATGTAGTGGAAACACTAGGTCTATTTTTACTTGTGCAAACACCATTAAACTTTGAATTACACGCTTCCTTAAATCCAAGGATGACTAGTGAACCACACACCACACTTCATCATATTCTATAATATTCCTCTATCATCCTAAAATCCATCAGATTTCTTCACAACAGTTCACACCTTTAGAATGTACACAACTTGTACACTCAGATTACACTACCAAATATTGCAACTCTAAAATCCATCTTCTAGAGCACAAAACCATGAATCCTCTTGATGTAGACCTGAAGAACAACTATGGAGAAACATGGAGCAAAAACATTTCTCCTAGACACCTCTGTAAGCAACACAAATCCAGTTCACATACTAGTGAACATAACTTCTACTACACATTGATCTAGAAGCATAAATTTTGGGCATAAAAACTTTGAACACCTCTAACAAACATATCCAAACCACACAAGCAGATCTTCAACCAAGAAGAAATGCAGAGAAAAACTGGAACACCTCTGCAACATGTTTCCTCTTTTTATCAATTTTCTCAGTATCTTCGACATCTCTATCAATACTACAACCATAAACACAAGATTAACAAAGAAACACCAGAGGTTAACACTAGTAACTTAATTTATGACAGCATAATGCAACTAGTAAAAGAAACAAACTCTATCAACCACTGCACAACAATCACCAATGACAACACAAGCTTGTTGGCATCAATGACAACACCTTCACTCCCCCCTTTTCATTGATGGAAACACAAGATGTGAAAAACCATCAAAGAAAACATACAAAACATTCTCTCTAATATCTCTCCCCCAAGTTTTAACCTTTTTTACCAACCTTTTTCTTCCTCACAAGCTTCACTCTCCCCCTATATAGATAGACATTCTCACATGATTCTCTCTCCCCTTTTGACATAAATGGAAAAGGATAAAATGTTTTGCATTAATTTCCCCTTTGACATAGAACTAAGATACTTACTAATGCTCTAAATACTCCCCCTTAGAAGTATACACCAACCAAATCAGAAACCTCTACAAAAAGGACGAAACTCACTGCAACAATGTAACTACCTACTCCCTTTGAGAGGTAGCCACCAACATCAGTCCAAATAGAGAATGAATCCATAGATCCACTAGATTGATGCATCTCCATATGTATCTAGTTCAAAGATGGAGAGGCAATGACCCCCAACTTCTCTCGAAGATACTCAAAAGTATCCTTAAGAAGAGCCTTAGTGAATATGTCAAAAAATTAATCCTTTGTAGGTACATATTCAAGATTCACTTCATTCTCCATAGCCTTCTCTCTTAGAAAGTGATATTTGATTGAAATATGCTTTGTCCTTGAATGCATCACAAGGTTCTTTGAAATATTGGTCGCACTTGTATTATCACAAAAGATAGAAATAGGCTCATCATACACCACTTTGATGTCCTTCAATGTTTGTTTCATCCACAATAATTGTGTACAGTAAGATGCTGCTGCAATATACACAAATTTTGCAATAGATAAAGAAACAAAATCATGATTCTTACTTATCCATGATACCAATATACATCCAGGAAAAAATGAACCACTGGTCACTTATACTTTTCCTGGCATCCACACAATCATACCAATATGCATCTGTGTAAGCACTAAATGTGAAACCAGTATCATTATGATACCATAAGCCATAATTTAGAGTGCACTTCAAATATATGAATATCCTCTTCACTACTACAACATGTGTCTCTTAAGGATCATCTTGAAATATAGCCACAAGACAAACTACATGCATGATATCTAGTCTAGTAGCATTTAGGTATAGAAGCCCACCAATCATAGATCTATACTTGCTTTGATCAACCTTAGGAGTTCATCATCCTTATTCAGATTGCAACTACTAACCATTGGAGTACATACCAATTTGGATTCATCCATTCCAAATTTGTTCAACATTTATTTAACATACTTTGATTGTGAAATGAATGTACCTTTATCTATTTGATTGATTTGCATCGCAAGGAAGGAATTTATCTCCCCAAATATAGACATCTCAAGCTCTTTCTGCATTTCTTCTACAAACTTCTTGCACATAGCTTCATTGCCTAGAAAAAATATATCATCAACATACACAACCACTATCAAGATTTGATCTTTCTCTACCTTAAAGTAAAGATTACTATCTGCACTGTCTTTATTAAATTCTTGTTGTATCAAATATCTGTCCAACCTTACATATCGAGCTCTGGGAGCTTGCTTCAATCCATACAATGCCTCCTTCAACATGTAGATGATTTGATAAATTGTGCTACAAAAGCTAGAAATATCTCGATAGCTTCCATTCTAGCCACTGAAGCAATTGTCTCCTCAAATTCTATTCATTCAACTTGTGCATAACCTTTACACACAATCCTTTCCTTGTTTCTTACCACTTCTCCATTCTCATTCAGCTTGTTTCTAAATACCCACTTAGTACCAATAGTTCTCAATATGCATAATTTCTTCTTCCATTGCCTTCATCTAACATTCATATTTGCATGCCTCACTCACTATTTTAGGCTTAACTTTAGAAAGTAAGCATAGATTTACCTCTTCTTCAGCAACTCTTCTTCTTGTCAACACACCTTTTCTTTTGTCTCCAATGATCTTTGGAATGATTCTCTATAAATACTTAGGGGTATAAGGGGTCTTTTTAAGATCTTCTTCCTCTTCATTTTGTACATTATTTTCCTTATAGTTTTCTTCTTCTTCTCTGCAAACAAGTTCATCTAATTCATATCCAGACAAAGTGACCATTCAAATCTACGTTAAATTTGTTTGCAAAGCCAAATTGAGGAGTTTAGATCCTACCTTATGATTTGAATAACGAAAATGAAGCACACAAACCACACCTTTGAATCCCTAGATGATGATCGATGAAATCCACACACACAATCCTCAAAACCCTAGCTTCAATCCACCCAAGCACTCAAAACTCAACAAGCATTAAAACTTCTTAAGACAACTAAAGCATAATGGCATCAAAAGACTCTCAAATCGCAATATAAACCAATCCAAAAGAGTCATTAATGACAACTTGTCGTTTGTAGAGTGCAATAAATGATATGACAAGACATTCACACTAAGCTTTAGGGAATTTGCAAAGGCAAGGATTCTCTGAAAACAAGGATTTTGGGGAATCCAAGCAAGTCTTGATTTCACAAAAAGGAAAGTTTCATAATTCCACAGAGGGAAGGATTTAGCAAGGAATTTTTTCGGGTAATCCAGACACCCCCATATTCCACAAAAAATAGAATCTTAGGTATTCCAAGGCCTAATAGAATCTTTGAACCCGGATCAAAGTTAGCCATTTCAAGGTTCAAAAGATATTTTAAGGGTGCAAACCAACTTACCTTTAATTTCATTATGTCAATCATTAAAAGCTCAAAAGGTAATGTAAGCAAATTTCAAAGGATCTATCCCTTAAGGGGAAAGGTAGAACCTAAAATAGAAAAAATAAAAATAAATCAAAAAGGGTCTCTACCTTCAGTGAGGCTTGTGGGTGTGAACATGACAGAACACTATTTACTTCAAAACTTTTGGTAAGACAAACTGTCCAAAATTACATAGAGAGATGATTTCAAAGAAAATACTACTTAGGTCTTTTTATCATAAGATATTACTAAATCCCCAAATGTGAAGTTTGAACGATATTTTCATATATCCAAAATATACAAGTGGGTTATAGTAAAAAAAAAGCGCCTAAGACCACAGACCAGATTTTCATTTAAAAACTAACTTAAAACCCTTAATCTTGGATGAATTTTGAGGATCCTTATCTAAATAGCTGGCAAAAGTTTCAAAGCACTAATATCAAATTGCATCAAAAGCATCGAACTTGTCCAACCAGTCGAAGTCATCAACAGGTTTGTACTACTACAACTTTTGTAGAAATTTACACCCAACCACAGTGCGTCTTTAGTACAATAGGAGCTCCTCTCATCCAATAAAAACGATAGTAAATTAACATTGTGGGGCATACCTAACTCCCATGGCCACATAATCCCTACTTTAAGTCAGTCTGCATTTAAAACCCTCTCCAAATCACCCAGCAAGTGTGAACGAAAGAACTTTCGGGGTCATACTCACCATAATATCCTTTGGGATGCGAAGGTTTAGGAGGGGGGCAATGAAACAGGCAGGAATATATGTAGTAACTTGGTCGCACTCCTCATAAGCTAGAAACCTCTCACCCATAATAAGCCTAACTGCCTTCATGGTGAGTAGGCCTCTCTCTTTTAGCACCATCTTCAATTGTTGTTCTGTTATGCACCCCAAAAAAAGACAATTGGCTCCAATCGCTGGTAAGCAATATGGGGGTTTCCATGGTTGCAGAAAATTCCAGTATCTTCATAATGCAACAATCTAAATCCGTTCTTAAAATAAGGGATAAAATGTGCGAAATAATAGTAATATCAAGTGTATCCCCCAGCTTGATCAAACATACCATTCCACACAACAGTCGAAGGCATGAAATTAATCATAACCTAGCAAGGAGAATACTTCACATTAAGTTTTATGAGCATTCTTTCAAAAGTCGAGCATAAATTAATGCCAAGCATCATGAAAACATTGCATAACAAGTGCTCTGCGTGAGCAGGAGTCCTTGCCTTAAGTAAGTCTGGGTGTAGGGAAAATAGTGTTATGTGTATTTTGGAGTTGATCTTTGATGACTGCTTTTTGGTTTTTGCTATAATTTTTATCATTTGTAGCATCTAGATCATGGACCGCGGGAATCAATTGAAGGGATTATTTTCAAATAACTTGTCCCCACTCTGTTGTGAAGCCTGCAGCAGAGCTCTTCTCCATGTACTGCTCTTCTAGGACATAAAAACTTAATCCTTCAGCCCCATAGACTTCCTAAGACAACCATTTCAAAAGCATACAAATAGTAAAGAATTTGTTGATGAGAAGAGAACCCTTTCTTCTTGAATAGTTGAAAACCTATTGATGGTTTTGTATGGCTAATTGAAAGCATTTACTATTATATCTTTTGGAGTCTCTATATGGTTTGTTTGTCTATGTTTCTATGGCTTTCAGCATTATTTCATTACAGATTTTTACCATGCCCAACTACCCATTCCCAATTCATATTTGGAAACTTTGTATGAAATCTACAAATATCTGATATCAAATGTCAAAGTCAAGTGGTCCTTTAGGCTATCAAATAACTCATTTTGCAACTTGTCAGTGTTCTTCTTTTGGCTTAAACATAAATAGGCAAAGATAAAACATACGTCTGGCCGATTTCCTGCAACTTGTCAGTGTTCTTCTTTTGGCTTAAAGATTAATAGGCAAAGATAAAACATACGTCTGGCCGAGTGACGGTAAGATGAATTAGATTTCCTGCCAATTGAGAATACACTGGTTCTTGACCAGCGACAAAATCAATATAAGTTAAGAGTTTTGTCATACTTAGGCTTGTGATACAAAAATAGCATGATCAAGCTGTCAAAACCCTTCTCCTAGACAGTAATAAGTCAGTCTTTTATTTATATTTTTCTTTAAAGCTGGTTGAGCCTCTTTCATCCACTAAACATAAAGGATCACATGTTCTAGATATTGAACTCGCCTTCTACAATAGATCCCAATGCATGGAATGAACTCCATGTAAAAGAATACTGCAAGGGTATTAATGGAGAATGTGTCTGATTTCTACAATCTTACAGACCTTGCACAATATTCATGGATGTTTCAAGCATATTCTATAAACTTTCATAAATGAAATGACACTAAGAACATGCATAGATCGTGAGAAGAACTTGTATGAAGCTTTTGAGCTTCTTGACACCTCAAAAATGATTTGAACATCACTTAAAATAGTCCCAAGGCATAGTAAATAGCTTGGACAAGTTTCTGGGCAAAGAAACAATTATATTCAATCTCCAAACAACTTTAAAAACTACCCCAAACCATAAAAACGTGACTAATTCTTAATTCCTGCGATGTTCCAAAGGTTTGCTGAAAGTTCAAACAATAAACACTACCCAAAATAATGCAACAAGAGCTGTAGATCATGAGAAATGATGTAGGCATTTTTCTAGAAGTGCAAACAACATTTTCATGTTTGCAAATGGTCCCAAAATGTTACTCTAAGCTCCTGCACGTGAAGACAAGACTTATGGCGCCCTTTTATTCCTTTTTTGACCAATCAAAACCCATCGATGGCCTCTAAAGCATCCAACTTTGTTTTCAATTTCCTGTCTACACTTCTGTAAGCCTCCTTAAAGAGGGGTTGTGGAATGGCAAAAAAGAAACTTATAAAGAAAAAATTCCTTTATAAAGTTTTATAAAGTATTTGAAGCATTTAAATCCCTTTCCTATACCATTTTTTAAACACTGAAAATATTTAAATATTAAAAACATTTAAATTTTTGTCAAATTAAAAAACATAGTGAATTTTAGGATTTTTAATTCCTCCGTAGGTAAAACGACAGAATTGACGCCATGAGCACAAAAAACCTCCACAGGTTGCGAAAATTTGCAAGACACCATTATTAATTGTTTAGGCCATTGTAAAATTGTCAAAAATTGCACATCAAATTAAAATTTTGCACTTCCTTTGTAAATTGGGCCCTCTAGTAGGGTGCTTAAAAAAAATCTAGTTGAGGCCTCAAATCTCCATTAAAAAAAATCTGGTTCAGGCCTCAAATCTCCTTCAATTGCCATGAAAATGGAGATGTAGGTATTTAAAGACAAAATAGCATCTGGGTCATTGCCAAAAATGAGCTACCTAAAAACAATTATGGGACCCCTCAAACCCGCTACAAATTGTCGACACATTAAAATTTACCACAAAACTCATTTGAAAGCTACAAAAAATGGGTTTGCATGTTCATGACAAATTAAATAAAATTTTCATTAAAGGAAATATTATGATGACTCACGGATTGATAAATTTTGATGTCAGAATTTTCAAGCCAATTGGTCACCATAGGGCGTAAAATCAAGGTTTTGTCACCAACTAAAGGGTTATCAAGCACTATAAATGAAGGAAATTTCTAGGTGCTAATAAGGAGGGAGAGAATTATTGAAGGAAATTTCTAGGTGCTAACAAGGAGGGAGAGAATTATTGGAGAGAAGTATATTTGGATGGAAACACTAGGGCCACCATCATTATGAGAACACACACACTCACATAATTTAATCTAATTGCAATGATTATATATATTCATCATGAAATCTCTAATTATAACGCATCAATAGTGTTTGTTTGTGTATTCCATGATCTTGAAATGTTGTATAAATTTCTTTACCTACATATTATTGTTTGGATCATGTGTTTTATTGGATAGAATAAAGTTAAAAAGGTAAACATGATTAATATAGAAAAAATTATTCTATAGAAAACAACTTCATGACAAAATATATCTAGATATGGGGATATGTGTATATTCAGTTTTGAATCTCTTTGTGTATATTTCCATAGCTAAAATCAGTATATATTCAATTGAGAAAGATTAATATACATACATGCATGGATGCATGCATGCATGCATACATACATACATACATGCATACATACATATACATATGCATATCTACGTATGTGTGAACATATATGCACATTATATTAAGTTTAAAAATGTAATGAGTAAAGGTATATGGGTAAGTGGACAAAGATGGGGGACCAAAAAGATGTCTTAAGTGGCCACTTTTTTTTTTTTTTTCCTAAAATCAGGAAAATTTGACATTGGATGAAAATTTGAAGATAGTTACACTAAATTTTTTAAGATGCAATGAAAACAAGAGTTGTAGTTCTCCAAATCTACTTTCTAAACTACTTTTTTTTTTAAATGGTAGGGATTAAGGGGTTCAAAAAGGGGGGGCACACAAATTGGTCCTATTTTTTTCATAAAAAGGCATAACATAGTGTCTGGTGTGGTCCCCCTAAAATGTTAACTTTTTTATTTATTTTAAAAATCACTTCGGTGAGAAATTAGCTAATAACATGTAGTTTATCCTTGATTTTTCTACTAATTTTTTAATGAATATGATTTTTACTAATTTTCAAAGTGGACACATCCTGAAAAACATAAATTTGAGCGTACTCCCCCCTAATTTTTTTGAAAACTGATCGAAAATCATTTTTTTTTAATATGTGAAGAAGGGAGTTCTGAAAATGTAATTTATTTGAAATTTTGATGAATGGTTAAAAAATAAAGTGAAAAATACCAAACATTGGTTTTTGAGAAAAAAAAATGGATACACCAACGAAAGAAATTAAAGATGAAAATCTTAGCATGCTCAAAATGTGAAAAAAAATATAAGGTTAGATAGCTAAGAAAGAACTTAACATTACCCAGGTGTTTTTTTACTCGACATTGAAACACATGCAAACTGATGGGGAGAACACTCAAGATTATGTCAATTTTTTTCATAATCTACAAAAACACATCTTTGGACATTGGAAAGTCACTCCAAGCCTTTGGGGCTAAAGCCCAAGAAAAATCCAAGCCAAAGGCTTGTGAATTTCCAAAGCAAGAGAAAATGCGAGTGCGTCTCATGTTTTGTGTTGCATTAATTTTTTTTTCTATTTCTCCTCATTGTTCATTGTAACTATATACATGAAATAATCATAGGGACATTTAATTTCTTATACTTTAAGTTATATTTTATGTATATAGTTTCAAGATGTTTGACAGTGGTTTTAGATCTCTAGGAGTTATAATATAAATTATAGTTTTTGGAAGATCTTATAATTTTTCACAGTTAAATTTTAATAATCAACATGTCAAATTTCAACAATGAGGTCAAATTTTAGTAATCAACAAGTTGTATCATCTCTCTCTCTCTCTATCCCACTCATTGGTTATCCCTTACACTCTAGACCTCTGTCTCTCCCACTCACTCTCTCCCACTCACTCTCTACATCCCTTTGTCTGACTGTCTCTCTCTCCCTTGAGCTCAAGAACTACCTCTCTACCTATCCATCCTTCTCTCTCTCCTTCCCTCTCTAATTCTCTCTATCACTTTTCTATCCCTCTCCCTTCATCCATCCTTCCCTCTCTACTCTCTATCTCCCCCCCCTCTCTCTCTCTCTCCTTTCCTCTCTAATTCTCTCTAGCTCACTTCTAAATTTCAATAAAGAAGGTAGAGAGAGGGGATTTTGATAGATCAGAGGACATGGGAAATTTTGTGCACGACATACTTACAAATTTGGTATGTAACTTGAATTCATACTTTTCTTTCAGTATTTCATTGAGCGGAGAATGTGTTTTGAAGGGTTTATTTATAGACATTCCTTTTCTATATTTGGGATAATGAATTCTATTTGGTTAAGGATTTTTTGGACATTTAGGAAAATCCACATGAATATTGAAAGATAGTTTTGTAACCAAGGAGGATTTATGCATTTTGTTTCAATGGGTATGTTTGATACTATGTTGTCTCCCTAAGGTGTTACTCTAAGGCATTCATTATAGTCGAATTAGGGTCTAACCCAATTGGAAAAGTAATTATCTAAAATGATCATTTCTCATTTTAAAAACTCTTTCGTCTTCCATTGTTGGATGAATATATTGTTACTATGTTTGCTATTTTTAATAAACTCGTTGGCCTTGACAATTTAAAAGATAGTATTGTGGTCATTTGTAAGTCTTTCAACTATGCCTCCTTTATATGACTGTGAGATTAACAATAGAAGTTTTTTTTTTAATCATGCCAATATTGTAGATATTATGTTGCCCTATATCCACACCATTGTTTTAAGACTGGAATTTATAGCCTTTTAGCCTGAGCTAAGTTAAACAAAATAGTTGTCCTTGTTGTAGTTTAACACAAGTGATTTGATCAGACCATCAATATGTATTATAGTATCTTTATAGGTAGATCCTTTTATGATTATCTTTAAAAAAAGATTTACAACCTTAATTTTATATTGAAATGGGAAATGGTTGGACTCTATCATTATGATGACTATGTGAAAATTATAAATTATCCCTCTCAGTATTACAAACTGTATTATTGTCATGAATAAATATAAAGACTATAATTCACCCTTTTTAGTATTTCAAAGCCTATAAATGGTCATGGTTGTGCAAGTTCAAGTTTATATTAAGATACATTTTTTGGTTTGCCTTATGGCCAAATAGGAAGATATTTCAATTAATTCGATAGTATGTGATAGGGTGAAATAGACTAATTTTACCCTTTTCTAAGGATGTGGTATTTTATATTCTATTTAGTCACTACTTTGTAGTCAATTTATGAATACTTTTGTAAGTTTATTAGAGGTGAACTGAAATTAAGATACCCCTTGAAATTATAATGTGAAAATAAACCATAATGTGTATGGCAATGCATATTTTGTTAGACTTTTAAATAAAAAGGATTAAACTTAATTCAAAGTTATAAAATCTAATACTTGTTAGTACTTATACATATATGCATATGTACTAGTGTTAGTATCATTTCTATGTATTACCATCTTTCAAAGAAGAGTTTGAATAATTTAATATGTATAAGTGTGTGTGTGTGTGTGTGTGTGTGTGTGTGTGTGTGTATAGACTTATATATGTATGTATCTATATATAGTTCAAATGAATATTCATATATATGAGTAGATGCTTATAAAAACTTAATTTTGTATGAACAATATTTATCATATATGAGAGCAAGAAGCTATAATGTGAATAGCTTAATTATATTTTTGTAAGATTTTAAACTTTCATGCATTCAATCCTAGTGGATATAAAAACCTGAAATAAAGAGTTGGGATCATGAAAATAGTAACTTTGCCTAAACTTTGTGATTTTAGTACAAATTTGTGATATTGGGAAATATCTCTAAGTGTAGTGTCAAAAATTGTACTTTCTTCTTGGAGATAGTACAATTTCACACTTAGTTTGGACCTATTAAATCATCATTAATAGGCCACTAAGACCCTTTATTACCCATCCCAAGGCTTATTTTAATTGAAATCCTGACAAATTCAATAAATACATTCAATTTTCTAACCTCTTAATATTCTTTCACCCCAAAAATCTAGGGTGGGACCCATACGCCACCTTGGGCATATGAGTCCCCCTAGGTGGACCCATACGCCAACTTGGGCGTATGTGTCCCCCTAGGTGGACCCATACACCAACTTGGGCATATGAGTCCCCCTAGGTGGGACCCATACACCAACTTGGGTGTATGAGTCCCATTTGGGGCCCTTTTAAGGGTTTGAGTGAGAAATTCAAGTTTTTAATTCAAATTTCATAAATGTAATATTTGGGATCGAATAAACGATAAATTAGATAGGATGCCTATAAAATCTAATTCTCACATTCATTTTTCAACTAGAATTAGAGAACTAGGAAGAGAAAGACAAGCAAGTTAGTAAGCAAGAGATTCAAGCATTTGCATTCAAGAACAAGGAGCAAGAAAAGTTGAAGTTTTTGAGGAGAATTATAGCGCTTTTTCAGGTCTTCAAGCTCACTTTCATTTCAAGATCAAACATAGCCAAGGATTGATGATGGTTTCCTATGGAGGATCATGATGGATTCTAGGTTGGGAAGATGCAACCAACCATTGAACCAAGCCTAATGACTTGTTTCCTAAGTGATTTCATCGAGGGCCAAGCATGTAAGTTTACGTAGATTGGCATATTCAAAAATATATATAGTGTTGTCTTAGGATTTCTTCACAAGATTGTTCATCTCATCCAATATGGGGAGAAGACTAGCTAAAGTCAAGAGTGTCTCTATATCACTTAACCTATGTAAGAGTTTAGGAGCTTTGTCTACTATGTTGCGATGCTCATACATCACTCCAATGAAGGATTGATGTTCTGAAAGAACTCATTGTGTTGGTCCATGTAGGGAGATCCATCTGGTATCGACATCCTTGAGAAGCTTGTTTCTAGGTGTTATTCCTTCAACAAAATTTTGAAATTCAAGGAAATGTTTGGGACTTCGGCAGAAGTATGTGTGGATCTCGCGAACTAGATTTTCAAATTTTGATAAGTTGTAGGAAACTTGCTTACAATTTTGAATGCTAAATTAATTTTGTGGGCCATGCAGTGAATGCCAAGTATGTATGGTGCACAAGTAGTTTGTAACTTTGTGCAAAGACCGCTCCTTTGACCTTGCATCATTGTAGCTCCATCAACTCCTACACACACCAACTTTTTGGCAATTGTCAACTCATCCATACCTGCAATTTCATTCAAATATTTCTTGACTAGTTCATTTATAGATTTTGTGATGTTGAATTGTCCTTCATTCTATGAACAAAAAGAAGATGAGCTTGGTGAACATGTTGTTATACAGTATACAAATTCATACAAACCCAAGAAGTATTGTCTACCATAGTAACTTCATCTAAAGATAATGCAATGAAATTTGACTCTTTGTATTTCTCCTTGAAATCTTGCTTTTCCACTGTAGAAAGATAGTTCTCCCATTCCCATCCAACGTTTACTGACCAACGTGAGAAGGGAAAGTGGGGAACACTCAAATAAGATGATAAATCAAAATATTCTGGGTAGTCTGTCATAGGATGCCCCCTTGATAAAAAATGAAAAACAACACTCATTTGAACAGTTTTTGACAGATTTGTTGCTGCCATGGCTTTTCCAAAATTAGCCTCAAGTGTACCTTCACATTTTTTAATCTTCGACATTCTATGGTTATGCTCTCCATAATCTGTGACATACTTAACATGAAGACATTCTTCCTTTGATTTCCATCATACGACTGATTGTTCCTTTCCGTCTATGATTTGTTTTTCGTAAACTTTGCCTATATTCTTTTTTGTAATGTCAAGCTTTAGTTGCATCGTCTTGTCTCTTCCACATTTCCAACTAAAAATCTTACATTTGACCTCTGTTTCCCTTTCAATATTGTTTTCATTTGATACCCCCACTAGTTCAAGGAATGGGTACTTCGACAACCAACCAATTTGAAAATTCCTTGTCATTTCCCACTTGCACCCCAATTTTGCTTTGCCTTTTCTTTTCTTGCTACCAACATCATCCTCATCCAAGTCAATTATCTCATTCTAGCTATCCAAGGTATCCCTTGGAACATCTTCTGTGGTATTGCCATCCTCATTTGATACATTTTGATTTAACACAATGCCAATCTCACCTTGACCTTCTTGTGGTGGAACAGTTGATGATGTAGCTCCATCTTCAATAATATTTGGTGGAAGAGTTGATGGTGTAGCTCCACCTTGATCTGATGGATTAGAAGCTTTGCAAATTCCAAAGTAAGATTGTATGGTACCTCCATGTTTTGGGTGTTTTGATGGCATCCCAGTCTCTTCATTACCCTCCTACTTAGGAGTCTTACCCTTGTTGCTCGACATATTGATATCTCACTTCGAATAAAATCTGGAAAAAAATGTCTTCTTATTTAAGAAGGACAGACCGAAAGAGAATATAGATCCCATTCCCTACTCAAAATTATGTTTAAGACTGAAGCAACAATGGAAAACAGATAAATAAATATTATTATTATAACTAATAACTAATAACAGTATGAAGAAATGATCACTCACCTTTGAGTCTATGTTTTCGGGTTTCACTGACTTCTAAATTGAGAAGTAGAACCTCAGAACCGAATAAAATGTGTAAGAACAAATAACAATTTCAATTGTATTTATATCAATCCATATTTGGCGAATTCCATGGGATTTTGAAATGGTATGTTAAAAATTTGGCGAATCCCGCATGCTTATACAACGATACCTTGTAAGTTTTAAGGCGAAATAGGTCCTCATAAGCAACTAATTATAAATTTTAATTGGCGAAATGGGTCTTCACAAGCAACTATTTGTAAATTTTAATTAGCAAAATGGGTCCTCATATAATGTCATTTTAATAGTATTGGCGAATATGTTGGTGTTTTATGACATGCTCCCCAGGATTCTAGGAAAAAATATTAATCGGTCCATTGGAAATGCGTAGTCTGTTATGGAAAATTTAATGCCTAAACATGCCTCGTAAAAAAAACCACTGGCGAATGGACATGCATTGGACCGATAGTTCATGAAATCTTGGTGATTTGAACACCTTGTTGGATACGGTAAATTCGCCAATTTCGATATGCCCGATTCCAAGAATTCGCCAATTGGCGAAGATTCACCACTAAAGTTATCCCTGATATTGACGAGAGGTATTCCATCTGAAAAAGACATTGACGAATGTATGTGACATCGTGGCTTTCTTCAAGAAGATCTTTTCCAACACCATTCTAAAAGAGATGTTGATCGAAATAGAGAAACAACAAAATATATATCTGAATTCATGCAAACAAAACTCATTTTGAGAGACACGTTGAAGCAAAAAAAAAATTCTGGAAGTGGCACACGGTGATTTCAAATTATTACAAGGTGCATATTTCTTCACATTTTTTTTTTCAACAAAAAAAAAGAAGTTTTTTGCTACACTCAAATTTTAAAACTTGGAGCATCTGTTGTTTATCTTTTCAAAAAAATAAAAATATATAGTTCTAAGTCGTTATCTCTACACTTAAGATTCAAAATTTAGAGCATTTATTTTCTGAAAGACAAAAATATAGTTTTGAGTTATAAAAGAGTTATAAGGATAATTCAAATAGAAGCAAAATGGCTCCTAAAAATTCCTCCTACCTGATTCCCAACTCTTGAACAGTGAAAACTATGCTACCTGGAAAACCAAAGTACAAATTCAATTAAAATTTGAAGACCTTTGGGATATTGTTTCAAGAAACACAACTGGACCAACTAGAGTTAGTGATGATAAAAATAAGTTTGACAAGGCCAATCAAAAAACCAATCTAATCATCCTTTTTACTGTGTTAGATGAGATTCAACCTCACATTCACACCGCAACCTCTACAAAAGATGCCTGGGACCACCTCAAAACTATCTATGAGGCTAAAAACAAGAACCAAATCCTTCATGTGCAGTGTCAGTTACAATGTCTCCAAATGAAAAATGGTGAGAAGGTAGAATCTTTCTTTAGAAGAGTTGCTAAAATGAGAATTACACTTCAAGCATTAGGGGAAGAATTCACAGATGACTCTCTTGTATACCAATAGTCCTAAGAGCACTACCCCCTTCGTTTAGAGTGTCTGTTACATGTTTAAATGTGGCACATAAAATACCCTCATTTGAAGAACTGGTCAGCATGCTTCAACAAGAAGAATAAATGTTTGGTGAGACCGACACTCAAGACAATTAGGCCCTTGTAGAAAAACAAAAGGGAAAACAAAATGATCATCGAAGTGGTCCATGAGGACAGTCAAATAAAATCCAAGAGAACCATTCCAACAAGAAAAATAAATGTCTCATTTGTGGTAAAAAAGGTCATGAACTCAAAGAATGCTGGTATAATTCCTATGCCAATAATAAATCCAGTAGCAAAAAGCCACATAAATATTTCCATGGAGATAAGAAGAAAAATTCCAAAAAAAAAAAAAATGTTGCATCCACTAGTAATTTAAGTCAAGAAGATTATATGTATGTTACAAAAACAAAGGCTACCAAAACTAACAATTCAATCTAGTATGTTGATTCTAGTGCATCTAGGCATATGATAAGGGAACAAAAATGGTTGTGTTCCATAAATCCATCCACCTCCTATGGTCATGTCATTGGGTGATGATACCTCATATAAATTTTAGGGAATTGGTGATATTTCACTTCCATTGAGAAATCATGGGTGAAGCCACAATAGTGGTTTACAATTCAAGTGAGCAAGGAAAACTCACAAAAAATGACCCCAAGGCAAAAAATGTGATTTTGAGGGTTCATACGAACCAAGGTTCGAGCGAACCTCTTTGAATCTTGGCCGCCAAAAAACAAAAATAAATGCATGGGAAAGGGGTTCCTACGAACCCCCTTATCCCTCATCCCCCCGGAGACACAAAAACAACCTAAAATTTGGCACTTCAAAGCTCGGGTTGGAGATGAAAATGGAGGAATCTTCACAAACCCAACTAGAATCAGGTAGTCCTCAGAATGAGCTATCCAACGAATATAATTTTAATATGTTTTGGTTTTATTATGTATTTGTTTTTTTAGTTTGATTAAACATAGGTTTTTCATCGAAAATGAAGGTCTTTGTTCTGCACATGTGGAAAAATAGCAAATTATCAAAAAAAAAATTTGAAAAATATGAGTGCACTAGATATTGAAGTCCTTGATCTAACAAAGAAAAAAAGAATTTCGATATATACAAAAAACGTTACGCGTTATACGGTCGCGCTATGTCTGAATTGTAATTGGTTTCACTTTGAAACTTGATTGAAGAAAAATAATTCAATAAAAAACTATCTAACCAAATGGAAGCACTAGATATCAGAGTTACAAATCTAAATTTGAAATAATTATAATTTTATACTTCATGGAAAAAGAATTATGCATTATACAGTGTGCGTCACTTTTTAAAAATGTTGTTTTTTGAAAAAAACCAGTTTTCGTGGGAGATGGAAAAAGAAGTGCAATCTGATTCCAAATTTTTTGAAAATAATATTTTTAGAATCTATAGAAAAAATGTGATAAGACTCTAGTTCGCATCATCTTCAAATTCCTCACGGTTTAGCTGCTATAGGTGCCTAAATGTGAAGATTTAGTTAAAAATAATAATTTCAGTGTCCAGTTTGGCCAAAAATTGTAAACCACTATTGTGGGATCACCCTCATACATGTTGACTTATAAAGGTTTTGTATGTCCCAAGGCTCACTAGGAGCCTACTTTTAGTAAGTCAATTACTTGAGCACAATCTGCAAGTTGAATTTGATCAACTCAATGGTGAGAAACTTTGTCTTATCAAAGACAAAATTTGCAATGGGGAAGTTGTAGCTCATGCTTTAAGGGAAGGCAAGATGTTTCATTTGATTGATGTTGCACATAAAGATCAAGCCCTTGTAGTAAATACCAACACATCCACAAATATCTGACATAGAAGGTTTGGCCACCTCAATATCGGTTATCTTCTTGCATTGAGTAAGAGAAATATGGTAAGAGGACTTCCTCCCATTCAAAAATTGGAATTTATCTGCTCACATTATCTTTCAAGGAAACAACATAGGGCTCCTTTACCTACTACAGAAAACTGAGCTGCTAATTTGTTAGAATTGGTTCACACCAATCTTTGCAGACCTATGCCTTGTTGTCATCACAATGCCTAGTATTTTCTTCTCTTTGTGTATGACTATACAAGAAAAATGTGGGTCTATTTTTTGGCTCACAAGCATAAGTCATTGGATGAATTCAAGGATATTAGAGCTCTTACATAATGGTCATCTAGTCAGTCTCTCAAAGCCCTTCACTCAGATCGAGGGAGGAGTTCACAAGTAAAAAATTTGGAGCTTACTTGCAGAAACATGGAATATATAGATAGTTGACCATTGCACATATGCCACAATATAATGGTGTTTCTAAGAGGCATAATCATACTATTGTTGAAATGGTGTGATGCATGTTGAAGGATGCAGATCTTGCTCCTGTATTCAAGGCTGAAGCAGTTCACACAACACTGTATTTGTTGAATTGAGCACCCACCAAAGTGCTTGATGATATCACACCATAAGAAGCTTGGATTGGAAAAAACTCCCTCTATTTCACATTTTAGAGTGTTTTTATGTACAACCTTCATGCATGTCCCAAAGGTTCAATGAGAAAAATTGGATGATAAGTCTTTCAAGTGCATCTTTCTTGGATATAGTTCAGAATAAAAAGGATATCGGCTTATGGATACAATCAAAAAGGAAGGTTTACATTAGTAGGGATGTAATTTTTGATGAGGAATTTGGCAACTCATGTTATTCTCCATCACCTGTATGTTCCTAAGCACCACAATTAGTTGAACCTGTTGATGAGGAAATTGTAAAAGAGCAAGAGGTTGATGAAGAGAAGGAAGTTTATTTAGATAAGATTTTGTTTCGATTGGACAAGTTTCCTCCTCTCAGACCTCCATCCTCATCTTTTGTACACAAAAATATTCCTAAGTGGTATCATACCACCATAAAGGCTTCAAAAGATGATGTAGCTGTTGATACATCTTTTCATGGGCCTAAGACTCACAACAAGTCTTATGAGGAAGTGAATATGGCTCTTATATGTACAGTTATGTAGAGTTTCGAACCTGAAATAGTGCAGCAAGTTCTTGAGTTACCACCTTGGAAAGATGCTATGGATGTTGAATATTAGGCACTTCTAAGGAACAATGCATGGGAACTTGTTGATCTTCCACCTGGGAAGAAGGCTATTGGTTGCATGGGGTTTTCCAGGTCAAAAGAAGGCACATGGTAGTATCGAAAAGTATAAGGCTTGACTTGTGGCTAAGGGCTCTGAACAGAAGGAAGGCATTGATTATGATGAGACTTTTTTCCTTAGAAAAAAGATCAAGACTATCCATATGGTGTTGGCTATGGTAGCACAATTTGGGTGGAAAGTTCACTAGATGGATGTCAAGAGAACCTTCCTTAATGGAGATCTCATAGAGGGTGTCTATGTGACTCAACTAGAGGGATACACTACACCTGGGAAGCAACATAAAGTATGTGGATTCATCAAATCCCTCTATGGTATCAAATAGGCTCCTCAAGCTTGGTATATCAAGATCAATGAGCATCTCCTTAACCATGGATTCATAAAAAATCCATATGATCCCAATCTCTACCTCAATGAGAAAGGGAGGATATTGCCATTCCGATTGTTTATGTTGATGATTTGGTCATCACAAGAGTTCTCTGCAGATGATTGATGCAACAAATAATGATCTCAAATGATCATTTACATGATAGATATCAAAATCCTACATTATTGTCTTGGACTTGAAGTGTGGCAAAAGAAGAATCAAATATATGTTTCTTAGATGAAGTATACCAAGACACTGCTCGACAGATTCCACATGGAAGATTGCAAACCTATGTCGACCCCCATGGAGACAAGTTTGCAACTTTCCCGCCACGATCCATATTTGTAAGTGAATGCTACTCTTTATCACCAATAGATTGGGAGTCTCATCTACCTGAACTATACCAAGCCAAATATCAATTTTGTTGTCAGTAATCTTTCTAGGTTTATGCAGGAACCTAAGGTTGTTCATTGGAAGGCAACAAATAGATTTTTGAGTTACATCTATGGTATAGTGTCATATGGCCTGGAATATAAGAAGAATGCAAAATTTTCATTGTATAGATACATGGATGCAGACTATGTAGGTTAAATGGATGATAGGAAGTCTACTTTAGGCTTCATTTTCTTTCTAGGATCTAGTTTGATTTTATGGGGGAGCAAGAAGCAAACCACTATTGCTTGTTCTTCAACAGAGGTAGAATCTCATGTTGTAGGGGGGTTGTCTGTGAGGTGATATGGTTACATCACATTTTGATAGGAATGGGTGCTCCTGATATAGGTCCTACCACTTTGTTGTGTGACAATCAAAGTGTTCCAAAGCTTATTTGTAATCCAATTTTTCATGAGTGTACCAAGAATATTGAGGTTTAGTGCCATTATATTCATGAGCATGTTCAACAATAGAATATACAACTCTAATTTTGTTCGACTCAAGAGCAACGTGCAAACATGTTTACCAAATCACTTGTAGCTGTAAAGTTGAAGGCTTTCCAAAATTTCATGATTTGGTCTCTTGGGTATATTATGTAATAAGGGAGGTGTTAGAATAGTTTTTTTATTACATCATTAATAATAATAATAATAATACATAACTAATTGTATAGTTATGATTAGTTGATCGGGTATGCCTAATCAGGTTGGTTATCTACCAACCTTCCTATGTATTTATTGATGCTTTCCAAACGAATCAAATTTCTTGATTTCTCTCTTGCATTAATCACTAATGAGGTACCCACGTACAACAAATGAAACCTCTTATAACCAAAGAAAAGGAGAAAACCACATGGGAAAAAAGTCCTCTCCAAAAGAGATAAAATGAAGAAAATACACTAATGAAAGAAGGATATAAGGAGGATCCAATGTGACCTTCCAAGGACCACTTCTATCACACAATTACATTAGATGTGGGTGAGTGCAAGACCATGGGGGCCCAAAAAGTGGCGATATGAAAAAAAGTGGTTGACGACCTTTTTTTATCCAAATTTGATGAAATGAAAAGGTTTATTGAGAAAATTGTCAGATTTCTGCCAATATAAGATATGCCTTATTTGGAATTAAATAGATAATTATTACTGATTTTCTACATGCATTCTGACTAAAGTCTTGATTGATAGGCTGATTGAAAAACATCTACAATTCTTAAATGATTTAATATTTGTTGAATCCAAAAGATGCAACACATTCTATGCTTCCCATACTATAGGATAAAAAAAAAGAAAAAAAAGAATTTCATAAATTTTTGACCAAGTTATGGTGGTCAGACAAAAAAGTTTTACTATTTTAAAAAAAAATTAATAAAAAATTAATAACTAGTTATTTACTTGTAAAAAAATTACAAATAAAATGTGGCACATCTAGGCATGTGTCCTCTACTTATATTGAAAGCTTAAAAAAAATATTATGTTTTCTTGTACTTAGGTTGGTTAGACATACACTTGCTTCTATTTTTTCCTAAAAATTGAGTACTACTCTATTGAAATTTCAAATTTTCACCAAATAGATTTACTTTTTTTCCAAAAATTGACTAGTATCTTAGAAACTACATTCAAATTTCTATAGATTTTGTTCTTACATATTTTTCAAATTATGTTAATAACTATTTCAAAATTTTATGTCAAGTTTCCTAACTCTAGTTTTTTGAATTTTATTTCCACTTAAGGCCCTAGTTTGGATCCCCATGATCCTGCACTGACCCATGTACCCCATTAGGAGAGAGAGAAAATGAGGAAATCAATCTCCCCCAAAAAGAAAGAGCTCTTGTTCTAATAATGAATGCCTGAAGACATAACACGATCCACTACTATGAACAAAATTTCTCCCTTTAGGAAGAAACAAATCCAATAGTGATTGGAGAAGCCATTCCTAAAATATGGGTGAATCAAGAATCTAAATACAGATGATGAATGCCCTTGAAAACTACTCAAGTGTCCACATGTTAGAATGAGATGATGTCAATCCAAGATCTTGTGAAGACTAATGTAGAACAAAGTGCAAAGGTGATGAATATGATGGGCCAATAGCGATCTAGTTTCCAACAAAGAGGAGATGAATTTCATCAAAGTAATCTTCCAAACCTACAATCTGGGCTCATTAAATAAATTTGCACTTGAGGTTAGCATATGAGAGAACAGGCACTCACGAAGCTTCCAACGGTAAAACCCTAGCTCTTTCTATGAATTTTTCAGTGATTTTTTTGTTGTTTCTCATCCCTCGTTGCTACGTAGTGCATGAATCCCTCTGTGGATTCCTTTGTTGTTGCCTTGGCTTCTAGTGCTGAGTGGAAAAAACTTGATGCATAGATTAAAAATCCAACAATTCAAGATTAAAATTTGTGGCCATGCAAATGAGGGTTTCAAAGGCTAGTAGCTTAATAGATTCTACCACATAATTTGAAGATTTGGAAGAAAATATTGCTATGGAGGAAGAAAAGAACACATATATGGTACCAACATCAAATGAGACTCTCAATACAATGACCAAGGTTTCTCCTCAAATTGCTTAAAAAGAAGAAAGGAGGCTAGAAGATTCAAATGAAGAATGAGGTAAATCCCTAGAGTTTCAACTTCCTAATGAAATTGTAGATCTCATTGCTGAAAATCAAAGTAGAACTGTTATCTTGATTTTTTTAGGGGAATTCCTATAGAATTAGAGTTTTACAAATGGGAAAGAACAAACTAGGAAAATAAGGGATGGGTAATCGAAACAATAAGGGGTTTAGGGAAGGGGTATGTCTCTTGCATGTTCAAATCTAAAGAGCATGCCCAGGTTGTGTTGCAGTATGGCACATGGATAATCTATGGATAGGTTTGCTACCTTCAAGCCTGGACATTTGACTTTCACCTTGAAGGAATCTCTCACTCCCGTTACCCAATGTGGTTGGATTTTCCTTTTTTAAATTTCGTCTTCAGACCATATCCTAAGGACATTGTGGCACAACTTGATAAAGTAATTTGGTGCAAATAGAGTTCTGACAAATTTTCTAGTCTAAGAGTTCACTCAAGGGTTTGTGTAGAAGTGGATTTGAATAGACCCCTACTAGAAAATATTAAATTATATGGCCCAGGGTTTGAAATTGATCAACCAATTATTTATTTGAATAATCCCAATGCATGTTTGTTCTATCGAAAAGAGGGCCACTTGATCCGAGATCGCCCTATCAAGAAAAATAGGTCTTCCTATTCTCCTTCACAAGCTCTCGTAGCCAAGGTTGCCTCTAGTCCTGCCTTATAGTCCAATCTAATAATAAAAAATGCATCACCTTCTTCTCATCAAATGATTAATAGTAATCCCTCTTCTAGTCCTCATTCTCCTGTTGAGGCCCCCGTTATGCCCAATGCTTCTTATAAGGATGTTATTGTGAATGATGATTGGAAAACTATTCGGAAGCGAAAGGAACTTTCTTCCCCTTCCTCAAATTCTCATTCCTCCCTTAATGAACTTACTGCTCCAATTTCTTCTAGGTTTTTGAAATCCCCTAGAAAATCTGTCTCCCCCTCCTAATTCTAGACAACGGTCCAGATCTCCTTTTGTTGGTTCAATTGAAAAACTAATCAATGATCAATAACTTCCCATCTCTAACCGCTATGGAGTCTTGCCACAAGAGGAGGATGATTCTCTTGATGTTTCACCATGAGGTTCAGAATATTATCTTTGGATGTGAGAGGGCTTTCTCACCCTCATAACAAGTTTAAATTCTACAACTCTCTTGAGAAATTGAAGTCTAATGTGCATATGCTACGAGAAGTTAAGATTGGTAATGTACATTTAAATATGTCTCTTTTTAATTTATGGAAAGAAGTTATGTTTGTTCATACCTTACATAAGGATAGCAATGACAGGGTTGTTCTTGGATTGTCTCCTTCAATCTCCAAACATGTCATTGATAAGGGTGAGGACCCAACTCATAACTATGTTTGGGCCCTCACCTTTATCAATGGACAACCCCTTGGTTTCTATTCAATTTATGCTCCTAAAATTCCAAGAGAAAGAGTTTCCCTTTGGGACTAGATGTCTAAGAACCTTCCTATTTTTGATTGGGTGTTGGGAAGAGATTTTAACATGGTGGAACATCAATATTACAGCTGGTTTAGTCATTTTAAGATCAACCAAGAATAATTTGAAAATTGGGTTTATTGTAGGAATGTGCTTGGAGTTGTTGATCCTATCCATAACAAATTCTCTTGTCATGCCAATAACTAGTGCACTTGGTCTAATTACAAACCAGGTAATGATAGGAAGTTGAGTAGAGTGGATCACTTTTATTTATCTCATAATTTATAGTTGGATAAGTTATCTCAAGATTGTTGGGTTCTTGTGGACTATTCTACAACCTTAGCTGATCATTATCCAATTATTTGTCCATTGTCTTCTTTGGATAATGTTGATGTTGAGTCCTCTTCTCAACTCCCTTTCAAGCTTAATATTTCCCATCTTAAAAATAAGGAATGTGTTTCAACCTTAGTTGGGATTTGGAACTCTATTCCTAAACCTCTTGAAGGAGACTCATGGGTGAGATGGTGGATTTCAGCTATATCACAATGTGTTGAGTTTCTTCATTTAGAAGAAGAAGAATGACTTGGAAACGTAAATGTAGTGAAAATTATCTCCAAGGATAGTTAGAACTGGCTAGAACTAAGCTTAATCTTGATCCTCATAATGAAACTCTTTAGAAACATATTGTTGTTACTTAAGCTCAGCTGTGAAAACTTGACCATTATAGAGGATAGGGTGCACAAATTAGAGCCAAAATTTCTTTAATCATATTAACTATAAGAATAAAAAAGAGAAAATTGAAGCTATAAGGGATGAAAGTAGACACCATACCAATCAAGCAAAAATTATTAATTTGTCTCATAACTTTTATGAAAGGTTGTTTAAAGAAGAAATAAATTGGACTGATATCTAGCGTGTGTTGGAGGATAGCATACAAAAATTTATTCCAAATATGATTGATACAGGTTATAGAAAATGTTTGGATTGAATTCTCTCTTTGGAGGAAATTGAACATGCTTTGTTTTTAATGATTTAACCAAATAGAAGTCCTAGCTTTGATGGTCTTCCTACTGAATTTTATCAAACTATGTGGAAACATATTAAGGATGATTTCTATATGCTTTATTTGGAAGCTTTACAAAATGATTCTTTAGGTCCTCTTATAAAAAAAGGCATAATTAAACTTATTCCTAAGGGAAAGAATGAGGAACCATTGCTGGTTGGCATCCAATCATGTTACTAAGAACCTCTTATAAAATTATTGCAAAGGCTTTAGTAATCAAAATTAAGCCCATTGTTCAAATTATTGTGAGAGTTCAGAAAATGGGGTTTTTAAAAGGGAGATATATCCTTGATAAAATTATGCTGGCTTGGGAGACAATGGAATGGGTGCAATAATTAGGCCAAAATACTTTGATAGTCAAGATGGATTTTGGCAAAGCTTACAATAGAATTCGTCGCAGCTTTATCCTTAAAATGCTTCATTGGCTCGGTTTTGGTCCTAAAATTCAAAAGCATGTTCAAATGTTGTTTCAAGATGCTAATGCTCATTTGATTGTTAATAAAAATATGTCAAAATCCTTTGAGTTACAACATTCCATAAGGTAGGTATGTCCCCTTTCTCCCTTTTTGTATATTCTCACAGCTGATGCCTTAGGTTATTTTCTACATAAAGCTCATCAAATGAATATTATCAAATGGATTTATATTCCTCAAAACAAAGTGATTATTAATTCCCACTTTGCTGATGATAGTATGCTATTCTTTCATAATTCTAAAGAGGAGGTGAACAATGCTTTGGAAATTGTTAAGTTATAATGTGAGGTATCTAGCTCTCTTATTGCTTATACTGTGAGGTATCTGGATCTCTAGTGTCGGTGGATCTAACTATGAAGTTTTTTAATTCAAGGGACTACTATTTTTTTAGAGATTTGGAAATGGTTATCTTATAGGCATTTCAATAATTTTCCATTATTTTATTTTTTTGAAGTGCTTCCTAGCTAGAATATTGCCAATCATTTGAATCAAAAGTGTAAATACAGACTTAGCACTAATTTTTGGTTTAAATTAAGTGCTCAAATATGGTGTTCCAAAGTTGATTTTGACTCACAGGTGTTGGTTTGGAAGATATTGCACTGCAAGCTACCTATGGGGGATAGATTGAAGTGCATTATGGTCCAACCAGCGAGTTGTACTTTTTGTAAGGGTGTGGAAAGTTTGAGGCACATCTAGGGAATATATTTATGTTAAAAGGAAATTGTTTACTATTTTTAGAGACTTATCAACTATTTTTCATCATGAATTGACTTGGAAATAGGTTTGTTTTGGGTTTGGTATGCAAAGGGATATGATTGTTGATTCTATTCAACATGTTGTTTTAAAAAATATATAGATAAATAGGTGTGTTGCAATGTTTTCTAATCATTTTTAATAGGTCATTGGGACTCTATATATTTACTTTGACATATGTGTTTAGGTGGTTGTTATTTTTTCGTAGATTTAGGTTATATGTAAGAAGAACAAGAGGGAAAAACAATAGTTACAACAGATTAAAGATCAAATATTGAAGTTTTAGCTAGACAATGAAGTTGATCATTGTAATAATTTTATATAGCTTTTGTCTATGTAATTATTTTTTATGGTTGATATTTTGCACAACTTTTGTAAACGTCTATGGCTCTTGTAAGGCCTTTGTTGATGTAATTTTTTTGTATAGTTTGACTGGCATTTTGGCTGGCCATGTTTTTCAGCTAATGTTGGTAGTTTTATTCTTGTAAATTCTTTTGCTTTGTTCAATATAAAAAAAATCTATAATCTGAGATTCCACAAACACAGATGATATGTTTGTAAGATATGAATCCCAAGTAGCTATGTTTGGAAGATGATAAATGTCTTGTTGAATAGAAATAATAGGGGCCAAGAATGTGGCAATACCAAGATAATCAAGAACAATAAAATATGATGATGAAGTCTTGATCTGAAGAGTGGTAACATGAAGACAAGTCTTGGAACCATCAAAGCATGCAATACATGTGATATACTCAAGCTCCTTTAAAGTATCATCATCAAAGGGTATGCAATTTACATATACAAGAGGAATGATATAATTTGTAATAGGATCCTCTAGGTATGGAGAGATATGAGGGTCTCCATGGATCTTCTAAAGTTGAGTCCAAAGCGTGTGTAGACAATCAATGTTTGATACAACACACATAGTGTCATGATAAACACTAGAAAAAATCACTCCTACAACATGATCAATGAAAATACCCCATGTTGAATAACTCCTTGGTGTGTCTGGTGTAGATATGAGTTCATAAAGATAAGGAAAAATATCAAGTCACCTGAGATGTTTCAAGATGTAATTTCACCATGACTCATAGTTATCTTTTTCTACAATGACCATAGAAGGATGAATAGAAAAACCCCTGATACTTCCTCAAATTAAAAAATAGAGACTAATAACCTCAATACATGCAAAGTATATCAAATAAAATAATCTTATGTAAACAAATCATTTCCAGGTGTTAAAATTTCCAAGTAATTTATAGAAAATATGAAATGACAAAAAGTTAAATAAAATTTACATCTAGGGAAAATTCTAGAAAAAATTCATAAATGGGTCTAAAGAGCTCTAAAATACCTTTCCAATTCCACTAGAATTGTGAAAATATGAGACAAAAATAATTATGAGCTCAAAAGCAAAATAATAAGATCTAACTTTGACTAAGAATAAAATAAAGCTAGAAAGAAATATGATGATGCGACATAAACCACTAAAAAGTTTTTGAAACTAGCTTTTTGATGATATCTTATTTTTCTAAATTTGGCAATGTATGCCCAAGTTATGCTCAAGTGAAAAAAAAATCTCCTTTAGGGAAAATGAGGGATAGGATGGGGGCTTGGAGGGGCTATATGGATGAATAAATTGTTGTTGTCAACATGATGTCTTATTGATGTTAGTAGAATATCTTTTGGAATATCGCTCTTGGTCAAAAAATTATCGATCATTACAAAATGTAGAGTTGCAAAATATACCTAAATCATTTGAATGGAATATTCACTATGATTGAAATAATATTCTCCAAAATGATTCTCACTAGATTCTAGAAAACCACAAGGAAACTACTTGTGAATGTTGGAATTTATTTTCATGCCACCAGAATTGAGATGCATACCATCAATGGGTTTTTTTGCTTCTCAACCGGCTATAAATAGTCATCATCATGGATTTAGCCCACCACCAATAGTTATTAAAGCCATTAGTACAAGCAAGGGGCCCACATAGGTGATGGTAAGTGTATGTATGTGTGTGCAAGGTAAGAAACCCTATGTAGGCATTTAAAGCCTACCTTTTTTCAACCTACAAACTATTTTTTTGTTTTTTATTAGAAAAAATAAATTATAAAACTAATTTTTACCTATACCTGCAAATGCCAAAGGATATTTTGAATGGCACACAATCTACTGAGATGAGGGGTGAATTAGTAGATGATCAATTCAAAACTCTTAACTTCAACACAAAATATCAAATCATGTAACTTGAATCTTCACTAAGTTACTAATCAAGAATTGAGCACACACTCACACAATTGAGCACACAATCACACAATAGAACAATACAAGAGGTAGAATGTACTCAATTACAGAGATAAATCTTATGCATCATATATAGTTGAATACATCTTATACATGTGCCAGAGTTATAGTTTCCACTCTTCTAGATTACATATAATATTTTGATACTAGCACAGAAACTAAAATATAATTCTCCCTTTTATTTTCATCACCTTCTCTTCAATTTACACCTACGGCCAAATTTTCTTCACACGGGTGTAATTCAACTTCACATTATGCATCTATAGATCTAAGAAATACATAAATGACATGGCATTTACACTCTTCTATATCAACCAATGATCCACAAATAACCAAGATGACATAAGGTGGACCTAAATTTAAATTACATGAAATGTGTAACATGTTGGTCCAAAATCATATTTTGTTTCTACCAAGATAACATGATGTTGTGCACTACCACAAGAACCTTAACCAGGTCCTATCTTGACACTACATGCAAGATTTGAATTTTGCACACTACTAGTTGTTAGATCGCATAGGTCTCAAACACCAATAGGTTGAAAAATAGATATAGAGAACCTTTTGTCACTTCAAACTTTCTACATGTTGAACACATCCTCCATAAACTCAAGAATATTATAGGTCAAGTGTAGGCATATTCTCCTTTCAAAATGCAGATCCTACAACACCTCTACAAAGTAGACCTAAGAAACACTGGACCGACACTAAACTAAAACATTTCAGTACAACCTTCCAAATCACCTTTATCATAGTGAATAGATACATGCATGATATTGGAAGCATAAGATAGTCACACCAACTTTTGAAACATAGACACTCCTCGTAATCTAATAATGTATGTTTCTTGATTTAGTGATATGATTTCAATATGACAATACAATTACCAACCCAAATAGGTATACAACCACACTGATCTTCTGACATGCAACATGTACTTCTGGAAATATTACTAGTAACATATATTTTAACTCAAAATGATATGATAGGGGAATATAATGATAATTCTTGTACTACTTAGCCTTACACCCTTGACACAAAGAACTCCTTTTACATCAATCCTCTTACTACATCAGTCACAACCTTTGTTCAAAAAATTAATGTGGCAATGGGTCGTACAGATCCATATGGCCATACAAATTTCCATATGGTGTTTCTTGCTATACTATTTTTTTCATTTTTCAACTACTCCAAATTTGATGAAATGACAGGAAATCGTAGGCTTTTGGTTATTTTCGACTCAACAATGATACCCATTTTGTGTTAGGATGAGATTATTTTTCTTTCAATGTTGGATCTCTTATAATTCGGATAGGAAGTCATAGATGTAGTGCTCTAATACCATGTTGAAGTTGATAGTGAACTCCATAACTCCCAAAAATCACTTGCAACCAAAATGCCTATAAAAAATGAGAGATCAAAGCAATTGATTTTCTATACAACAAAGAGAAAGAGATTGATCCAAAAACTCATCTGAAATACATATGAGTAAAATATAATAATAAATTCTTATAAAAGAAAAAAAAAAATCCTAAATGAGGATTTGATTAGATTGTGACAAGTGTCTTAGTCTCACGAAAGACAACTTGACCTATAAATAACCAAATCTAATAATATAAAAACACTCCTAAGTTTAGCTTAGATAATTAAAGTGATAAGGGAGACTGAGTTTTCCTAATTTCTCCAACACTAACGTCTAGTTTATTTTTACATATAGTTAAAAATAATAATTAAATGTTAATAGAATACAAGCAATATTTTTTTTAGAAATTATGTTTGGAAAAACATAAAAAATTATAAATTCAATTTGATTTTTTTTTTTAATATTTGAAAGTAGACATTTCCCCTATAAAACCCATTAATTCATTAAAAATTATCAATATAAAGTTATTACCCGTATCAATCAATTTTTTTAAACCATATATCTACTTTGAAGCTACTAGATATTTAGCAAGTCTTTAGTGTTGGTTTTGACCAAATATATCTTTCTTGGGTGTCAGCTCTTTGGTTTTGAGGCTTAAATTTTTTAAAACTTCTTTAGAACTAAATAATTTCCTCTTATTTGACCCTCATCCTTTTGTACCCACCTATTAAGTGGTGAAGAGGGAGATCTAGGCCCAAATATCATAGCCTAAATCAATATTTTCAACTAAAACATTATGGACACAAAATCAACCAAGATATGTTGTTTGGATGTTGTCCTCAAGAGAGAGCTAGAAAGGTTGGTTAGGGTATTGGTCCCTTTTTGTTGTAGGGTATAAGGATTGATATGATGATATAATGAACTAGGCGAGTTATGATCAAATTGACTAAGTATGACATAAATGTAACATTTATAGAACAAAATATTATAAACAAAGATTACATATGGGAAATAAATACAAAGAAGAACTTAATGCTATAATCTAGATTTGAATAGGTAGGACATCAATGCACTGCATAGGTTTCCAAGAATAAAAAAAATTAGTGTTTCACTGTCTAAATGAATTGAGCACTATTTAAAGATTTGTGATTGTAAAATTTAGGATCTTAAGTGGAATTGTTCTTGGATAATCACATGCCCTAATTTATAAATGATGAGCCCATGAAGACATGAATCGAGGTTTAGGATCCTTCAAAAGAGTTGAGATGTAAAATCCACTTCAACCTACAAAATTGCAAAATGGGTAGAGGGAAAAGGATTGTGTTATATAAGGGCTTGCATTGGTCAAACCCTGACTCAAGCCCTACAATATTTAAAAAACCAATTAATGGTACATGAGGTGGGTAGAGTTCATTCAAAGTCATACATATGTATTGAAACACTAAAGTGTAAGTTAAAATAAGGTTATAGATGCATTGAGTCAAAGAAAAAAGTTATTGATTGAGATGAAGGTAGCGATAATGGAATTTGAAGAACTAGAACACCTATATGAGGATGATCTAGATTTCATGGAATCTTGGAAAGAAAGTAGAGAACTACTAGTGATAGACAAAAGAAAGTGGTTGGACTATTTCATTTAGGATGATATGTTCTTCAAAGGAAAAAAATTATGCATTCCTATGAGTTCAATGTAGGATAATTTGATTAAGGAGAAACATAGTGGTTGATTAATAGGTCACTTTGGTATTGGAAATATAGTAACTTTGATGATTGAACATCAATTTTGGTCTCAAATTTATAAGGATGTTAGGAAATTTGTCTATTTTCAATCATCCCTAACTCTTCGATTTGATATTTAAGCATATCATGTATTCAATGGAAGAAATGGAGGAAGCAAGTTATAAGAAATTCATGATTAGGAAGTTTGTATAAGGATTTGATGATAAGATTTGAGTCTTTTTCTAAGTTTTTTTGTTTGTAATAAACTCACATTATTGTTATGGTAAGCTTGTGGTAGCCTGTGAGCCAATTTATAATCTACATATATTTATAAAATAAGAATTCTATAATCATTCTAATAATTGAACTAATGAGAATCTCTATGCTATTCATGACAATTCCATTGTGTTAAGTCTCAATTACACAATTGGGATATCCTACCTTTGAAAACTACATTTGTGATACACTGGAAATAATTAATCTATACATCAAGTGATGAAAGTAAATTTACCAAATAGAAACTAGTATCCCCATTTTTTATTCTCTCTCTTAGATTGAAATTGGGGAGGCCTAATAAAAATCTCACATTACGCATCTTGGCTATAAAAGAGCATAATTTAATTAGTAAAGGGTCTAGAATGAAAGCCTAAAATGTGTTGGATTAAGAGTGAGGATGATATTTCTATATATGAATAGATAATAATTATATAGGCTTAACCTCACCTTTTAGATTTAAAGGTAAAATATATTTATTCATCTCTAATCCTAGTTCATAATAGTAACAATAAAAATGTGTAGCACAAAATGATATTTCATGAGCTTTGTATATATAATCTTAATACTTTCTAATTTGAAATTAAAAATGATTTATATAGGTAATTAATAGAAATCCATCATAATTCAATAGTTTATTTGAAAAAGAATTTTATTATGTTCACAAAATACCAACATGCCCTAATTTTTTTTATCATTTACATCTATCCCCACAACTTGACATAAGCCCTAATACACTTCTTGAAAATATAGCTCAAAATTTGTAGGGATGCAGACTATATTTTTTCAATGACTTCTTTCTATAATATGATAATTTGACACCTTTGTATAGATAATGATCCTTTTTATACTAAGTTTCCAAATGTTGTAGCTTTATGCTAGTTTCTAACCTTAATCCAAATAAATTTTGGATAAATTTCCTATTTATAATTCAGATGAATTTTCCATCAAAATCCTACACATTATTTTTCTCACCATATGACTTGCAACCCCATTCTATAGTCTTTGGTGCATGGAAATAATTTGGAACAATGACCTTGGTAAATTTTTATTTTCAAGGGTTTCTAATTGGTCTATGTGCATTGCTCTTCTCATATAAATTCTTGAATAACCACTCCTTGAGATGGTTGTAATTACATCCTTGATATTTATTTTTGAGCTATGAAATGCTTTGCTACAATGTGTGCCTTCCTAGAGGATTTTTAAATATTTTAGCTACCCACGGGATTACCTCAATCCTCACTTAAATATTTCTTCAAGACCATGTGTAATTCACGAAATAATTCAAGGATTTTATAATAATTCAAGTGTAATTTCTATGATTCCTCTATTAGCTAAGGCATAATAGGTATTTAAAAATATATTTCCTACTTCAAAAAATAGAATCTAAAATTATTATAATTTTTGTACAACTCTACTCAAATCCTAACTCTCAAAATAATTTCTAATTATATAAGAAAATTATTGATTTTTTAGGAAATAAAAAAGCATATAATATATTTCTAACATTCATAGAAATTGGTATCTAATTTTTTTATGATCCCATTTGATTTGTAGAGAGTATTTCAAATCAGAACACACTTTTAGACGAAATACTTCATAATGCTTAGAATGATCTCTATGTTTTATTTCAATACTGCTTTAATATAGTTTACTTACTTTAATCTTTTAAATATGATACTATCACATCACAATTAAATATTTTAAAAGATAAGCATAGATAATGTTTGAAATAACATGCTTGAAAAACTTAAAGTATTCATGACTAGTGGTTAGTGTACCAAAGAAAAAAATTAGCAATTTTTCTAGCTATGGTAGGTCATATGGAAGGAAGCACATAAGTTAATAAATAACATACCTTCTGATGCATGAGTTTCCAAGGTTGTAAGAAATGAATTTGCATCATCTTCGGAGGATTTCTTAGGACTAGTAATCTAAATCATATTTTTTTCTTCTCCTCTTTAAATTTTGTATAGAAGTTCTTAGGTATACCATTTTTTCAACATTGAGCCTTGGGAATTCTAAGATATTTGGATCTCCCACTAGATCTGGATCTTGAATTCTCTCTATTATTTTTCTTCTTTTCTTTCTCTTATAATATTCCATGAATTCATATGAAATTCTTATTTGATTTAAATTTTTTATCTATATATATCTTTTAAAAGGTAAAGATTTTTCTACCTCATCCTAATATTCTAAGGAATTAAATCTAGAATCTATTTCTCTTATGTCTTACAATATCATTGATTCTCTTATATATCTTGCAATATCTCTTTGGATAAAACACATCACTTGACATGTGTAAGAGAATCCATACCATTGTAAGGCATTTAATCTATAATCAATGATATTAAAAGATATATAAGATAATCTATGATGTGTAAGAGTGTGTAGAGGGGGTTACAAAATAGACTTGGAAACTAATGGGAAAGGCCTTTGATTAGTAATTATAATATCCATAAGAGAATCTTGTTAGAGATTTGAATGGGCCAAATTGGAGCTCTCAAGTTTGTTGAGTGGAATATTTGACCTTAGGAGTTAATATTCATGTTCAAGGTGGACTCATCATGAAATATTTTATTAAAATTTGAGGAGGCTAGTTTTTGTACCCAAATTGGGTCCCTTTGTTTGTTACTTGGTTTTGGGAAAAACTTACAATTTCTTATTTTCTCCATGGTTTATATACTTTACACTTAATATGGATGATTTAGACACTTGTAAGTTTACAAGGAGTTATGACACCAATTTTTTCTAGACACTAATTAAATAATTCTATTAAATGCTTGATACTTTGAGAGTGTATTATAATCTAGTTGTTGTGATGATCTTCCTAGGGTGTACCTTATGTTGTATTTTTCTTATTATTTTTATTTTTTTATATTAATATCTACATGCATTGTTTCTCTCATAGGGCTAGCGCGCAAATTAGATAGTTTTTATCCATTCTTTCAATTTTGAGAAATAATATAAAATAAGGATTATGGTGGTGAGATATTCAATATTCATTTTAACTTATCATTCACCAAATAGATTTGTAGAACCTTAAATTACGAAGTATGATGGTACCAAGATTGAAAATAATCTAGGAGGATGGAATAGGCAATGACTCTCCTTGGCAGGTAGAATTCAAGTTTTCCAAAAAAAAATATCTTCATGTAGTGTCTACTTCGCTTCAGTTTGGTTCTTTTGTAGCTACCAAGTCAATGAGATTCAAAAGAGAATAAGGAGTTTCTTATGGTCAGATGGGAAAGGAAAGAGGAAGAGGAAATCAATTAAGTGGGAATGGTGTTGCATAGACAAGCTACATGGTGACATTGGGTTGAAAGACCTAAGAATATGTAAGGAATTTCCTTGGAGGCTAAATGGATTCTAAAGTCTTTGGATGGAAACAAAACTTGGAAGGTTCTGGTAAGGAATAACATTCAGATGGTGGTTCCTAAGCAAGATAAGACTTGGAAGTTGTTGCCCCTGAGTGACATCCTCCTTAGCAAGCACTCTATGATCCTAGTGGGGTCCTTAGTTTTCAAAAGCCTATGGAAGTCTTGGGAACCAACTAAATACAATGCTCAATTCAAAAAAAATAATATAACTCTTTAAAAAATCTAAAATTTCAATCCTACAATTCCATATTGTGGAACCAGGAACATAATAATAAAACTCTTGCCTTGCTACAAGGTTGTTCTACTAAGAATTGGAGTAAAAAGGGTATTAAAATCTTTGGTAATGTGTTAACCAATGGGAGTTTGAAAATCTGAAATAATTTGTGTATTGAATTTGATCTTCCCGAATCTAATTGTAGAAATTACTCCTCACTCTTGGAGGCCTACAAAGATGCTAGCTTTCCCAGGAATGTGGAGAAGGAAGTGAACATTGCTAGTGATATTGTTTGGAAGGATGGTTTTGCACTGTCTAATATTAAAGCTAAAACAATTTATTTAATGATCTTATCAATAATGTATTTATTCTTGAGCATGTAAATATTTGTTGGGGGTTATCCTTGAACAATAAAGAGTGGCATAAAAGTCTTTCTCTCATTTGGTATCACTCTATGGACACTAATAAGGCTTGTGTAAGATGGCTTGTTTTGTTGTATAAAATTCTTTTTAATACTAATCATTCTAATGTGGACATTTGCAATATATGCAAGATACTTGAATCGGTTAAGAACATCTTATGTGATTGTTTCTATGCTCAAGAAATTTGGAGGTTATTTTGTGGAATGAAAATGGTAAAATTAGGTGGAAAGATGTCTTATTTGTTGATTTGAATATTGGCAATGATTGTAAAATATTCTGAAATTATTTATCGAATGAGATCATTTGGCAAATATGGAAAGCAAGAAATGAAGATAAATTTAAGGGGAATAAGAGGGCACTTACTAAGTCTTACAAAAGACTCGCCTTTTTTAATATTTCTTTCTAGGCCTCGGTCCACTTGGAGATTTCAATGGTGAAATTCATGAGCGTCATAAGGGATGGAACCGTCATAGTAAATAGGGAGGAAGTGAGATGCGGCCATGCATGTCACCATAACAATGAGGAAGCTAAATTATTCTTAAGGACCGTAAATGAACTCTAAAGAGTAGTCAATGAAGCAGCTAGTCTAGGAAGACAAAGAGGTCCATATCAAATCGATCCCCAAGGATTGGATGTTGAAAATACTATTGCATAAGAGGTCATTTCTAGTGCATGGATGAAAATGAAGAAAATGACTAGGGGTACAATGAAGCAAACAACAGGGGCGACCATGAGTAGTAGGAATAGGACCTGACGATTTCTTTTTTTTAATATTAAATATAGAGTGATCAAAAAATACATATCATAAGAGTAGAATGCTTATTCCATCATCATGTCCAAGTAACCCACATAACAGAAGTTCAAACCCCCCATTACAAAGTACCAAAAATAATCCCCATAACATTGTAATAACATTAACCCAGATAGAATGTATACAACCTAGACTACCGCTTTACAAAGTAGTTATAAAAAAGAATATAGCCTCGGTCGAGATAGCAACATCATGCCTATAAAAAGAGGATAAGAAGCACCATATAGACATTATATATGTACAAGTATATCATTGTAAATACAAAATTACATCAATTATATAGAAAAAAGGATGGTGTTATCTTCAAGAGGATCTACAAGCCTCCATGATCCCCTCTCAGATCAATTAAGGCTTGTGCTTTTGCCAGCTCCACATCTGAAGGAGTACTTGTCTTACCCTTCTGGATTGAATTCATGTTGTGTTCCCCAGCCAAATCCTGACGGAATGCATTCAAATCTCTCAAAAAAACATCCACATTTGGATGTTCTTCGAGCCACATAAGTCCATACCTTGCCTCCATGATGTCTATGGTGACCTTCCTGTCCTGAAGGTAGTTCCAAAACTTTTCTTTTGAGAGAGCCACAGTAATATAAACCTGCATAGCAATATTATAAAATATGAGCCTCTGAGAAGACTTAGTAAGCCACCTCTTTCTTCCTTGAAAAACATCTTCATTCCTTGCTTTCTAGATTGCCCATAAAATACTAGAGGATAAGCACAACCAAAACATCTTTACAGTTTTTCCCATTTTTGTGCCATGATTAAAAAGGATCTTTTCAGGTACCAAGGTTCTATTGGAAGCCCAAATGTCTAGTTTGGAACAAAAGATTTCCCAAATTTCTTTAGCAAAAGTGCATTCAAAAAAAATGTGAGGGATTGATTTTGGGACTCTACACAAATTGCAGAGTGAGATATCATCATTTTTGCTTTTAAAGGGAAGCTTTTGCAAGGACATGAGCCACCTAAAACATGCATGTTTAGCTTCTAATTGCCTATTCCAGTTTTTTTGCAAGACTTTCTACCATTGGTTTCTATCCCACTATAATTTCCAGGTCTGATTTAAATGATCAGTCAGATCAATGTGTTTTGTTAGCAATTTATACAATTATTTAACCTTAGCTTTCTTTATGTTAGACCCATTTTTCCATTGAAACTCTTTAAATTGATTAGCATCATTCTTAGTATTTACAAGGAATTTTATCCAGTTACAAGCCTCTTTGAGGATAGTGTATGTTCTGAAATTAGAGCGGGGGAGGTTAAATTCAATGAACAATTCATTCCATTCTTTCAGCCACCCATCTTCAAGATATCATCAATGTGTCTGATTCCTTTGGCTGCCCACCCTTTTGTAGAGTAGCCTTGGATTAGTGCCAAGGGTTTCCCTTTGTGTTTTAGATTCCACCAAATAGATCTGTGGGTGTGAATGGTTCCTACATCCCCATTGGTGAAATGGTGATTGTCAAGATGTTCCTTCATCAACTCCCAGGCCTTCCAAATGGCTCTAAAAACATTGGACCCTATAGGAAGCATAATTTCCTCACTACTAAGGATATCACTGATAGGAAGAAATTTCCAAGCCTTTGCACTCTTAGGGATAAATTTGCTTATATTCTGATGGATTGGGACTTTCTAGTGTTCCTCCCCTTCCCAAGCTCCTAGGACCCACTTTGATGTAAGGGCAATTCCCTACATCTTTAAATCCTTCAAGCCCAACCCACCTTTAGATTTCTCAATAGTTGACCACTCCCATTTTGCTGCATGATTTTTCCTTTTCCCCTTCCCATCTAACCAAAGGAAAGCTCTTATTCTTTTTTGAATTTCATTAATTGATAGGAATTGAAGAACCACACAGAGGCAAAGTAAATTCTATATGAAGAGAGTATTTTCTGACAAATTTGCAAATGGCCTGCCAATGAGAGGAATTTCCTATTCCATTTGGAGATTTTCCTTTCAATTTTCTCCCTAATCTAGTGCCACATTTCTTTCAGATTTGGCTCCACTGCAAGGGGGATCCCAAGATATCTTACAATTTTCTGAGGGCCACCCCACTGAAACCCAAAGTTGTTGACCCAGTCTGGGGATCTATCTTTCCAACCCATCTACCAAGATTTAGAAGGAGCAAGCTTAGAACCTGAAGCCAAGCAAAAACAATCCAGTTTCCTCATCAATTTTACAAAGTTCCTTTCTTCCAGGAGCAACATATAAATGTATCATCAACAAATTGGATATTGAGGAGCTCATTTTCATCTGAGAGCCTAACACCTCTAACCCTTAGAGTTAATAAATCCTCCCTCAATAGATAATGCAAAGCATCCAAGGAAATTACAAAAAGTGTCGAGGCTAGGGGGCACCCCTGCCTTATAGACCTTTCTAGGAGGATCTCTTGAGTGAGCACACCATTGACTTCAACTTGAGCAGTGGCATCTTGGAAAAGAGTTTTGACCATATGATAGAAGGCTCCCGGGAAGCCAAAAGCTTGTAGAATAAGGAGCAAAAAGTCCCATTCAATCCTGTCATAAGCTTTTTCAAAATCAATTAGCATCATTATTGCATTTTAATCTATCATCTTTGCCCAGTTCAAGGCCTCCCAAGTAGTGAGTGGGTTCTCTAGGATATATCTACTATTTATAAAGCCTGTCTGAGTTGATTTTACCATGGATGGGAGGATGAGAGCAACCCTCTCCACCAAAATTTTAGCCAGAATCTTATAAGATACATTTAAGAGGGTAATAGGCCTCTAGTTCTTGATTAAAGACATGTCACCATCTTTTGGGATCAACTTGATCACCCCATTGTTAATTTTATTGCCAAGGGAACCTTTATCAAAGGCATCCTTATATACTAGAAGTAAGTCATCACAGACCCAATCAATAAAGGTTTTATAGAAATCAGCCAGTAGACCATCTGCCCTAGGGGATTTGTCATTCTTGAGAGAGAGGATAGTCTTTTTTATCTCTTCTATTGTTATTTCCTTTCCTATTTCCTTATCCAAATCCCCACTGACTTTCTTAGGGATGAGGTTCTTGATGAGCTCCCTTGCCCGAATGTTCTTTTCCAAAACCTCATCTGAAGAGAAGAGGTCCTTATAGAATTGAAATAAGTGGCTCCTTATAGGTATGTGTAGGATCATCATGGAAAAAAAAGGACCTTAAGTGGCAATAAAATTTAGAAAATCAGAGTTAGGTAACTTGACATAAAATTTTGAATAAGTTATCTATATTATTTCAAAAATATGTAAGAATAGAATATGTACCAAATTGAATGTAGTTTCTAAACTACTAGGTTTATTTTTATTTTTAAAATCTATTTGGTGAAAATTTGAAATTTCAATGTAGTAGTACTTAAATTTCAGGGAAAAAATAAGAAGTAGGTGTTTGTCTGACCACCCTAACCACAATAAAATGATATTATTTTTTTATAATATTTTATATATAAGTAGGGGACTCATGTCCTGATGTGATGCATATTTTTTTGTAATTTTTTTCCAAGTAAATAATTAATTATGATTTTTTAATTACAAATTTTAAAAAATATAAAAACTTGTATGTCTAACCACCTTAACTTGGTCAAGACTTCATGAAATTCAAATTTTTTTTAATCCTATAGTATGCAAAGCATAGAATGTGACACATGTTTTGGATATAAAAAATGTGATACCTTTAGAAAGTTATAAATGTTTTTCAATCAGCCTATCAATCAGGACTTTAGTCGTAATTCAAATAGAAAATGAATAATAATTATTTATTAAATTCAAAGTAAAGCATAATTTATATTGGTGAAAAGCTGAGAATCTCCTTTAAAAACCCTTTTCATTACATCAATTTTGGGTAAAAAAAAGGTCGTTAGCAACATGGGCCATCATATCGCTTAGATATCACCACTTTTTGGCCCATCATGATCCTGCACATACCCTTATCTCCTCTTGGTTAGACACCAGAGATCCTTCAACAGAGATGTAATCAATATGTTCTCTGGCTTTCTTTTCTTTTATATATCTGAAGAAGAATTTGGTGCCTTTATCCCCACTTTCCAGATAGTTCATCTTGGCCCTTACCCTTAGCCATTTGATCCTATTATTCTAGAGCCTCTTGAGAGAGTCTTTGGCTATAGCCAATTTATTCTCAAGGGGTTCATTCTTAGGATTATTTTGCAAATCAAATTCAGCTTGGAGAAGTCTATTTTGGATCAAGACTTCACTCCTTCAGTTGTCTTTGGCTTTTTTCCTCCCAACTGTCTGGAAGAGCCCTCCAACCTTTTGTGTTCAATGACCACCTATCAATGGGGGGCATGGATTTGCACATCCATTTGTTGATTTTCCTAAGGCAGAGAATAGAATTTTTATAGTCAATATCCTTTAGGAGGTTGGTATTTAAGCAAAAACTATTGCCATAGCCACGAGAGCTAGGCACCCCACTCCTCATACAAAATTTAGCTCTAATGGGATGATGATCTGAGGGAGAGTAAGGGTACACCTCAACCTTGCAACCATCTTTCAACAAGGAGGCCAAGAAGAAGTCCTTGCTGATATAGAATCTATCCAATCTACAGTAAATCCTCTTGCCACCTTTCTAGGAGTTACATCATGTGTATCAAATTGCTTGGGTATCTTTTTTCTGCCCCTCAATAGTGTCCTCAATCCTGAGTCTGGATTTCATTCTTTGTCAGTAAAATCGTTCATTTCCTTTCAAATCAAAACAAATGCCACCCCATTTATCCTCTTCCTTTTCAACAAAATTGAAGTCCCCTCCAAGGATCCAAGGAATATCCCATAGGGAGTAGAGCCAATTCCTAAGAGCAATCCTACCCTTGTAGTCATTGGGGGCATAGACCGAGCACACCCCAAAGTAGGTTGTGTCTTTTTTTATAACCACCCAGACTGCCTTGCATTGTAGGGGAAGACTCCCAAGTTGTTTATAAATTGGACCCATTTGTTAGCAATCAAGAGGGAAGCACCTCCTTTTCCCTTTTCATGGTTGGTAGTGAATTGAGTTGCATCCCTCCAAATGACTTTTAAACTAGTTTCAAGATTAAAACTAGTAGCTTTTAATTTTTTCAACAGGACAAAATCTTTCTCCTTCTTTTGAGCAAGGAACCTCCTAACCACATGCTTTATGTCTGGGGTTTCAAGCCCCCAGACATTCCAAGAAATGCAGTTGAATTCCATTAGTTTAGATCATTGGGAAGAGGCCCCTTATTATTTCTGAAATTGTCAAAACATTTAGGAAGCCTGGTGTCAGCTTCCACCCTTTTTGCATTAGGTGGGATGATCCCACTGAGTTTCTTTCTCTTATCTTTATGAGGGTGAGAGGGATCACTGTCAACTTCTTTTTTGTAAATGTCGAGACCTTTATTTTTTTCTATATCTCTAGGTCTTTTTCATGGTGTTTTCCATGGAGGTCTCCTCACCATTAGTCACATCCTTAGTAGATAGGAAACCCAAGTCATCTATAGAATCCATGCCTGATTGTGATGCATAACCATTAGATCTCATCATTCCACCAATGGGGTTGGGAATATCTTCTGAGCTGTTAGGGATCATAATTTCATCCACTTTTATTTTACCTACTACAAATGAAATAGATCTATGTGTTCTTGGTTTTTCCAGATTACTCCCCAAGTTCAAGATAGTATGGGGATCTTGCACCATTCCAAGGTTCTCCTTATATCCACCATTCTAGAGTTCATCTAGGTCCTGAGGGAAAATTTTATCTGATAGGGAGCTCATTCCCTACTAGGGGCAAGAACTATTATCTCAACATCCTTATTTAGGAGGCTACCAACCATCGATGGTTCCTCCTCAATGACCTCTTTGAATACCTTTGAATTGAAGGTGTAGATTTCTTTATCTGAAATCAGCTTGCAGCCATTAGATGGTTTATTTTGCCTTAGTTTTTGAAGAGAAAGTTGTTGTGCATTCAATTTTAATTTTTTCCCCATTCTATCTGAATTTATCAAGCCTCATGTCTCAAGACCCTCACTCTATTTTAAAATTTCTTCATTAGTATTATTCTTCCTTGTTGAATTATTCATTAGTTCGCTAAGAAGGGAATCTAGATTTTCTTCTATAAGAGCTGCTTCTGAGTTATGCTTGCTCAACTCTGCCTTCTCCTCTTCTGGAGAGATAAACCTTAGTGGATTATCTGGTGCAGGGATTGGAGACTTTTCAAAATGAGAAGATTCCTCGACATTTGTTCCTTTATTTTTAGTTAGGTTCTCTGGTTTGGAGACCTGTTTATTATTTTTGTTAATGTTTCTGATAAACCCATCTGTGGTGGGTTTTGAGTTAGGTTTTTTCTTTATTAGAGATAGTTCCTCCTTATATGCCCTCCACATTTGCATAGATAGCACATGTTAATACCTCCAAGGGTTTCAATTTCACAACATAATTTTCTATATTTCAAGTGAATTTCTATTATTTATGGTAGGTCTTTGCCCGGTGACAGAGAAACCAAGACCCTAGCATCCGAGTGAGGGAGAGACATTTTGGTATCATCAATTTTTAATACATTTCCATAGCCTCGGGGGGACATGTTTTATTGTTAACCATCGAGGGCTAGAGAGGGCCAAGACTTCCTCTTCCACCACCTCAGGGTTCCAAGCCAAAGCCCGAAAGACCACCGATCCCACATTCCAAAACCATTTATTTATTGCCTCTGCTTATGCATTAGGGTTACAGAAAAAAACAACATATAAACCCTTCTAAATCATGCGACAATAATAAAAAAACAAACCCAATTTTTTTTCCCAGACTTTAGAGAACCATTCTTCCATTTACTTTCTAGTCGGAACCCTATTAGAGTCGACGACCATGAAGAAAATTGCAGTTTTAACCAATTTATTATCTTCTTCCACAATAGCTTCATCCAAATCAAGATTTGGAATCAAAATGTCCTTTAAGGTACAATCAAAGGAAGGCTTACCTTGTTGTCCTCCACCATTTTCTTGCACGACGCCAACAGATCCCTGTGAATACTTAGCACCTGTCGACAGATTGCCTCTTTCACCTGCAACGATGTCACGAAAAGACTTTGGTGCTTGATTATTAAACGAACGCGAGGAGGCAATAAACCCACTTTCGCCAGGTGGGTCCATACCGTCATTCATCACTTCCAAGCCTTATGCAAGGCCGCACATGTAGCCACACCCAAACAAAGTCAACGACACAAAAAAACCCCAAGCACAGGGCGAGCAACAAAGAACGGGAAAAACACCTCAACACCAAAAGGACAGATCGTGGGTGAGTAAATGATAACCAGACATGGAGGAGGGCTGAGCCTCCTCCATGGAGGAGAGGTTTCCCACGCACGGATTGAACACCAATGCAAAGTGAATCAAACCCTCAAAAAATTGAGTTTTCTGATGATTTATTTTTATATATCATTTTAATGTGTATATGGTTGTGTATAAAATGAAAAAAAAAAAACTATGAGTATTGAAAAAATTAATATAGCTCTAACCATATGGGTATGTGCAAGATCATGATGGGCCAAAAAGTGGTGATATGTAAGTGATATGATGGCCCATGTGGCTGACGAGTCTCTTTTTACCCAAAATTGATGAAACGAAAATGGTTTTTAAAGGATATTCTCAGCTTTCCACCAATATAAATTATGCTTTACTTTGAATTTAATAAATAATTATTATTTATTTTCTATTTGAATTACAACTAAAGTCATGATTGATAGGATGATTGAAAAACATCTATAGCTTTCAAACGGTATCACATTTTTTGAATCCGGAAAATGTGTCACATTTTATGCTTCACATAATATAAGATTAAAAGAAAATAAAAATTAATTTCATGAAATTTTGACCAAGTTAAGGTGGTCAAACATACAAGTTTTTATATTTTTTAAAAGTTGTAATACAAAATTCATAATTAATTATTTACTTGGAAAAAAATTACAAAAAAATATGCATCACATTGGGACATGAGTCCTCTATTTATATCTAAAATATTATAAAAAAATATTATCATTTTATTGTGGTTAAGGTGGTTAGACAAACACCTACTTCTTATTTTTTCCCTGAAATTTAAATACTAATGTATTGAATTTCATATTTTCAACAAATTGATTTTTATTTTTTTTAAATAAACCTAATATTTTAGAAACTACATTCAATTTTCTATAGATTCTATTCTTACATATTTTTGAAATAATATAGATAACTTATTCAAATTTTTACTTCAAGTTGCCTAACTCTGATTTTCTAAACTTTTCAATGCCTATCTCCACTTCTTCAGAAGTGGACATTGTCACAAATGCAAATCCTCGTGCATTTCTAGTTTCTTTGTCTGTAATTAGCTGCAAAAATTTTAATTTATTTAAAAAAACAATATTGTAAATTGCAAGAAAATTAATCATAGAAGATAGACTAACACTAAACAATTTCAAACACGTATGCAGTAATATTGTCCAAGACACTTCTTTAAGATGCACACATGACTTTAATTTATAACCATTTTTAAAACCATGAATATAGCACAATTGACAAATACACAAAGATTCCCCACAAGATTTTATAAGATGGCAAGAGGCATCAAGGCTATCCACTGTTTTGCTCATAACAAGCCCTTAGCTGCATACCAGTGATAGATAATATCTATCATAGTGGATTTATTTGTGAAGCGTTCAAGCAAACTATATAAGTAATTGATGTAGACATGTAAGAAACACAATTCCAATAGCATTAAATCTCACTTACAAGAGAAATAGAACTTCAACAGACACATGACAAATGATTGGAATTCTCCAAGACGTTAGACATGAGTCCAAGGGTGCACAAAATGATATCAACACAAAACTGGCTAAAGTACATACCAAATACATTTGATTTGTATTATTGTCAAGAATGCATGAAAGGCCAAGCACTTATATAATATATATCTATATTGACCATAAAATATCTCTTTTTGCATCTCAGTTTGTTCATTGTTGGATGTCCTTCAAAACATGTCTATTCAACCTGCATTTGAAGCAAAGAAAGTTAAATGCTTAGACATAAAATAGACGAAAAACCCCACATGTATATACCATGATAAAATAATAAGAGATTATCATTACTTGGTGCTTTCAATCCCATAACCAAGGCTAGAAACACCAAAATTCCCAATACATAGATCATCTTCCCCATCTCCATATTCTTCTAGTGAAGAAAATAGATGGGTAGAACTGAGGAGCCTAGGAGGCAACAACATTGTTCTTATAGTCGTATAACCTGCTTATGCACTTATTAATGATGATTATAATTAATGGGACTGATATCAGTTTAGTGGAGACTATGACATTGAAGTTAAATACTGATGGAGCGACATCTACTATAGGCTAAATCTCCACAGACAAATGAAAAGCTAACAAAAAACCAAAAATGTCGCAGACTTGGCACTAAACTTAGAAAATTGGAACACTGAATCATAAAAATTGAGAATTAATGCATTACACCAAATCCTAGACAAATAAACTAGTTTGCATCTTTAAAACCAAATCAAAAATAGCAAAGCCAACAAAAAGAAGGGCAAGATGTTGTAGCATACTTTCAAAGTTGAGTTTATCGAATCTTGAAATACACCTTATGCTGCAAATTGCGAATTTGGACTTCAAACCTGAACTTCACAAAAGTATTTGCAATGTGCATTCCCGACATGCAAAGGCGATGAATAGTCACGAGAGTTGGAAATGATGGTTTTGAACATGGACCAGTTATAAACCAAAATTTGAAAACATGAACCTCAAATTTGTTGTTGAGATACTCTTGCATTGAGCTACTCATTCCTTACAATCTCGAGTATAGATTGTTCTTCCAACAACCGCAGTGCTTATCCCTGAAGCATTGATTTTGTCAGAGCTTGAAAGTTTTGCATAGGGGTAGGGAAAACAATGTTATGAGTTCTTTGGAGTTGGTGTTTGATGACTGCTTTTTGGTTTTTGCTATTGTCTTCTATTTACCATTTAATTGAGCAACAAAACTAGCTTCAACAGGATGATAGCAAATTCATGGGCATGTGTATGCTTCCACATTAACCTGATGAAGCACAAAACATTTCAAGATGCAGTAACCACAAATCTCCTCAAGAATATCTGAACATTTTAATCTATAATTTCTAAATCCAACAACATTGAAACAAAATATATTAAAATATTGTGTTGTTTTTCTATTAAAATACTGTGTTGTCTTTCTATTTCTATGTTTGTAAAGAGGAACTTTCACTATTGCCAATTACTGCAGTTTGATGACAGACCGAACTACCAATATTTTAGGCGTTTGTTCCATGACTTGTTTATTTGTGAAGTTAAACATTCATAATCAAATTTTATATAGCACAGTTATCAGGGTAAAGACCTAATTTCCACGTAAAGAAAGAACAATGTGGAAGAAGCCAATTCACAAGATTTAATACACCACAACATTTGCAGGTGAAAGGAACTCCTGATCCAATGAAAAGCAGTTCAGTCATGATTTCTAGTGGCATACAGTTGCTTTGAATAACATGGACCTATTACTCAGTCATGGGCAGAAAGAAATACCAGTCGCATTTAGGGCATGACATGGACTCAGAAATAGCAGTCACATTTAGCCTTTTAGGACATCATGTGGACTCAGTCATGCCATAAAACTATACATTTATAGTCATTTTGTTCAGTCAAATTTGCAGGCATCCAGTCTATTTGAGGCAGATATGTTTGGTCTGTAAATAAATATTTTTGATCTATGCATACAACCTGTGAAACAAATGTTTGGGCCTTAGGAGATAGCTAGGGGATGCTTAGATTGTCCTAGAGACATCTAGTCATCCCCTGACATTTCTAGGCATTTCCTATAAAAATTGCCATCTCAGAGATGTTTCTGGATTTTTGAGCAAATCAGTGATGGTTGGGGGGCATTTTCAACCCGCCCCCACATCTCCAAAATGTTTCCAGTAGAGGACAGGATCTGAAAGTGCAGGGGATACATCCCCAGGGTATATAAATAGCCACCATTAAACATTGGTCCAATTCAAGGAGAGTTTTGATTGCCCTATCACAGTATCTATTAGGTCACCACCTAGATTAGTAGATAAATATGTACTCAATATTGGCACTCAATGATCAAATACATGTGACTTGTGAGCAAATTCAGATAACTACTAATTAACAATGATTCAGGAAGAGATGAAGAAAAAGAGCAGGTCTAGTACTGGCAAATATTCATCAAATAATTGATCATAAAATATTCGATTTTCACAAACAAATAGACATGGATCTGAAAATAAAAACATGTTTCATAGAAAATGAAAGCCAACTCCTTACATAAGGGCTTTTTAACTTCTCATGGACTATAGACCTGAAATCCTCTAAAATTTTCATCTCCGAACGTAATTAAAATGCTTCTTCTACCCCTTCTCAACTTAAGAAATTCAAGAATGATCTACACGAAATTTCAAGGGGAGAGGGATTACTAAGAATCTATAGCAGACTCACAGCCAATAAGCAGAAAATATTTTTTAATTTTGTGTTATATATCTTTCACTTCTCAAATAGGCGAAGGACCAAAAGTAAGTACGAGGATACTATGAATGCTTGGATTTGTCTGAGATTTTGGTGGTGCTAATATTACCAATTTCCACATCTGCCCTAGTAGACATGTATGCAAAATGTGGAACCAAAGACAGGGCACATGAACTGTTTTACATAATGACTCAAATAGATGTCTAATGAATGGAATGACAATATAGGTTTATTGATAACTTGATAAGGCTTTAGAAACTCTAAAGAAAATGAAATTGGCAGGTGTCAAGCCAAATTCCATAACCTTTGTCACTATCCTCTCTGCTTGTGCTAAAATGGGAGCTTTGGAACAAGGTATGGACACCAATCAAAGCTTAATGGAAAGGGAATTTTTGTCAGATATTATAGTTGGAAATGCTCTAGCAGGCATATATCAAAAATGTGGAAGCATTGACAAGGCTAGTGATCTATTTCACAGAATGCCTCAAAATAATTTGGTCTTATGAAAGGCTATGATTGCAGAATATGCACAAAATAAAAATTTTAAGATGTTTTTAGAGACTTTCTAGCAAATGTAATTGGCAAGTGTAATGCCAAATTCCACAACTCTTGCTAGCATCTTGCCTGCCTGTGCCAAAATGGGACCATTGGATAAGGATTTAGACATCCATCAAAGCATAAAGGAAGGGGGGTTTTGTTAGATATTATAGTTGTAACTGCTCTGGTAAACATGTATGCAATTTGAGGAAGCATGTACACAAGACACACAAACTATTTAACATAATACTTCAAAGAGATGTGTCCTCGTGGACTACAATGATTACTGGATATGCACAAAATGAATTTGTTGAAAAGGCTTTAGACACTTTCAACCAAATGCAATAGGCAGGTGTAAGGCCAAATTCCACAACCTTTTCCAACATCCTCCCTGCCTGTGTCAAAATGGTAGCTCTAGAAAATGGTATGTAAATCCATGGAAACATAAAGGATAGAGAAATTTTGTAAAATATTGTAGTTACAACTTTCTTGGAATATGTGTATACAAAATGTGGAAGCATAGAACGAGCACATGAAATTTTTGACAGAATGACTCAAATAGGCATGGTTTCATGGATTGCAATGATTGAAGGATCTCCACAAAATGGATTTGTTGAAAAATCTTTAGAAACTTTCAAGCTAATGCAATTGACAGTTGTAAAGCCAGAATCAACAACCTTTGCTAGCATCCGCACTACATGTGCAAACATCTTCCTAAAACATTAAAATACTTTAAAGAAAGAACTATATAATAGAAAGGAGAATCCTTGAAACCCTTTACCAATCAACAGGAAACTTCTAGCAAAAGAAAGCAGAGCTCAAGAGCTATGCTAGGTTTTGTTTGATACTGAATTATCTACAGTTGTTTAACATTTTAGCCTAATCAAACAAAATATACAAAGAATTGATCTAAGTATAGAAGCATTGAAAGGAAGGCTTGCTACACCCATTAGGTATAAAAGAATATTGACTAAACAATAAGAAGATTTTGGTGAAGTAAAAGCCATTTGTAATACACTTTTCTAGCATCAACAGAATAGGACCAAGTAATAGAAAAACCATATTTGCACTCTTCAGGATTAAAAATAAGCATTCTATCGACTATTTAGAGCCCAACATAAACAATACAAAAGCTTAAAGTCAAGAATTTATTTTGGAAGCATAACATGCTTGAGGGGTGTTATCATAGAATCTAGCAGCACTCGATTCACGGATAACCCCCCTATGAAACTAGTCCGTTTCCTAGGACCGTCCGTTTCAAGCATGCAAAATGAGGCACAAAATCATTTTACGAACTTCCTAAACCTACCTAGTCCGGGTAGGCGAAGATAGGCTCAAGTTTGAGCTTTAAAGTATGACTCATTTTTCTCGCCAGGAGTTAGTTTATTTTTCTAGTTTTCGGTGCTCAAGTGGTGATTTTCACCGCCATTGCACCATTTCCATAAACTATTTTTGGTGCAACGGCGGTGAAAATCACCGCCATTGCACCTTATTTCCGTTTTCTAGTTTTTGGTGCTCGGGTGGTGTTTTTCACCGCCGTTGCACCAAAAGGTTCATTTTTTTTAAGTTGGTGTTCGAGCGGTGAAAAACACCGCCCGAGCACCTTTTTCTATGTTGAGTCAAGTCTTTTCCGTTGCATTCAATGCACGCAACGTGAGTTCATGTCTAGGTTGTTAAATATCTTTTAGAGTCCGAGTTATTTATTTCTTCTTGTTCCTAACATCTACCTCTCCTCACTTCGCGCGCTCCCGTGCCATTTCAAGTTGCCTTCATTAAGTTCTCTCTTGGTGTTTTTCTCCATCACGCGGTTTGTGCCTCCATCTTCACCACGACTGTCACAGGTATGTGCGCATCCTATTTTTGTTTCGTTTTCTTTGTTTGCTTTGTTTAGGTTTCGAATATTATTGATTTTCTGTTTGAATTTGGCGCTTGTCCCCTTTTGTTTATGTCGCCTTACTTTCGTTCCTCCCTCCGTGTCACCATACTGTCATTCCTTCACAAATCTCACTTGGCAACTATCATGGCAAACCTTCCCTTCTCCAAACACGTTCATCCTTCTCGTTTTTCCCTAGTCATTACGGCCGAGATTTCCAATGCCGTCGCCCAGTCGTCGAGCAGATCAGTATTTGAGCGGTGATTTTCACCGCAACGACACCGATAGAGAAATCAACCCCAAGTGTCAAGGTGGTGATTTTCACCGCCATGACACCAAACTGTCTTACAAGGCTGGTGTCTGAGCGGTAAAAAACACTGCCTCGACACCAACATCAAACAACCCCCAGAAATTTCCAAGTATGAAACTCGATGCTCGAGCGGTGATTTTCACCGCCTCGACACCAAAATGAAATATCACTTTATCACCGCTCGAGCACCACAAACTGCAATTTTTTCCTAACACTTAAAATAGTGTTTCTTCTTCATTTTTTGCCTCCATGCTCATTTCCGCTCCTCGTTTTCCGTACCACTCAACCAAAACACAGTAAATCCATATCACCTTGATCATCTCACGCTTTCCCATGTAACATTTTTCCTAACAATCATTGCATCCGCCATTCTTGCAGTTTGTTCTAAGGTTTTGTCAAGGATCTTTGGAGATAAGAATTACATTGGTCTCTGTTCTCCTAGATGTTAGCTAAAATGCCATTGCCGTCTCCTAAAGATAAGGAGAAGATGAAGTATAAATACCAAGGCGTCTTCCCTCCAACCATGGTGTTGTCCAAGGTAGATGAAATCAAAGACACTGAGATCGGCCATCAAGATCTGGCTGAGTTCATGAAGAGGATTCAGCAGAGGCCATGGGACGAGAATTTGAAAGCCATCGTACATAGCAATCTTCATATGGTTTCAACTTTTCCAACTTCAGCCCATCACACAGAGTTTGTATTACAGGTAGCTGCACACTACATTGAAGAGGACAGAACGGTAAGGGATTTAGTAGGACAAGTAATAATGAGGCTTGATGGTGAGTTTTTTGACATAGTCTTCAAAGTGCCACAGATGGAACAATACACCCCTATCACAATGCAGAGGGCTCAAGAAATATTTGACAATGATCCAGTCAAAGCCAAAACATTGATTAAATCGCAGTGGTTGAAGACCCCTCGGCATGTTGTTTCTAGGTGGCCTAAGGGACTCCCTAGGAGTGACTTCAAAGAAGACATAAGAGATATGATTACCTTGTTAAGCAGAGTCAAGGGCTTTCTTGGTTCTTCTTATTTCCAAGATTGGATGTATGAATACATCCGGATTATCCAAAGGAGGAAGGTGCACATTGATTGGGGAATGCAGATCAGTGACGAAACTCATGATCAGCTGATCAAGGTGCGCACCACCTTAAAGTTTTATATGACTTCCTTCTTGGTGTACTCAGCAGCAGTGATGAGACAGTTTCCAGATTTATCCACCAAAGGTAATAGGCATTCTACCCCAATCTATGACTATTATTACCAATTGAACCTGAGGGAGAGTTTCCATCATTTTAGAAGAGTCACAGATGCCTTCTTTGCTCCCTTTCTATTTACTTTTGATCCAACTTTGGAGAAGAAGAGGATTTCAGATGAAGCTTACAAGGTGGTATGTGTGTTTCTACAATTCCCAACCTTCACTTACATAAGGATAGGTTGTTTCATAGGATGCCCTTATATGCTTCCCAGATACCCATCAGATAAATGGATTCTTATGGAGTTGTGCAAGCAATCAATCTCGGTGCACAAGGAACGACAAAAGAATCATAAGCTAGGGTTTAAGTTTCCAATAACCATTGGCAGGTATACGATCAAGATGGTGCATAAGGCCAAAAATGTTTCAGCTGAGATGCACATCAATACTATCAAGACCTACAGGTACAGGCATGATTTTGACTTCAGAGATGTCAAGAAGAAACTCAAGAAAGGTCACAGCCATGTCTACCATTTTGAAGACATATGGGCAGAATGCAGGGATGAAGAGGATGTACAGAAGATGGATTTCTATAGGTTGATGGTTGATCAAATTAGGGCTCTCCAAATAGCTGATTTACCTGAAGATTTCACAGATCCTGGTGATGTCCTTAATTCTTCTTATGATGAGGACAACATTGTCGGGAAACCTTTGCCTCCAGTGCAATGGTCCAAAAAAGAATGCACTTACATGAGAGAAAGGTTGGGCCCTATCCTACAGAACATGGTGGAATGGCTCGCCAAACATGGTTTTCAAACAAAAAAATTCAAGACAGATTCTGAAGGTGAGCTCCCTAAAGAGAATCCTGCTTCACTACCGGAATCTCACGCTAAAGAAAAATAGGCAGCGATTCCTTCTTCATCAAGAAGAGGGCCAAGGATTAAGTTCACTATGGGGAAAATTACCCCACAAACTACTGAAATACAAGAGACAAGAGCTACTACATCTCGTGTTGAAGAGAGAGAGCTTGTTTCCGAGGAGTTGTCTTCAGATGAAGAAGGAGGAGATACAGAGTTTGAATCCGAAGAATCAGATGATGAGAACTCTGGAGAGACTGCATCAAATGGAGAAGAAGAGCAATCAACACAAGAGGTTGAGGAGTACCAAGAGAGTGAGCAGGTTTTGTCACCCCCTCAAGGTGAAACCGAACAGGTTACGGTTTCTTTGCTTCCTCATATTCCTTCAATTCCAAAATCTCTCGTTCTACCCATTCTTTCTTCTCTTCCTCCTACCACGGTTACAGGGGTAGAACACATTTCTTCTCTACCAGTAGTGTCAATAGTGTTGGTTTCTCCTGCAGTCAACCAATCAAAAAATATCAATGACCTATCTAGCTCGCCAGTTTCTCTCCCTAGCTTGTCATCTCCATCCTTTGACATTTCTTCGGAGGCTGATTTTGATAGATTTATGAATGAATCCTTGCAGAGTCAGCTTGGTGTACAAACAACTGGGCCCATAATGACTACAACGACACCCATAGTTACTATTTCAATTATTCCACAAAGAGCCCCTATAGCTCAGGAATTAGTAGTAACAAGTGATGTGTATACTTCTTCCCTTCCCCCTTGGTTGGTGTCGCAGATTCCTAAACGGAAAAAGCAGATGATCTCCCCCGATGAGCTAGACCTGGAAGAAATACCTACTCCCAAGAACAAGGAAAATAAAAAGGCTAAGGTATTGTCAAGACTCTAGGTTGATAAAGCTGGTCAAAAGTTTGTTGAGGTAGGTTTTCCTCCATAGCCAGAGGGAGATGTGAACATGGAAGATTATACCATTCAGAGAATACAACTTGGGAAGGTGACAAATGAAAGTGCAAAAGCAGATGCCCAAGTAGTGTTAGATGCTCTGGTAGGAAGGCTTGACAAGATGGAGCAAGCCAAAAATCTATACAAAGAGAAAGTTGAATGCTATGCAAACATTTTGAGAAACATAGCAGGATCTTCAATGGGTGATGCCCAATCTATGACCTTGGTAAATGCCAAAGAACCAACTGTTCAAAAGGCAGAAAAGCTTGCATCTAAAGGTAAAATATTGAATGAGTTTATTGAAGAGATCATAGATCATGGAACACAGGTTATCACCACCGCAAGTGAAAAGAAAATACAAGTAGCCTAGCTGTAGACTGAGCTTAATAAAGAAGAAGATTCACTTGTGAAAGATCTATCCCATATGGAAAGGACTTTATCATTATGGCTGCAAATGAAAGAATCCAAGATCAGCCAATTGGTAAAAGATGGAGTAATACCTGTTAAGGAGAAATATGTTGAAACAAAAGAATCGCTCAAGCATCGAATCTAGGTATTGAAGGTTCTGATTGATGATATTCACCAGGCACAAGAAGATGTTGAAGGCTACCGGGTTCTTCTAGTAAATGGAATGGAAGAGTTGTCGGGTGATCTCCTTGATGACGAGCACACCTTCCTTCCCCTCAGTGAAATAATTCGAGTGTATGAAGACGCCTTCAGGAAGCTGGTGATGACAAAGGTTTTACTAAGAACACCTTACACATTGTATGTGATCTATGGCTTTCACTTGATTGTTTCAAGTCTCATCTTGAAAGATGTAAAAAGGTTTCTTCATCTACAAAGAAGTTGATCACCAAAATACATACACTGGTGGATTTTACAGTCGGACCAGATAATAAGTTCTTCAGAGAGACAGCGAAGAAATATGAAGACTTCCTCGCCCAAAGCAAGGAACAATAGTCTTCTTTTTGTCTCCAATGTTCACCATTTGTGGCGTCCCCTATTTTGCATATTGTAAATAATTTTTGACACTTTAGGTGTCTTTTTGTAAAAAGTAATCACACCAAAATATGAGGTGCAATTACATAGAAATAAATTACACTCAGTTAGATTAGGGTTTCCTATTTTTACTCATCTGATTCCCTATTTTTTCTCATCCCTCTTTTCTATAAGTAAGAGGGATTTCTTTTGTAATATTTACCTTTTGAGATTTTGCAACGAAGTGCTGCTATTTTGAAACAAGCATTGAAACTTTGTGTTCAATATTGTGAATTCAGATTTGATCAATAAAGAAGAAGATTGCATGCCAGACTTTGTGTTGGAATCAATCGTTTTGTGTGTTGATTATATCGGTAGTAATTATTGTATGAGATTGAAAGGGCTTCAAGTGTTTGATGTAAACTTTGTGTTACATTAATCATTTGGATTTGTTTACATTTGAAGATTTTGTTAAAGGATCTACAAGACTTTGTGCTTGTAATCTTTCATGTTGTTTGGGGAATTGATGTGTCTAAGAAGACTTTGTGCTTCTAATACAACAAACATTGCTATTACGAGATCTAACATCAAAAAGGCTACGGAACGAATTTGTGCCTTCGTGGGCCTTCCCTTTTCTCTTTACCTTTTTGTTATTATAAATCACATCTGGTATTTCTAAGCTTTGCTTTGTCAGGATAGAAATATTTGCATTACTGTTGTTGATTAAGTTTAAGTTATTTCAGATCTAAAAGCTTTTCATAGTGAATCATTGTAAACATCTTCTCTAAAAAAAGAGAGAAGTATTAATGTGACACACCCCCCCCATTTCATGAGTACAGTGTACATTTTGTAAGTATTCTTGTAAGTTTACTATAGCTTCCAATTAGCGGTAAGAAGGGCGCCTCCCCTTTTTGAGAGGAGAGAGTAATCTCACATAGCTGTGGCTGAAATCTAGATGGTGTAATCTATTGAAAAGTTGATTACATTATTTTCACCCAACAAGGGGAAAATATACAAACAGATCTTTAACCTTTAAAATCAATCCACAAAGACCTAATTGTCTCAAATGACACTATGCTGAAGGAAAAAATTAGGTAAATAAAACAAAAGTTTCTGACACATGTAAGGCTTAGGTAAATGAACCAAAAGTTTATCACACAAGTAAGGCTTTTGCAAGTCCACGTCTCCCATGCTAGAAACCACACATCTGGTGGAAAAACCCTCTATCGCCACTGCCTAAATATACAAACAGAAATATATAAATGCCATGGCATTCTTGCTTTGTGACCATGGCTTATAGTTTAATATAATCTAGTCCTAATTCTCAAATAGTCTGTTTCGTGTAGTTTTACAGGATTCTGCATTACCTTTTAATTAAACAAGTTGCCTTCTTAAGCCTTGGTAGAGGCAAATAAGAATAGTAAATTGTTTTATTCAAGTCTGGTAACAATATCATAGGGGTAACAACTAACTAATCCATTGTAAATTGAAAAAGAAAAAGCATATGGTTCTAATGCTTACTTGTTTAGAGTGCAAAATCAGCGATCTATTCCCATTGCCTATGCAGCCTTGGCCTTGGTCAATGTAGATACTTTGGTTTGCACCTTTTTATTTTTCCCAACCTTAAAACCTCTCTTCCTCTTCCTCTTCATCTTCTTCTTCTTCTTCTCCTCCTTGCCATCAACCTACACCCAAAACCAAATTAAACTAAAAATAATACAAAGCAAATGTCATTTTTACGAGCAAACTGTAATGTCCCCTTTTTCACGAGCATCAGCGTTGGGGGATTAGCCTATTTTCTTGACCCTCATACGCTAATAGTTCTGGATAGAGGGTTTCTTGGACGAGCACTTGGTCATCAAATCTCAGTGTTGATCTTTGGAGTATGGTGGTGGGGTAAATTATTACGTTTAGCATGATACTTGTGCTTAAATTAATGACACTCACCTTTTATTTCACCATCCTCAGCCTAGGGACCATGTGTCTATAAAAGGAAGGGGTCACTTTATATTTTGTAGTTACTATTCATTACTAAAGTGAAAAAAGAAATAACTTAAGTGAATAGTGCTCACTTTTATGAATAGTGTTTTTTAATGCAAAAACTTATAAATAGAAGGAGAAATTCGACCCTCTTCATGCATGAATGATTTAGCTTGTTGAAAACTTGGGAGTGAAGCTTGGAGGAGGAAGGAAGCTAGGGTTTCCTTGTTTCTTGTAGTGGGTGAGCCTGGTGGGGCTCTGTTCTTCGTTCTTGAGCTGCTTGATGGTGTGAAACACCACCTTAAAGTTGTTGGTCAGATTTTGTGCTTCATTTGGAGACCTGTGTTGTTGTTTGCAAGTTATTTGGAGCTGGTTTTTGAGTGTTCTTGACAGCCATAGACTCCATTGGCATTTATGCAAGAGTTGTTCGCTTTTGAGAAGTTTTGGAGCTACTTTTTATAAGCTATAGCTAGCCTCTTTTATTTGAGGGTTTCAACCAACAAAAGATAAAAAGACGCCTCTCCTTGGTGGCTGCTATCTTTCCTAAAGGGGGCACCCTTGTCTTAGAAGACCTCCCATGCTAGTTTTTGGTGGGAGAAGTTCGTTATTCACGAATTGTGTGCATTTCTTTAGGGGCGGGTACTGTAGCAAGTCACTATTCATAGTGCTTGTATGGCTATAAGTAAAAATTAAGGCATAAGATGTATCTTTTAGAATTTGATGTAAGCCATCTATCTTATGTGATCTATTATGTAATGAAGAAAGCATCTTTGGCTCTTAAATTGAGTAATTGCTTGAGTTATTGTTAGTAGCTTAGTTTACTTGAGTTTCCTTTATGCATATGCTTTTTAGTCCCTTTCTAGCATTATTGGAAAACAAATCAAAGCACAAAAAGAGAATTAAACCAAAACAGAAATCAAACCTACGAAACACAGTGAAAATGAATCAGCAGAGTGTTGGTACACTACAGTGGTATCAGAGCGGTTTCCTGCCAACCTGTTGGGTGAGTTTCAGCTGCAAAAGTTTTAGTTGTGCTTCATGGCTACTCACAGAAAGCAATGGAATTCCATATTAAAGCAGTTGGATACCGTAGCAAAGGAGTCAAGTTAGATTTCAAAAAGGATGAATCAGATGCTTTCAGACCCAAATTCAGATCCATACATATTATCCTTCTTCAGGTCTAGATCACAAAACAAAAAGAAGGAGAAAGAAGAGCCATCTATAGGAGAAACTTCTGGAAATCTCTACAATGAATTTGCAGCAGTTAGTGATCAGCCTACGGATGATCATAAGGAGAGTATAAAACAAATTTTCCAAGAGGAAGATTTGGATCACATGACACTTCATGATGATGTCAAGGTTGAAGAAAAGAAAAAGTTGGTTGAAGTTAAATTAGTTACATTAGAGCAACAACATGAAGGTCAAATTTCTTGTGATTCTTCATTATATGAGTCCAACATCACTTCAACCTATCATGACAAGGAATCAGATTGTGGTTTGGTGGATGTTATTCACCCATATGAAAGTTGGTTGAAGGCCCAAGATATTGAGGAGAATGTGAAAATTGATCCTCTACTTAGTGGAGCAGCCACTAGTGTTTTGACTACACCATTTGGTAGACATGAAGATATCAAGCATATGAGGGTTGGTTTTGTATATTTGGCAACAAAGAGGTAAAGAGGTCCAAAAATTTGAATGAATGATGGTTACAAAAAGCAAAGGAGGCTATATTAGTGGCTGCCAAGGCGAGGGAACACCTTCAAAAGGTAAAGGAAAAAGTCAATCTCATCAACATAGCAAGACAAAAGGGAATAGATAACCTTAGAGGATTCCTTATGTAGAGAAGGGATGCACTTTGTTCCAATGATAGTGATGAGGTTGGTAAGCCTCGGCAATCAAAGAACTTGGTGAAGATTCCAGACATGGGTAAGTAAGAACAGTTGGAGACTTCATCACATGGTGCAGGAGTTGTTCGTAGCTTGGAGAGGAAGTTGAAAGTGAAGGAGGATGGGATTATTGTGGCATTATCTCATCATGACAGGATGCACAAATTAATTGATGATCATCTTTGGGCAGTCCAGTTAGAGAGAAGACAAGATTGGACTGGAGCCAGATCTTCTCATGATGCTTTGCAGATTGTCAAAGAAGGTATGGAAACAATGAAGATGAATTATTTGAACCTTTTTTCAGCCAGAGACACCCTACTTAGCCTTGTTGGGATCTATTCAAATTCCTTGATGAGGGAAGAAGAGCAAACTGATAAGCTCTCTCTAGAGCTTGAGGGCGTTAAGGGTTCTTTGGTGAGCACTCGATTAGCATAGTCAAGAGAGTTTTACCTCGATTGTAGCATGAGGTATGCTCATCAACTTATTTTCATCCCACATACACCAGATTTGATGATGACTTTGATGGCACAAAGAGGTGGGTGGAATAAGGAGTGCTCTAGTCAGTTCTGGTATGACTTGTCTCCTACTTCAGATGACGATTTCGAGTTTAGCATGTCCTCTACTTTATTCTCCCATGTTGATTATCACTTGAATCAAGACTTGAAGACTTGCTGCAATTTGAAAAAAGGGTATATCTGAGTGGCACCGCTGGAGTCAGGTGGTGTTGAGGTTGATAAAATTTTAGTTTATCTATGCGACTCAAGTATGATACCTGAGGTGTATTAGCATAGTGTTTGGAATTGGCATGGTTTACTGAGTTGGGATCCAGGTGGAGATAGAGTTAGCACTACCATTTCGAGGGGTCCCAGTGTATTGCTTCACCACTTCTGGTATGGTGGAGTTAGGATCAGCATTGAGAGTGTCTTGAATAACACCCAACGAAAACTCACGCTTTCACAATGAAGTTTAGCTCGTAGCCTGCAACAGCATGAAACAACGATGGCTACACATGTGCAAGATGCTACTATTGAGCTGTTACATGAAAGTACTCAGGAATTGGGTACTAAGAGTGCAGTATTTGGCGTGGATTCGTGTCATGGTGAGTCTGATTTTCCAGATCAGGCCTTAGAGAACAAGTTTGATGATGCATGTGTTGACATAGAACCACAAGATCGTGAGTTGGATGGTGTTACAATTACATTGGGAGAGGAAGTGTGTGAAGATATTGTCATATCAGCAGTTTCTACCTTACCCGATGAGCCATTTGTTGAGGTACATAGCAGCAATACCTTAGTTGTTGATGTGTGAATTGAGGATAGCACACATGATGTTGTTGATCATGAGGTGAGTGATGAGGACTCAACCTCTTACTATAGTGCAGATTTGGGTGGAAATGACGAGTCACAGGGGTATCATCATCTTATGGGGCAGTTCAAGGTTAGTGATAATATGATTGTTACAGCCTTGGAGCATTTTGATGTTGCTCAACAGATTTTGGCAACCTATGGTTGGAGTAATCTTATGTCAGATGAGAACGGTGATAGTGGTCTTTCCCTTGGAGAGTTCCATACACTATGAGAAGCTATTGGATTAATGAAACATAATTATTTGAAGTCACTTACTGATAGGAACTATCTTCTCGAGTGGGATGGTATTTGCTATGATGCATTGAAGGGAAAATAAATGGAGGTTGAAAAGCTCACTCATGAGCTTGAGGTGACTATGGACTCATTGCACAACACCCAGTTGACCCTTCGGGGTTCAATGTCACAGTTGGAGGAGCTTACCATGGAATTCAGTTTGGCACAGTCTCCACCAGCTGCAGTTACAGTACAGTTTCATATAGTGGTAGTTGGTTATGATTTGATGTCTACAGGTTGTAGTGAGGATGTGGTAAACTCCATCCTGGATACAGGGGCAGTTGACTTAGTTGAGCTGAGTACTTTGACTGAGAGCAACAGAAAACCACATGTTACATCAGGCACTCAGGTGGTCAGTACTATGACAGATGACACAGGTCCGATAGCTGATAGCTCTTGGGTGGCTGTGGGGGATTCTCTAGAGATTTGTGTGTTAGTACACGAGGCTACTCCATCATCTTCACAGGGGACTCACAGAGTTTCATTGGGTTGGGAGTATGGCTCTCATGTTGATTTGTTTCCCTCTCTTGGAAGAAAATCTAATACATCATCCCATGTACCTGATTTTGGACACCAGCTTGTTGTGACTCAGAGTCAGAGTGATCAGCTGTAGGTTCCTAAGGATAAGGTTGATTCAGCCTTACATCATTTTGACTATAGGAGTTTGGAGCTATCTCCTAATTCCAGTATTGCTAGTGATGAGCCATTGACCGAGGTGGGAGTGTTTTATCGCAACTACATAGTGTGGAGTTCTCATCACTTCTCTTTTGATCCACACCCCGAGGACTTGTTGATGCATCGGTATGGAGTGGCTCAAGGTTTATGCCATTTGTTATGGGGTGGAGAGTTACCATCTTCAGAAGATGGGATTAGCAATTGCAAATAACTGACTCAGTTGTTTGTGGGGGATTACTTGTAGGGACAACAGTCAGTTATCCATCATGTTGATATGTATCTGATAGGGTTTGCTACTATAATACCACAGGGATTTCTTTTGGATACATGGTTACAGGGTGATTATGGTGGCAGCAAACATGATGGTTTGATTGGTTATCACTTCCATGGGCATTTTGGAGAGACTGTAGAGAGATGTGTTGCAGATGTTTCTAGATATTCTTGTCTCTTCATGGCAGCTAGATGTAAGTTCAGGTTGTATAGGGATCTAGATGGTGACAAGTTTGGCACTACAGTTGGATGGGTTCCGATGGGTTGCTTCACCATTTGTCAGCATGGTGAAGTTGTGAATAGATCTGCGCAGGGGAAGTCAGAGGTTATCAGACATGGTAGAAATCCATTCTGGGGTTGGGATCCAGGAATATTTGGCACAGTGGTGTTTATGCTGGTGCTTCTGGAGTTAGTGCTACATAGTGTGGAGTTCTCATCACTTCTCTTTTGATCCACACCCCGAGGACTTGTTGATGCATGGGTATGGAGTGGCTCAAGGTTTATGCCATTTGTTATGGGGTGGAGAGTTACCATCTTCAGAAGATGGGATTAGCAATTGCAAATAACTGACTTAGTTGTTTGTGGGGGATTACTTGTAGGGACAACAGTCAGTTATCCATCATGTTGATATGTATCTGATAGGGTTTGCTACTATAATACCACAGGGATTTCTTTTGGATACATGGTTACAGGGTGATTATGGTGGCAGCAAACATGATGGTTTGATTGGTTATCACTTCCATGGGCATTTTGGAGAGACTGTAGAGAGATGTGTTGCAGATGTTTCTAGATATTCTTGTCTCTTCATGGCAGCTGGATGTAAGTTCAGGTTGTATAGGGATCTAGATGGTGACAAGTTTGGCACTACAGTTGGATGGGTTCCGATGGGTTGCTTCACCATTTGTCAGCATGGTGAAGTTGTGAATAGATCTGCGCAGGGGAAGTCAGAGGTTATCAGACATGGTAGAAATCCATTCTGGGGTTGGGATCTAGGAATATTTGGCACAGTGGTGTTTATGCTGGTGCTTCTGGAGTTAGTGGGTGATGCATGGAACATTTTACAGTTCTTCTTTTGGGCCTTTCGAGGACTGAGGTTTCTTTGCAGTAGAGATTGCTTGGGGATAAGCAATTTTAGGGAGGGTGGATTGTAATGTCCCCTTTTTCACGAGCATCACAATTGGGGATTAGCCTATTTTTCTTGAACCCTCGTAGGCTAATAATTCTGGATAGAGGGTTTCTTGGACGTGCAGTTGGTCGTCAAATCTCATTGTTGATCTCTGGAGTATGGTGGCGGGGTGAATTGTTGCGTTTGGCATGATACTTGTGCTTAAATTAATGATACTCACCTTTTATTTTACCATCCTCGGCCTAGGGACCATGCATCTTTAAAATGAAGGGGTCACTTTATATTTTGTAGTTACTATTCATTCATAAAGTGAAAAAAGAAATAACTTAAGTGAATAGTGCTCACTTTTATGAATAGTGTGTTTTAATGCAAAAACTTATAAATAGAAGGAGAATTTTGACCCTCTTCATGGATGAATGATTTCAGCTTGAAGAAACTTGGAAGTGTTTCTTTGGAGGGAGAAGGAGGCTAGGGTTTCCTGATTTCTTGCAGTGGGTGAGCCTAGTGGGGCTCGGTTCTTCATTTGGAGCTGCTTGAGGGTGTGAAACACCACCTTAAAGTTGCTAATCAGTTTTTGTTGGCTTCTTTTGGAGACACAAGTTGTTGTTCACAGTTCATTTGAGCCATTTCCAAAGGGGTTTGGACTGCCATAGTCTCCATTATTGTTTTCATGGGAGCTGTTCAGTTTTGAGACATTTTGGAACTATTTTTTGGAAGCTATAGCCAACTGCGTTTTATTAAGGGTTTCAACCAGCAAAAGGAAAAAAGATGCCTTTTTCTTAGAGGCTGCTATCTTTCCTAAAGGGGGTGCCCTTATCTTAGAAGACATCCCATGCTAATTTTTGGTGGGAGAAGTTCGTCATTCAAGAGCAATCAGCATTTCTTTAGGGGCAGGTACTGTAGCAATTCACTATTCATAGAGTTACATGGTTGTAAGTTAAAGTCTAGTATAAGATTTATTTAGTTTTAAATAAGTTGTAAGTTATTGATTGTATGAAACTTATTTATTGTATGAAGAAGACATATTTGGCAACTGAATTGAGTAATGACTCAAGGTTGTTTCAATAGCTTGGTTTATTAAACTTTCCCTTATGCATATGTTGTTTTTAGTACCATTTAGCATTATTGGCAAACAAATTCATAAACAAGAAGGAAGAAATTAAACTGAAAAAAAATTTAGGCCTACAAATTCAGTGAAAATGAATCAGCAGAGTGTCGGTACACTACAATGAGCACTATTCACTTAAAAACACTATTCATAAAAGTGAGCACTATTCACTTAAGTTATTTCTTTTATCACTTTAGTAATGAATAGTAACTACAAAATATAAAGTGACCCCTTCGTTTTAAAGACACATGGTCCCTAGGCTGAGGATGGTCAAATAAAAGGTGAGTGTCATTAATTTAAGCACAAGTATCATGCCAAATGCAACAATTCACCCCGCCACCATACTCCAGAGATCAAAACTGAGATTTGAAAACCAAGTGCCCGTCCAAGAAACCCTCTATCCAAAACTATTAGCCTATGAGGGTCAGGAAAATAGGCTAATCCCCAGTTCTGATGCTCGTGAAAAATGGGACATTACAGTCCACCCTCCTCAAAATTGCTTGTCCCCAAGCAATCTCTACTGCGAAGAAACCTCAGTCCTTGGAAGGCCCCAAAGAAGAACTGTAAAATGTTCCATGCATCACCCACTAACTCCGGAAGCACCAGCATAAATGCCACTGCGCCAAATATTCCTAGATCCCAACCCCATAATGGAAGTCTACCATGTCTGCTAACCTCTGACTTCCCCTGCGCAGATCTGTTCACAACTTCACCATGCTGACAAATGGTGAAGCAACCCGTTGGAACCCATCCAACTGCAGTGCCAAACTTGTCACCATCTGGATCCCTATACAACCTGAACTTACATCTAGCTGTCATGAAGAGACAAGAATATCTAGAAACATCCACAATACATCTCTCTACAGTCTCTCGAAAAGGCCCATGGAAGTGATAACCTTTGACTTCCCCTACGCAGATCTGTTCACAACTTCACCATGTTGACAAATAAGTTTTTGCATTAAAAAACACTATTCATAAAAGTGAGCACTATTCACTTAAGTTATTTCTTTTCTCACTTTAGTAATGAATAGTAACTATTTACAAGAATGTCTGATAACCTCTGACTTCCCTTGCGCAGATGTGTTCACAACTTCACCATGCTAACAAATAAGTTTTTGCATTAAAAAACACTATTCATAAAAGTGAGCACTATTCACTTAAGTTATTTCTTTTTTCACTTTAGTAATGAATAGTAACTGCAAAATATAAAGTGACCCCTTCCTTTTAAAGACACATGGTCCCTAGGCTGAGGATGGTGAAATAAAAGGTGAGTGTCATTAATTTAAGCACAAGTATGAAGCCAAATGCAGCAATTCACCCTACCACCATACTCCAGAGATCAACACTGAGATTTGACGACCAAGTGCCCATCCAAGAAACCCTCTATCCGGAACTATTAGCCTACAAGGGTCAGGAAAATAGGCTAATCCCCAGTTCTGATGCTCGTGAAAAAGGGGACATTACAGTCCGCCCTCCCCGAAATTGCTTGTCCCCAAGCAATCTCTACTGCAAAGAAACCTCAGTCCTCGGAAGGCCCAAAAGAAGAACTGTAAAATGTTCCATGCATCACCCACTAACTCCGAAAGCACCAGCATAAACGCCACTGCACCAAATATTCCTGGATCCCAACCCCATAATGGAAGTCTACCGTGTCTGATAACCTTTAACTTCCCCTACATAGATCTATTCACAACTTCACCATGCTGACAAATGGTGAAGCAACCCGTTGGAACCCATCCAACTGTAGTGCCAAAATTTTCACCATCTGGATCCCTATACAACCTGAACTTACATCTAGCTGTCATGAAGAGACAAGAATATCTAGAAACATCTGCAACACATCTCTCTACAGTCTCTCCAAAACACCCATGGAAGTGATAACCTTTGACTTCCTCTACGCAGATCTGTTCACAACTTCACCATGCTGACAAATAAGTTTTTGTATTAAAAAACACTATTCATAAAAGTGAGCACTATTCACTTAAGTTATTTCTTTTTTCACTTTAGTAATGAATAGTAACTATTTACAAGAATGTCTGATAACCTTTGACTTCCCCTGTGCAGATCTGTTCACAACTTCACCATGCTGATAAATAAGTTTTTGCATTAAAAAACACTATTAATAAAAGTGAGGACTATTCACTTAAGTTATTTCTTTTTTCACTTTAGTAATGAATAGTAACTGCAAATTATAAAGTGACCCCTTCCTTTTAAAGACACATGGTCCCTAGGCCGAGGATGGTGAAATAAAAGGTGAGTGTCATTAATTTAAGCACAAGTATCATGCCAAACGCAACAATTCACCCCGCCACCATACTCTAGAGATCAACATTGAGATTTGACGACCAAGTGGCCATCCAAGAAACCCTCTATCCAGAACTATTAGCCTACAAGGGTTAGGAAAATAGGCTAATCCCTAGTTTTGATGCTCATGAAAAAGGGGACATTATAGTCCGCCCTCCCCTAAATTGCTTATCCCCAAGCAATCTCTACTGCAAAGAAACCTCAGTCCTCGGAAGGCCCAAAAGAAGAACTATAAAATTTTCCATGCATCACCCACTAACTCCGGAAGCACTAGCATAAATTCCACTGTGCCAAATATTCCTGGATCCCAACCCCATAATGGAAATCTACCATGTCTAATAACCTCCGACTTCCCCTGCGCAGATCTATTCACAACTTCACCATGTGGACAAATGGTGAAGCAACCCATCGGAACCCATCCAACTGCAGTGCCAAACTTGTCACCATCTGGATCCCTATACAACCTAAACTTACATCCAACTTTCATGAAGAGACAAGAATATCTAGAAACATCTGCAACACATCTCTCTGCAGTCTCTCCAAAACGCCCATCGAAGTGATAACCAATCAAACCATCATGTTTGCTGACACCATAATCACCCTGTAACCATGTATCCAAAAGAAATCCATGTGGTATTAAAGTAGAAAACCCTATTAGATACATATCAACACAATGGATAACTGACTGTTGTCCCTACAAGTAATCCCCCGAGCTAGAGACGACTATGGATTCTTTGAAGAGCACTTAATTGGCCCTTCAAGAGTCACAATCATTGGACACAAAGTTTACAAGGAAACCCTAGCATCCTTCCTCCTCCAAGCTTCACTCCCAAGTTTTCAACAAGCTAAATGATTCATGCATGAAGAGGGTTGAATTTCTCCTTCTATTTTTAAGTTTTTGCATTAAAAAACACTATTCATAAAAGTGAGCACTATTCACTTAAGTTATTTATTTTTTCACTTTAGTAATGAATAGTAACTACAAAATATAAAGTGACCCCTTCCTTTTAAAGACACATGGTCCCTAGGCCGAGGATGGTGAAATAAAAGGTGAGTGCTATTAATTTAAGCACAAGTATCATGCCAAATGCAACAATTCACCCCGCCACCATACTCCAGAGATCAACACTGAGATTTGACGACCAAGTGCCCGTCCAAGAAACCCTCTATCCAGAACTATTAGTCTACAAGGGTCAGGAAAATAGGCTAATCCCCCAACTCTGATGCTTGTGAAAAATGAGACATTATAGTCCACCCTCCCTGAAATTGCTTGTCCCCAAGCAATCTCTACTGTAAAGAAACCTCACTCCTCGGAAGGTGGAAAAGAAGAACTGTGAAATATCCCATGCATCACTGACTAACTGCGAAATCACCAACATAAATGTAGTTGTGCCAAATATCCCTATATCCCAACACCAGAACGAAAGTCTGCCATGTCTGATAACCTTTGAATTCCTCCGCGCAAATCTGATCACAACGTCACCATGCTGACAATTGGCGAAGCAACCTGTCAGAACCCATCCAACTGCAGTGCTAGTCCTATCACCATCTAGATCTCTGTACAATCTAAACTCACATCCCTTTTTCATGAAGAGATAAAAATATCTGGAAACATCCACAACACATCTCTCTATAGTCTCTCCAAAATACCCATGGAAGTGACAACAAGTCAAACCATCACATCTGCTGACACCGTAATCACCCTATAACCATGTATCCGTATGAAATCCCTGTGGTATTAAAGTAGAAAACCCTGTCGGATACATATCACCACGATGGATAATTGACTATTGTCCCTGCAAGTAATCCCTTGCAAACAACTGAGTCAAGTACTTGCAGCCTCTAGTCCCATCTTCTGAAGATGGTAACTCTAGACATAGTAAGGAGTCACTCCTCTTAACTACACCAAGGAAAACACCCTACGCACAAGGATTGTGCATCAAATACAAGTCATGTACAGGTGGATCAAAGTCCAAACTGCAAGTGTTCCTCACCTGGTACACACTATTAAACTCCTCTGTGAGCCCTGTTTGGAATCTCAATGCACTAGGACTATCCCAAACACTATGATTATTGCTCAACCCCAAACTAGTATCAGGAGTATGATTGACTTCCAACTCGAAGAGTGGATTATCATAGATCGACCTACCATCAAACTCAGATAAGGGATTATCCACAAACTATGCAATCACTCCATGCGCATCTGAATCATCCAACACTGAGTCCTTGGAACAATACATTGAATTGTACTCCAGAATTGGTTCATCAAGCTGCCCATCATAATCAATTGTATGGAATGAAAGGACAGATTTGCTTCCAGGGGAGGGAAACAAATCGACGTAAGAACCAATCTCCCTACTAGATGTTGCTCTACATATCTCATGTGAAGTTGATGAAGTAGTGTCGTGAGTTGACACATAACGTTTTGGTGAGTCAACTGCCATGTCACAAGAGCTATCGATGATTTGTTTTGCATCACTTGTCATGGGACTAAACTCAGGAGAACCTAGTGCAACACATGGCTCTCTACAACTCTCAACCAATACACTCATCCCATTTGTATCAACTGCACCTGAGATCATGATGGATGTAGTAACCACATCCTCAATCTGCTCACAACCACAATCCATGGACATATGTCCATCACCCACTGCTGCCATGGAAACCTGAACTATATCGGAAGAGAGTGAAGACTATGCCAAACTCGATACCATGGTAAACTTCACGTCCAATGACTAAGACTCTTGAAGGGAAAATTGAGTGCTCTTCAAAGAATCCATAGTCGTCTCTAGCTCAGGGGATTACTTGCAAGGACAACAGTCAGTTATCCATCATGTTGATATGTATCTGATAGGGTTTGCTACTTTAATACCACAGGGATTTCTTTTGGATACATGGTTACAGGGTGATTATGGTGGCAGCAAACATGATGGTTTGATTGGTTATCACTTCCATGGGCATTTTGGAGAGACTGTAGAGAGATGTGTTGCAGATGTTTCTAGATATTCTTGTCTCTTCATGACAGCTGGATGTAAGTTTAGGTTGTATAGAGGATCCACATGGTGACAAGTTTGGCACTGCAATTAGATGGGTTTCGACGGGTTGCTTCACCATTTGTCAGCATGGTGAAGTTGTGAGCAGATCTGTGCAAGGGAAGTCAGAGGTTATCAAACATGGTAGACTTCCATTCTGGGGTTGGGATCCAGGAAAATTTGGCACAGTGGCGTTTATGCTGGTGCTTCTAGAGTTAGTGGGTGATGCATGGAACATTTTATAGTTCTTCTTTTGGGCCTTCCGAGGACTGAGGTTTCTTTGCAGTAGAGATTGCTTTCGGACAAGCAATTTCGGGGAGGGCGGACTGTAATGTCCCCTTTTTCACGAGCATCAGAACTGGGGATTAGCCTATTTTCCTGACCCTCGCAGGTTAATAGTTTTGGATAGAGGGTTTCTTAGACAGGCACTTGGTCGTCAAATCTCAGTGTTGATCTTTGGAGTATGGTGGCGGGGTGATTTGTTGCATTTGGCATGATACTTGTGCTTAAATTAATGACACTCACCTTTTATTTCACCATCCTCGGCCTAGGGACCATGTGTCTTTAAAAGGAAGGGGTCACTTTATATTTTGCAGTTACTATTCATTACTAAAGTGAAAAAAGAAATAACTTAAGTGAATAGTGCTCACTTTTATGAATAGTGTTTTTTAATGCAAAAACTTATAAATAGAAGGAGAAATTCGACCCTCTTCATGCATGAATGATTTAGCTTGTTGAAAACTTGGGAGTGAAGCTTGGAGGAGGAAGGAAGCTAGGGTTTCCTTGTTTCTTGCAGTGGGTGAGCCTGGTGGGGCTCTGTTCTTCGTTCTTGAGCTGCTTGATGGTGTGAAACACCACCTTAAAGTCGTTGGTCATATTTTGTGCTTTAGTTGGAGACCTATGTTGTTGTTTGCAGGTTATTTGGAGCTAGTTTTTGAGTGTTCTTGACAGCCATAGACTCCACTAGCATTTACGCAAGAGTTGTTCGCTTTTGAGAAGTTTTGTAGCTGCTTTTTGTACGCTACAGCCAGCCGCTTTTATTTGAGGGTTTCAACCGGCAAAAGAGAAAAAGGCGCCTCTCCTTGGTGGCTGCTATCTTTCCTAAAGGGGGCACCCTTGTCCTAGAAGACCTCCCATGCCAGTTTTTGGTGGGAGAAGTTCGTTATTCCCGAGTTGTGTGAATTTCTTTAGGGGCGGGTACTGTAGCAAGTCACTATTCATAGTGCTTGTATGGTTGTAAGTAAAAATTAAGGCATAAGATGTATCTTTTAGAATCTTATGTAAGCCATCTATTTTATCTGATCTATTATGTAATGAAGAAAGCATCTTTGGCTCTTAAATTGAGTAATTGCTTGAGTTATTGTCAGTAGCTTAGTTTACTTGAGTTTCCTTTATGCATATGCTTTTTAGTCCCTTTCTAGCATTATTGGCAAACAAATCAAAAGCACAAAAAGAGAATTAAACCAAAACAAAAATCAGACCTACGAAACACAGTGAAAATGAATCAGCAGAGTGTTGGTACACTACACAAACCCCTTACATCCAAAGTATAACATTGCTTCCATCATGTGGGATGAGATATAAGCATGAACGATTCTAATGCAATAATGACAAATTCATATCCACTAAGGCATAATAAACTATTGAAATGCATGAAACACCACATCCAACACCCAATATATAGCATACCTCAACGGTCAAGGATGGAAGAGATACCATCCTATCTAGACATGTAGATACATATATACATGTACATTGACAAACACATAAAATGAAGCGAGAGGAAAAATGCATAAAAAAATCATCATTCCTACCAAAGCCCATATATAAACTTATTTGTATTTGTCCCAGTAACCCATATGTATTCAAAACACTACCATCAGTTCTCATAAACCCTAAATCTAAGCATGCTACTCTTTTGAACGTAAAACATTCAGCTCTTACAAAAACTCTAGAATGTAGTCATGTACATGAGGATGGTGAAACGAATTTTAAATAAAATCTATACCTTCATATTCTCTTGCCTTGCTTTGAGTTTTCACTCCTTCTTTTCCTTCTTCTCTTTTTCTCTATAAAATTTATCTACAATTGATGTATCCGAATCAAGAATGAATGGATAGCAACATGAACCATATCTTTAGTGACCTCATATAGCGCACCACTTATAACTTCATCCATATATCAACATGCCAATACACTAAAACTATACTCACGGAAATGCATAATAGGATAATCCGGTCCTCTGTTTTCGCTATCAAACAGAAAGGAAAGAAAAACAAGAAAATATTCATTCAAATGTGATAACCAAATACAAAATCAAAACATTATTAATACAAAGCACAACTAGAATTCATTTATTCATGTTTCCCATACATCCTACAAATTTCAAAGCTTTAACATAAATGATTTACAAGAAGATGAGATTCTATGCTCAATAAGGTTCATTGATGTTCATCCAAAGCAACATACAAGTCCCAGGACTATAAATTTATAATTAACAAAGCAATTGCTCAATGAAAAAGTTTCTGAAGGAACATGAAAATGAGATTCTATTACTCTTCAGTACTAAACATATAAATAAATCACATGAGCAAGGGGTTTGAAGATTAAAAGGTGAACATGAAATAAATTTAACACCTAAAATAAAAAATATATAATGCCTTTAATAATAAAAAACAACTGACAAGAATTTTAAATGAGGTTTTGAGTAGGTTGTGTGGGGTAGGGTAGGAGTGGCACAGGGAAGAAGGGGTACTGCGGGCTCGAGTAGTAGTTTCCTCAAAGGAGGTTCTTTTAGATCTGCAAAAAAATGCAAAGGGTGGGGGTGTTAGAGGGGGGTGAGTGGGGGGAGCAGCGACGATGCAGGACAACAAAGGCGTGATGAGTCTGATGACCAAGTGTAGGGCAATAACCCAAATGCTCAACCAAACTAGGATTAGAGTCAATCCTCCTACAACCTTGAAGCCTAAGGGTCTTTAAGTTGCTACAAACTGAGACGCTTGCTATCCAAACCTCATCCAGATTATGGTAAATAAGCCAACTTTAGTAGGCATCAATGAATCCTCCAAAGCAAAAATGGAGACAGGCCCTACCAAGCTACACAAATGGACATCCCATCCTACACAATGCACACAAACACCAAACATTCCAGTTACACCCATGATAGCAAGGCACTAAAAAAGCTCAGAAGACATCATGTTCTTGGAACTAACTAACCCTGATGGAGCTTTATGCAAAATTAAACCAGAATGAAGATTTTTGTTTTGTTATCAATGCAACTGCCCTGGTATGCATGAAACCAAAATATGGAAGCATAGACAAGGCATGTGAACCTCTTTGTAGAATGCCATGCAACCAGCTACAGTCCATGTGCCATCCCTGCAAAAAATAGTATAGCAAAATATGATAGCAGAAAGAAGCCACATGACCTATTTTCAACAATGCCATCGGCTCAAAGGAGCCTACAACAACAATGCCATCTTCCCACACGAGCCTCACAAGAGAGACACGTTCACACAACAAAACCATTAGAAATTGATTCCAAATCTCCCCTACCTCATTTCTAATTTGCTGCAGACACAAATTTAAATGAAAAAACAAAAAACCACGGGCAAAAAATATCCCAGCCAATCAAAAATTTAGAGAAATCCCAAAAATTCAGTTTTAATCAAAAAAATCCAAGGGACCATAGGATAAATTATTGACGTGAGTTCCAAAAAGGTTTAATGCTCAAAAGTAGCTCACCGAAAACATAAGTCTCTGCCTATAATTCTAACCTTAACCCTATTTAAATCCTAACCTTAACTTGAGCCCTAACTTAGAACCATAGTTAAATCATAAATCTAATTGAATCCTAATCCTAATTATATGCTAACCTTAACCCTAACCCTAATCTAGAACCATAATTGAATCATAACTCTAATTAAATCCTTACCTTAACCCTAACCCTAATTGAACCCTTATTGAATGCTAACCCTAATTAAACCCTAATATGAGCCTTAATACTAACCTTCTTTGAAACCCAACCCTAACCCTAAACCCCAATCTTTATCAAAGAACCTTAACCTTAATTGAACCCTAACTTTAATCCTAATTAAACTTTTTTCCTTATTATACTCTAACCGTAACCCTAATTCAACCTTGAACCTAATCCTAACCCTTAATGAACCATAATATTAACCCTAACCCTAACTCTAATTCTAATTGAACTATAATCCTAACCTTAATTGAATGCTAATGTATCATAACCCTAATTATACCCTATTTATAATCCTAACCTTAACCCTAATTAATTTTTTATTGAATCCTAACCCTAATTATTTTTTTATGAAATCCTCATTGAATCCCAACCCTATTTAAAGTATAACTCTAACCCCAATTGTAACACCAACACAATCCTTAACCATAAGTAACCATAATTCTAACCCTTATTGTAACCTCAATTATAATTTTAATTTTATTACGACCTTGACACAAACTGTTGTTATAACTATAATTTTAACTCCACTTGTAACTCTAATTCTAATCCTAATCTTAAGATTCACCCTTACCCTAGTAGCTAACCTTAATTCTAACCCTATCTATAATTTTCATGAATTTAAAATTATAGTAATCTCAACCCTAAGTCTACTTGAACCTAACCCTAATTGAATGTTAATTCAAAACTAACTCTAATTGAACCCTAACCCTAACTATAATCATAAGTAAAACCCCAGCCTAACCCTAATTAAACCCCAACCTAGTCCTAATTCTAATCCTAATTGAACCCTAATCCTAATCATAAGTCTATTAATGTGGCATCACATTATTTGTTGTTTTTTAGATCTAAGTAATGTATTTCAATAAATTATGAGTTCTAAGATCAACACTAACAACTTTAAATTCATATCTATTAGTGCTAGATATTATTATAAATATTGGGCATTAAATCAATAAATTCTATCATTATTATTAGAAGATGGTCAAGTTTTGGATTCTTTCCCCTATTAGCTTAATTTGTGAAATTCTTGATTGATTGTGAAATTTGTTATTGAAAAGAAAAATGCAAAAGAGGATTGAGATGTAGCATAAAGTCTTAATGATTTAGTTATCTATAGGCCTAATGCCTCTTTATATGTCCTTTAATTATTTTTCAATTATTTTTATTGTTTTCTAATTGTCTTTTGATTAGACTTTTTTTAACTTTTATTTTGTTCTTTATTGAATCTATGTTGTGTTGGAACTGTAAAATTTTGATAACCTTCATGCTTATTAGTTCCCCAAGAAATCCATATTATAGACATAAAGTTTCCTCACATAGCATTTTTCACCAGGGTCCGGGTTAAATTTTGTCATATAGCCTCATAAAATTCATCTGACATTAAATCTTTAACATTTGAAAAATATTGGCATAAGTTGATGCAGGTCTCACCGATAATAATATACATCTCTTTCAATTATCGGCAAGACATCAGTAATTTCATACCGATGAAGATATATGCCAAGAGAACATGGGTTCACATTTTCTATCGACAAGACAAAAGGTATCGGCGTGACAACATGAGGTAATATCGAGCTAAATTGCTTTTTACTGATTGGGGTATAATAAAGTGTATCGGCCAGACTATAGTCATCAGGGAGAGATTCCAAAAGATGACCCGAGACTATCACTGGTCTTGCCGATAAAGCAAAATGAAGACTCATTCGATGAGACAATGATGCTCGGGAGAGTTCGGGGAGTCTTACGGACTCCCCGTGTTATACCGACAGAACTCAGCATATAGAGATCAAAGTTGTCAAAGAGACAATGTGTGTGGTCTCACAGAAAAAAAGCTGTATTGATAAGATAAGTCTCAACGGGGAGATCAATGAGAGGTCACGACGAATATTATTTTGTTGACAAGAGAATTACTTGGTCTCAGCGACTTAAGTTGACAAAATGAATATCTCGGTGAAACAAGGAGCCTTCAGAGTGAAATGAAGAATCGTTGGCCCAATTCGTTAAGTCTAGGCAATAGCTTGCTTTGGTGAAGGTCATGGCGATATAAAAAACAAAAAAGGAATACTATCGGGGAGACTTGTGATGTCAGTGGAACTACAAGATGTCTTAGCGGATGTGTGAACGTTGAACAGACGAATCGGCCAAAGATTTGAAAAGTCTTGCCGATATGATACATGATGTGACAATGAGAATTTCAAAAAAGTTGCTTCATTGTCTCAGTGAGGACATTAATGGCGCCATGAAGCATAAAAGATATTGCAAATCAAGGTGAGCTCAATTGAAATCATTTTTCACAGAATTGGCAGCAAAGGAGAGCAGAGGAATGAGAAAAACAATTGGAGAGTTCGTCTAATTTGGAATTTCAGGCGAAATACAGTTTGTTCCTCATCCTCTGAAAATTAGTATTTTGAAGTATGGAAGGCACTAGTTCAGAAAAGATAAAAGGAAGAAAACATGGGGAGGGTAGTCAACCAAAAGGAAAAAAGGAAAAAACTGAAATATGACCAAAGGGCATCGATAGAAAATTGAACCAAGATCTCATAGACTAGCTACCTGGTTCAGGACCTAAAGCTAGGCATTCTGCACAGCTTAAGGCAGAAGTAGATAAATTGGATGACAAATGTAAGTTCATAGGAGATGTTTGGACCCCCATTAGAGGATACGAATTGTTCAGTTTCCATTACCATAGAAGAAATCGCTTTGAGCTAGTATGTAACCCGTGGAGGCTTAATTTGGGAAAACTAGTGTGCCCTAATGTTTTTGTTGATGTCGAATTGGTGAAATTATTGGCTGGTCATTATAATCCGAAAAGTAGGGCCATATGTGACTTATCTGGGAACCCAGTAATACATGTATCTGAGAATGCAATAAGTGAGGTTTTCAAATTAGAAGGAATGTGCAGTGAAAAGATTATAAGTGAGGAGCTTGAGAGTGAATTCAGAAGAATGGATACCATTTATAAGGGCTAGAGATTACCCTTACACAGAATCAGACATGGTGGCAAACCAGCTCCAATGGAAGACAGTGAGGGACCACCATTTCATGTGGATCTCTTCGAACCCTACATCAAGTGCACTTATTTTTCAGTTGGACATGTATTAGGGATGGAGGTCCCAGAGCATATGACAATTGTACCTATGGTGATTGTTGCGGATGTTCAATATCATAACTCTAGGTCTTATGATTATGCTTCACATGTGTTTAAAGAGTTTGATGCAGGGTTGATGGAAATAAAGAGTAGAGCCTTTGTCTTGCACCTCAAGAATTATAAATTGTTGATGCACTTGGTGCTATATTTTGGACAGGAATTAGGATTGTGGCCCCAGGAGCTGAGAATTTTGCAATTTGATAAGGAAGGCAATCCATTGCCTATCCAGTTATGGACTGTTGTTTGGGACAGCAGGTTTGCTAATTCTAGTTTTGTGCATTTTGAAGAATACTTTGTAAAGCCTTTGTAAAAAATTTATAATCATCCTTGTGACTATTCCTTGTCTAATGAAATAAAGAGGTTTGTCAGGCCTAAGGATTATAATGGACCAATCAGCCACAACTGGGGGGATTGGTATTGTTTAGAAAATGCCACCATGATTAGCGTTTATGGTTTTGAAGGTACTCCATTTATTTTGCCTAGGACAGTTCCAGATAGGATTGCATACTTAGAGATTGTTAGGCAAATGGATTTCTCTAGTGTCATGAACTTAAGCTCTTATGGGAAGCAAGTTTTTATGCCAAGTACGCTGTGTTTTGGTGATTTACTGTGTTAGCAAAGGAGGGATACAATTGAATTCTTGATAAGTTATTACACTGTAAGGAAAAAATTTGATCCAGAGGGATATATTCATTCTGCCAAACAGAGGATAACCTTTGGAGGGTATCAACATGTGCCCTATCAATCCGATGACATAATTAGAAACTTGGAAGCAGAAGAAGCAGAAATGGTAATTGAGAAATATGATCAAGAATTTTTAGATGTTGAGTTGTTGTCTTCCAGTGAAGAAGTATTAGAGGCTAATAGGCCACAAGGCCCATCCGAAAAGGTATCAAGGACAAGAACTCGGGATTACACCTCTTATTCCAGAGAGATAAATATTGAGGAAACTATGGATGTGGATACAAGGCATGAAGAATATAGATCTTTTATAGCAGATGATGAATTTGTGAAAACCTCAGAATTCAAAACATTTTTATACAAAAAAAAGGGAAAAGAGATAAGAGGAATAGTTGACAATGTTACACCAGGAAATGAGGAGCAGTTGTTAAAAAACTTGAGGGATGATGTGGAGAAACAGATGACAAGCATGACCCCTGAGAAAGGGAGAGAAATGTTGGAAAAGGCTGGTGTCATGATTTTCCCAAGGCTAGATCTCAATTCTGCATTGGTTTTTGATAGTTTCCTGAAAGCCAACAATGCTATACACAAGCTCAGCATAGAAACGGTGTCAGAAGTATATACAGGATCAAAATACAATCTAGATGAAGAAACATTGATGATTTGGGCTTTATATCCCCCTCACAAGAAGTCAGTTGTCATTGATACTGAGAAGGCATTTGGACATGTCATGACTTTGAAGGCTGGAGAGGTTGATCTAGTTGCAACTGCAGAAATTGGGATAAATATAAAAAAATTAAATAAAGCCCAAATACAAGCATTGATTAGAGAGAGAGAGAAATGTACAAAACCAATAGTGAGAGAGTACTGAGAGAAAATGAACGTCTAAAGGACTTGGTAGGTGTTGTAACAGGGCCAACAAAGATGCTCACCCAAGGCGAAAGTTCATAGGTGAAGGACCATTGGGAAGGATAAAGTGCATACTCTCAAGGAAAAATGGACACACTTACAACAATAATCAAAAGAAGGCAAGTTGTTTTAACCACTTGGTTAAATAAACTTTGGGGAAAACATTCACAATACGTTGATGCAATAAAGGAACATAGGAGAGTGGATGGTAGAATCCAAGAGAAACTTGAGGAATTAAAGAAAAAGGATACTCCTAATAATGCAAGGATTGAAAATGCTAATCATATCATGGATAAGTACAAGGGATTCTTGGAGAAATTACACGAGGATGCGCAAGAATTGATAGAAGTCACCGAGAAAACATTGACTAGGTTCTATGATGATGAAGGAGAATTCAAAGAAATGGCTACATGGAAGAACGAATGTGAATTAATACTCCAAGAGATGTTAAAGACAGCCACTGCGAAAGATACAACATTGGATGAAGCATGTGAGAAGAACGAACGAATGGTGATGATGGAGATCATGATCCGCGATGCGTTAGGAGATGCAGCTATGCACGAGCATCGAGATTACATAGAGCACATGTTTGGAGTTCACTTGTGGCTTAACAGAGCTTAGTTAATGCTAATCTTGTTAGTATTTTATGCTTAAAACATTTTTTCAAAGGACACTTCCTTCCACCTGCTAATGTATAAGTATCCGTTGTTACATAGTAAACAAAAAAGAGGAAGTTAGAGGACGAATTTAGATAGAAGACAATTAGTAGGAAATATAGTACTTTCAGAATGTTTCAAAAAACTATGATGCATGTATAAATTTTGAAGGATCAATGAAAGAAATTTGATATTGTGGTGCCCTTCTGGTATCAATTATTTGCTAAGTTAATTGAAAATATTATCAAGTTGTCTCCAAAGTTGATATTTCTTTGTTATTTAAACTGACATATCAAGTATATTCTCAGTTTATCAATACATATTTGTTGTATTTGTGTGGTGTGATTGGTTGGTTCTTTCAAGTAAAGATTAAATCCTTCAAGTCATTCACAGTAATTTGGAAGTATCATTTGGATCACTAAGAAGAGCTTGTTAATTACATTCTTGCATGTTTATACAAGTTATAGAATAATATCATATGCCAAATAATTAGAATCCCTGCCAGATAGAAGTCATTTATCTAAAGCTTTCACTTGACTCTGTTTTACCCAACAAGTCACTGGTCTTATTTATCCTTCTAGGTTCCATCCATTTCATTTACATCTCTTAAATAAACATATAATTTTTCACTTTCATATTGCATATACAATTTATACCAAATTAGGATCATATCTTTTCACTATAAAATTGCCATTTGTGGATATTTTGGTCAAGTAGGAAGTATTATTAAAAATCTGAGTCATTCATATAGGTGCACCCGCCTAGGTTTAGCAGAGTCTTAAGAGTAGAAGGTTCAACTATATTGGTTGGCCTTGTTAGTTGGTCAATAACGTCGTGAGAGCTTGGCAACCTCTCGTGGTCCATTCAAACCAGTGTTTTTGAGACCTAACATGTTGGATAAAAGACCTTAACTATTATCTATGCTATTGTAATTATCTTTTGACTTTATTAAAGATTATATCATGCTTTCAAAATCTTTGCTTGAATAATTATCAAATTTTATATTAATAAAAACTTTAAAGTATATTGATGTGTAGTCTAATTATATACTCATTACTTATTTGATAATAGATATCAATTCAAAGTTTATAATAAATATTATTATATTTGATAAATAAAATATTTCAACTATATTGTATTTTAATTAAATTGATGTTTAAGAAATAAATTGATAAAATAAGTTAAAAAAAATAAAATATATATATTCTTGTTTCATTTAAAAAATATTTACAATGAGATAACACAATCATACATTTGATTAATTATCTTTATTATATCCAAAAATTGTATAGTCAATTTCATATGTAAAATATATCTATTTAATTTAAAATAAATATTCTTCTAAGATATTTTTAATGAAAATTTAGATAAATCTATACATGCCAACAAATTTTCAACTATCATTTCTCTTCAAGGAATTTTTTTAAAAATATTTTGATAGACATTAAAAGCAAAAGAAAAACACATTTGAGAAAAGAAAACTAAAAAGAAAGAAAATATAATAATTCTTTATAGGTGACCACTGTGAATGTCTCTGTGGGCTGGAGCGGTGGTTTGGGTCTACGGTAGTGTGTTGAGGGGTGGTAGAGAGTGCTTCCCTTGGCCTTCGTGGGGCTCAGTTACCATTTTGGTGTGGGTGTTGCACACGGACTGTGGTGGAGAGTGGTCTGGCAGCAGGGTAAACCTTTGTTCCCCTTGCATGTTCGTCTTGGGAATTGTGACAGTTATTCCTTGTGAGGAGACGTCTCGAGCTTCGCCCGATATGGATTTTCGTGGTGGAGTTGGATGGAGATCGCCAATCCAAGGAATTTTTTTTGATAATACTCTTTTTTCCCCGGATACGGGGTTTGTGGGGAATAACTTGACAGGGGGTTTGCACATTTCGAAGATTAACGGATGCCTCGAACGCTGCAAGGAGAGACCCAAATTGGTGATTCTGATTGAAATGATTGCTAAGGATATTGAATATTATTCATGACATTCTCTTTATTGCAAATTTCTGGGAATGAGTGTTTCTTTGCAATTCTTGGAATCTTGGGCCCGAAGGACTTGGGAGCCGGAAGGTGAAATGGATGTTATGTTGCTTGCAGATAACTACTTCATGGTTACATTTAACTACTTAGCAGATTGCAATAGGGTCTTCGAGGGAGGGCCCTACTTTCATAATCAAGTGGGGTTGTTCATCAAGCCTTGGCATGCAGGATTTAATCCTTCTGAGGAGCTCCTAAATCGTGTTCCGGTGTGGGTTCGACTGCCTAGGTTCCCAATCGAATGTTGTCGTGAGGATGTTTTGCACCTACTTGCCTCGATGCTCGAGAAACTAGTGGGGCCTTCGACACAAATCCTGGGTGAGAAAGTAATGACTTTTGCTCGAATATGTGTAGAAATTGATTTGAGTAAGCCTTTGCCAAATGCTTTAGATATTTGTGTGGGTCCTCATTCTTGGGTGCAACAACTAGATTACGAGACTCTTCCCTTCCATTGCCGCCTTTGTCATGAATATGGTCACTTGCTACGTAGATGTATAAGGGCCAGGCCTGTGGAGCCTCACCCTCCACCGCCTCCTCGCAATCATCCTAGTGTTGATAAGGGGAAGAATCATGCTTCAAATGAGGTGGTTGGGTCCGAGGGTTTTGTTCCTATTAAGGCTCGTAACCAGAATAGAGGATACTTTTAATAGGTTTGAAATCTTGGATGATCTTGGTCAGCAAGAGGTTAATCCAGGGTTAGTGAATGTGGATCAGGGAGTGGTGGGTTCCGGTGTGGAGAATCACATTTCTGGTACCCCTTTTGTTCCTTAGGTTGATTCTTCCTTGAATATGGACACTGATTTGTAGGTGGGGGCTCAGGTGTTGTCTGGTCCAAATGGTGAGTGTGTGAAGGTGGTTGGGGATCCTGCTTATCCTGCTCGGAGGGCAAGCTCAAATGGGGTCAAGGGCATCAAGCCCTCCCCTCACTTGGGCATTTTGCAAAAAGATGGCAAGAAGGGGGATTTGGAAAAAGCCTCTAAACTTGGTCGAAAGAAAGATTTGGAGAAGATTAAAATGACAGGGGAGACTTTGGTGGAGTCAGGGTCAGTAAAGACCCCGGATTCTCATTTTTTGACTCCCTTGAAATGATTGTTATTTCATGGAATGTAAGGGGCCTGAACAGTGGCCCTCGACAAAAAGTTGTTCATGAGTTCGTTAGACATCATTCTCCTGGTTTACTCTTCCTGCAGGAGACTAAGTTGTTTGTTGATGATATGTTGGGTTTAGTGCCTAAGTTGTGGGGGACTAGTGAATGCCAGTGTATTGGGGCCCAGGGATCCTCAGGGGGCATGGCATGCTTTTGGAATCCTTGAAAGATTCGACCTCCGTGGTGGCTCTCCTTTAAACCTCTCTCTCCATGGTAGTTGTGTGGTCTGAAATGGGGGAGTCTATTTTACTTTCTAATGTCTATGCACCAATTCAGTTCCAAGGTAAACAAATTTTATGGTCTAATATTCATTTGGTTTGTAGCTTGGCTCCTTACCAGCCATGGATTATAGCAGGAGACTTTAATGCTATTACTGAGTTAGCTGAGAAACGGGGGGGTATTCCAAGATTGAAGCCTTCTGCGTTGTTGTTCCAGGATAATATATTGGCTCTTAATCTTGTTGACATCAAGCCTAGCAATGGTCTATTTACTTGGAACAATAGAAGGGTGGGAGACAACTGCATTGCAGAATGCTTGGATCGATTCTTGCTATCCTGCTACTGGGTTGGGGGTATGTGGTCTTCTAGCTCAGAGATTTTAGATTGGAGGGGTTCAAATCATTGGCCTATTCAGTTCGTGGTTTCTTCTGCTAGGGTGCCTCAGACTCCATCCTTCAAGTTTCAATTAATGTGGTTGCATGACCTTGAACTCCATGGCTATGTTGTTGAATAGTGGAGGTATGGTAGACCTACCTATCGTACTGCAATGTATACTTTTGATAAGTTACTTCAATATGTCAAGTTTCAGCTCAAACGTTGGAATCGTCACTGCTTTGGTAACATTTTCTTCGAGAAGAAGGTTGCTCAAGCAGAGTTGGATGGTATTACTAGGCTCGTCCGGGAGAATGGGGTGTCTGAGAATTCATTGCAGGAAGAGGGTAGAGCCTTGAAAGCTTTGGAAGAATGGGAGCTGATGGAAGAAGTCTTCTGCAAACAAAAAGCTCGGATCGATTGGATTCAAGCGAGGGATAAGAACACTGCCTTTTTCTTTAATTCGGTGAAGGCTAGATGCCATAGAAATTCTATCTCTACTTTGGTTAATGACAGGGGAGAGACTCTGTCTTCTACTCAGGATATCACAAATGAAGTTGTGCAGTATTTTTCTTCCTTATTCAAGGAGGAATCGCAGGGGAACTCTGATGAGGAAGCCCAAGTTCTTTCTTGTATTCCTTCTTTGGTCTCTGAAGAGATGAAGGAGCATTTCATGAGGGATATTACGTTGGAAGAGATGTAGAGGATTGTTTTTCAGATGAAGAAGGGGAAAGCTTCGGGTCTAGATGGTTTCCCGATTGAGTTCTTTCAAGAATTTTGGGAGATTATCAAGCTGGATTTGTTAGCTATTGTGCAGGAGTCTCAGAAGAATAATAAGAAGTTATGGGCTATAAATTCTACCTTTCTTGCTCTTATTCCAAAATGTGATGATGTGGATAGGTTAAGCCTCTTTCTCCCCATCTCTCTCTATAATGTTATTTATAAAATTATCTCTAAGTTGATTGCTGATAGATTGAAGAAGTGGCTTCTGATGTTGATATTTGAGGAACAAAGCGGTTTTGTGGCGGGTTGTCAGATTTTGGATGGCGTTGTTATTGCTACGAAAACCATTCATTCCATGGCTAATTCTAAAGAAAAGGCTATGTTCATTAAGTTGGATATGGCTAAGGCTTACAGCAGGGTTCGATGGTCTTTCCTCCAAAAGGTTCTGGCTGCTTTTGGCTTTGAGGAGGAGTGGATTCGATGGGTTATGAGCTGTGTGACTTCAGTTTCCTTTTTTGTTTTAATTAATGGGGAGCATTCTTAAATTTTTGGTGCTTCTCGGGGTTTACGACAGGGCGACCCCCTCTCCCCCTACTTGTTTCTTCTTTTGGCTGAAGGTTTGGGTCGATTGATAAAAAGGAATGTTGAGATGGGTCTCATTCAGGGATGGTGATGGGGAGGTGGATTACCCTCACAATCTCATTTATAGTTTGTGCATGACACTGCTTTGATGGGTTTGACCACCATTAAGGAGGCTACGAACGTGTGCAGGGTGCTAGATGTTTACCTTGTTGCTTCTGGCCAATTAATTAATGAGGACAAATTGTCTATCCTCTTCTTCAATACTCATGTCTCCATTCAAAGGAGGATTGCTCACATTTTAAGATTTCATATTGGGACTCTTCCATTGACCTACCTAGGGATTCCCATTTCGATTGGTAGACAATCCCATGATTCCTGGCAGGCTATCTTGGATAAATTTCAGGTTAATGTCACTCATTGGACCCATCGTTGGTTGTCCTTCGCTGGCCATGTGCAGCTGATTAAGTTTGTGGTTCAGGCCCTCCTTGTCTATCGGTGTATGATTCTTGTGGCACCTATGAGCTTTGTCAAGGAATTGGATTCCTTGGCAAGACATTTTTTATGGGCTGGTAGCTTATTGTCTTCTAAATGGAGCCTTGTCAGATGGGATATTGTGTGTAGTCCAGTACAGTTTGGTGGTCTGGGGGTTAGGCAGTCGCTTTTGTCTAGTACGGCTTTGGCTACTAAATTGTATTGGCGGTGGTGTGTGGAACAGGATCGTGTGTGGGCCAGGATTCTGACACATAAATACTTTCTAGGGTCCCCTCAGTGTGATATCCCTCGATACTCTTTGATGAGGAAGGGATCAGCGATTTGGAATACTCTTAGGAAAGGGGTTGTGCTCGTCAAGGATGGCTTATTCTGGATTTGTAAAAGTGGGACTAAGGCGCATTTTTGGCATGACTCTTGGGATGGATACTCCCCCATTGTCCTTCACTATCCGCATTTGATGACCTTGAGCCAAAGATTCTATGAAGGGGGATGGACCAAGGTGAGTGACTTTAAATCCCTCTCTTATCAGGGGCAGTTGGTGGTTGTGGAATGGAAGACTCTAGATGAATGGCCGATTAATGGTATAGTGGAGGAGTGTGTTGAGCTTCATAACATTCTTTCCCGTTAGAGGTGTAGTTCCCTTCTTGATAAGGATGTGCTCTCGTGGTCTCCTAACCCAAAAGGGGCTTACTCTATTACTTCTGGATATCAGGTGTTGCTCTCTCAACGATTGGAAGGGGGGAGGTTCAGTGGTGGAAGAAAGTTTGGAATAAAATCTCTTGGCCGAAGTGTAACTACTTTATTTGGATTTTGGCTTGGAATAGGTGCTTGACTTGGGATAATATTCAAAAGAGAGGTTTTTTGGGTTTGTCTAGATGTGTTATTTGTGGGGATGCCGAGGAGGACTCTGAGCACTTGTTCTTTCGTTGTTCCTTCACTTTACAGCTCTGGCATTTCTGGTGGGGTGTTTGGACAATCCCTTGTGTTCATTCTTCTTCCTTGGTGGACTTTTGGGGAAGCCCGGGGAGACCCCCCTCCATAACTGCTTTCTTCCAGGACATATGGTATGTTGGGCCCATCTTTTTGTTGGGGCAGGTTTGGTTGGAAAGAAATAGGAGGATTTTTTGAGGTGAAAACTTGTAGTTTCAACACGTTTGGTTTCGAATAATGGATATGATCCAGGAGACGGTGGAGGCCAAATGTGAGGTTGTGTTGCCTTTGGAGAGAGATGATGCCGAGATGATTGGTCGGTTAGGTATTCAGGGGTTATCTTCGGTCTCTGCTTGTGTCAGAAGGGGAAGGCATGTGAAGCAAAGAGTCCAAAGGGTGGGGAGGTGGGTTCCCCCTTTGGCTGACATTTTGAAAATTAATGTGGATGGTTCTTCTAGAGGCAATCCTGGTCCCACTGGGATTGGAGGGGTTGGCAGAGATTCTTTAGGATCAGTGGTTTTTCTCTTTTCTATTCATGAAGGTCTTCAGACTATCAACAATATGGAAGGTCTGGCTATTCTTTACGCTATGAAACAGGCTTATGCTCGGGGGTGGCGCAAGGTTACTTGTGAATCTGACTCTCAGGTCTTGATCAACTTGCTTAAGGAACAAAAGATTGATGATGTTAGCTGGCATTTGGCTGAGATGGTGCAATAGATTCTTCAAGTTAGTTTTGTGATGGAGATGGTGTTGTTTGTCCATATCCCAAGGGAATGGAATAGGGCAGTGGATTGTTTAGCTAAATGGGCTTTAGAGAATGTGGATGGTTGGAAGGTTGAGGGCTGGGAACAGGTTTCCCAAGACTATCATCAGGCTCTGAAGAGGATTCTTACTGAGGATGGGACTGGTATTGCGGTCGGCTGATTTTTGTCATTTTTCTCTGTTGGTCTCAGGGGTTTGGCCCTTTGATGTATTGTAAGGTTCGGTTCTGATTTTCAATAAATTTTTTACCCCTTTTATTTAAAAAAAAAATACATATATTGCTTTAAAATTGGTAACTATATTTGATCACTATAAAAAATAATTAACATAAATGATAAAAACAATCAATCTAATAAATACTTGTAAAAGAAGAATGTCCCTTCAATAATTATAACATTATAACACGAGGAAAGCGCCATCAAGGAAAAAATATGATCCAGAGGGATATATTCATTCTACCAGACAGAGGATAAACTTTGTAGGGTATCAACATGTGCCCTATCAATCTATTGACATAATTAGAAACTTGGAAGCAGAAGAAGCAGAAATGGTAATTGAGAAACATGATCAAGAATTGTTAGATGTTGAGTTGTTGTCATCTAGTGAAGAAGTATTAGAGGCTAATAGGCCACAAGGCCCATCTGAAAAGGTATCAAGGACAAGAACTCGGGATTACACCTATTATGCCAGAGAGATAAATATTGAGGAAACTCTGGATGTGGATACAAGGCATGAAGAATATAGATCTTTTATAGCGGATGATGAATTTGTGAAAACCTCAGAATTCAAAACATTTTTATACAAACAAAAAGGAAAAGAGATAAGAGGACTAGTTGACAATGTTACACAAAGAAATGAGGAGTAGTGGTTAAAAAACTTGAGGGATGATGTGGAGAAACAAATGCCAAGCATGACCCCTAAGAAAGGGAGAGAAATGTTGGAAAAGGCTGGTGTCATGATTTTCCCAGGGCTAGATCTTAATTCTGCATTGGCTTTTGATAGTTTCCTGAAAGACAACAATGCTACACACAAGCTCAACATAGAAAAGGTGTCAGAAGTATATACAAGATCAAAATACAATCCTGATGAAGAGACGTTGATGATTTAGGCTTTATATCCCCCTCACAAGAAGTTAGTTGTCATTGATACTAAGAAGGCATTTGGACATGTCATGACTTTGAAGGCTGGAGAGGTTGATCCAGTTGCAACTGCAGAAATTGGGATCAATATAGAAAAATTAAATAAAGCCCAAATACAAGCATTGATCAGAGAGAGAGAAATGTACAAAACCAATAGTGAGAGAGTACTGAGAGAAAATGAACATCTAAAGGAATTGGTAGGTGCTGCAACAGGGCCAACAAAGATGCTCACCCAAGGCAAAAGTTCATAGGTGAAGGACCATTGGGAAGGATCAAGTGCATACTCTCAAGGAAAAATGGACAAACTTACAACAATAATGGAAAGGAGGTAGGTTGTTTTAACCACTTGGTTAAATAAACTTTGGGGAAAACATTCACAATACGTTGATGCAATAAAGGAACATAGGAGAGTGGATGGCAGAATCCAAGAGAAACTTGAGGAATTAAAGCAAAAGGATACACCTAATAATGCAAGGATTGAAAATGCTAATCGTATCATGGATAAGTACAATAATTATCAAATTTTATATTAATAAAAACTTTAAAGTATATTGATGTGTAGTCTAATTATATACTCATTACTTATTTGATAATAGATATCAATTCAAAGTTTATAATAAATATTATTATATTTAATAAATAAAATATTTCAACTATATTGTATTTTAATTAAATTGATGTTTAAGAAATAAATTGATAAAATAAGTTAAAAAAAATAAAATATATATATTCTTGTTTCATTTAAAAAATATTTACAATGAGATAACACAATCATACATTTGATTAATTATCTTTATTATATCCAAAAATTGTATAGTCAATTTCATATGTAAAATATATCTATTTAATTTAAAATAAATATTCTTCTAAGATATTTTTAATGAAAATTTAGATAAATCTATACATGCCAACAAAATTTCAACTATCATTTCTCTTATAGGAATTTTTTTAAAAATATTTTGATAGACATTAAAAGCAAAAGAAAAACACATTTGAGAAAAGAAAACTAAAAAGAAAGAAAATATAATAATTCTTTATAGGTGACCACTATGAATGTCTCTGTGGGCTGGAGCGGTGGTTTGGGTCTGTGGTAGTGTGTTGAGGGGTGGCGGAGAGTGCTTCCCTCTGCCTTCGTGGGGCTCGGTTCCCATTTTGCTGTGGGTGTTGTGCATAGACTATGGTGGAGAGTGGTCTGGTGGTTGGGTAAACCTTTGTTCCCCTTGCATGCATGTCTTGGGCAGTGTGGCGGCTATACCTTGTGAGGAGAGATCTCAGGCTTTGCCCGATCTAGATTTCCATGCTACGGTTGGATCAAGATCGCCAACCCAAGGAAAAAATTTTGATAATACTATTTTTTCCCCGGATACGAGGTTTGTAGGGAATAACTTGACAGGGGGTTCGCGCATTTCGAATATTAACGGATGCCTCGAACGCTGAAAGGAGACACCCAAATTGGTGATTCCGATTGAAATGATTGCTAAGGATATTGAATATTATTCATGACATTCTCTTTATTGCAAATTTTTGGGAATGAGAGTTTCTTTGCAATTCTTGGAATCTTGGGCCCGAAGGATTGGGAGTCGGAAGGTGAAATGGATGTTACGTTGCTTGCAAATAACTACTTCATGGTTACATCTAACTACTTAGCTGATCGCAATAGGGTCTTGAGGGAGGGCCCTACTTTCATAATCAAGTGGGGTTGTTCATCAAGCCTTGGCATGCAAGATTTAATCCTTCTGAGGAGTTCCTGAATCGTGTTCTGATGTGGGTTCGACTGCCTAGGCTCCTAGTCGAATGTTGTCGTGAGGATGTTTTGCACCTGCTTGCCTCGATGCTCGAGAAACCAGTGGGGCCTTCGGTACAAACCCTGGGTAAGAAAGTAATGACTTTTTCTCGAATATGTGTAGAAATTGATTTGAATAAGCCTTTTCCAGATGCTCTAGATATGTGTGTGGGTCCTCATTCTTGGGTGCAACAACTGGATTACGAGACTCTTCCCTTTCATTGCCGCCTTTGTCATGAATATGGTCACTTCCTACTTAGATGTCCAAGGACTAGGCCTGCGGAGCCTCACCCTCCACCGCCTCCTCGCAATCATCCTGGTGTTGATAAGGGGAAGAATCATGCTTCAGATAAGATGGTTGGGTCTGAGGGTTTTGTTCTTGTTAAGGCTCGCAACCGGAATAGAGGTCAAAAGAGGTCTTTGAATGAAAGACAGGATGAGGATACTTTTAATAGGTTTGAAATCTTGGATGATCTTGGTCAGCAAGAGGTTAATCCAGGGTTAGTGAATGTGGATCAGGGAGTGGTGGGTTTCGGTGTGGAGGATCACATTTCTGGTACCCCTTTTGTTCCTTAGGTTGATTCTCCCTTGAATATGGACACTGATTTGCAGGTGGGGGCTCAAGTGTTGTCGGGTCCAAATGGTGAGTGCGTGAAGGTGGTTGGGGATCCTGCTTATCCTGCTCGGAGGGCAGGCTCAGATGGGGTCAAGGGCATCAAGCCCTCCCCTCACTTGGGCATTTTGCAAAAAGATGGCAAGAAGGGGGGTTGGTAAAAGCCTCTAAACTTCGTCGAAAGAAAGATTTGGAAAAGATTAAAATGACAGGGGAGACTTTGGTGGAGTCAGGGTCAGTAAAGACCTTGGATTCTCATTTTGTGACTCCCTTGCAATGATTGTTATTTCATGGAATGTAAGGGGCCTAAATAGTGGCCCTCGACAAAAAGTTGTTCGTGAGTTGGTTAGACATCATTCTCCTGGTGTACTCTTCCTGTAGGAGACTAAGCTATCTGTTGATGGTATGTTGGGTTTAGTGCCTAAGTTGTGGAGGACTAGTGAATTCCAGTGTATTGGGGCCCAGGGATCCTCTAGGGGCATGGCTTGCTTTTGGAACCCTCGAAAGATTCGGCCTCTATGGTGGCTCTCCTTTAAATCCTCTCCCTCCATGGTGGTTGTGTGGTCCGAAATGGGGGAGTCTGTTTTACTCTCTAATGTCTATGCACCAGTTGAGTTCCAAGGTAAACAAATTTTATGGTCTAATATTCGTCTGGCTCGTAGCTTGGCTCCTTACAAGACATGGATTATAGTGGGATACTTTAATGCTATTACTGAGTTAGTTGAGAAATGGGGGGTATTCCAAGATTGGAGCCTTTTGCGTTGTTGTTCCAGGATAATATATCAGCTCTTAATCTTGTTGACATCAAGCCTAGCAACGATCCATTTACTTGGAACAACAGAAGGGTGGGAGACAACTGCATTGCAGAAAGCTTCGATCGGGTCTTGGTGTCCTGCTACTAGGTTGGGGGTATGTGGTCTTCTAGCTCAGAGATTTTAGATTGGAGGGGTTCAGATCATTGGCCTATTCAGTTCATGGTTTCTTTTGCTAGGGTGCCTCAGACTCCGTCCTTCAAGTTTCAATTAATGTGGTTGCATGACCCTGACCTCCATGGCTATGTTTTTGAATGGTGGAGGTATGGTAGACCTGCCTATGGTACTGCGATGTATACTTTTGATAAGTTACTTCAATATGTCAAGTTTTAGCTCAAACGTTGGAATCATCACTGCTTTGGTAACATTTTCTTCGAGAAGAAGGTTGCTCAAGCGGAGCTGGATGGTATTACTAGGCTGATCCGAGAGAATGGGGTGTTTGAGAATTCATTGCGGGAAGAGGGTAGAGCCTTGAAAGCTCTGGAAGAGTGGGAGTTGAGGGAAGAAGTCTTCTAGAAACAAAAAGCTCAGATCAATTGGATTCAAGCGAGGGATAAGAACACTGCCTTTTTCTTTAATTTGGTGAAGGCTAGACGTCATGGAAATTCTCTCTGCATTGGTTAATGACAAGGTAGAGACTCTGTCTTCTACTCAGGATATAACAAATGAAGTTGTGCAATATTTTTCATCCTTATTCAAGGAGGAATCGCAGAGGAACTCTAATGAGGAAGCCCAGGTTCTTTCTTGTATTCCTTCTTTGGTCTCTGAGGAGATGAAGGAGCATTTGATGAGGGATATTACGTTGGAGGAGTTGGAGAGGACTATTTTTCAAATGAAGAAGGGGAAAACTCTGGGTCTGAATGGTTTCCCGATTGAGTTCTTTCAAGAATTTTGGGAGATTATCAAGCTGGTTTTTTTAGCTATTGTGCAGGAGTCTCAGAAGAATAAGCAGATGTTACAGGATTTAAATTCTACCTTTCTTGCTCTTATTCCAAAATGTGATGATGTGGATAGGTTAAGCCTCTTTCACCCCATCTCTCTCTATAATGTTATTTATAAAATTATCTCTAAGTTGATTGCTGATAGATTGAAGAAGTGGATTTCGACGTTGATATCTGAGGGACAAAGCGGTTTTGCGGCAGGTCATCAGATTTTGGATGGCATTGTTATTGCTATGGAAACCATTCATTCCATGGCTAATTCTAAGGAAAAGGCTATGTTCATTAAGCTGGATATGGCTAAGGCTTACGACAGGGTTCGATGGTCTTTCCTCTGAAAGGCTTTGGCTGCTTTTGGCTTTGAGGAGGAGTGGATTTGATGGGTTATGAGTTGTGTAACTTTAGTTTCCTTTTCTTTTTAATTAATGGGGAGCATTCTGAACTTTTTGGTGCTTCTCGGGGTTTACGACAGGGCGACCCCCTCTCCCTCTACTTGTTTCTTCTTTTGGCTGAAGGTTTGGGTCGATTGATAAAAAGGAATTTTGAGATGGGTCTCATTCAGGGATGGTGATGGGGAGGTGGATTACCCCCGCAATCTCATTTGCAGTTTGTGGATGACACTGCTTTGATGGGTTCGGCCACCATTAGGGAGGCTACGAACATGTGCAGAGTGCTAGATGTTTACCTTGTTGCTTCTGGCCAATTAATTAATGAGGGAAAATTGTCTATCCTCTTCTTCAATACTCATGTCTCCATTCAAAGGAGGATTGCTCACATTTTATTCAGATTGGGACTCTTCCATTGACCTACCTAGGGATTCCCATTTTGATTGGTAGACAATCTCGTGATTCCTGGTAGGCTATCTTGGATAAATTTCATGTTAACGTCACTCATTGGACCTATCGTTGGTTGTCCTTCATTGGCTGTGTGTAGCTAATTAAGTCTCTAGTTCAGGCCCTCCCTATCTATCGGTGTATGATTCTTGTGGCACCTATGAGCTTTGTCAGGGAATTGGATTCCTTGGCAAGACATTTTTTATGGGCTGGTAGCTTATTGTCTTCTAAATGGAGCCTTGTTAGATGGGATATTGTGTGTAGTCCAGTGAATTTTGGTGGTCTGGAGGTCAGGCAGTCGCTTTTGTCTGGTACAGCTTTG
>CM021108.1:114033334-114141173 GCA_007115665.2 Sequoiadendron giganteum
AAATAGTAAAAAATTCAACACACTCGTTATCGCCAAGCCCACATTCTCTTTGTTATGCACATGTTTCGACAAAAAAAATATTTTTGATGCTTTTTTGAAGTGTGCATGCAAGGTTTTCATATTCTACCACCTTTTTATGAACTTTCCCCTAGCTTTGCCTGAAATAACAAAGTTTTCACTTAAAATTTGATATATATCAATTCAAGTCTCAATTCCATTCAAGAGTGACATACAATTGAACATTGAAAAGGAAACAAGATTGTGAAATACTCAAATTTTGAGGATTTTGATGCAAGAAGAACAAAGGCCACATAATTGGGTAGATATCCTCCATTTGAATCTTCATTTTATAGGTATGTGAAGTCTTTACACATTTTCCTTAATTCTATTTTGGATTGCTTTGATTTTGTTATTATGCATATTCCATGCTCATCATTGCTTGTTTTTTATTATAACCTTATCCCCTCTTGGCACATTTTAAACTACACAATTTTTACACTTTCCAATTATACTTTTGAACCACATATCTTTGAGACATTTTGTTAAACAATTGACCTACCTTATGTATGCTTCAACATTTTGTATACACATATATATGAGAGTAGTTATAAGTATGTAATATAATACATCATTTATCAATCATTTTCTATGGATGTGCATACCCCTTTCCAAAGCTTTCATTTTGGTATAGGCATGGCGGATGTTTGAAAATGTAGAGGAATTTGGTTTTACACCTAGAAATTGGGCATCACCATGAGACCACATTTCTTTGAAGCATTTTTTCAAACAACTAATTTCCTTGTCTATGCTACCAAATTCTCCATAGATGACTACCAAAAAAATCTGTCAAAAAATCCCCTTTTCTTTCAATGATTTGATTGATGCTTGGATACATTGTTCAATAGAGGGAGTGGCCCTAATTCTCTATAAAACTTGAAAATACTCCTCCCACATTAATAGATCCTCATCTATTCTGGTTCTCATCTCTATTTCTAAACTTACCTCATCACTAATGTTGTGATATATTTTTAATGTCTCCTTGATTACCCTACCTACAAGGGATTGTAACCCTTCTCTCCACTCTTTCATAGCTAGGATAATTCCTTTTGGGTTTGAGTTTCAAGTCTCTTTATTCATGGCTACTAGCAACATGGGGATAGGTGCAACTAAGTCAATAGGGCCAACTTGGTGATGTAAGTATGAAGTTAATTTCCCTACTTGGTTTTTAAGTTCTTCCTTTGTGGTCTCATCCTTTTTCATTCTCTCAAGTATATTCTCTTTTGTTCTCAAAGATTCTCTAGTTTTTTTCTTTTGTTCTTGAGCCTTAGGGTGTAGCTCCAACATTGTGTTTGATGCTTTTAACAATCTTATTGATCCAACCACCATGATTGTATCTCTATTTTCAATATAATAATATTTTGTATTTGACCAATCCACTTCCTCTATAGTGTGGTCAAATATCCTTACTATGTTGTACATGGGATGTAGAACTTTTCTATAAACTTCTTATTCCTTGAACATCACCGTGAGACCACATTTCTATGAGGAATTCTTCCAAATAGTCCACTACCTTGGCAATGCTACCACATTGGCAAGCTAGTGAGTTACTCACTAGCTTGTCAATGAGGTAGCATTGACAAGGTAGTGGACTACTTGAAAAAGTGCTTCATAGAAATGGGGAATCACGGTGAGCCCCCATTTCTATAAGGTATTTTTTCAAATAGCCCACTACGTTGTCTATGTTACCACATTGACAACCTATTGAGCTTACTAGCTTATCCATGGTACCACATTTTGCATGTCTACCAAAACAATTTTTCCAAACAAGTCACATGCCTTTTCCATGCTTCCATTTTGTACCTATCTTGCAATCATGGCATGGCATGATACCACACTTATTTAAGGCATTCCATCCAAAAATTCATTGGACCTTTGACAAGCTATTGAGCTCACTAGCTTGTCAATGGTACAACATTTTGCATACATGTCTACCAAAAAAAAATTTCAAACAATTCACATTCCTTTTCCATGCTTCCATTTTGCACCTATCTTGCAATCTTGGCATTCCATGAGACCACATTTCTTTAAGGCATTCCATCCAAAAATTCATGTGACCTTTGACAAGCTAGTGATCTCACTAGCTTTTCAATGCGGTAGCATAGAAAAAGTAGTGGGTTGTTTAAAAAACTGCCTCATAGAAATGGGGTCTCATGGTACAACCACATTTCTATGAGGAATTTTTTTAAAGAACTCACTACCTTGTCTATTCTACCACATTGACAAGCTAGTCAGCTCACTAGCTTGTCAAAGATACCGCATTTTGCTTGCATTTCTACAAAAATAACTTTTTCAAACAATTCACATACCTTGTCCATGCTTCCATTTTGTACCTATCTTGCAATCATGGCATTCCATGAGACCACATTTCTCTAAGGCATTCCATCAAAAAATTCATGTCAGCTTTGTCTATGTTAGAAATACTATTCTACAAGATGATTGTAAATATTTTGTATGAAGGGTTGAATGACAAATATTTCATTTATTTGTATGGATTCATTTTTTAGGAACTAATATTTATCTCTTTATCATGCTACAAATAAAATTATTTTTCATGCCGAGGAAACGATCAAGGATTAAACCAACACAGGAAGAGACCCAAGAAAAGAATGCAAAGAAAGTAGCATGGATGAGGGAACATCATGAGAAGAAGAAATTGGACCCAATTGACAAAGACATGCCAATTGAAGAGGAACCTCAACCTTCAAAAAGAGCAATGGAATTGGCGGAACAAAGGGAACAAATGCAAAATCGTTGTGCTAAGAGAGATTTGAATACCGTAGTTGGAGACACACCCTCTATGGAAAGTGAATATGGAGGGACACCATCTACCACAAGTGAATATGGAGGGACAACATATACCAAAAAGTTATTATGGAGGGACACCATCTACTGGAAGTGAATACGGAGGGACACCATCTACCACAAGTGAATATGGAGAGACACCATCTACCACAAGTGAATATGGAGGGACACCATCTACCACATCTCAAGTTGAGAGTACATCATTACTTGCATTTGAGGAAGGAGGTATGCCATCATTCCCATCTCAACCTCAAGGTATGTCATCTATTCCATCCTCAATCGAAGGTATGCCATCTAGTCCATCTCATTTAAATATTGATGAAATTCCTAATGTTGAGATGAATGTACCTATGAGAACACCACCTAAAAATTTTCATAGAACACCAAAGTTTTTGATTAATATTGATGAGAATATTTTGCAGCCAATGGAAGGTAAGATTCCACCACACACTTATAGAATATATGCTCATAATATTTAGAGATTGTTCTTTGAAAATTTAAATGATACCACAAGATGTCAACTATTTGTTGAAATGATGCAAAGTATAAAGTATAGGTCCATCATGAAGATTTTTGGGTTGAGAACATTGGATGCTTCAAGTGAAAATACTATTGTGAATAATCTAATGGATACTTATGAGAGTGTGGGTAAGACTTCACACTCAAAATATATTAATGTCACCCGACATGTCATTACATCGACTTTAGTAAGTAATCAAACAAGGAAATCTTGTATCATTAGAAAGACCAGTCAACAATTGAGAATTGATAGAAAGACTTTATCAAGAGCCATTCAAAGGTACCAAATAATTGAGGACACTGATTCCACTGAATTATGGGCATTCTCAGGGAGACTCCCACAAAAGGATAAACTATTTGTTGAATCATTGAGATCACTAATTGAATACTATTGGAAGAATAACACAAGGCCATATATTTTAATTTATAATTAGAAAGCCATGTTAGAATGGAGCGAGTGAAGGAGCATTTGGGTTGGAGAAGGAGTGGGGCTCCTCATTTGATTTTTTAATATGAGATTGAGGATGTCGATGCAAATGAAGATCTAGATGGCTTACAGTGTGGTTTTGATTAGTAGTTCTTCTTCCTGGTTTGTGGCTATTTGCATATGCTTAAGGAGTTTGTTGATGGCATTCTCGAGCTCTCCGGTCCATTGGTTTGTTCCACATTTTTATCTGCTCATGTTCTCTTCTTTAGGGTTTTATAATTTTCATATTGGTTGTTTGTATCTGTGCATGAAGTGAGTTTCTAGCTATCCCAACATTTGTTGGGCTCTACTTTTTCCTAGTTTGCAACCTTTGTTCTCTAGCTTCCTTCGGTTCGGGTGCAAAGGTCTTGGATTTTTTTGAAGGGTTTTATTTTTCCCTTTTCTCCTATGTTTACCTGGCTCCTTATGGTTGATGCTTTAGTGGGGAAGTTGGTGGTGTTGGATGTGGTGGTCATTGAGGTCATCGGGATCCTTTTGTGTTTTATGGTCTTCAAATGAATCTTTTCTTTGGTGTCTAAGTTCTATTGGCTCATGTTTCCCCCTATTGTGCCTTGTTGTTGGGGGTTGGAGTGGCTTATGGAGTGGTTGAAGGAGGATTCTTTGTTTCCCCTTCTGCTCGTGTGGCTTCAGTTTGATTTTTTTACTAATGAGGATTGAAGTTCCTTTTTTGTGGTTTGCCTCCCCTAGTTTGTTATGACTTCTTTCCTATGGGGGTCTATTTTTGCATTATGGGTTCCTTTTTTGTGATCTTGCATTTGAGATATTATGGTGCCATAATCTATGTTGAGAAGGTGTTATTGTATAACCTTTCTAATTGATTCTCCCAGATTCGGTGAAGCTCATTATTATGTAGGGAGTTTTTTATTTTAAGAAGGGTGTTTCAAGTTTCTGGCTGAAGGCACTTGTGGTTTTAATGGACTCTATTTTGGTTGGTGCTAGTATGCTTGTTGATGGGTCATTTCCTTTGGTCCATCTTTTTTAACCTTGTGAGGATTGTTGTGCTTCTTCTTTTCTATACCTATTTCTTTTGATGCTAAAGGAGGATGTGGCTACCCTTCCTACTGAATTCACTTTCCACTAGGATCTCCAACTTATGTCTCCTATAGAGGGGGAGATTTTTCCTTTTGAGGTGGAACCCTCTTCTATTGAGGTGAATTTGGTAGTTGTCCTATTGAGACGGAGCTTATGCGAGCTAGTGTAGATTGGTTCTGGTGGGATGGGGATCCATTTCTTCCTCTCCAATAGAGGGGATCCCTCTCTTTTAGAGGTAGATATTGAGTTGGATTTCCAAGTGGAATCATGTTGCAGGGAGGTTGATGCTTATCGATTTTATTCTATGTTTTTCAAAACCATATGGAGGTGGGGTGTTTGGATTATCATGGGGAGGTTGGATTTGTTGGGCTCAATGTTGGTTTTATTGAGTAGATGGTTTTTTGTAGCTTGGCTACATTGTTTCTTGACTATTTCAGGTGGTTACTACCATCAAAACATGGTTATTAAGGTTTAAGGTCCCTTTGGTCCTTTTTTTTTTCAACCTAAGTTGTCTTGGTGATCTTTGATGGCTACTGTAGTTTGGCTGCCAATGATTTGTTGATTATTTTTTGTTAAGAAACTTTCTTGCTTTGGGTTCGGTTGTGGATCCTATCAAAACCATTTGTACTAGGTTTAGAGGCCCCAACAAAACCTATTTTTCCCATAAAAAACACAAGGCCATCTATGAATCAAAAGGATGTGGTAAGAAGGAGAATTGGTAGTCAAAATCGTGAGCCACATCCAAAGAATTTTTTAGATACGACTCAAACATAGTTTTTTCATAAATTTCTAGAGGATTATCCTCAAATTAAAAAATTTCAAATATATTTGAAATGCTTAAACCTTTTAATGTCAAGATAAATCACACATGCACTACTTGTTGTTGTATATTACATATTAAATTTTCTAACCATTTTGATGTTTATCGTTCTATATGTTTAGATTTACATACTAACAATGTTTTGTAGGATTGTGGGATACATGCCCCACCAACATCTTCAAGAGAATTCTTATAAAAAAGAATTATGTGAAAGAGAGGAAGGCCAAATATTCTACAGGAAACTATGCTTGGATGGCACATGTCAGCATTGTGGTGGATTACAACATATTCCAAGATGTGAACATATGTAAATGACACATGCGGTGTGATGTCCCCTCGCTAGACAGTTCTCGGGAACAGTGTGTTAGCCCTTTATTGGACCCTTGTGGGCTAGCCAGTTTGGATAGAGGGTCAGTGTTGCTTTTTGGAGAGTTTGATTGTTCGTGTTTTCAGTGGACAGTGCTTGAATCATAGCGAGCGTTTGCATTCCAGGAGTTCACAGCTTCTGACGGCACGAGATTATCCTGAGTTTTGAGCATATTACGGGATTTTAAGTGATTAAGTTAATTTATTAACTTAAACGCCTTTTTAATTAAAGTCACATTGACTTTAATTATATTTTATATCACTTAAATGTCAAAAAAGGAGACTTTAATATTTTAATATCTTAAAATATTGAAAAGTGTGCTCAAACTATTGAAAAGGATTATATTAAAATATTAAAATATTTTAATGATGAGAAAGGCCGTACATTTCTTGAAATGCGTGCCATTTGGTATAAAGGCATTTCCTGGCAATAGAAACTCACTTCTTGACTATTTCGATTTGCCTTGTGCATTTTTCCTTCTGAGCAATATCCTGTGACTAGGGTTTGATCATTTTGTCCATTGGAGAACGAAAAACTCTTCAGTGTTGAGTACTCTTGAGGCTGTGAAAGATCAGCTGAATCAGTACAGTTGAGGGCTTCACACAGAAGTTCTACAGTTGCAGACAGAGGATTTATTTATGTAGTTGTTTGTTCTTCAGTATAATAATTGAGGGTACCTTGGTGGCGCTTCCTTCATCAGAGGCAGAGGTTTCCACGGAGTCTTCTTGCATTGTTTTCCATAGCCGTACAGCCAGCATTGGGTTTTGTGCCTTAAAAAGGCATGTGAAGTAATTAATGAAAACGCCTTCTATTTGAGAGGGCTTTGACATCTATCATTGGCGGCTTGTCCTTTCAAAGCTTTGTGACCAGTTTCTGATCAGGAGAAACCTTTCCTGGAGTCATGGCGTGCATTCACGTTTGTTTTCACCTTTTTCAGCTGTAGATGTGGCTAGTTTCTTATTTAAATAATCTGGAGCCCTTTTGGTATGTTTATCATTCTTAAACTATCTGTTGGTGTTAAATAATACATTCTGTACTTTCATTTTGAAGGAATAAGTTTAAATTTGTCTTTTATGAGCAAAAATATGCTGCGCCCCTTCTCTTCTGTCTATTAAGATTTCTCTAAAAAACTTTAAAAACACTTTAAAAGACTTAAGAAAAGAGGGTTTTGAGCTGAGAGCCAGCAGGGCTCATCACAGTGGTATCAGAGCTCACATCCTGCCAGCTTGTGGGGTTTGAGAATTTATGAAGTCAAAGAGAGAGGGTTTTGGTAAGTCCTATTTCAGAGGTGGCCCTAGAAATCAAAGAGGCGACCAGAATCCTTTTCCACCATTTCCGTTTGTAGATCAGGAGGAGGAATTAGATTGGGACAATATGGCGAACAGGGCTGGAGAAAGTTCTCACAGGAATAATTGGGAGGATGAGGACAGAGAAGCCAAAGACGTGCTTAGAGGCATGGTTGCAGGACAAGAGCAGGTTGCAACTATTCTTCAACAACTCAGCACGAATGTTCAAAATTTGTCAATGAACAGAGCTCGTAGTTTGGATTCAGATAGAGATGACAGTATCCATAGACAACCACAAAGGATTATAGATCCAGTACGCACCTATGAGAGAGCTACATATCCCACGTTCACCAGAGATGATGCTGAGGAAGTGGATGAAGCTGAACAAGGTGGTGAAATTAATTTTGCAGATAATATTATGGCTATGCATGATGAGTGGGATAATTTGCCACCAAGGGTTAAGGAGCACCTTAACTTTGACAGGTTTATGAGCCAGAAGAGAGAGCACACCAGGAACAGGAATGACAGGCGTCCTAGACACAAACAAAGTGATCTTAAACAGGCAACCAGCAAACTAACCTTAGTTCACTTTGATGGCAGTGGCAGAGTTACAGCACGTGCCTGGGTTAGTAAACTGGATACTTTCCTGACACTACGCCCCATGCCTGAGGTGGATGCCATTCGCTTTGCAACACTTCATCTTGATGGCGTAGCACATGACTGGTGGATTCACGGTATGACTACCCTTCATCATGACAGGATTACCTCGTATCAGGAGTTTACTGATAGACTGGTAGAGAGATTTGACAGAAGGGATCCTGAGCTTTTCTTCAGAGATTTGGCACAGCTGAAACAGTTAGGTAGCTTGGAATCGTACATTGGTGAATTCCAAAGACTATTTGTTATGGTGACAGGGATCTCAGAGAGAAGGCTGGTCATATTATTTATTGAAGGTCTTTTCGAGCCCATGAAAGGTTGGATAAAAGCTTTTGATCCACCTACCTTACAAGAGGCAATGAGGAAAGCTCGCAGCATGGAGCTATCTACACCTCGTAAGCCTTTTAGCTCGAGCTCGAAACCTACAACATCATACACGGAAAATAAATCAGATCCAAAGAAGGCTGATAATACAAATCAAAAAAAGAAATTTGCAACCCCTTTAGATCGAGAAACCATGAATGATTTGAGGAGGAAACTCTGTTTTTATTGCAAAGGTCCATATGATTTTAATCATGATTGCCCCCTCAAACCAAAAGGGCAAAACAAGCATATGGAGTGGTTTTATGAGGAAGAACCATTGACTGATTTTTCTGATCAGCGAGCTCCAATCTATGATACAGATGGAGAAGAGTCAGAAAATGAAGCAGAAATTGCAGAGGAAACAGAACTTAAGGAGCCTCATATGTCCAGCATGCAGAAAGAGGGTTCTTTCAGACTCCGTGGGATCCTAGCTGGTCAAAGAGTCATATCTCTCCTTGATACAGGTGCAACCCATAACTTCATCGATTCACGATTGGTAGAGAAACGGGGTATTCAAACTCAACAGTTTGAAGGCATTCATGTGAGGGTTGCAGATGGGAACACTCTCGATTATGAGAGGATGATACCTGACTCGCCTTTGAAACTTAATAATTTTGAGTTCAAGGCAGATTTTTATGTGGTAAACATGGGTGGAACTGATGTAGTTCTTGGCATGAAGTGGCTTCATGCAATAGGAGAGTTCACGCTTAATTTGCGTGACATGGAAATGAAGTTCACCATTGATGGCACAAATCATATTCTCAAAGCCATCAGGGACAGCAACCTTAGGGAGATTTCACTTCGGGGAATGGAGCGTTTGATTCATAATGATATGGTAGAGTGGGCTGCTGAATGCAAGCTAATGCCTTCACAGTTGGATCAACAAGCTTCTCCATACCATCCAGATGTGCAGGAACTTCGAATCAAACATGCGAAGGTATTCATTGCTATTCCACCAAGCAGGCCTCCTGATAGAGGTATTGAGCATATTATAGAACTGGAGGAGGGCACGAAACCGATTATGATTACTCCTTACCGGAACCCCAAGCATCTGAAAGATGAGATTGAGAAGACTATTCAGGAGTTGTTAGCTATGGGGCACATCAGGCCGAGTAAGTCACCCTTTGCTTCATCAGTTGTTTTGGTGAAGAAAAAGGATGGTACACTTAGAATGTGTATCGATTACAGAATGCTCAACAGGAAAACCATTAAGAACAGGTATCCTATTCCTCGGATAGATGAGTTGATAGATGAGCTTCATGGAGCTTGCTACTTCTCAAAGATTGATTTGAGAACAGGTTATCACCAGATTAGAGTCCGAGAAGAGGACATAGAGAAAACGGCGTTCAAATGTCACTGTGGACACTTTGATTTTTTGGTTATGCCATTTGGGTTAACCAATGCTCCAGCCATGTTTCAGTCGACAATGAATAGGGTTTTCCATCCTCACTTGAGGAAATTTGTTTTAGTGTTCTTCGACGACATCCTGGTATATAGTAAATCATGGGAGGAACATATGGTTCACTTGGATGAGGTTCTGAGAATACTTGACAGGGAGTCCTTGTATGCCAAGGAGTCCAAGTGTGCATTGGGCATGGCAGAGCTTTTATATCTGGGACACATCATCAGCGGTGCAGGAGTCAGCATGGACCCAGAGAAGGTTCGAGCCATCATTGATTGGCCTACACCTGAGACTTTGACACAGCTCAGGGGATTTGTAGGATTGTGTGCTTTCTATCATTGGTTTTTTAGTGGGTTCTCGCGACATGCTGCGCCACTAACCGATTTGACTAAGAAAGGTGCTTTTGAGTGGACACCACTAGCACAAGCGTGCTTTTAGAAGTTCAAACTTCTCATGACTTCGTGTCCTGTTTTGGCTTTACCAGACTTCACTAAACACTTTGAGTTACATTGTGATGCCAGTGGTGAGGGTATTGGTGCAGTTATTATGCAGGATCGTCACTCTATAGCTTTTGAGAGCAGAAATCTAAGAGGGCCTGAACGGAGTTTTAGTATCTATGATAAGGAAATTTTGGCTATCATGCATGCGATGGCCAAATTCAGGCAGTACTTGATTGGTAGTAAGTTCACTATGAAAACCGATCATAATAGTCTGAAGCATTTTCTTGGACAGTGAGATCTTAATGAGAGACAACAAAAATGGGTCAGCAAGCTTCAGTCTTACGATTTTGACATCTTTTATGTCAAGGGCACTCAGAATGTGGTTGTTGATGCTTTATCTCGCCGTCCTCACTTGGGTTCTATTACATTGGTTTCAGAAGACTGGAGACACCTGATAGTAGCAGAGTATGCTAAGGACCCATGGGCCTCTAGCATAATAGATGGATCAGTGTTGGATGACAGGTATTCACTTGTAGATGACCTTATCATCTACAAAGGGAGGATTTTATTGGTCCCAGGTTCTGAGATGAGGGACAGGGTTTTGAGGTCATTGCATGATTCACCCATGGCAGGACATTCCGGGTACTATAAGACCTATAGGCAGGTACGGGAGAGATTCTCTTGGAAGGGTCTCAAGTCCTATGTTCTCTAGTATGTCAGGGAATGTCTTGTTTGCCAGCAGAACAAGCAAGAGCACACATACCCTGCAGGTCTTCTATAGCCGCTTCCTATTCCTGAGAGGAAGTGGGATTGTTTATCCATGGATTTCATCACGGGCTTGCCAAAAGCTCAAGGGAAGGACAGTATTTTCGTGCTGGTAGATTGATTGACGAAATATGCACACTTTTTCGCAATCACTACTGCACACACAGCTACTCAGATTGCTGAATTGTTCTTCCGAGAGGTATTCAGGCTGCACGGTTTACCTCGCAGTATAGTTAGCGACAGGGACAGCAGATTTATGAGTAACTTCTGGCAGGAGTTATTCAAGCTTTGTGGGACAGAGCTCACCCCTAGTACCAGCTACCACCCCCAGACTGATGGGTAGACAGAGATCGTCAACAAATGGGTGGAAGGGTACTTGCGTAACTATAGTTCAGGGCAGCAGAAGGCATGGGTGAGGTGGTTATACTTATGTGAGTATTGTTACAACACCACCTATCACATGAGCATCCAGATGACACCATATCGAGCGTTGTATGGATATGACGCTCCGAGTTTTCTTGACTTATTGCTGAGTGACAGTAGAGTTCCCAATGTTGGTGATTTGTTACAGGAGAACCAGGATATTATGAGAGCACTTAGGGAAAATATACAGAAAGCCCAAAATCAGCAAAAACAATATGCTGATCAGAGACGAGTAGAGCAATCTTTTGAGATCGATGATTTGGTGTACCTGATGCTTCAGCCGTATAGGCAATCTACCCTTCACAAGAAGGGCTCCGAGAAACTTAAGCCGCGATATTATGGACCTTTCAGAGTTGTCAGACGTGTGGGTCAAGTGGCTTATGAGCTGGATCTTCCGGTGGACAGTAGAGTTCACAACGTGTTCCATGTGTCGCACCTCAAAAAGGCGTTGGGACAACACGTGATTCCTTCTATTGATTTGCCACCCCTGGATGATGAGGGCAAATTAGTTTTGATACCTGAGGCCATTCTGGACTCCAGAGAGCGTCATCTTCGGAGGCGGGTCATCAGGGAATACTTGGTTAAGTGGAGGGATCTACCGGTAGAGGATGCGACGTGGGAGAGTGATAGTGTTCTTCAGCATCCAGCTTTGAGTTTGCTTGTGGACAAGCAAATTCGGGGAGGGCGGACTGTGATGTCCCCTCGCTAGACAGTTCTCGGGAACAGTGTGTTAGCCCTTTATTGGACCCTTGTGGGCTAGCCAGTTTGGATAGAGGGTCAGTGTTGCTTTTTGGAGAGTTTGATTGTTTGTGTTTTCAGTGGACAGTGCTTGGATCACAGCGAGCGTTTGCATTGCAGGAGTTCACAGCTTCTGACGGCACGAGATTATCCTGAGTTTTGAGCATATTACAGGACTTTAAGTGATTAAGTTAATTTATTAACTTAAACGCCTTTTTAATTAAAGTCACATTGACTTTAATTATATTTTATATCACTTAAATGTCAAAAAAGGAGACTTTAATATTTTAATATCTTAAAATATTGAAAAGTACGCTCAAACTATTGAAAAGGATTATATTAAAATATTAAAATATTTTAATGATGAGAAAGGCCGTACATTTCTTGAAATGTGTGCCATTTGGTATAAAGGCATTTCCTGGCAATAGAAACTCACTTCTTGACTATTTCGATTTGCCTTGTGCATTTTTCCTTCTGAGCAATATCCTATGACCAGGGTTTGATCATTTTGTCCATTGGAGAACGAAAAACTCTTCAGTGTTGAGTACTCTTGAGGCTGTGAAAGATCAGCTGAATCAGTACAGTTGAGGGCTTCACACAGAAGTTCTACAGTTGCAGACAGAGGATTTATTTATGCAGTTGTTTATTCTTTAGTATAATAATTGAGGGTTCCTTGGTGGCGCTTCCTTCATCAGAGGCAGAGGTTTCCACGGAGTCTTCTTGCATTGTTTTCCATAGCCGTACAGCCAGCATTGGGGTTTGTGCCTTAAAAAGGCGTGTGAAGTAATTAATGAAAACGCCTTCTGTTTGAGAGGGCTTTGACATCTATCATTGGCGGCTTGTCCTTTCAAAGCTTTGTGACTAGTTTCTGATCAGGAGAAACCTTTCCTGGAGTCATGGCGTGCATTCAGGCTTGTTTTCACCTTTTTCAGCTGTAGATCTGGCCAATTTCTTATTTAAATAATCTGGAGCCCTTTTGGTATGTTTATCATTCTTAAACTATCTGTTGGTGTTAAATAATACATTTTGTACTTTCATTTTGAAGGAATAAGTTTAAATTTGTCTTTTATGAGCAAAAATATGCTGCGCCCCTTCTCTTCTGTCTATTAAGATTTCTCTAAAAAACTTTAAAAACACTTTAAAAGACTTAAGAAAAGAGGGTTTTGAGCTGAGAGCCAGCAGGGATCATCACATGCGGTTGGAAAGGAACTAGTAGAGTTTGAGAAGTATAAAACAATGACATATAATACAAAAAGATGGTAATTGAGAAAAAAGGTGTGATTTGGTTATTCAAAAGATTCCAATGTATTAGTTTGTCTACATTTTGTCACAATAGTGTATGAGTATGTAAGGCATACCCATAGAGCTTGATGGTTGGACTTGCAATTCAAGTTATGCAAGGAAACCTTTCCAGTTGGTAGCATAGTTTCAATGGTCGAATTTGTAGAGCTTCACTCTACAACCACAACATGAGGTGTAGTCACAATATTACAACTCCACATAGGTTTCTATATCTATGCACATAGCATTCATTCATGCAATTGATAGTACACAGGATAAGAGGAAGGTATTGAGGGAGTACCACTTTTACATTAGTGATGATCACACACATGCTCCTAAGTGCGTAAAAGGTTTCTTTCAGTTGTTCTACAATGATTTGGCTATGAGAGGAATAACATACAATTGACATATAGTATGGTTGGATAAATATGCATCATAGTTCAAGAACTCAAATATGTTTTATTGGTTGAGCAGGATGCATGTTATTACATGTATTTAGCATATGTGTAAATTTTGTGAGGCTAGGCATGGAAAGGGGGAGCATGATGGTGCAGGAGCATGTATCAAAAGAGCATTAACATGAGAAGAGTTAAAGTATAAAGATAATGAAAATTTGATAGATGCAAAATCAATTGTTGAGTGGTGTAATGCTTCGATGGGTCCAGGTAATGAAGGTAATTCTTCAGTTCATATATTTTTTTGGTTGGTAGATGATACTAACATTGCACCATATGAGGATTATTGTACACTGACAAGATCAAGTGAGCTACACTCTTTCCTTAGCTCAAATGCAGGTTCATGGAGTATCCATACGTGGAAGATGGCATGCTTTTTTTTCATGTATAATTCAAGCCTGGAATGAGTGTGAGTCAAAGGAGTGGGTTGAAAAATGGTGGTTAAGTTATCTTACCCCACTTCACACATATTGACCTTCGACGGAATTGTAACTGACACAGATGGAATAATCAGTTGACTTTGACTGCATATTAGATCTAGTTCAACTAGGTAATACATCTACTTGCATAGTTTTGAAATTCCTATTGTTATTTTACTTTGTAGTGTATTTGTAATGTTGACTAATTTCATCTAATTTGCTACATATATCAATGTAGGGCATGTTTATACAGTTATTATAGATAAAGAAAATGAAGAGGGACTAGATTATTACGAGTGTCATTGTGTTGAGGCTAAAAAGGTATTGGAGGCCCCAATTATAGATGAGAAAACATATAATACCCTACAGGCTTAGTGGTTGTTACTAGAATGTGGCTTAGAAGGTACCCACATAATAGTGTAAAGTTTTGGCTGTTTCAGGACTTTGGCATGCATCGAAAGATTCTTCATTACCTGAACCTTGTCATGGCATCCAATGTTGATTTGATAAAATATGGGGGTAGACCTTTGAACAAGACCTTGTGGAAGGTGTGTGAGTTTGACCATGACGAAATACCTGACACAATAAAGAGTGAAAACCCAGATGGTTCATTGGATTAATTTATAAGTATGCACATTGGTTCTTATTAATTTGTAAGTATACACATTAATTTGTGTTTAAATTTAGAGTATGCACATCAAAATTAGGTGATAGTTAGACCTTTTGTTTCTATATTTCAAGTTTACATATGTTTTAGTTCCAAGTTTATACATGTTTTTGTTTGAAGATTACATGTGAATATTGGGTAGATTATATTTTTTGGTTCAATGTGTAGCATAGAAAAGGTAGTGAGCATTGACAAACTCACTACATTGTCAATGCAGTAACATTGACAAGGTTGATAAAATGCCTCTAATAGAGGAAAGGAAATAACTAGAGAGTCATGAGAGATATAGAGGTACATGGAAATTCCATGGGAGACCTATATGGCTTCTAATTGGCCAATGGAAATTCCTTTACTAGGTTTCTAATTTCATCGAATTGGCAAGATAGTGGGTTGTTTGAAAAAATGGGTCCAAGAAATGGGGTCTCATGGTGATGTACATCACCATGAGACCCCATTTCTTGGACCCATTTTTTCAGTATGATGGATAGTTCAGAATATTGATGGTGAGAAGTTACAGATTAAAGGGTTTGTTGAAAAGCCTATCTAGTTTATCCACCAAAAGTTTCAAAGGTTCACATGAAGATTTGATCAAGTTACGAGTATCTGTGTTCTGATAGTTGTTTTGTTGCTGTAGTTGGTGTTCCTAAAAGAAGAGAATGTGATTATTGTAATCTTAGTTTTTGCGAATTCTTCTATGGTATTTCATGATGCTTGTGGATGTTTCTAGATCACGCTCTATCTATGTTGTTGGTTTGCATTGATTGTTGTGCTCGTGATTGGTGATTTTCTTGTGGAAGTTCATGTTTTTCATGTTCATGGACGACAAGGTGATTGTAGCATGTTGTGGACCTTCAAGGAAAATTGGTTAAGGTGTTTTGTGTTCAAGACATGTTGTTTTGGGTCCCTACTATGTTTTGGCTGACATTGGTTGATTTGCATTAATAATTTCTTATTGTTTTGAGCTGACAATTTGTACACATTATATATTTTGTTGGGCCGACGTGTAGTAGATGTTATCCCTAGTTGTAGATATATATGCTTGATTATTTATATCATTTGTACAATTCAAGAAGCAAGATGTGTCAGTGCTATGTGTGAATAAAGTTTAGATCTTTCGAAGGTAGAAGTAAAGTGTGAAGAAGAGTGAGCAGAAGAAAAAGTGTTCATGTGCTTAACTAGAACTGTAATCAAGCATTAGCAGATGCTATTTTCTCAGTTCAAAATATTCAGATGGATTTAATTTGAATGTGACTATAAGACAGTGTGTCTTCCTTTGGGTAGTAGTCCTTTTTATATTTGAGCAGTGAGCTCTAGGCAATGTTCTTGAATGAAAGTGCATTCCCCATTTTCTATACTTTTAATAGAGTATAAACTTGTCGATTAACCTCCATCGTGGTTTTTCCCCTAACAGGGTTTCCACGCAAAAATCTTGGTGTTATTTGTGTATCTAATGTGGTGATGATTTTTGCTTTCATGTTTAATTATTAGATCATAGAATAAGTTTAATAAATATAGTTTTCGTGACAACTGATTCACCCCCCTCTCAGTTGTTTTCCCTTGTGTTTCCAACAATTTGTATCAGAGCTTGTGTGGAGAAAGGTACACATTACCTTTTTCATTGATGTCAAAGGGGGAGAAGATTCATGCGAAAATATGTGAAAGAGTTAAGGAGACAAGAATCAAAACCTAAGGGGGAAAAACTGCTAAGAGAAAGTTGTGTTGATGGTGTTTTTCACATCATGTGTTGCCATCAATGCCAAAGGGGGAGATTGTTGGAGATTGTTGGAAATTTCTGATATGTGGTTGGAATTTATGTCAGCACTATTGGCATTAAACATCTTTAAGGTTATATATGTCGAGGATATTGAGAAAATTGTAATAAAATAAGTTGCAGGTTGGTGGTGAAGCAGTGAAGTTTAGTATGATGGTTAGTTTAGAATATTGAAGGTGAGAAGTTGTGGATTAAAGGGTTTTTTGATACATATATCTATTTTATCCACCAAAAGTTTTAGAGGTTCGCATGAAGATTTGATTGAGTTATGAGTATCTATGTTCTGACAGTTGTTTTGTTGTTGTAGCTGGTGTTCCTAAAAGAAGATAATGTGATTTTGTTAATCTGAGCTGTTGTGAATGCTTCTTTGGTGTTTCATGATGCTTGTGGATGTTTCTAGATCGTACTCTATCTTTTTTGTTGGTTCACATTGATCGTTGTGCTCGCGATTGGTGATTTTCTTTTGGAAGTCCATGTTTTTCATGTTCATCATCAACAGGGTGATTGTAGCGCGTTGTGGATCTTTGAGGAAAATTGGTTAAGGTGTTTTGTGTTTGATACATGTTGTTTTGGGTCCCTACTATGTTTTGGCTGACATTGGTTGATTCACATCAATAATTGCTTATTGTTTTGAGCTGATAGTTTGTACACATTTTATATTTTGTTGGGTTGACATGTAGTTGATGTTATCCCTACTTGTAGATATATGCTCGATTGTTTATATCATTTGTATAATGAAAGAAGAAATATTTTTAAATGCTATATGTGAATGAACTTTAGATCTTTCGAAGGTAGAAGTAAAGTGTGAAGAAGAGTGAACAAAAAAAAAGTGTTCATGTGCTTAACCGAAACTGTAATCAGGCATTAGTAGATGCTATTTTCTCAGTTCAAAATCTTCAGATGGATTTAATCTGAATGTGACTATAAGACAGTGTGTCTTCCTTTGGGTAGTAAGCCATTTTGTATTTGAGCAGTGAGCTCTAGGTAGTGTTCTTGAATGCAAGTGCATTCCCCATTTTCTATACTTGGGTATCTACAGGATCACCATGGAAAAAACAGGCCCTTAAGTGGCAATAAAATTCAAAAAAATCATAGTTAGGCAACTTGATGTAAAAATTTGAATAAGTTATCTATATTGTTTCAAAAATATGTAAGAATAGAATTTTTAGTAAATTGAATGTAGTTTCTAAACTACTATGTTTATTTAAAAAGTAAATTAATCTATTTGGTGAAAATTTGAGATTTCAATGCAGTAGTACTTAAATTTCAGGGAAAAAATAAGAAGTAGGTGTCTATCTAACCACCCTAACCACAATAAAATGATAATATTTTTTTATAATATTTTAGATATAAGTAGAGGACTCATGTCCCGATGTGATGCATATTTTTTGTAATTTTTTTCTAAGTAAATAATTAATTATGAATTTTTTATTACAATTTTAAAAAAATATAAAAACTCCTATGTTTGAACACCTTAACTTGGTAAAAATTTCATGAAATTGAATTCTTTTTTTTTAATCCTATAGTATGCAAATCATAGAATGTGACACATGTTTTAGATCTAAAAAATGTGATATCATTTGAAAGCTATAGATGTTTTTCAATCAGCCTATCAATTAGGACTTTAGTCGTAATTCAAATAGAAAATGAATAATAATTATTTATTAAATTCAAAGTAAAGCATAATTTATATTGGTGGAAAGTTGAGAATCTCCTTGAAAAACCCTTTTCATTTCATCAATTTTGGGTGTAAAAAAAGTTGTCAGCCACATGGGCCATCATATCACTTACATATTGCCAGTTTTTGGCCTATCATGATCCTGCACATACCCACTTTTAACAAAGTATAAACTTGTGGATTAACCTCCACTATGGTTTTTCCCCTAACAGGGTTCCCACGCAAAAATATTGGTGTTATGTGTGTTTCTAATGTGGTGATAGTTTTTTCTTTCATGTTTAATTATCAGATCTAAGAATAAGTTTAATAAATATAATTTTTGTGACAATTGATTCACCCCCCTCTTAGTTTTCTGCCCTTGTGTTGCTAACAGTACATCACCATGAGACCCTATTTCTTGGACCCAATTTTTTTAGCAGCCCACTACCTTGCCAATTTCACCCACTAGCTTGTCAATTTCGGTGAAATTGACAAGGTAGTGGGTGAGATTGGAAAGGTAGTGGGCTGTTTGAAAAAAATGGGTCCAATACATGGGGTCTTATGGTGATGTACCTCATTTCTTGGACCCATTTTTTTTCAAACAACCCACTACCTTGCCAATTTCATGGTGATGCATCAAATTGCTTCCAGTGTTGACCAAGCTATGTTCCTTTTACCTGTACATTTTACTTATGTCAATGCTCTACTTCATATTTTCTTTAACTTGAAGTCTTTATTTATATATTTACTTATTCTTCCATTCTATCATGTTGAAGAAGAGGAGAGCTGCAAACATTATAGATAGGAAATATTGTATGAATTTTTTTCATGCTTTGTTTTCTTAAAAAATGTGATTTATTATGTACTCATTCGTATTTGTTTGTGTCTAATCATATCATGACCTCTTTGGTGATTCATTCCTCATTTTGTATGATTTCATGTTTTTATATGAAATAAAAGGTGTAATAGGTACATTAGATTATGTTGATTGAGGTGTAGGGGTTCATATTTCATTCAATCATGATAGTTGAGGTTGTAGCCTAGTAAATATTTTTTGAGTGTTTTCATTCATAGTACATTGGTAATAGTATTAGGTGTGGCATTGCATTATTTCATGAGCGTATTAATGTTTCTCGTGGTCATATTCAGCTTAGTTTCAAATCCTTTCAATCGTTGTTAATGAATTTTGTATGTGATTCTTGTTTGAAAACTTCTTTGTTAATTAATTATGTATGTGATTCTTGTTTGAAAACACCCAATATATAATTTATGTATTGAGCTTGTGATACAAGGTACCCATCCTTGGATTATATGCATAACTACAAGTATGATAGATTCATACTTTTATGGTTACCTATTGATATATCCTATTCAGATCCAACCTTGGGCTTAGTGACATATGGATATGTTGAGTTAAGTAGATATGCGGAAATCTTGTGAAGCTATGGTGACATGTTCATTGACTAGGAGAAACCCTACTAACCATAGATTTCTACATAATATTACATATGACTTCTCCTCACTAAATGGACCCTTGAGTGATCCATAGTTCTAACCTATATTGTGTTATTCTTTTGCATAAGTATTATTAGTACCTTTGAATTCAATTACTTTTTATGAGTTATGCATGATCACACTCATAAAAGGGGAAACAGTCTCATGAAAACCATGAGATTTTAAGAATAAGAGTTATAAGGGCATACTTGAAGGTGTTTTAAGATAGTCATTAATGGAAAGTCGCACAAAAAGGTTGCAAACCTTAGTTAAAGGGAGTGCAATTACAAGAGGAAAGATAGTCCATAAGGATTCAAGAGGGTAATCCTTAGGTCTTAAAGATGATGAGTTGCATATAAATATTAGAGGATAGTCATAAAAATGATATTCAATAGAAGGAAGCAAGGAAACTTCATAGTACAATAATACAAGGTCTAATATACTCACAAAGGGTTAGTCCTTTATCAAGTGAATAGGGACAATAATTAATTTGAAGACCTCAAGAGTCATGTCTTTGAGGCATTTTCTCAACCACATAAATGCATGCAAGGAAAAGGTTGTTTATGATAAGTTGTAAAATATTTACAAATGGTGAACAGTAACAAGAAAAGGAAATGTTTGTAATGGATAGAAAGTCTTTGTGTTGGTTTAACATTGTTAAGCATTCATTTTAGTTCTTTTTTCATTGTTATGCTTGTGCAAAGTAGTATGTGATTTGTAAAGAGTTTCACTTCCTAAATCACCAAAACAATGCAAATATTAGTTGTCGTATAAGTCTTACCATTGCAAAAATTCAAGAGGTATCATTTTTTATAATTTTGAGAGAATACATACAACTCTTATATTAGAACTAGAATCCTAGGATATTCAAGTTCAAAGGCATGTCAGTGGTTGTTGCTGACTTTAAAGAAGATGTTTCTCTATGATATTCAAGTTCAAAGGAATTTTTTCAAGGTTAATGTAGGTTCACATATGATATCAAGCATCCTTAGGCATATTTTAGGTTATGAGTTTGTATCCCTTCAAGTTGAATCACTCTGATCTACGTTCAATCGACTCGATCCCTTAATAGTCCAAAGTGAAAAATGTCTACAATCTTTGTTAGGCTATTACTCTAAAACACTAAAACTTACAAACTCTCTATCTAGAGATACAATCATGTTGTGCCCCACTACAATAAATTCTCTCAGTTTTTTCTATCTCAGAGGCATTTTCCCATGGTGACAACTTTTTAATTGAGGAAAAAGTTGTCAAATGCAAGAAATGTAAAGCTGCAAAGTGGTACAACTTTTGTTTTGCAATTTGTACGACTAAACCAACTATTCCAACACATCTATATGGGCACATTTACACTAGGCATGGTCCTTTTTTTCACCCAAACATGGTGAATCAGTCTAAGCTACGTTCAACTAGTTCGATCCCTTAACAATCCAAAGTGCAAAATGACTAATATTTGATGGGCTATTACTTGAAAATCATGATGCTTAAGAAATCTCTATTAGAGGTTATGGGATTGCACTTGACCCCTCTAAAATAACCTCTCTCAATTTTTTCAATATCGAAGGTTTTTTTGCATGGTGATGACTTTCATTTGAAGAAAAAGTTATCAAATGCAAGCAGTGTAATGTTGCAAAGTGGTGCAAATTTCATTTTGCAACTCATACAACCAAACTGACTATTCCAACAAATTTGGGTGGGTAGGTTTATACTAGACATGGTCCTCTTTCACACCCAAACATTCCAAATCAATCTAAGCTATGTTCAACTAACTCGATCCCTTAATAGTCTAAAGTGCTAAATGACTACAATTTTTTATGGGTTATTACTCAGAAACCGAGACACTTGAAAACTCTTTCTAAGGTTATAGGATCATGTTGGGCCCCTCTACAATAAAATCTCTCAATTTTTCTATCTCAGAGGCATTTTTCCCTAGTGGCAACTTTTCAGTTGAGGAAAAAGTTATCAAATGCAAGCAATGCAAAGTTTCAAAGTGGTGCAACTTTCATTCTACAAATCATATGACCAAACCAACTATTCCAACATGTCTAGATGGGTGCGTTTATGCTAGGCATGGTCTTATTTCACACCTAAACATGTTGAATCACTCCAAGCTATGGTCAACTAGCTCAATCCCTTAATAGTCCAAAGTGCAAAATGATTGCAATCTTTGATGGGCTATTACTCAGAAACTGTGATGCTTACAAACTCTCCATTTGAGGCTACAAGATCTTGTTGGGCCCCTCTAGAATAACCTCTCTCAATTTTTCTATCTCAGAGGAATTTTCCCATGGTGATGAATTTTCAATTGAGGAAAAGTTGTGAGATGCAAGCAGTGTAAAGTTGCAAAGTGGTACAACTTTCATTCTACAACTCGTATGACCAAACCGAATATTCCAACACATCTAAATGGCTAAGTTTAAATTCTATGCATGGTCCTCTTTCACATGAAAACATGAACAATCACTCTGAACTACATTCAATAGACTCGATCCCTTATGATGGTATGCAAAACAAAGGAAAAGAGAAAGATTCACATGACAATGGACAAGTCTGAGTTTTCCACACCAAAAGCATATGATTGTATGAAAGAGGTAAAACATATAGGTGTCAAAATAATTTAGGAAATCCTAAACCTTTTCATTCTCGAAGGGGTTATGATTCAATTACTGTGTGGATCACATACTTACATTGAATTGATTATTATTAATATTAGTATTTAGGTAAATTTCTTATTCATATTATGGCTCTAATCACAAATGAGAAGGTTACATGACTTAAATCTTGTATGATCATCCTCAATTCTAGCAAGGGCAAGACATTTTTTAATTATCCTCCTTGAACTTACAATAATATGGTTGTTATAAAGAGGAAATGTTTCAAGATTCTAGAAAAAGATTGAAATATTTATAGCTAAACCTAATCATAGGTCAATTGAAATATGATTCCACATGGTGTCTTATGACCTAGCTAAAGAAAATCAAGAACAATGACATTAATAAGTTCATACTAGAGCCTCGACCATAAGTAGAAGCTAAAAATATCCCAAAGAAGAGGTATAAATATATATCGATACATGAGATATTACAACCCTTATTCCCACTCCTTCACAATCATATCAAACATTCTAGAATAAATTTGTTGCATATCACCTATAGTTAAAAAATGCATTCTTTGAAGAAGCTGGGTTTGAGTGAATGTATAATAAGTAATTGGTGAGAATATGGGCAAGAAGTTGGGCACATGGTGGAAAAACCAAGTCACTTTTCCTTGCACAATAAATGGGATGAAATATATGAGTAATTTCAATCCTACCTCTTCATTAACTCCAAAAGGCCTCAAATACAAGTGAAATAACAATAATATCATTTGGTGATGAAAAATGAGTAAAAATCAAAAGCTCCAAGTTTTCAAACCAAGTAGCTAATTAAATAGGTAGATTTGGTGCTAGAACAATTCACAACCTATGCATCTACTCAACCATATATTTCATTTAAAAGTATCCTGACCCCACTCCAATGAGTATTTCAAAGAAAAGAAAAGAAATAATTAACTATATATATTATTGAAGAAGAATCTACCTAAAATGTCCTACTACAAAGAATGAGAGGTTCCATCTCCACAAAATTAACTATCAAATACATTGTAACTAGCCAAGAACTAATAAAATCACCCAAGACAACTAAGGGGAAAACTAATGACTCCTTTGAATCTTAGTATCTTCCCACCACAAACTAGAGCTTTTTTAGAATACCACAAGCAGAGGTGACAACCTGGAAGAGGAGAAGGAAAAAAATTGAGAGAAGTGATGATCCACCTATGAAAATGGGATATGAAAAGTAGAAAATGGAATAGAAAAGTATAAAAGAGCCATTACAGGTTTGTATAGAGAAGGTACAATAGGTTACACTATAAATATCTATCTTCCCTCTCCTCCTAGCTTTATCCCTTTTAAATTCTTCCTTGGATTCCATATTGAATTAGCACATAAGCAAATGATAAATTTTTGGTGACTCAGTTTTGGAAATATTGAAGTTGTTTAGCATCAATTAATAAATAGTCAAGACAAACCATGAAGGATAACAATGAGCAATTCTAGGGCTAACCGATTAATAAGTATACATGTGAATAAGTGAAGTTCACAAGTACTCAAATATATGTAAGCCTTGAAGTATACATTTGAATACATAGTATATGCATTAATACAAAGTATATGCATAAATACAAGGTATACGCATGAAAACATGTAAGTCACAAAGTATACATTGGAATACATGTAATTCACAAAGTATACACATAAGTTGTAAAGTATACACTTGAATACACATAACTCATATATGTTGAAGTGTGGATTTATAATGAAAATATGGACACCATCAATAAAAAATATTTGTATTAACCAAATAGCCATGTAGGAATACATAAATATATGTTGATATAAGTATAAAATATATAAAAAATAGTTATATAGGCTTTCAAGAATTCCATATAGGCATACAATGTAAAATATATGTAATACAAAATATGCCTAAAAATGCCATATAGGCATACAACAAAGGACCTTGGAATAAAAATTCATTACCCTCCAAGATCTCAAAACAAACTCTTTCCCTTTGCTGGTCATCCAAATGGTGATAATTATATCACTTGTTTACTCTAAGGTCGAGGAGTGCTCTTGGTGCTCCTCCTAGGGTTTAGTTCCTAATCAAGCCTTATCTGTTATAATAATAAGTAAAGAAATTAATATATAGAAATTACATTATATAAAATGATATATTTAATAAAATAATCACTTACCGCCACTAGATGATCACTCCCCTCAAGGGGAATATTTGCATGCCCATGCGGTGGTGAGCTGAAGTCCTATAGAAACCATCCAAAGAGAAATTAAAATACAAATCAATAATCATTTTATTTTTAACTAACTAAAAGCTATACCAATGAATGTAATTTGAAATTTAGTGATCTACCTCATACCCAAATGAGAGGCATCAAGGAGTCTATAGAAGAAGAAACACCAAGCTCCATTTCCCTATGAACATCTAGAGGTGTTTCCACTTGCAACATCTAGAAAGAAAACAACAAATTATTCAATCATGAAAACTACAATAGTGATGCAGGTCATGGCTTATAATGTATGAGATAATGAACAAAATTTTGAGTATTCATTAAACTATATATTTCTTACTATCATGCTTACTATTTACCCTATCCATAGCCTATTCAAAAACACCTAATTTAAACTTTTATCCATAGCAGCAAGGTGGTGAACTGTTTGATAAGGCAGTGAACTATTTTTAAAAATACCTCAAAAAAATGTGGTCTCATGGTGATGGAATTCCATGACAAATAAATATTTTATAGAATTCCATCACCATGCAACCACATTTCTTGGAGGAATTTTTTCAAACAATTCATTTCCTTCTCTATGGTATTATGTTGGGATGGGGTGGATGGTATAGTGCGGTCTTGGTTATGAGATGGAGGGGGATCATGATATCAAGAGGGAGGGGTGGGGATATGAACAAGTGGAATAAGAGGTGGAATATTCCATGGATTGGTAAATTGAGGATTGAGGATGAGGACCTTGAAAAGGATTTGGAGGGGAATTTTGGCTAAAGGCTTGGTTTCTATTCTTAAGGAAATGAGTTGTTTGAAAAAAAATGCCTCACAGAAATGTGGTCTCATGGTGATGGAATGGAATTCCATCACCATGAGACCACATTTCTTTGAGTCGTTTTTTCAAACTACTCATTTCCTTGTCTATGCTATTTCTTACTATTATGCTTTGATAGATTTTTTTCCATACATCCATAGTTTGTTGGAAAGAACCTATTTTAGGATTTTATCCATAGCAGCAAGGAAGTGAACCGTTGATAAAATGATTTGGTACAAATGTATGGAAAATGTGGAAGCATAGAAAAGGCGATGAGTTGTTTGAAAAAATAACTCAAAAAATTGGGTCTCATGGTGATGTACATCACCATGAGACCACATTTCTTTGAGGATTTTTTTCAAAAAACTCATTTCCTTGTCTATGCTATTGCTTACTATTATTATTTTATAGATTTTTTCCAAGAATTCATAGCATAGACAATGCAGTGAACTATTTGAAAAAAATCCTCAATAAAAAGTGGTCTCATGGAATGTCATGACAAGAAAATGCAATTGACAACTGCTCCTAGTTATTACTTATGCTATGTGAAGTAATTGCATCACTGCTTATGTTGAATTTCTAAAAAACTGTATTGTAGTTAAAATTTTGTCATCTATCAACATGAAGTTATTTGTTATGCAATATGAAGTAATTCTTTGAGTTTGAAAGATGTGCAATGCAATGTAATCAACGATATGAATATATAAACTACACAAATCTATTAATTACAATTCATTAGTTAAACTCTTTATTCTATTACCTGCATGAAGGTTTGTACTCCACTAGAAATAGGAGGTGTTCTTGTGAAACCTCAAATATTAACCTATTCAACATCCAAAATCAGATATTAGAAGACCATTCATATAACAATTCCATTCACATGTAATATTTATAATTTTTTACTAGTTACATACCTCAGTAGTAGATGTAGTGGAGTAAAAAAAAGTGGAGGGCCGGTGTATCCAATATCAACACTATGACCCTAAAATTTTATTACAATCATTAAACTAAATTAGTTAATCTTGCATTTAAAAAATGAAATTTAATAAATTAAATTCAATGAACATGTTAACATTTACCTGAGTATCAATGCTAAAAGCCTCATTCAAAATTTCATCTACCATTGCTAACTCTGTAGCTATAGATGTATCTTGCACACCAACCTCTTGATTGTCTATGGGGTCATATGTATAGGCCAACCTACAAACCTGACAAGAATGGAATGGAACCCTATCCATCGAACTCTCCCCTGGTTTGAACTATAGTATAGCACTATCACGCTGGATGATAATCTAGGTCAGAGAACTAATAGACTACATAGTGTCCACCTCAACACTCTCCTTCATGATGAAAGGGATATCAATGTGCTCATAAGCCATCCTAATGAGTACTCATCTCCCTTGCCAATGAGGATCCTGATGTGCACCTAGTCTATCCTGTTTCAACCCACCACCTCTCCCATGAGAGTCTCGCATATAAAAATAGTTGGGGATTTTGTTAAGGATGAACTCATAGTAGAGTTTCCTCAAGAAATGTTGGGGGGCCTCGTTATTGTTGCATCGTGGATGGTCAAAAACCATCCACCACCTATTCAAAAAATTATTCCTAATCCCTTGGTGGTTGCACCAATGGATAGGAAACCTCTTGCTATTAAGTTCAATAGTTTGATTTGTGTGTGGGTTAGTGAATATTGAGCAAAAATCATATTTTGTAATTTTTTCATCTTTAACTTCTTTATATGATAATTTATTTGAATAAAAATTCCTACTCTTGCCTCTTATCTTCCCAACCACTTAATTTCTTGCTAATTGCATAGATACATGTGTTAACATGGCTTGAAGTGAATTTGCAAGTGTGCTTCTTTCCAAGGTTGAACTTATAGGATTGTTCAACCTCGCGATTAACTCAATTTTTTTTTTGTTGTTTTTAAATTCCCCCATTAAATTTTGTTGAGTACTAGGAGGATGTTGTTAAGGAATTGTTGGAGGAGTGTTACTGTGGTTGTTTAGGATTTTGTTCATGTGCTTGTTCATGAGGAGAAGGATTTTGATGAGGATTTTTAGGTTGATTATCAACTCCTATAAATTAAAGAAATGAACATAAAAAACAATCTAAATTTACCTATTTAACAAAAAAATCACAAAAAAACCAAACAATTCTTACTTATTCGACCTCCCCGTTGATGTGGCAGAATCCTAGAAAAGAAATTACAAAGATTCAATGAATATATTGCAATATTTGATGCTTCCAAAATATGAGCGCACAATGACAGGGTTTGTTGTCTACGGGCAAGAAAAAATGACAATGAAAATGAAATGAATTTGATGTGCTTTTTTTTTGTTATAATAAGCTATAGTGTGCTCAAATTTTAATGTGAGTGCATTATATGATCATTGTGACTGAGCCTTAGGTTTGGTCACACCAATCCATAATGTGAGTGCATTATAACGTGCTCACATAATACCCTGTCAAAAAAAAAATTAAAAATTGGCCACTTTTTGCACCGACCCAAAAGTGGTAGAATTGTCGAGGTCAGTGTGCACCCTAGGGATGATGTCAGTGAAAGGGGCTAGAACCCAACTTGACTTTTAGCCTCTGGTCTTTTCCAAGCAAAGAGCACTTAATTTCCTCTCAATTTTTTCTTTTATCTCAAATATTTGGCTAAAACTATTTTTCAAAGAATTTTTTTATTTTTAAGAAGGCATGCTTTCTTTATAAGGTTGAAAAACTTGAAAGCTTAATAAAATTTGCATGGCAGCTTAGATTTGAGTGTTGAATTTTACAAAAGCATTTTTTTCGCCACGAAACTAATTGACATAATGTCACACTGACACTATAAAGTGTCATTTTATGCCCCTTTTAGACTAGTTACAAAGTGCTCCTTCTATAAAGTGCCAAATTAGGGGGAAATAAATAATCAATGGGGGTGTTTTGTGTCATATTTTTCACACTTCCTCTATAAGTGATATTGCATGTTGTTTTATTTCTCCAATTCTACGCACATTTCTAAGTTCTTCATTTCTGCATTTCTATAACACAACTATCTAAGTCTAGCAACATGTAGTCTAATGTTACTACACAACCCCTAACACCTTTCAACTACCATAATTGGAAGTTGAAAGTAATTCTTGTACTTAAAAACAAAGGTCTATTTATGGTAACTATGGCAATGAAAAAGAACCCAACACATCTAAAGAAAAATAAAATTATTTCAATAAGTGTGACCAAGAATTTTGCTTGCTATGTTTAAATTTGTCTCTTGAAATGTTATTCCATGTTGAGAACTTGAAAACACCCAATGAAGTTTGGTAAGCTCTTAAAAAACTATTTGGGAAAATTGATGAACTCCAAAGGCATGAGTTGGAAAATCAACTCATAGGTCTTAGTCTTAGGAGTTTTTCAACTTTAGAGGACTTCTTCACTAAATTTAAATTTTTTAAGTTGCAGTTAAAAGATTGTGGAATTGACAAGAAAGAGGATCAATTAGTCCTTTTTGTACTTTCCAAGCTAGGTACAAACTTTTTTGTGCTTTTCTCGACTTTCTACTTTACCAAATGGGCTCTTGGAGCCTCATGGTCAATGCCCACACTTGATAAATTTATTGTTGATCTCACAAGGGAGCAATAAAATTTAATTCAAATGGGAACTTTGAAGTCTACTAAAACTCAAGCCCTAATTGGAAGGAATAAAAATTTAAAAAATTCAAAAGGAAAGACTAACACTAAAATGGACAAGTTAAGAAGAAAAAAATCAAAACTCCAAAAATATTTTTTCTCAACAAAGTAAACTAATTGGTAGGAAAGTTAAATGTGTATTTTGTAAACAATATGGACAGAATAAACATCAATGAATGAAGAAACAAATTGAGCATCTCAAACATATTCTCAAAAAGATTAATATAGGGCTAGTTGATTCTATCAAGGCATCTTCATCAACTGAGGAAAATACTAATGATAGAGAAATTAAAAGGAAAATCCTTAGTTTCTATAACATCTTCATGTCCATCATGGATTATAGACTTTCATACTTCACACCATATGAGCTCTTCACGGGTTGTTTTTTTATCCTTAGAGTAATCTAGTATGTCCACAATCACCTTAGGTTATGATACTCTAGCATTGTTCAAAGGGAGAGGGTCTGTTGAACTTGAAGGTGTAACATTTTCTAATCTTCTAAATGTTCCTTCACTATCAAGTAATCTCCTTACGATGTATCAAATAACTCATCTAAGGAAGGGCATGAGATTATATTTCTCTCCAAATTCAATTGAGATAGGAGAATTGCAAAGCAACAAGTTGGTAGCAATAGGAGAGAAAAATCACTAATCTATATTATATACCTTCTCTAATTTTTCCATAGATATTCCTCCAAAAGTACTGGTAACTCATTTAGATGAAGTTAGAAAATTATGGTATGTTCATTTTGGCCATATTAACTATCACTATCTTGAACAACTATGTCAACATAATATGGTCAAGGGATTACCAAAGGTTAAATTTTCTAAAGGTCTTTGTGAAGGTTGTGCACTTGTCAAAAATCCATAAGAAAATTTTGATAGAGGCAGATCATGTAGGGAAACACAAGTATTAGAAATTGTACACAATGATATTTTAGGGGATTTTCCCCATCCATATTTTATAAAGGCTAAATATGCTCTCACCTTTGTAGACGATTTCTCATATTTTTTATGGGTCTAGTTCCTTAGGCAAAAATAAGAAATATTTGAATCTTTTCAAGACTTTAAAGCTCTTACCGAAAAGTAGTTAGGGAGATTCATCAAATTTATCTAAAGAGATAATGGGGGTGAGTATGTCAACAACCATTTTGAGAAATTTTATATAGTAAATGGGATAGATTTGTAACACACAATTCCTTATAGCCCCCAAAAAATGGTGTTTTTGAATGCAAAAGTAGATCTCTAAAAGATATGGATAATTGTATGATTCACTCTAAGGGCCTCACACCATCGAACTAGGAAAAAGTATTCAATTGTGCATGTTATATTCATAAAAAAGTTCCTCTTAAAGCCTTGAAGGGTATTACTCTCTTTGAAGCTTGGAAAGGATGGAAACCTATAGTTGATCATTTCAAGGTCTTTGTCTCTCCTACCATGGCACATATTCTGAAAGAGCATCACAAGGCCATGGATCCAGAATCTAAACCTTGCATATTTATTTGTTATCTATATGGTGTAAAAGGATATCATCTACTCCACCCTACCACACATAAGTTGTTTATTAAGAGAAGTGTTAAATTTCAAGAAACTCCTCTTGAATATATACTTCAAATTTCTCAACATATTATGGATTCAATAGATCCTGAATATGCCTAGAGACGATTCAAATCATTCAAAACAAATTTCTAGTGCATTATACACTTCTTCCAGTTCTAAAAATGGTGATAGTGATGAGGGTTCACATTGATCTAGTTTAGGGATTGCATTATAAGTTTGTATTTCCACACCAAACTCACCCACATCTTGAACTCTATGATCACTTCACAAGGAAAATACATGGGTACAAGATCCAATAGATGATAGACAAATTAAAATATATTTTCAAGGGAGCCACATGCCTTCTTTGCTTCAATTTCTAACCACAACACATGGATGGTTTGTACATTAAATGGATGTGATGGGTGCATTTCTTTATGGAGACCTTGAGGTGGAAATATACATGGAATAACTACCAGGGTTTGTTTAGGATTCATCCTTAGTTTTTAGACTTAGGAAATTTCTCTATGGCCTCAAACAAGCTCCTAGGGATTCGTATGCCAAGATAGATTCCTACCTCTTTTCTTTAGCTTTTACTAGATTCCAATCACATCCTAATGTTTATCTATTCTAGTAGGATGATTCACTTTTGATACTAGTTATATATGTTAATGATCTTTTGATTACTGAGAGTACTTCATCTAGCATTGTAGAAGTGAAGTCAAAACTTCATAATAGACTTGACATGATACACTTGGGTTTATTGCACTACTTCCTTGGAATTGAGATTTCACAGTCTAATTCAGGGATCACTCTTACACAACCTAAGTATACTCTTGATTTACTTGCACGATTTCACATGAATACTTGTAAACCATCTTCGACTCCCTTTCTATTTGAATTCAAGCTTGAGACTTCTTGTACTATATCATTGGTTGATGCTACTTTATACATGACAACTTGTTGGTAGTATTATATACTTGACTTGCACCAAGCCTGACATTTCATATGCATTTGGAAATGCTATTTCAAGATTTTTGCATGAACCTCATGAATTGCATTGGAAATTAACTAAGACGATCCTTCACTACCTTTATGGTACTCTCGTGTTTGGGATTCATTACAAAGTTGGATCATCAATTAACGTGGTTGGTTTTATAAATTCATAATGGATTGGTGATACTGAGGATCACAAGTCCACTTTAAGTTACAATTTTTTACTTGGTTCATGTCCTATCAATTGGTCTAGCAAGAAAGACAATGTTATTTTTATAGCATCCATAGAGGTAGAGTTTAGGGAGACTGTTAACTCAGCTACTAAGTCTATATGGCTTCAGGGAATTATTTCTAAGTTTGGTATTCCTTTTAGGAAGCCCATAGTCATTTATTGTGATAGCCATAACACTATTCAGATATGTAGGAATCTAGTTCAACATCATCAAACCAAACACATAGAGATTCATATGCATTAAATTTGAGAGCTTATTCATGGACAAATCATTTCAACTTACTCTTTTTCTATTCCTTAGAGCAAATTGCTGACATTTTCACCAAACCATTTACTAAGAGAAAGTTCATTGATTAATGATTTGTTCTTAGCGTGTAGTCTACTTCACCAACAACATCATCTTTGGGGGGAGGGGGGTTCTAGCCTTTTTCTCTTCTTATTTGTATTTTGGAGGATAGTTTTTCCCACTAGTTTTTCTATATTTCTCCATTTATAATATATTGCATTGTATATGGGTAACTAATGAGGCCTCATAGTCGAGACCCATTTATTATATACCCACCTAAGTTATTCTTAAGGGGTGGTGTTAGTATATATTTTGCATACACTTAGGCTATAATCCTATGTAGGAATTGAAAAATAAAGAAAATAGGTGGGGGAAAAGACCCACTTATTCTCCTTAGGTAATTCAATAATGTCATAGGAATCTTAGTTGGATTGACTATCAACCTCAAGGGTGAGTCAATTATCAACAAGGAAGACCTAGGAAGGGTTCTTTTAGACTTTGAGGGGTTCACCACCAAGCAAAAGCTTGGAAAAGACAACTTAAAATTCAACTTACAAAGCCTAACAATGCAAGATAAATGAATGATGCAAATAATTAAATTATGTAACAACAAGTTAGGGTATGTGTACGTGGGAGTTCTGGAAATGTAATGACGATTATGGAAATGCAAAAAAGCTATCAAAAAGTGTTATGGAGGACTAAGATGCCCTTACTATTGAATTAGTACCACTGCTATTTTTTAGGGAAAATGTGCAATATTTAGATGCCACAACTAGATCTAAAATAATCTCTATGAAATACCTTCAGGAGGACTAAGACACCCTAGGTGGTGACTTACTCTCATCTAGAATTTTTGAAATCTTCGAATGTGGTCCTAAGGTCCAAGATCTATACTTCCATTTTCTCAAATCTCATGTTCTGAAACTTTTGAATCTAACCTATAGGTGAGTTTCTATGAAGATGACAACTTTTCTATGCAACTTTGCAAATTACAAATTTTCACTCCAAATGATCTTCAAGTCTTCAATGTAAATCTATAATCACAAACACAAAAGAAGGGAAAAACCTGTTGATTGTTAGTAAATGGGGGTTTGCCTTGGTAAAACCCCTTATTGGTAATTAAACCTTTAAATAAAATGAAATGGATGGAAATGATGAATGAAAAACATGAAATGTTACAACTCACCAAACCCTTGCTATGAAATCTACAAACTTGTGTGAAATGACTAGCTTGGATATAGACCTTGAACCAAAGGAATGCTTGATAGATCTTGATTTGAGTTACTTACTTAATAAAAACCCTACATCACAAATGTTAGCTCAAAAACACACATGATGCAACAATCTCCTTGATATGATGCTTGAATCTTGATGATGACTCCAAATGCTTGAAGAATTTCTCTTGAATTCTCTTGTGAACTTAATTATGCTATTATGAATGCTCTCACAAAAGACTTGGTTTGAAATGAATGAATGAACCTTGTATTTATAACTATTCATGCTTAATATCCCAAAATTACACCACAACAAGCCGACATAGGAACTCATTAATTAAAGGAGGCTAAATCTCACCAAAAATTGAAATTAAATCCCAAAAAAAACTTAATGGGGACTAAGACACCCTAGGTGGCATCTTAGTCCCAAGTCTTGAAACTTGGGGCATAGACTCAAAAAAGGGGCCCATTAAGGCACACTTGAAATCAAGGTCCCAAGACCTTGGGGGGACAAAGATGACCTAGGTGGCATCTTAGTCTCGGCCCAAAAATTAGGGACACTTAGACGAAATCATTAAATTATCATTTATCCATTGATGTTTGTCAGGATTAGCTAGAAAAAATATAGTTTATTAGGCTTGTGGATACAAAATAGGACCAATTAAGACATAAATAGGGATAAATAAAGCAAGATAGGCCCAAACAAGTGTGAAAATAGGGTATGCATTTTCCTACATTATAAGAATCCACTAACACTTGTTATTATGAGGTGTCAAGTTAGTTAGGAGGTTTTAGATGTGTTGACTCACTTTTGACACATTATACTACTATTTTGGTAGAGGCAACTCACCACCACTCCATGAGTGAGGAGTCTCGTCCCCATTTGATGGATATTGGGTGCCTTCCTTCCGCCTTTATATACACACTTATTTGGCTAATACATTTGGTTGAATTCATACATATTTTGTGTTGTTCATTTGTGCTTGTTATTTGATCTCTGTTATTTGTAGGTTCTTATATTTGTCATAGTATTCTATCATGATGTATGGATGTTCACACTAGGTGCTAGTGTCTAGACAATTTATTCTAAAATTGATGAATGATAAGAAAAAGTATAGTTGAAATGAAGAGGGGTTCAAATGTTAAAATTATAGTAAGATAGGATGACAATAACCAAGAGGATGGCCAAGCCCCTAGGATCAAGATCCTATAATAGATCATCATAGGCACAAAGGAACACACATGTAGATGATATACGAAGCCATAACCATATCACAAAAATACACCATCAAAGATAAAAAAAGGAAAAATAAAAACAAAATTAAAAGGAAAAATTCTATGGATCAATCTTTGACAGGCCATCCAACGCACTATGGATCGAATATAGGTTGTTTATCCAAAAAAATTTACAAGTGGAACATGCTATCCACAATGCAAGAAAAATACATGCTCACAAGGGCCAGCGAAGCTAGTTTTCCAATAGGTGAGCCCCAAGAGGTCCATATCAAAGTCATAGCCCCATGACTATGATAAGGACAAATAGAAAATGCATGCTCACAAGGGCTAGTGAAGCTAGTTGTTCACTAGGTGAGCTCTAAGGAACCATATCAAATCCATACCTCCATGAATTTAATAAGGTACAAAGATGAAACACAATAAGAAAGGGGGATGTTTAAAAGGATTTTGCTTTGTTCATGCAAGGTCTTAATCTTAGGGGACATTGTTCCTAATGTCTCCAAGATAGGACCAATCAAAGGATAAAAGATTCACAACTTAGGGAATGCAGTGTGTCGCATCACCACAAAATCAAGAGGGTTTCAAATGTATGAATGTTAGTAAGATAGGATGACAATGATCAAGAGGGTGGCCAAGCCCCTAGGATCAATATCTTATGGAAAACCAACATAGACACAAAGGAACACTCTTGCAAATGATATATGAAGCCATAAATAGATTGAAAACGTACACCATCAAAGAAAGAAAAAGGAAAAAGAAAAAGAAAAATGAAATGGATCAAGCTTTGACTAGTCGTCCAACGCGTTATGGATCGAGTCTAGGATTTTTTTCTAAAAAGGTTTACAAGTGGAACACGATGTCCACTATGCAAAAAAAAGTGCATGCTCACAAGGGCTAGTGAAGCTAGTTATTCACTAGGTGAGCCCCAAGAAGTCCATATCAACACCATACCCCCATGACTATGATAAGGACAAAAATAAAATGCATGCTCACAAGGGCTAGTGAAGCTAGTTGTTCACTAGGTGATCCCCAAGGGACCATATCAAATCCATACCTCTATGACTTTAATAAGGTACAAAAAGAAAATGCAATGCAATAAGAAAGAGGGATGCTCAAAGGGATTTTTCTTAGTTCATGCAAGGTCTTAATCTTAGGGGACATTGTTCCTAATGTCTACAAGAGAGGACCAATCAAATGATAAAAGATTAAGAACTTAGGGAATGTAGTGTGTCACATCGCCGCTAAGAGGAATATAAAATGCTAAGATAGATCATGCTCTTGAAGGAAATTACACTCAATGTCACCACAAAGAGGAAAAAAGACCGCATGAAGTAAGAAAATCACATTAAGGATCATGGAAAAGAAAAATGCAAATGAAATCATGTCAAAATAATGCCAATGTATTCCACCACTTTGAATAAATTGCTAAACACCATGCTATGAGAGATTACTTTAAAGTAGAAAAACATGGAAAAGAAAAAGGAAAAGAAGGGGTGCCCCCCAAAAACACAAAAGGGATCTATGGATTCAGGGTCAGTATCTATCATTGTTGCAATGATATTAAAGAGCTCGAAACTGTCATCATTCCCCAAATACACATAGAACTGGAAGAATGACACAAAATGAAAAACCTTTTGTGTCAACATGGAAGAGACATAGGGTGTCTCGATGCCTTGTGTCATCCCCAAAAGGAAAAAACAAGAAAAAAATAAAAGGAAAAGAAGAGATAATGAAAAATATTTATGGTCAACATGGAAGAGACATGGGGTGTCTCGACGCCTTGCATCATCCCCAAAAGGTAAACACAAGACAAATGAAAAAGAAAAGATCAATGAAAAAGAAAAAGCTTATGACATATGGAAGAGTGAAGGTAAAAATAGAGGAATGCACAAAGAGAGAGAGAAAATAAAACATAGTGTCATGGGGGGATCACATTATGCACATGAAATCACACAAAAGAAAAGAAAAAAGGAAAGCAAAAAGACTAGTAAAGCACATGTGAGTCAACCATCTAGTAGGTCATCCACATCCCAATCTTGTTCAATATATGCGAAATGTAGATCACTAGCGAGAGGGACAACATCAAGTGTTATACTAGGATAATCACCTAGATCAACACATGATGCATCACTCGGTTTAGGAGGATCATCGCAATTGTTATCGTTTAAGGTCATGGAAGAGGAAAATAACAAATTAAACTCGTTATGCAATTTCTCATCAATTTTAGTTGTTTCTGCATTGTCATCCAAGTTTACCATAATAGGGGGATGAATGATAATATCCATAGAACATTTTGGTCCTTTATGTGTTGGAGACATAGGATCTATTTGTTTTGGTAATGGAGGAGGCTCATCGTTTATTTCTTCTATCGAGTTCGGGTTTTGATTTTCAATCTTATTTTCTCCGTTCATCTTTCGAGAAATAGCACGACATCTATGCCTATGCTCTCTAGCATTTTAGTTTATTTTATTATGGGTTTCAAGTTGCGTTTGTGTAGAAGCGGATTGGTCAACCATAGGTTCCTTTTCTTTTTGTGAGGGAAGAAACCATGGAAGGTTGTTCAACCACTTTCTCTTTGGCTTTATAAATTTTCTTAGGAGGAGGATTAGGACTTGTTTGGTTTTCTCTTGGTCTCTTGTAGGAAATAGGTAAAGGAATTTTGGTGGATGGGTTTTGGTTTGCTGGAAGGGATTTACGGCTAAATATTATTTTCTTCAAGTGGCAGAGGTTCAAGCATGGGTGGAGGAAAATTATCAACGGATGATTTGGCTATGAATTTTTCTTTGAAATTTTGGTAGGATAGGAAAAGGAAGTCCTCAAGGGGTCTTATAGGTTCCATGGGCTCAAGCCAAAAATAGTCTAAGGAAAAATTTCCATGGGAATATGGAGAGCTAAAGTCACTATGGTTCACAGTGAATATTTCATTACTGACTATAAACTTTAAGCACTTATGGATAACAAATGGGACCACATTCATGGAGTGAAGCCATTTGTAGCCTAACTTCAAACAAAATTGATCTGAATTAGAGATATAGAGAATGATACATTTGATTTCTTCAGTCCTACTTGTAAATGGAGTGTGGTCAAGCCCATCGTAGCATGAGAAAAATCATCATGCATTTTAATCCATGTGCTTTCAATTTATCATATCTATCTTGGGTAACTTCATGCACATATAATCAATTAAAATCTTAGGAGTGGGCCTATTATTGATTATGTCTACTATGTAAAGAGGACCATCAGGTGCATTTTTTATTGTTTCTTCCAAAAAGAAAGTAATATTGATAGGCTTTTTGTTTTGATGTTTACGAGGCTCGATATCAATCACTCTTATCATTGTATTAATATAACTTTGGTCATTAGTATCCATAGGATTTTTCTCATCATCATCCATAGGATTTTGTTCGCTATTGCTCAAATTATCATCATTCGTGTCAACATTCATTACATCAGGCTTAGTTTCACTAGCCTTAACAAATGAAATATTGTGGTTAGGCATGGGATTGGTAAATATTTACAAGTTCTGGTTAGGAGGAGCTATATATTTATTTCCTTTCTCATTCACAACTCCAATTTGGATATAATTGGAATCAATGAGGTTTTTCACAAGATGTTTAAGATGCTTGCAATGTTCTATATCATGTCCTTCTTGTTGTTGATAAGAATAATAAGAATTGTCTCTAAAGCTCGAAGGTAACAACTTGCTAGGGTCAAGAGGTCGAACAGGAGGTAATGTAATCATGTTCTTGTTTAATAGCTGAGTCATGATGTTTTGAAGTGTGTCAGGTAAGGGAGTAAATTTCCTTTACGGATCCCCAAAGATATAAGGATTACTCTTCTTTATAGCAACTAATTGGGTATCAATTTTTTGGGTAGGTTGGGAGGTGGTGTTTAGTTGGAGGAAACTTTAGTTTTCTCTTTTGAATAGCTAGTAGGTGTTTTGGTTTGAAGATTCAGACTTTTCAGGATGGGTAGAAGTGGATTTAGGTTCACAACTACCTACAAAATTTTGATAGTCTCGAAGGAAAATGCATAAGTGCATGAAGGAAGGGTATTTCTTCATGGTAAGCTTGTCTTGTATCTTACCTTGTAATTTCTCTATGAACATCATTTGAAGGTGAGAATTGGGAATATTCACACTAATTTGGGAATAAATTAGTTGGTAATGTGAAATAAAGTGAGTGACCTCTTCACCCTCATTTTTCTTACATCTCATTAAATTAGCTAATGTCATTTCAGGAACCATATGCACTTGGAAATGGTTAATAAAGGCTTCAAAAAGTTAATTGAATGAATGAATTGAGTTATTCGGTAATGCAAAAAACCAATCCAAGGAAATGTCTTTTAAGGATTCGGGAAAAAGCTTAGCCAAAAGTTTATCCTCAAGGATAAAGTCACTACACAAAACAATAAAGGCATTAACATGATTAGCAGGATCTCTCTTTCCTCCATATTTCTCAAATATAGGGATCTCTATACCTTATGGCACCAAATTTCTCAATATCTCTGAAGAAAGTGGGTTACTTTTGACATAGTATGAAGGTGAACCATTTTGATTTTGATTTATGGTAGAAAATTGATGTTGAATGGATGGAAGGCTTTGTAAAAGGTGGTTAATGATAGGATCATTTATTGTGGTTTGAGATGGAGGTGAATATGGTGGTGGTGTGTATGTGTTGGAAGGACCAATGAATTGATTTATTATGGTAGGAGGTATAAGATTAGATGCCACATAAGTATAAGGAGCACTAGTCGAAATGTTTGAGGTAGGAAGGATATTGCTCGTTGGTTGCATCATTGTGGTCACTTGAGGATTGGTATAGGTGGGAATTGAGGTTATGGTTGAAGAGGAAGGATTTTGATTTCCTCCTTGCCTTTTCACATTGTTTGAATCTTGAGCACCATTGGTTGTGGAAGGAAGGTGTTTTCCAAATATTTGAGCTATGTTACACACAACTTACAGTACTTCATCACTTTCTATCATGTAGTGAATAGTATTTATGGCAAGTATAATAGTGTTTGAAATGTTTTTAGTACTCACACTATCTTGTAAATGGGCTAAATCTTCATGCCTTTTCATTATGTTTTATTGAGGGATATGGTCAACCATTGTTTGAACACTTGGAATAACACTTGTACGTAAGGTATGTTTAAATGCACAAGACAACTGAGAGGGGGTGGGTGAATTAGTTGTATCAAATTTCATTACTTCTAACTTTAATCAATTTCACTTTAAATCAGTCTATTATAAAGTACAAACATGAAATGAAAATAATAGAAAGCAAACACCAAAGACACCAAATTTACATGGAAAACCCAATGAGGGAAAAACCACAGTGAGGATTAGCTCACAATATAGTAATAATGCAATACCAGATACAAAGGCTCACTGCCAGAAGGCTCACTACCTACAATAGGACTCATTGTCCAAAAGGAGGATCACTGTCTATAGAAAAAGAAAAGAAAAATAAAAATCCACCACAAAAGGTTCCACACATTCACAGCTTGATTAGAAGATTGTAGACACCATTAGCTCACTACTTTCAGGAATATAACACATCAAAGTACTACTGCCTTGATTCACTCTTACACACTTTTCTCTTTGCACTTGTTCGCACACTACCCTTTCTTTTTTTTCTTCTTACAATTCACAACATCTTGACTTGATTTTATACCATCTTCAACCCTAGAAGCATTCTCCAAGGTTGGCTAAACATCCTTCAATTTACAAAATCAAATTAGGTCAGCTACACAAAATTCCCATAGTGGATAAGAATGAGAGAGGACCAATTAAACGTTTAATTAGGACCCAAACAACATCTTAGATCAATCACACACTTCCTTAATTTGATGCAAATCTTTATGTAACATGTAGACACTAGGTCGTCCAAACCTAATGAAAACAATAATGATCTTTGAAGTACACACATCTCTATCAAGATGATCACATGTGGATCACTCAACACACTTCACTAGACATTTTACCATCTCTAAGAAACCTTCAAGTACATCCACAACAACTGCAACAATCTTCATGCACATAATATTCTTCAATAGTCCAATCAGACCAACCAACAACACATAGGAGCTCTGGAGCAAGTCTTCTAGAGTTCCCAATCACAAGTACATTTTTCATAACACAAAAAAGAACAATATGAATCATTTCCCAGATCTTAAAGATCTGAAACAAAACATCAGAAGACTATGGAGCCAAAACATTTCTCCCAACCCACAAACAAATAGTTCTATCAAACCAGTTCACACACTGGTGAACACATCTTTCATTCTGCATCGATCTAGAAGCTAAAACTTAGGATATATTATCCATTGAAGCTCATGAACAATACCAGAGATCTGCACAAGTATAGGATCAACACAAAATAAATGTAGAGAACAATACTAGAGCACACTTAGAACACACACTCAACACTGCCTTCATTATTTCTTAAATTTTCTCAAAAGCACTTAGCAAAATAACAACTAAAACTTCATAAATATAGCTCCATGTACTCTAAGAACTTCTATAGTATCTCAACTATACAAGTACCATCTGCAATCAAACTGAACTATGTTGACATCGATAATATTAATAACAACACTACCAAACACATCCAAAACCCACCAAACACATCCATACTTGCAAAAATCTTCCCATTTGTCATTGATGGCAACACGTGATGTGAAAAAACATCAAAGACAACATACACAATCTCGTGCTTCTTCTTCTCTCTTCTCCTTACAAGACTCTCTCTCCCTTTTTAACTTTTTCACATGAATTTCTCTCCCCCTTTGACATCAATGGCAAAGGAATTTTTTGCATGAAAAATCTTGCCATAGAGAGCTCTGATCACTACCCCTTAGGAGTGCACCCACATCACATACTACAACAATGCATCTCTCTACTCCCCTTGAGAAGTAGATCACAATCATCAGTCCAGATCAAAAGAATATGTGAATCCACTAGACTAATACACCTCCATGTGTAATTAGTTCAAGGAAGGAGGGGGAGTAACCCCTAACTTCCCCCTGAGATACTCAAAAGAATCCTTCGGAAGGGCCTTAGTGAATATGTTAGCAATTTTTTCCTTGGTAGGTACATATTCAAGTCTAACTTCATTCTACAACACCTTCTCCCTCAAGAAGTGATACTTGATAGATATGTTCTTTTTCCTAGAATGCATCACCGGATTCTTTGAAATTTTTATAGCACTTGTATTGTCACAAAAGATAGAGATAGGCTCATCACACGCCACACCTATTTCCTTCACGATTTTCTTCATCCAAAGTACCTATGCACAACATGATGCTACAACAATATACTCAACTTCTATAATGGATAAAGAAACTGAATCTTATTTCTTACTCAACCATTAGACCAATCTTCATCCAAGGAAGAATACACTGCCACTTGTACTCTTCTGGTCATTTGCACAACCAACCCAATCTACATCAGTGTAGGAATTCAATGTGAAATCATTATCCTTTGTGTTGGTGTAATTAAATGTTTTGTACCTTGTCCTAGGTCATAATTACACCTTAGTTAAGTTTACTTAGGGACCACATAGGAGTTGTTGGAGAATTTCCACCTTTGGTGGACTTATCTTCTTATTACTTTATCAACTCCACCTTTCATGAACATATCATGTGATTACCTTTCCACCTTTTTTGGGTGGTCCACTATTTTTGGTGGTTATCACATTATCACCTTTCCACTTTAGGTGGAGTGATAGCTTTTCATTGTTGTCTCATGTCATAAGATTATGACACTTTTCATAATCTTACCGTCGAACCTGCCCACCTCCCACAGGCTGCCAGACTTCCCCAATTTTGGTGATCTCCAAATCAACTGGCAGGTGTAAAAAGCATAAACCAGTTAACCCAAATCCGGCACCAGCAGAATATACTGGCAGCAAATATCAGGGAATATTCTGGCTCAAGATTCCACAGAATATTCTTTCACCGGCGGTGTAGGGAATATTTTGTTCGGAGAAGAATATTTTTTTTTGACGGTCTGGAAGACGTCAAATTTAATCTTGTGTTTTGCTGATGTCAGCATGCATCAGCACCCATTTGAGGATTTTCTACCCCCTCTCCATTGAGCTCCTTGATTTTTAAGGCAAAAATTGAAGCTTCATAACTCGGTCATTTTGGCTCCTTTTTTCGAGCAATTTTTTTTTATTTGTGCTAATTTTTAGTGCTCTTCACAATGGTGCAATCAGTTTTTGGTTTTGGTTTCTTGGTTTTCCATAAATTGTAGATTCTCATAGGTGTTGCTGCTTCGTCCTCATTTTCGGAACTTTGGGAGCTCATAACTTGCTCCTACGGTAACATTTTTGGGTGAAAGTTTTTTTGAAAGTGCATAATTTTTCATGTCATTTCCAGTGGTGTGATCAGATTTATTTCATCTACTATACATTTTTTGTTGTGATCTTGAGGCCTATTTTGGCAATTTGCATGTACCAAAATGAAAGTCCACTTTTCTTTTTTTTTGCAGTGGCAATTGTAAACACACAAAGTATAAAGTGCCAAATCAAATATTTCTTGGGGGTTTCTTGATTGAGTGATTTGGGGGGGGGGGTCTCATGGTGCATTGTTTTGATTTATTTTCTTGTGCTCTCTTATTTTCAAGGATCATTCTAAGGTTCCTTTGCTCACATCATATAATTATTCAGCATGGCATCAAAATTCATGGATTATTCTAATGATAGAAGGCCACTCTCTATATGTTGAAAATAAGGTACCTGAACCTATAGATGCAGATAAAAAGATAAAATGGATGATTGAACATACCAAAGCTCTTGGATGTCTTTGTAGACTTGTTTCTCAAGATTTTTTGTTTCAGATTGAATCATGTAACAATTATCATGAAGCTTGGAACAAATTGAAAATATTGTATGGTACTATAGATGAAATGAGAGGCTATCAAATTGATAATGAACTAATGAGCCTTGATCCTAAGAACTTTGACAACATCCAAGACTACATCACTAAGGTTAATGATCTAAGAGAGCAATGTAAAGCATGTGTAATTGATAAGAATGACATTCAGTTGGTCTACAATACAATGAACAAACTTGGTCCTAATTGTGCTTCTTTTGTTTCTATCTTTCATACTCATAGATTGACTATGGGGTCTGCATATACTACACCTTCATTTGCATCATTTTATGAGATATTGATACATGAGAAACAAAAGCTTATCTCAATGGGTCTCATCAAGACTACTAAATCTCAAGCATTGTTGGTCAATCAAGTGAAAGAATCAGAATCAGATAAGAAACAAAAGAAAGCAAAGAATAATCCACTTTCAGATCAAACAAAGAAAAAATTCATCTTCCAAAGGGGAATCATCTAAGAAGGAGAGGCATTTTAGTGCATATTGCAAGAAGGATGGACATGAAGAACACTATTGTTATAAGAAGGATATTGATGAGTTGAAAAATCTTCTAAAAAATAATCGTGCATTGATTTTCCTTCTAGAATGCCTGAATCACCTTCTTCTCCTTCTTCTTCAAAACAGTCTAAGGGAAAAGTTCATTTGGAATCTACATAAGGAAATAAAGGTCAAGCTCTTTGTGCTTATTCAAGTCCAGGATCAAGGAGATGGCTTCTAGATTTAGGAGAATCTCATCATATGGCATCTTCACAATCTATATTCTCTTCATTTCAGCCTTGTTATATGTCTCCTATCTTGATGGGAAACAATACATACATGATTGTAACAGGGAAGGGATCTATTAGTTTTGGGGACAAAACTTTCTAGGATGTTTTGTGTGTTCCTCATTTGATGAACAATCTTCTTTCCATTTATCAAATTACACATGGTGGAGATGGGAGAATTGTGGAGTTCACACCTGATTTAGTCATCATTCGAGACTTGGAGAGTAGAGAGATCATTGCTACTGGGGTGGTTGATCATTCATCTCGGTTGTATACCTTTGTAGATTTTGCTTCTGATGATGGCATTGTTCCTTGGACTGTTGATCACACTTCTAGTGTGAACCATGATTTAGAGGAGACATTTGGCTACTTGAACTTGGGAGTTCTCACATCAGATCCAGTACTTGAGCCATGCATCTCATCTCCTCCATCTACTATTGCAGTTGATGATGCTTGTGATTCCACAATTTTGGTTCCTTGTGATTCAGTGCAGCAGGATATACATTGTCTTCTAGATATGGTGACTTTTGATGACATCTTGACAAGTATTTCAGACTTGTTTGTGGAGCCTCATCTTGCATATTTGGGGGACATCATTGATGACATTCATCTTCTCTTTGATGAAGATGCTCCTTCTTCAGTTGTTGTGAGGGAACACTTCGACCTTCTTGTTCATTCTCTACATGATCATTCTTCACAGCTTGACATGAGTGTGGATACTTTTGGACAACATTTGGACGAGGCTTCTTTTTCTTTAGAGGGGATATCTTTCTCCTTGGATCATGTTCTACATTCATCTCTACTAGATGCTAGATGGTACTCTTCAGCAGTGTGGCCTAGAACGCCTGTTTGGAGTGTGTCAGCTTTCGACATCGACTTGGAGACACTTGAGCATCATTCAGAGACAACATACATCCTGCATACATTCTTGGTTTTGTTTCTTCCTAAGGGAAGAAATGTTGTTCGATGAGATTGTATCATCTTCAGCATTCAATGTCGAGCTTCTACCATCATTGTAGGAGACTCAACATTCAGGGGGGGTGCCTTGTCTCTCTTCTACTTCTCTCTTATGGGGGGGTATTTTTCCTCACATGGGGATTTTACCTTCTCATGTATCATTGAGAGAATTTCATTCCTTGTATTTCATCTCTCTTTTAGGGAGGAGTTTTGTCCCACTGGGTTTTCTCCTTTTTCTTTGTTTGCAAGAGATTGCATTGCATGTGTACATGGGTACCTAACATGGCCTAGTTGCCGGGACCCATCTTGCATTGTTTGCATTTGTGTACATTCTCCCTAAGTTGCACTTAAGGGGGGTGTTGGTGTAATTAAATGTTTTGTACCTTGTCCTAGGTCATAATTACACCTTCGTTAAGTGTACTTAGGGACCACATAGGAGTTGTTGGAGAATTTCCACCATTGGTGGACTTATCTTCTTATTACTTTATCACCTCCACCTTTCATGGACATATCATGTTATTACCTTTCCAACATTTGTGGGTGGTCCACTATTTGTGGTGGTTATCACATTATCACCTTTCCACTTTAGGTGGAGTGATAGATTTTCATTGTTGTCTCATGTCATAAGATTACGACACTTGTCATAATCTTATGCACTCCTATGTTATCACCTTGCCTATATAACCAAGGGGTCTCTACTACATTTGTACATTGATCTCATATCATTAACATTGAATACAGTTTATTCTTTTCACATTATTTTTTCTCTTCTTGTTCTTTCTATTTGGTCCATAGATCTTGGCATCCATAGCCAATTCTAACATGGTATTAGAGCATGTTTGATTCTAACAATTTGGATACCATAGCCCTTAATCTGTAGTTCCCTTTGAATATCTTCTTCATAGTTGTAACATGTGCTTCCTTAGGTTCTACTTGAAATCTTGCAACTAAACATATTGCATGCATGATATCCGATCTAGTAGTAGTAAGATACAATAGTCCACCAATCATAGATCTGTACATGATTTGATCAACTTTAGAAGATTCATCATCCTTACTCAACTTACATCTGGTTACCATAGGGGTATAGATAGGTTTGGATTCATCCATTCCAAACTTCTTCAATAATTCCTTAACATACTTAGATTGTGAAATGAATATCCCCTTATCAATTTGATTTACTTGAAGTCCAAGGAAGAAATTCAACTCACCAATCATAGACATTTCAAACTCTTTTTGCATCTCCTCTACAAATTTCTTACACATACCTTTGTTTCCACCAAAGATAATGTCATCAACATATACCACAACTATCAACATTTTGTTTTTCTCAACTTTGAAGTAAAGATTGTTGTTTGCAGATCCTTTGTTGAGTCCTTATTGTGTCAAGTATCTATCCAACCTTGCATACTAGGCTCTAGGAACTTGTTTGAGTCCATATAGTGCCTTTTTCAACTTGCATACCATGTCCAGTTTTTCTAACAACTGAAATCATTTTGGTTGCTCCATATACACTTCTTCTTCCAATTATCCATTTAGAAATGTAGAATTGACATCCATCTCGTACACTTTGAAGTCTTTATGGGTTGAAAATACCAAGAACATTTGAATGGTCTCCATTCTTGCTACTGGTGCAAATGTCTCTTCAAAATCTATTCCTTCAACCTATGAATATCCTTTGCATACAATTCTTGCTTTATTCCTTACTACTTCACCATATTCATTCATGTTATTCCTGAATACCCATTTTGAACCAATTACATTCTTGTTTATAGGTCTAGGGACTAGTTCCCATGTCTCATCTTTCTCTATTTGTTGCAGTTCCTCTTTCATTGCTCTAACCCAAATCTCATCATTGCATGCTTCACTCACAGTCTTAGGTTCTATCCTAGAAAGTAAACACAAGTTTACCTCAACCACTTTTCTTCTTGTCTTTACACGTTCACTTAGGTCTCCAATTATCTGTTCCTCTAGATGATTTCTCTGTACATATTTAGGAGTCTTAGGTGTAGGTTTTGGAATCTTCTCTTCATCACTTTGTTCTTTCTCTTCCTTTTCTTCTTCTTGCACTTTCTCACAAATAGGATCATCTAATTCAACTTTGCTTATTTCTACTGGTCTATACATAGCTTCATTAACTTTTACATTAGCACTCTCAACTATTTTCCTTAGTCTTTCATTAGAGAATCTATATACCTTACTATTATTTGAATATCCAATAAAGATTCCTTCATCACATCTAGCATCAATCTTTCCAAGATTCTCATAATCTCTTTTAATGTAACATTTTCTTCCAAACAATTTAAAGTATTTAATAGTAGGAGTCTTACCAGTCCATAACTCATAAGGAGTCTTAGTGTTGTTCCCTCTAATCTGAAATCTATTAAGAATGTAGACAACAATGTGGATTGCTTCTCTCTAGTACACATCAGGAACATTTGCTTCTTTCATCGTAGTTCTAGCAGCCTCTTGAATAGTTTGGTTCTTCCTTTCCACAACTCCATTCTACTGAGGGGTTCTAGCGGTAGAATAATATCTCTTTATGCCATGTTCTTCACAAAATGCATTAAACTCACCATAAGTGAATTCTCCACCTCTATCAAACCTTAAAAAATTGATTCCTAGGCTTACATCATTCTCTACTCTTTCCTTGAATACCTTGAATCTATCAAGAGCCTGAGCTTTCTCTCTAAGAAAAGTAACCCATTTCATCCTAGAGTAATCATCAATCAAGAGAATAAAGTACATGTCCCTATTAAGGCTTCCTATTCTTGTAGGACCACAAAGGTCTATATGAACTAGTTCCAGCATTCCAGTAGATGATTGTTCTTTTCCTTTAAAACTACTTCTTGTTTGTTTTCCCAACTGACAACTTTTGTAAATTGAATTTGAAGGATTTGTGATTCTAGGTAGATCTCTGACAAATTCCTTAGAATTGATCCTGATCAGATTGTCAAAATTTACATGTCCCATCCTTTGGTGCCACAACCAACTTTCATTAATCTGTGAAATAAAACATTGATCATCACCACTCTTAACTTGATAGATGTTTCCATGATTTTTTCCTAATGCTACCATAGTTTCGGATCCTTTTCTGATCTCACAAGTGTTATCCTGAAACAAAAGCTTAAATCCTTTACTACACATCTCTCCGACATTTAAAAGATTATGCCTTCAACCTTCAACATAATAGACATCATTAGTACTATGTTCTCCATCACAATTAATTGTTCCTTTACCAACAATCTTAGCACCAGAGTCATCTCCAAACATAACTATTCCCCCATCATACTTTACAGGTTTAGTGAACTTACTCCTATCTCTAGTCATGTGATTTGAAAACCCACTGTCAATTATCCAATTGTCTTCATCATGTCTAGCATGAAAAGAAGTTACCAGAATACCTTCCATCTCATATTTCTTACTCTCTAGACCAGATTCCTTTACACTTCTTCCATGGTTAGCAACTTCAACTTTACTTTCTAGGGCTAGAAATAAAAATTCATCTTTATCCTCCTCAAAATCAGACTCATCATAAAAAAATCCTGCATCTTCTTTGACATAATACAAGGTGATCCCACAAAGCTGCTTTACAATTTCTGGGATATTCTGATTTTTGCTGAAATCACATATTTTAGAAAATATAATGATTTAAGCCTTAAAAGTTCCATTTTAAGGATTCCATTTGAAGAGGGTTTGATCAAACCACCTTAGATCAAACCCCCTTGGATAGAACCCTTCTAGTTTTAAACCATACCTACAATGGAGTCTCCTTTACACCTATCAAAATGCTGGTTAAAAATCACTTTTGATTTACCTTTTGGGGGATCAAATGAATTCATTTAAAATTTATTTCAAATGATCATGGTAGTCCTTAGAACGAGCTATCCAACAAATATAATTTTAATATGTTTTGGTTTTATTATGTATGTATTTTTTTAGTTTTATTAAACATAGGTTTTTCATTGAAAATCAAGCTCTTTGTTTTGCACATGTGGAAAAATAGCAGATTATCAAAATAATATTTTGAAAAAAATGTTCAGGCTGGGTATTTATGTCCTTGATCCATTAAAAGAAAAATTGAATTTTGATACATACAGAAAAAGTTATGTTGTATACGGTCCGCCTATGTCTGAGTTGTAATTGGTTTGACTTCGAAACTTGATTAAGAAAAAATATTCAATAAAACACTATAAAACCAAATGAAAGTGCTAGATATCATAGTTACAAATCTAAATTCAAAAAAAATAAAATTTTATCCTTCCTACAAAAAATGTTATGTTGTATACAATAAGCATCACTCCTTAAAAATGTTATTTAAAAAAAAAAAACTAGTTTTCGAAGGAGATCAAAAAATAAGTACAATCTAATTCCAAAAAAATGGAAAAAAAAACAATATTTAAAATCTATAGACAAAATGTCACAAATCACTAGTTTTCTTCATCTTCAAATTCTGCACGGTTTAGCCACTACAGGAGCCTTAAAGTGAAGATTTAGTTAAAAAAAATTAGTTCAGTGTCCAATTTGCCCAAAAATTGTAAACCAAGATTGTGAGATCACCCTACAATTTCTTGAGCTTCCTATCCTTCTCATCTCTATAATTATTAATATGATTTTTATTCTTCTTGTGTGTAGCTCTATTAGGACATCTTGAGGCATAGTGACCAATATTTCCACAACTAAAACACTTAAAGGGAAACACACCTTTGTATTTACTAGTACCTCTCCTTGTGAAGTTTGTTTCCAACTCTTCTGAACCATCATCATCTAAGTCATCTCCTATCTTCATTTCTTTAAAGGTTGTTTTAGTTTTCTCCTTATTTCTTGAAAATTTTCTCATCTCAAATGCAATCAAGATGCAAAATAGGTGCTCCTTAGTGAATACCTTTGGATCATATGACTCTTCAATAGTAGATACATTGTCACTGTAATTCATTGGTAGGGTTATCAATATATTCTCAATTATATCTTCATCCACATGGTACCACCTTGATTATTGATCTCATTTTATACTAGTTCAACTCTCTGATAATAGCTTGCAATATCTTCACCCTCTTCCATTCTCAAGTTATCGAATTCTCACTTAGCTGTTAGCTTCCTTGATAATTTTACTCTTATCATTTCCTTCATAAATTTCTTTCAAATTTCCCCATACTTTATAAGCAGTACCTAAATAAATAACTTTTTTCCCTTTAGTTCTAGATAGAGCACTAAAGATAGCATACCTTTCCTTTTCATTCTCCTCATAAGCCGCAATCTCATCTATAGAGGAAGGAACAATAGATGGTGCAACATACTTTATCTCCACAGCTTTCTAGGTCTTGAAACCAAGAGAAACCAGATAACCTCTCATTTGTTCTTTCCAATCACTGTAATCAGCTCCATCAAAAATATGGATTTGCAACTTGTGCACCATCTGATCTACCTCAAGCACTTAATCTTTTCACCGAGGAAGCAAAGCTCTAATACCAATCGTTGAAATGCACAAGACAACTAAGAGGGGGGGTGAATCAGTTGTATAAAATTTCTTTACTTTTAACTTTAACCAATTTCACTTTAACTGAGTCTATTATAAAGTGTAAACATGAAATGTAAATAACAAAAACAAAACACCAGATACACCAAATATATGTGGAAAACCCAATGAGGGGAAAACCACAGTGAGGATTAGCTCAAAATGTAGTAATAACCGGATACAAAGGCTCACTACCTACAATAGGACTCACTATCCAGAAGGAGGCTCACTGCCTATAGAAAAAGAAAAGATAAATAAAAATCCACCACAAAAGGTTTCACACATTCACAGCTTGATCAAAAGATTGTAGACACCATCAACTCACTACTTTTAGGAATCTAACACATCAAAGTATTGTTGCCTTGATTCGCTCTTACACACTTTGTTTTTCGCACTTGTTCACACACTACCCTTTCTTTTTCTTCTTCTTCTTACAATTCCCAACATCTTGACTTTCTTTTATACCATCTTCAATAATAGAAGCATTCTCCAAGGTCGGCTAAACATCCTTCAATTTAAAAATTCAAATTAGGTTGGCTACTCAACATTCTCGTAGTGGATAAGAATGAGAGAGGACCAATTACACATTTAATTAGGATCCAAATAACATCTTGGATCAATCACATGCTTCCTTAATTCAATGCAAATATTTATGTAACGTATAGACACCAGATCATCCAAAACTAATGAAAACACCAATGATCTTTGAATTATGTGCATCTATAGCAATATGATCACACACGGATCACTCAACACACTTCACCAAATATTTTACCATCTATAAGAAACCTTCAGGTACATTCGTAGCAACTACAACAATCTTCATACACATGATATTCTTCAACAGCCTAATCAGACCAACCAACAACACACAAGAGATCTGGAGCAAGTCTTTTGGTGTGCCCAATTACAAGTACATTTGTTAGAACACATAATGTAACGTAGATAAAATGGCTTTGCAAGCAAGATGTGTTAAATCTAATCTAACATTCATTAATCTAAATCAAAAAACTAAGAATGAAGTAAATAAACTAAACAATAATCAAAGAAAAACATGAAACAGTCTCACCGAATATCAATCCATTTCCTTGAATTATCTTGATTGTCCTTCTCCATTTTATCGTGATGGTATTCTTGCCCTCATATTTTTAGTATGTATGCAAGCATAGCCTTGACATATATGTTAAAAAAATATATCAAAGATTAACAAGTTCTTCCAAAGTTATCAATTTCCGGAGGAGGAATAATGACAATGTCAGGTCAATTTATAGAAATTGGGTTTTTGAATGATCAACTCAGATTCAAAAGAGAGATCAATGGTTAAGATTGATAAATGTCATGAAAATGAGATTTGTGTTAGTTAGAATGTGAGTTGGGAAATTCTGCAAGATGAAGATTAAATTAGAATAATAATTTAATTTGGTGTTAAGATTGTTCGAAAATTGAAAGAATAAGAAGTTCAAGATTAAATAAATGATTTAATATTCAGTTGAAAGTCTTCGAAAATTAGAAGAATAATAATTGAATGAAAAGTATAATGTTAGAACTCAACAATGATCTATTCAAATGCACACATGAATTAATTAATTAAATAAAGATATTTAATTTATAAATGTGTTCATGCATATGAGTCTTAACTAGATAACTGATTGGTTAAGACAAAGAGTCCTTTCGTAGAGATGATCAGATACTGAATCAGGAGATAACTGACGGGTTCAAATAGATATCAAGTTAGATGGTGAGTGAATAATTAGTTAAGTGGGTGATAGAAGAATGTGACAATTCAATAACTCTTTTTATGAGTTAAATGTTTATTTAATTCAACATTCAAAATTTGAAGATTTAATTAAATAAATAATAATTTATTTAATTGACTGTCAAAAAGGTTAATTTAATAATTAAATAATTCGAAAAGAATATTTAATTATAGTCAAAATATAATAAAGGATAAATTAAAAAAAAAATTATTTAATTTAGAAAGAATTAATTAATTAGCGACACAATTTAAATAAATAAGATTTATTTAATTAATCAAGTTGAATAAAAAGGTTATAATGAGTTAATTAAATAATAAAGGTTATTTAATTAATAGAGGAAATATATGTTTAAGAAATAATTAAATAATTAATATTATTTAATCGTGCCCATGGACATTAGAAAATTTTGTCGATAGTGGTACTCGTAGGCCTAAACCAATTTTTAGTGTCTATAGTTTGCCCCTCTTTGATACAATGTCATTTCGGCGTTTGTGTCAAAGAAAATCATTAAAAACATGCCCCAGTCATGCCCCAATATGAAATAGGTTAGGGTATGCCCCCTTGGGAAAATTGACAAATTTTTGAAAATTTTCAAAAAAAATGAAAATTTTCCCAATAAGTCGATTTGATAGCCAAAAATTCTATGGAGTTGATGGAATTGAATTTGGACATGTTAGGGATGTGTACAGGTCGATTGAAGATGAAATTTTACATGACCAATAGTTGTGGTCAGAAGAAATGCCACTTTTTAAGCTAGGTATAAATAGAAATTAGGGTGAATTTTAAATCATTTGCACCCTGTAGAGTTGAAGAATTGAAGATTTTGCTTTGAGCTCTCAGTGAAAATGTCTCCCATTCCATACACTCATCATCACGGATATAGGATCCGGACCTTCTGACAGCTAGTTGATGCAGGACGCCCGGTATGTACCTTGAAACAATCTCTTGAAATTTTGTTTTGCATGTCTTTCTAGCCATTCAAATTTTTATTTTCAAATGTGTCACTGTTTCTGCAATCCATATGCCTTCCTATGCGATGCATCTGTGCACAATACAACCCATATGTGAAATCATGCCTAGGCATGGTTAATCATTCTAGGGCATAGATGCATTTGTAATTTATTGCACTGCATTCGATTGCCTGAACCGCATTGGAAATTTATTTATGCGCATGTAGGATAGTAAAATGCATTTGCTAAGATGAACCGCATTTGCACATTAGATAGGAAATGAAAATGCAACAAATGTGCAGTTATTTGCACACATTTTCTTGTTTGTTTGCATTGTCTAGTTTTGTGACACATTTGCAATGTGAAACACATATGCTTGTGTATTCAACACATGTAGGGTAATGCACCACATTTGAAAATAAGAATGGTGCATGATATGTGCTCTACATATGTATTTAAAATGACGCATTTGATTGTCAAAGCTTAGAAAAAAAAAATTCATAGAAAAGTGGAATGATTTGACATTTGACACCTTGTTTGAATGCATTTTGTAGGTTATCCTAGATCCTATCTATACCAAGGAGTCTCGGTTGGATAATTTCGAGCTCAGAGATCGATTAGTGAGCATAGAGACATGCTTGCTATGGCGATTGGGGTTACATAATGTGTTGACCATGCCCATGATTATGGAAAATAGAGGTATGCTTACTGCCCTTTGTGAGAGATGGCATTCAGAGACCTCGTCATTTCATTTTCCTACTAGAGAGGGAACTGTCACACTAGAGGAAGTGTATAGGATCCTTAGATTACCTATTAGAGGAGAGAGAGTGATGTATGATACCCAAAGGGGTTTTAGTGAGATTAGCAGATTTTATGTGTATGATGATATTAGTAGATTAGGCATAGAGAGTTATGAGATTAGATGTCAGGTATTAGCGGATAGGTATGAGTCGATAGACTATATATTATGTACATTGATTGCTTGGATAGTTCTTCTTGACCATCGGTGTCATGGATTTCCTGTCGAGTGGGGGGAGATGTTAGTTGGGATGTTAGAGAGGGAGGTTGTATATGCTTGGGGTCCCTATCTATTAGCCATGCTTTATTTCCATCTTAATGATATAGCTTATAGATATACGTAGTTGATGAGCTACGAGACTACTCTTCTCATGGTTTGGGCATGGGAACACATTGCAATGTTCTATCCTCCTATTCCCATCGAGTGGGCTGATAGATTTCCTTATGTTTTCCAGTATGCGAGAAACATCACACAGATTCATGTAGCTGATACATGTTTTTGGAGACATGCACTAGACACATTATTGCAGTTTACGTGGAGACTGTACATGGATTGTGAGTGATGGTCAGATGAGGATAGGCATTTGCCTTATTGTCGACAGACATAGTACCTAATAGGGAGGATTGTTTCCAGTGTTCACATTATAGAGAGACATCTGCCAAACCATGTACTAAGACAATTTAGTGAGATATAGGATGAGCCTAGAGGACGAGCGAAGTTTGCTCGATCATCCAGAGAGGTTCCTTGGTGGGGGCCTATGATACCATTGGCTACTATAGAGTCAAGCATTCAAGCTTTCCAGCCTTTCCAGTGGGGTTGGAGGGGTGGAGCAGTGATCCTGGGACTACCGTTGCATATGATACATGGTGGGCAGCACATCGTCCTCTTCCATACACAGATCCATATCAACTGGCACCAGTGGAGAAATGAGGGAGATGGCCAAAAGGGCGACGCAGAGGCAGAGGTGGAGGCAGGGTTGAAGGAAAAGATGGTGGTGATGATAGGAGAGGTGGTGGTGGTAGAGGTGGTGGATGGGGTCGGAGAGGATGGAGAGGTGGTCAAGTAGGTGGATTGTCACCTATCCAAGAGGCTGAGGTGGAGGTAGAGGACATACCGATCTTGGACCTTGGAGGTGCAGTGGAGATTGGAGGAGAGAACGCTGCTGAGGAGGCAATAGAAAAGGAGCATGTGGAGGCGAACATTGGCAGAGAGGAGCATGTAGAGGAGGATGTCGAGAGGGAGTACATGGATATTGATCCCCTTAACATACTAGCAAGTAATGGAGAGGATGATATTGATGAGGAGATACCCATGGAGGAGCAGGAGAGAGAGCTCTGGGACAAGATAGTAGAGGGGAGGTGGGATAAGGAGGCTCCTAGAGACAGTGCTAGGGAGTCATTGGAGGAGAGGCTGAGAGTGGTTACTGTAGAGTGGGATGCCCTACAGATGGAGAGAGATCAAACAATAGCTCAAAGGTAGGAGATAAAGCAGTAGTTTACAGAGATTAGACACCTTTGTAGTGGTACATCATCTGATGGTTTCGCTCATGAGCTAGTTAGAGCAGTGGAGAGGGCTTCATATTACAAGGATATGTATGAGTCAGTGTTTCCAGCTGAGAGATGAGCTCCTATATATTTCAAGGTACACAATCAGAGGTCACAAAGCAAGAGTTAGACCAGGACACAAAGTATAGAGGGTGTGGTAGGACCATCGAGGATAGGTCCATATGAGAAGCCTCCCACCACACAAAGAGCACCTCAGTGACAATTTCCTCCACGTTCACCACATGGTAGTAGTGGCGGTGGGACACATTGACATTTTCCTTGTTTGTAGACATTGTACTTTGGTCACAGAGAGCTTGCGATCTCATTTTATTTATTGATACACTTTGACATTGTACTATGACACATGTTATTTTGAGCGATATATATATATCATTTTTGGTGGCGTTTCCTATGATTTGCATGTCTTACATGATGATGTTGTATATTTCTATATGATTATGTAGCTAGATGATATATACACATGTTTTGGATGATCATTGCTACATTATGATGTGTTCATGTAATCTATGATGTTATATTGATTCTATATGATGATGGATGTACGTACTTTTATGATTATGAGATGCAATGTGATGTTTATATATACAATGCTATCTATATGTGATGCTATATGTTGACAATGGTTATGTACATGTAATGTTTTTATTATGTACCTTATAATGATTGGATGCTTATTATGCCATAATTTCCTTGATATGTGATGGAGATGTCTAATGTTCATATATGAACATATGATACTATTTACATAATGCTTGTGGAATGTATGCATATCATTATACATGTCACAATACTCTATCATTATGCATATCATTATTTTATTTTTTTGTGTGTCACAAGACTCTATCATTATGTTGGGTAGAATAAATGTTAGCGTGGATCATTCAAAATGTTTGTATGAAATAAGAAAGGTTATTTGAAGGACATATAATCTTTGATATTTTTCCATATATATACTAAGCTTTGCATTTTATCATCATTGGGTGGGACTGGCACAAATGGATAATACACATCATGATATGAGATAGACCATAGTTTCCAAAGTCATCCACTTGTGAAAAATAGATAGTCATAGACAAGGAGTGTCTTAACTCATACTAAGGGCTAAATTGCTCTAGTCTTTTTGTCCAGACAAACCATAGACAAAAAATAGATAAAGACGGGTCATGAGATGTAATTGCTCCTCTAAATCCTTCATGGGACATCCTCGAGGAAACTAGTAACATGACTCAAAATCCAAAGTTAAAAAGACAGTTGATAGACAAAAGTCAAAGAAAAAGAGTCTTGAGACATCCTTGCTTCTCTAAATCCTTCAAGGGACATCCTTGACAAAGCTAGTAACCAGACATGCAAAAATCAATAAAAAGATAAGACAAAATAAGATATAAAGTCAAAAATCCAAAAAGTATTTGCAAAAACTTGATCTTGTATGATTGTTTGATTGTTTGACATAGCCTGATGTGAGGGATGACACATACCGTATAAGACACTAAGTCTAGTTTCGACTTTTGTGACTATTTGTGTAAGGCTTGAAAAAGCCGAGTTTCAGAAAGACACGTATCATATAAGATGTTGAGTCTGATATCGTTGATGTGACAAGCAGCATGATGCTATGACAATTGGCGATGTCTATTGTCAAGAAGGACACATCTTGACTAAGACATACGCTAATTGTGTTGGCAATGTGTTTGATTTTGACTTAATGACAATTTGACATGTTTTCCTTGTTGATTTATGACTTGTTTTGATGCCTTGACTATTATGAGTGTGTGTGTGTGTGTGTTGACTTATGTAGACTTGAGATGATGTCCCCTAAAGAACTGACCTAGTGCAGCCTCAGGGGCTCATCGATTGATGGCCTTGCCTATGTTGTACACGCAGAGATCTCGTAGTTGAACTTGAATTTGACTGACATGAATGATTGACACATATGAACCTAACTTGATATTTAGACGATGTGTGATAATGAGCATGATAAACCCTAATGGACTGACCTAGTGCAGCCTCGGGGGCTCATCGATTGATGGCCTTTCCTACATTATACATGCAGAGATTGTATTTTGACACAACCAATGACTTTGACATATACAAAGAATAAGTCATGATTTTATGTGTGTGAGATGTGAAAAACCTAGAAAGACAAACCTAATGCCTCGGGGGCACATCGATTGATGGCCTTGCCTACATCTAGTCGCAGAGGCAACATAGTTTGACTATGTCTATGACTAACTTGACACAACTGATTCTGACTCTATTTTTGGGGATGTTTTGACATGTTTTCTTGATTTTTTTTTCTTTTTGGAGTTTTTTTTATGTTTTTGGGTTTTTTCATGACATTTTCTAATGTTTTTGAGCTTTTTTCAAGACATTTTCTAACATTGGGTTGTTATGTACAAGGTCTAAATGACGCAGATCAAGGATTTGACCCCAACTGAATACCACCATTAGGATGGGATGAGGATATGGAGTGGAATAGATGTCAATCATTCCAAATAATGGAAAGGACAACCATTTATTATGGGTGATGATGAAAAAGTCTAATTGGAATGATGGTAGATGAAGGAGTGAAGTCGACTACACATGGCGCCTATTTGCTAGGTTTTCACCATGGTACTTATCCAAAGCACCACTGAAGTGGTTTTCACTTTTGTACGGATTATTTTTCTTTACTATTTTTGAGATTTTTCAATTTTTTTTGGTGTTACAAAGATGTCTATTCGCTAGGTTTTCATCAAGGTAACAATTTTTTGTTTCTTTTTTTTTTTTTATGGTTAAGACAAGACTCTCAGAAGCTATGCATAGAACCTCTTCAGATGAAGGTTGTTGATTGGTGACAAAATTGGTTCTCCTTCTAGGGTAGAGAGTTGATATTCTCTTGATCCAAAGGCTTCTGTAACAATATAAGGCCCTAACCAGTCAGATTCAAACTTTCCTAGTTTTTCTCTTTCTATCTGATTCTTAGGATTCTCCATTAAGACCAGGTCACCAATGTCAAAGTGTCTATTCAGAAATTTCTTATTATAGCTGCAATGAAGATAGTTATGATATGCTTGAAGATGATCTAAAGCCTTCTCTCTTCCTTCATATAGAAATTCTAACTCATGCAATTTGGATACACGATATTCTTCATCATCAATGTGGCCTTTCAAGGATACCCTTGGGGAAGGAATTTCAACCTCAATAGTTAAGATAGCTTCAGAACTGAATACTAGGGAGTATGGAGTGGCGTCGATAGGAGTACGGATGATAGTGCGGTAATCCCACAAGGAAAGATTTAGTTGTAGATGCCAGTCATGACCAACATCATTGAAAATCTTCTTAAGGATTTTGATGATGGTTTTATTAGATGCCTCAGTTTGGCCATTACCTTGTGCATGATATGGAGTGGAAAAATGATGTTGGATATGGAATTATTCACAAAGATGGCATGCTTCTTGGTTTTTGAATGGGTGGCCATTGTTTGTGATAATGGATTGAGGTACACCATACTGACAAATGATGTAGTTTAGAATAAACTTGGAAATTTGAGTGTCGGTAATATAGGTCATAGGAATAGCCTCAATCCACTTGGTGAAGTATTTGGTGGCAGTTATGATGAACTTATGGCTGTTGGAAGATTGAGGGTGTATCTTAGCTATGAGGTCAAGTCCCCATTGGGCAAAGGGCCATGCTGAAGTAATCAGACGGAGCTCCTTTGTTGGCGCGTGTATCAAATCTTCATGTATCTGACACTGTCGACATTTCTTGACAAACATATATGAGTCCTTTTCCATAGTAGACCAATAATAACCTAATCTCATAACATTGTGGGCTAAGGTAGGACCGCTAGAATGGGATCTACATATACCCTTGTGTACCGCCCGTAAGGTTGCTTGTGCTTCTTCAACATCGAGACATCTCATTAAGGTGTTATCTAAGGTACATCTATATAGGGTATCTCCAATGATGGTGTACTTAGAAGACCTATAAATAAAGGTTTGAAGTTGGTTCTTAAAAAATTCTAAGGGAAGAATTTGGGTATTTAGGTAGTCAAATATGTCCTTGTACTATGGGGAAGTAGGACCAACAATCATACACACCATCATTGAATCAGGGACATCATAGGCAGGGACCAAAAGCTATTCAACCAAAAACTTGAATTTAGGCATGTTGCTAGGTATATCCAATAATGAACCAATGGTTGCCATAGCATCTGCTTCCCTATTTTGAATGTGGGGTTCTTGTTGAAAGATGATGTTATCAAAGTATTGTTTAAAATTGTTTGCCCTGTGCTTGTAGGGGGCAAGTTTCTCATCCTTAGTTCCATACTCGTCATTGACTTACCAGACTACTAGCTGAGAATCTCCATAAACATGTAAGCTCTTGATCTTCCATTGGGATACCATTCTTAATCCTATCACAGGAGCTTCATATTTCACTATATTTTTGGTGCAAGGGAAAGAAATGCAGAATGACTTAGGTATGGTGTCACCTTGAGGTGTAACAAACAATATGTATGCTCTTGAACCACGGTTAGTATGTGACCCGTCAAAGTATAATTTCCATGTGGTTCTAGCGTCAACTTTGAAGATAAACTCATCAGGAAAATCCACCACTAGAGGATCGTCATCCTTGATTGGTGCATCTACCAACTGATCAACAATTAATTTTCCTTTTATCGCTTTCCTTTCCATATACTAGATGTCATATTCACTAAGTATCATTACCCATTTAGCTAATCAACCTGTCAGTATTGCTTTACTTAGGAGATATTTTAGAGGATCTATTTTGGTGACCATCATGGTTTGGCGGTTTAGCATATAGTGCCTAAGTTTTTGAGTAGCAAAAACTACTGCAAGACATGCACATTCTATGTTACTGTAGTTTAGTTCATATCCCACCAAAGTGCGGCTAATATAGTATACTGCTATTTCATGACCTTCATCATCATTTTGTGCCAGTCAGGCTCCTAGTTCTGATTGAGTTGCTGAAATATAGAGTATCAAAGTTCAATTATCTGTAGGTGGCATTAACAATGGCAGTGTAAGTAGATAGTCTTTGATCTTTTGAAAAGCTTCTTGGCATTTGGGTTTCCATGCAAACGGAACCCCCTTCTTTAGCAAGCATTGGAACAGATGTATCTTGTCTGCTAATTGTACTATCAAGTGTCTAATAGACTGTAGTCTCCCTTGTAGTGTTCTTAGCTGACCAATGGTTTTTGGTGGAGGCATGTCCATTATTGCTTTCAATTTTGTAGGGTCCACTTCAATGCCTCTTCTAGAAATGATATATCCTAGAAGTTTTCTTGATTTAATGCCAAAGACACATTTCTTCGGATTTAGCCTTACCTTGTAGTTCTCTAATCTTTGGAATATCTTTTCTAAGACTTTCAAATGATCTTCTCTTGTTATTGACTTGGTTATTAGATCGTCAACATAGTATTCCATGAGACTATGTACAAGGTCATGAAAGATAGTCGTCATTGCATGTTGGTATGTAGCTCCAACATTTTTAATCCCAAAAGGCATAACATTCCAATAGTATGTTCCCCATGGACATGTGAAAGTAGTCTTGTTTTGGTCCTTTGTTGCAATTTTGATCTGAATATACCCAAAGAAACCATCCATGAGGGATAGCATCTCATATCCTATTGTAAGGTCCACTATCATGTCAATGTTGGGAAAAGGGAAATCATCCTTAGGACATGCCTTGTTGATATCTCTGAAGTTAGTACAAATGCAGATGCCCCTAGATGGTTTGGTTACTGGCACCAAATTTTAAATCCAATTTGCATAGTCTATGGATCTGATTAATCCAACATCTAATAGCTTCTTAAGTTATGCTTTGACTAGTAAAGCGATATGTGGATGCATTTTTCTTAACTTCTACTTGACGGGATTAGCACTTGGTTGTAATGGTAGATGATGCAATATAAGGTCTAGATCCAAGCCAAGCATATCAACATATGGACATGCGAACTTTATCTATCTCTTTGTGAAGAAGTCTTGAAACTCTAGTTGTTCTGTCTCTGTCAATGATGCTGCAAAGTATATTACCCTAGGATTCTCTTATGTTTTTATATTGATCTTGATTGATTCTTCCACTAACATGGTTGATCTTTCTTGAGCAACTGGGAGAATGTTCAAACCTCCATCCTTGGGTACCTCAGAGAGGTTTTTTCCCTTGGATGCATCCTTTATTTTTACTATTTCTTCATCCAAAGGCACCTTTCGGTTTTCACCTAGGGACTCATCATTTTCATTGTTTGTCTTTTTGTTTTCATTTTTGCAACTGGAGGTGTGAATAGACTCCCCAAAATATGACATGTTATCCAAATCAATGGTAAATCCAGCTTTGTGATCACCTCTAGGTATGCCTTCTCGAAGTCCCATGAAATCAACAATTGCTTCATCATTCTCGAATTTGTCTAAGATGGGTGTACCTTGTTGATCCCAATCGATAAGTTGGGGATATACTAGGGGCATGTCATCATTGGAGTTATCAAATGTGGAGGTTGAAAAAGTGAGGATAGAGTGATTGACATGGTCATAGAAGTTTTGGACTAACTCCTTTTTATTCTTTTTCTTATGGGTAGGTAAACTGTGATGTGGGATTACTATAAGGGCTAGGTCATTAGAAGATGGTTCGTCAGGTGCCCAAGATGTAGTATCAAGGGTTTCCCAATAATAATTTTAAGCCATTCTTCTTTGGACAAGGAATTTTTAGGATGGGGACTAGATAGATTTGGTACGAGTTTTATCATTTTTTCAAGTTCCCTAAATAACTTATCTAGGTTCATGGTGCTGGTAGAGGAAAGGGAATCCAATTCATATTTTCTCGAGTCATGGGATTCATCGTAAACTAGGTCAAGTGGTTCATGATATATCTCGATCTTCATAAGAACTTACTTCCTCTTGGAATGGTAACGAAGTACTAGGAAAGCTAATTCTAAGCAGTTGAAACCCTTGCCCTAGGCCTTTTGGTCGTGGTGAGATAATGATTGGTTCAGTCCTTCCATTTTGATGTAGTCCTAAGCCACTATGTTTGTCACATTCTTCTCTTTGCATTATTGTGAAGAATTTTCCATACTTATCTTTAGATATTTGAATAGATGGTAGAGGGTATTCATTATCTTCATGATACAACCAAGAGGTGACATCTTCTTGGTTTGTAGCTTACTTGCTTAACTCTCCCCATTTTGTCAATGTCATTGTAGGAGGGACATGGAATGTGACTAGTGATTGTATCCTATCTATTGTGGGTAGACCATATGACTTAGGAGGAACCATTTGATTGGCATAATAGGATACTTTCATGTTATATTCTCCAGAGCCCTTATCTTGGATCTCGACCTTAGGAATGGATGGTGGTGTTTGTGATGCAATAGACTTGGTAAGTGTTGATGGATCAACGTACAGGGATAAGGTGGAGGATGAAGCCTCTTGATTGATTGACACCTATCATTGTGGTATTTCTCATAGGCTTGTGCAGTATTGGAAAGGATTTGGATCACCATCAATTGTGATCTATGTGCCATTATACAAGAATTTAAGAAACTGATGGTATGTGGAAGGTACAACTTTCATAGCGTGTATCCAAGGTCTACCAAAAAAAAGGTTATAAGGAAGGTGAGATCCAAGACTTGGAATTTTTTTTTGATGAATGCTAGTCTGATTCTGATAGGGAGTGTGACAACTCCTTTTGATCATCTTTCCTCATCATCATAATCCTTAATGACTATACTCTTAGTGGTGTCCACACATGCTTCTGAGAATCCTAATGACTTAACCAACTTCAAGGTGCAAAGGTTCAACCTTGCTCCTTCGTCTACCAAGACTTGTCCAACTTTGGTTTGATGGACTAGGACTTCAAGGTGTAATGGGTCATTATGATTGGTCTTCTCAGTTGAATAATCCTATTGAGAAAATGTGGCATGATGGGAATTGGTTAAGTATCCTACCATTTCTTTAAAATTATTGACATCTAAGTTGGTAGGGATAGTTGTGCTCTGTAAGGCTTTGTTGAGAATGGTTCGGTGATCTGGTGATAAGGTCAACAGTTCCAAGATAGATATTTGTGTTGGAGTCTTCCCCAACTACTCAAGTAAGTTATACTTAAGCTTAAAAGACTATGGTGGTGGATCTGATGAAGGACCTAGAAGAGTTATCTTAGTTCTACATGTATTGACAACACATTCAAGATGCTTCTTTATGGTGATGGAATGGATATTTTCATTTTCATTTGGAAGGTGATTTATGATCGTACCTTTTCCATAGTCGTACTTGGTATTTTGCATAGTTGTCTGAGGCATTAGGCTTTGTTCTTGAACTAGAGGTCTTTCCTTTTGCATGGTCATGTAAGGGATCTGTGAAGCCCTTATGATCATTGTTTTTGGTATGTTTTTGGCCATTGACTTCTATAGTTCCATCTTCAACAAATTATTGTATGATGTTCTTTAGTTTTCGGCATTGTTGTAGGTTATGTCCCTTTGCTTGATGGTACTCACAATAGGCATTGTCATCCCACCATGATGGTCTAAAATATCCATGATCATACTATTTGGGTTCCAGAGGTTCTATGAGATTATGTTTAATCAGTTGTTTGTGAACTGTCTCGATTGGATCCCCCAAATGGGTAAACTCATGTTTAGGAAATCTCCTCTGTGGTCATTGTTGTTGTGAATTTTGGACAAAGTTGATGGTTTGATTAGCACTATTGTGCATGTCATGTGAGGGATTGTACGCTCTAAGTGAGATGACAAGTCTTGCGTGTAGATTCTTAGCATCAATGACATCGTCATTGGTTACATTTTTGTTTTTGGACCAAAATTTGTTTCTATCATTGGGAGCATTTTGGTGTTGAACAACTGGATTTCTACCTGGTGTGTTAATTTCTCCTTTGTCAATAAGGCCTTTTTCAAGAATAATTCCCTTTTGCACCAAGTCTAGGAAAGGGGTACAACAATATACTCTTAAGTCACTTCTCAATTTTGGATGAATATTTTCAAGGAATATTGTGACTTTTTGTTTCTTTGGTATCTCAATTGGACATCGACTAGCTAAACTTCTCCATCTCTAGAAAAAAGGTGGTGAAGTTTTCTCTGTCTTCTTGCATGGTGTGACACAAGGTAGCTATCGTTATTTCATTGTCTATGTTGAAGGAAAAATGTTTCACAAATTTCTCAGCTAATTTTCCCCATGATCTTATGCCATATGGTAGTTTAGAGAACCATTCCAATGCTATCCTAACAAGGGTTCATGTAAATAGTCTCATTAAGTATGTGGGGTCATATGAGATGTCCATGCATGTTGTGGAAAATTCTCTGATGTGTTCTAGGGGGTTCCTCTTCCCATTATACTTAGGTAAATTTGGTATAATGTATCCATGTGGGAAGGGTGTCATGTATAGTGCTTTGTCAAAAGGACATGGACATAAATCTTGTGCTGAGATAGTTAATTTTCCTAACATGGACATACTATCCATTTGTTGTTGGAGAATTTGCATTTGATTTTGGAGAACATCTACCCATGTCAATGACATGTTGGTAGAATTATTTGGATCGATGTAAGTGTTTTGAAATGCAATATTCTGTGATGGATTGTGATTTGGCGAGGGTATATATCTTGGTTGAATATTTTGTGACGGTGTAGGGATATATCCTATCTGAATGTTCTAATTTGGTATAGGAATATTCCATGTTTGTGTAGCCCCTATTTGAGGAATGGTAGTAATGGTGTTGGTATGAGGTATAGTTGTGTTTGTGCCAACTTTGGATCTTTTACTAGTAGTGTTTGTGCCAAAGGGGTTTGATGAATTTTCTCCCGCAGTAAATTGTAAACCTTGTGTTATGTTGAATGGGTTTGTGTTTACAATTGATGATGTTTGAGTAGGTATACCAGTTGGCATCATTGAATTAATTTGAGGAACAAAGACACTTGATGTCACAGTTTGTGTTGGTTGGGTAGATGTTATTTTCAATGTGTGAATGCCAAATCCTAGTGGTAGTGTAGCACCTTCTACTAGAAACTTTGCTAGATATCATTGAGGATCATTTTTCATAAACTCATCCATAAAGGATGAAAATTTAGGATCTTGAATTGCAGCGTCTATGTCTTCTACTAAAAAAAATTCGTGTTTGTCTCTTGTGATGCGTTTTTCAAGAAAAGCTTTGTGGGGTCTCTCTTTCCCTGATTGTTGGTTTCTGAATGGATTGACGAATTCCCCTAAATTTTCGATGTCTTTTTGTTTCTTTCTAGACCTTGTTTCAACCATGAAATTTTTTCTCAAAATGGCGATGCAAAACTACAACTAAAAAATGATATTTTCTAATCTACGTTTTTGGGATTTTCTATATATAAGGTATGAATGCTGCTATTTTTTTGGTATTTTCTTGGTAAATAAAAGATGTCTAAAATGATTCTATGCTAGGATGATATTATGCAAAGTTCTAAGAAGGTTATGACAATAAATGATTCTAAGAGGATAATACCTACCACCTATGGATTAATCAAGGCTACGACCTAACTTTATCAAGGAACCTTATGTAGGACAAGGACAAAATGATAGGGTAAATTTCCAAACTAGACTGATGAGCTGGAATGGTTCACTAGTATGACAAAAGTGACTAGGTTCAATGACTCAGACTGTCGAAACATAAAATTGTCCAAATATGTAGAAAGTTGACCTATTCAAAGATATGCAAAATCCTATGAGGTAACTAAATTTTGTAACTAAAATTTCTATTGCTAAAACTAAAATATACCTAAATATTGATAGTGAAAATATTTTTTTTAACAAGTTTTTGGTTTCTATCCAAGGTTGACTATGAAAAACAGAGACTGAGATGATAGTTTGGTTTCAGACAAGTGACTCGAAATTTTAGATTTCTATTGATAGGAAGATGCGGTTCAGTTTTCAGATGTGATTCAGAAATTGATAGATGTGTTTCAGTTTGTAGATGTGACTCTCTGGTAAAATTCAGACCTGGGTATTGACAGACAATTACGACTTTCATAGGGAGATGCGGTTTAACTTATGAAAACTATGACTCATTAAGAAGATGCAACTCAGTTAACAAATGTGACTCAGAACTAAACTCTGTTAAAACTAACTTTGTTGACAGACACATGTGGTTTTCAGTTTAATAGTTGTGAGTCATAATGACATATGCGATTTACAATTTGACAGTTGTGACTTAGTTTTTAGTTGCAGTTTTCTGGTAAATGTTAAAATAAATTGACTCTATTTTTGTGACCACGTTTTGGAAAATAAAGAATACAATCAAAGAAGACAGTTTTTTTAGTTTCGATGTGTATAAAGTTGTTTAAAACTAGAAGACATGTACAATCCTAAGGTTGGCAGTGACAATACTTATTGAGTTCTCAATTGAGTTTCCCCAGCTATGCATACTCAAGTCGGATGAGTAGTAGCTTGATCCCATTGGCTCCCCTCCATGGCACTCACTTATACGGGGCAGCCAAGCTACTATACCCATGAAACTCCCATGGCATACATTTCATCTCTACACATGAACCGTAAGGATTTGAGATGGATTCACAAGTCTGAGCTATTGCACCAGTAAATAGAGGGTTTTTGGCTTAAAATACAAGTTGGATTTTTAGTATGGACACCTATTCAGAAAGCCATGCAAGAGGCAATATCATCCCAGTCTACAGAGGTTACGCTCTATAGGTTTCGATGCACCACAAGGGTACTAGGGAATCAAGAGTTGGTCTGCTAGGATCTTTGTAATACTGAGTTTCCTTGAGCATTATAATTTCTATATTGGTTGGGAGTGGCTTGGAAAAAAATCCCATCACCAGTTTGAGTCATTTTTCTTACTCTTAACCACCAATGCAGGCCCAATTTCTAGAGTCAGTAACTGGTTCTCTTGCACCCAGGATTGCACGAACACACAAGGGGAGAGGATACTATGATATACTGAATCGGGGTTCTAACTAAATAGATACAAACTCAAAAAACACTAGTTAATTTTAATTCCAAATGACAATTATCTAATTATCAAACACAAAAGTTCATTTAAAAAAAAAAAAATCTTTGACAACATGTCTTGTATGCAATTTGTTAGTAGCTTTCTTGGTCTTCGTCATTCATCCTGCAAGAAAAAGGGGGTTTTGGTTTTCAATATCTTCTACGCTTCATCTTGAAAAAACCATGTTATCCTCCTAAATCACATGCTGTAAACAAACCATTAGTGAAAAACAAAACAAAAAAGAATAGAAAACGAAAATACGAGAAATTCAAAACCAAAGTTTTTACTAGCCAGATGTGTCGTTTAATCCTACAGATGCATAGCGGTGTCATCAGTCAAATGCATTGTGGAATATTCAGATGTGTCTCATGTCATTAGATGCATCATTTCGTTAGTCAAATGCAGTTTTTTGTATAATACCTGCAAAAGGAAAATTGAGAAAGCAAAATGGATTCACGAAGATTGAAGTGTCTTCACGTCGGATTCACCAAATGTAACATAGATAAAATGGCTCTGCAAGCAAGATGGGTTAAATCTAATCTAACATGCATTAATCTAAATCGAACAACTAAGAACGAAGTAAATAAACTAAACAATAATCAAAGCAAAACATGAAACAATCTCATTGAATATCAATCCATTTCCTCGAATTATCTTGATTGTCCTTCTCCATTTTGTTGTGATGGTATTCTTGCCCTCAGATTTTTAGTATGTATGCAAGCATAGACTTGATGTATATGTTAAAGAAAAATATCGAAGATTAACAAGTTCTTTCAAAAGTATTGATTTTGGGAGGAGGAATAATGAATATGTCAGGTCAATTTATAAAAAATGGGTTTTCGCATGATCAACTCAGATTCAAAAGAGAGATCAACAATTAAGATTGATAAATGCCATGCAATTGAGATTTGTGTTAGTTAGAACGTGAGTCGGGAAATTCTACAGGATGAAGATTAAATTAGAATAATAATTTAATCTCGTGTTAAGACTATTCAAAAATTGAAAGAATAAGAAGTTCAAGATTAAATAAATGATTTAATATTCAATTGAAAGTATTTGAAAATTAGAAGAATGAGAATTGAATGAAAAGGATAAAGTTAGAACTCAACATCAATCTATTCAAATGCACACATGAATTAATTAATTAAATAAAGATATTTAATTAATAAATATATTCATGCATATGAGTCTTAACTAGATAACTGACTAGTTAAGACAAAGAGTCCTTTCGTAGATACAATTAGATATTGAATCGGGAGATAACTGACGGATTCAAATAGATCTCAAGTCAGATAGTGAGTGAATAATTAGTTAAGTGGGTGATAGAAGAATGCGACAGAAATAACTCTTTTTATGAATTAAATGTTTATTTAATTTAACATTCAAAATTTGAAGATTTAATTGCATAAATAATGATTTATTTAATTGGTTGTCGAAAAGGTTAATTGAATAATTAAATAATTCAAAAATAATATTTAATTATAGTCAAAATATAATAAAGGATAAATTAAATAATAAATTATTTAATTCAAAAAGACAATTAATTAATTAGTGACACAATTTAAATAAATAAGATTTATTTAATTAATCAAGTTGAAAAAAAGGTTATAATGGGTATGTGTAGGATCATCATGGAAAAAATAGGCCCTTAAGTGGCAAAAACTTCAGAAAAAACAAAGTTAGGCAACTTGACATAAAAATCTGAATAATTTATCTATATTATTTCAAAAATATGTAAGAATAGAATTTGTAGAAAATTGAATGTAGTTTCTAAACTACTAGGTTTATTTACAAAAAAATAAAATATATTTCATGAAAATTTGAAATTTCAATACAGTAGTACTTAAATTTTAGGGAAAAAATAAGAAGTAGGTGTCTGTCTGACCACCCTAACCACATTAAAATGATAATGTGTTTTTATAAGATTTTAGATATAAGTAGAGGACTCATGTCCCGATGCGATGCATATTTTTTGTAATTTTTTTCCAATTAAAAAATTAATTATAAATTTTTTATTATAACTTTTTTAAAATATGACTCGTATGTCTGACCACCTTAACTTGGTCAAAACTTCATGAAATTCAATTTTTTTCTTTTTTAATCTTATAGTATGCAAAACATAGAATGTGACACATGTTTCAGATTCAAAAAATGTGATACTGTTTGAAATCTATAGATTTTTTCAATCAACCTATCAATCGGGACTTTATTCGTAATTTAATAGAAAATGAATAATAATTATTTATTAAGTTCAAAGTAAATCATAATTTATATTGGTGGAAAGTCGAGAATCTCCTTTAAAAACCCTTTTTGTTTCATCAATTTTGGGTTAAAAAAATGTCGTCAGCCACATACCCATCATATTGCTACTTTTTGGCCCATCATGAGCCTACACATACCCTAATGAATTAATTAAATAAGAAAGGTTATTTAATTAATAGAAGAAAGATATGTTTAAGAAATAATTAAATAATTAACATTATTTAATTTTGACCATGGACATTAGAAAATTATGTCGATAGTGGTACTCACAGGCTTAGCCCAATTTTCAGTGTCTACACATAAAACAACAGTATGAATCATCTCCCAGATCCACAAGATCTGAAACAAAATATTAGAAGACTGCGAAGCCAAAACATTTCTCCCAACCCACAAAAAAATAGTTATGTCAAACCAGTTCACATGATGCATGAACACATCTTTCATTCTCGATTGATCCAGAAGCTAAAACTTAGGATATATTATCCATTGAAGCTCATGAACAATACCACAGATCCACACATGCATAGGATCAACACAGAAGAAATGCAAAGCACAATACCAGAGCACACTCATAACACACACTCAACACTACCTTCATTATTTCTTAAATTTTCTCAAAAGCACTTGGCAAAAGCACAACTACAACTTCATAAATATATCTCCATGTACTATAAGCACTTCTACAGTATCTCAACTACACAAGTACCATCAGTAATCAAATTGAACTGTGTTGACATCAATGATAATTTTAATGAAAACACCACCAAACAAATCCATACTTGGAACAAGGTAGGCATAGCAAAAGAGGTATCAAAAGTATGGTGCATACCTAGTCAACTAATACCAACACTAGGAGTAAGAGAGCTTGATAACCCAAGATCAACAATGAGTTTTTTATTGTAGGATGCCATGAGTCTCGCACTTCATCTAACCATAGTATTACCAATAGGACATCAAGTAGTATATCTCATGAAAGGGATAAATGAAAGAAAGTGGAATCAACACAACATCCTATTCTTGCAATTACACTTGAAATGAAAGATATTGGAATAACAACAATTCAATAAATTGAATAAAAAAACTCAAGGCAGCCAATAGGAACATAGAAAGGCACTTGCAAACCCTGAAAACTAGAAATTCAAATTCAATAGGGACTAATATGCCAATAAGGGCATCTTGGTCCTACTAGTGTGATTTTGAGGTTTCAGTGACTAGAATAAACAACAAACAAGAGAGAGAGGATTCTGGGCTAGAAATACTGACAGGGATTAAGATGCCAAGAAGGGAATTTTAGTCCTAGAAGGGGTTTTTGGCAAAAAAATAACAAATTTTGGATTATCTACAATGTTCATAGGTTACCTATTTAGGGACTTGGTGTTCGGAAACAAAAAGCTATGTAAATGAATGCAAGAAAAAGTAACTAGTGACAAGAAATTGAATGCAAATTTGAATGCATTTTTTTCAATTTTGAATGTCATAAGAATATTTGTAAATGAAATTAAGACGATTAACAATGGACTTTTCAATTTTTCAATGAGATAAGATGATGCAAGAAAGAAAAAATGCAACCTGTATGTACTTTCACTGATGCAATTATGAGAAACCCTAGATGCAATTTCACTAATGCAATGTATGAATGAATGCAACCTATATCTAGGAATTTAATGGACCCCAAATCAAAAAATAAATGCTCAAAGGAGTCGAGTTCACCAAAATGAACCATAAAGAAAATAGCTGGTGGAAAAGTCCCACTTATTCTCCTTAGGTCCTTTAATAATGTCCTAGGAATCCTAATTCAATTGACTATCAACCTCAAGGGTGAGTCAATTATCAGCAAGGAAGACCTAGGAAGGGTTATTTTAGAATTTGAGGGGTTCGCCACCAAGAAAAAGTTTGGAAAAGATAACTTAACATACAACTTAAAAAACCTAACAATGTAAGCTAAATGAATGGTGCAAATAATGAAATAATGAAACATAAAGTTAAGATATGTGTACCTAGGAGTTTTGGAAATGTAATGAGGATTTTGGAAATGAATAAAAAGTGTCAAAAAGTGTTATGGAGGACTAAGACACCCTTATTATTGACTTAGCCCCGTTGCTATTTTTCAAGGAAAATGTGGAATCTTTGGATGCCAGAATCGAATCTAAAAGAATCTCTATGAAATACCTTCAAGCGAACTAAGACTCCCTAGGTGGTGACTTAGTCCCATCTGGAATTTTTGAAATCTTCAAATGTGGACCTAAGGTCCAAGGTCTGCACTTCCTTCTTCTCAGATCTCGAATTCTGAAAATTTCATATCTAACTTGTAGGTGAGTTTTCATGAAGATGACAACTTTTCGCACAACTTTGCAACTTTACAACTTTTCACTCAAAATGATCTTCACGTCTTCAACCTAAATCTGCAATCACAAACACACAAGAAGAGAAAAACTTGTTGATTGTTAGTAAATGGGGGTTTGCCTTAGTCAAACCCCTTGTTGGTAATTAAAACTTGAAATGAAATGAAATGGAGGGAAATGATTAATGAAAAAAATGCAATGTCACAACTCACCAAACCCTTGCTATGAAATCTACAAACTTGTGTGAAATGGCTAGCTTGGATATAGATCTTGAACCAAAGGAATGCTTGATAGATCTTGACTTGAATTTCTTGCATGTTAGCAAAAAAACACACATGATGCAACAATCTCCTTGATATGATGCTTGAATCTTGATGATGGCTCCAAATGCTTGAATAATTTCTCTTGAATGCTCTTGTGAACTCAATTATGCTATTAGGAATGCTCTCACAAAAGACTTGGTTTTAAATGAATGAATGAACCTTGTATTTATACCTATTCATGCTTAATATCCTGAAATTACACCACAACAAGCCGACCTAGGAATTCATTAATTAAAGAAGGCTAAATCCTACCAGAATTTGAAATTAAATCTTGAAAAAATCTTAAAGGGGACTAAGGCACCCTAGGTGGCATCTTAGTCCCAAGTCTTGAAACTTGGGGCATAGACTCAAAAAAGAGGCCCATTAAGGCACACTTGAAATCAGGGTCCCAAGACCTTGGGGGGACAAATACACCCTAGGTGGCATCTTAGTCCCAAACCAAAAACTAGGGGCACTCAGACAAAATCATTAAATTATCATTTATCCATTGATGTTTGTCAGGATTATCCAGAAAAATATATAGTTTATTAGCCTTTTGGATGCAAAATAAGACAGATTAAGACATAAATATGGATAAATAAAGCAAGGCGGGCCCAAACAAGCATGAAAAATGCAAGGGTATCCATTTTCCTACACTATAGGAATCCATTGACTCTTGTTTTTATGAGGTGTCAAGTTAGTTAGGAGGTTTTAGATGTGTCAACTCACTTTTGACACATTATACTACTATTTTGGTAGAGGTAAGTCACCACCACTCCATGAGTGAGGAGTCTCATCCCCATTTCATGGAGATTGGGTGCCTTCCTCTTGCCTTTATATACACACTTATTTGGCTAATACATTTGGTTGACTTCATACATATTTTATGTTGTTCATTTGTGCTTGTTATTTGATCTTTGTTATTTGTAGGTTCTTATATTTGTCATAGTATTCTAGCACGATGTATGGATGTCCACACTAGGTGGTAGTATCTAGACAATTTATTCTAAAAATTGATGAAAGAGAAGAAAAAGTATGTTGAAATAAATATGACATGAAAAATTTATAATGAAAAATGAGGTATCACCACCTTGAGAAGGGAAAAGTTTGATGTAAGGGTTAAATGAGACTACAGAAACACTAAGGGGATGGACACCAACCTAGGCATGAAACATAGTGTGAAATTACAAGGGTGTGGAATTTAAGACATTGTTTAATAATGAACATATCCATTGAATACCTTAAAATATTCATAGTGCCTATATGAAAATTTATAAATTCAATATATGTATTCTTCAATTGTGGTGTTTGTCTACCTATTTTAGATGATAAACAAAGGAATGGAGTTAATTAATCATCATAAGAAATTATTTAATCTTGACAGAGTCAAATTTGAGGATTGAAATTTGAATATTAGGGAATGTTCATATAGTTATACGTCTTTATAAATATCTCTTCATCCATACTAATTATAAGGAATTGGATTAGAGGAACAAAATATGGTAAGAAACTCCCAACTAGTGATTATGAGAGGCACTATTAGTGAAGAAAAGGAACTTTGAACTCCCAAAAAACTACATTGATGCCCTAACCATAGATAGAAACATTCTCATTACTAAAAATCCCCTTGCATGACTACCTCCATGTAATTGTTTTCCTTCTAAGGCCAATATTTTTTATGGTTCTTGTTTGTTATATAAATTAATAGATTGATAGATATATACTTTTTATTATAAATCTAGGGCAATATTTAGAATAGTTAATGGTTAGAGAAACAATAACAATGCCATAAATATATATAGATATGTTTATATATATGTATTATATTTCTCAAATAATACACTTATATTATAAACTTAGTGAACAATAGTTTGTATTTCTATGTATTAAATGGTAAAAAATTATTAGGTACCTAATTAAATATATGTGAATTGTTTGCAATATTTGGTTTTCTCAAACCATATGTTAAAGTAAACATGTTAGATTTTGTTGTGTGGCTTTAATATATTTTTTCATTCACCAAAATATTAATTCTTTATAAACCATATTTAAACTATCAATAAGATAATATCTTTATTTATTCATTAGAACTAGATAGAGTAATTTATAACCTTACTCACCAAGTACATTGCAATCAAAAAAGAAGAAAATAATGACAAATATTTAATGCCCAAATTTTTAGGTGGAAAAGGAGATCCTAGGGGGTATGTGCAGGATCATCATGGAAAAAATAGGCCCTTAAGTGGCAATAAAATTTAGAAAAATCAAAGTTATGCAACTTGACATAAAATTTTGAATAAGTTATCTATACTATTTCAAAAATATGTAATAATAGAATCTGTAGTAAATTAAATATAGTTTCTAAAGTACTAGGTTTATTTATAAAAAAATATATATATTTGGTGAATATTTGAAATTTCAATGTAGTAGTACTTAAATTTCAAGGAAAAATAGGAAGTAGGTGTTTGTCTAACCACCCTAACCACAATAAAATCATAATATTTTTTTATAATATTCTAGATATAAGTAGTGGAATCATGTCCCAATGTGATGCATATTTTTTTGTAATTTTTTTTCCAAATAAATAATTAATTATGAATTTTTTATTACAACTTTTTAAAAATATAAAAAATCGTATGTCTGACCACCTTAACTTGGTCAAAAATTCATGAAATTAATTTTTTTTTAATCCTATAGTATGCAAAACATAGAATGTGATGCATCTTTCAAATTCAAAAAATGTGATACCTTTTGAAAGCTTTAGATGTTTTTCAATCAGTCTATCAATCAGGACTTTAGTCATAATTCAAATAGAAAATAAATAATAATTATTTATTAAATTCAAAGTAAAGAATAATTTATATTTGTGGAAATCTAAGAACCTCCTTTAAAAACCCTTTTCGATTCATAAATTTGGGGTAAAAAAAATTCGTCAACCACATGGACCATCATATCACTTACATATCGCCACTTTTTGGCCCATCATGATCCTACACATACCCATGGTCTAATGGATAGATCACAAAAATCATCCTTTTCCAAAAACATGTGGGAGAATCTACACCAAGAAGGACATTAAATTGAATATCAATCTAAAAGGTGAATCAACCAACCCTAGATCTAGATTCTCTTTATTGATGGTGGTGAGGTTGATGGATTGAAAAGTTGATGTGATGATGTAATTGAGTAAACTATGAAAATGCAATGTTTTGAGATGAATTTTGATAGACTTAAAACATAAATAAATTTGAGTTCTATAAAAGTAAAGAGCAGACACTGATGCACTTATAATTAAAGTTTGAGGCAGATCTAGGTGGTCAAGGGTGCAAGAATTCCCTAGATTAGGGACATGAAAGCTGAATTTTCTTTCATAGGCCTTAGGTCCCTAGCTTGTAGTCTCTATATTTTGAATTTGGCTATCAAATCTTTGTCAATTATTGAGATAATTCCAATTTTGTGACAAGTGTGAACTTGTAAGGTTTTGATGTATGAACAAGCAAGTTATCATCAATCTTCCTCCAATTCTCTTCAGTTCTACAACTTGCACACATAAGAGGAGAGGAAGGGTTGTGTCATATAGGGGCTTTCCTTAGTCAAACCCTATGTTGATATTTCTACCTCCATAATGACAAATTTGATGATAAAGGAGAGCTTATCCTTTTAAGGGATATAGACTAAATGATAAATAAATAATCAATTAACATATTTCTACAACTCACCACTAAAATATGATCTCCTTGATGGAATAAAGTCACACTCAACACCTTCAAGGTTCAATTTTCATTTGACTTGATTTGATTTGAATACCTACGAGTGTTAGTAATCCAAAACAAAATGCATGCAAAACATGAACAAAATTCACACAAAACATGACATGATGCTTGGATGACAAAACACTAAAATATGTAAGGCCCCACCTTGTGTGAAACTATTGCAAATCTAAAATTTGTAAGATTTTTATTAATTTCTAGTGAGTTGGATTAGAAATGATAAATGAAGTACTTGTGTGTTGTCATCATTGGAATTGCACTAATAAACTCTAGGGTGAACTCTTACCCTTTAATACACAAAAAAATGAATGTGTTTAAATAACCAAAAAGAATTGGTTATCGAATTATGAATTGCTCCAAGTAAAGGCTAGTTAACCCTTGTATCTTATGACATCTTTTATACTTGAGAATCGTTATCTAATTTAAATAACTATGTTTTAAATATCTAACTTCTCAAAATGTATAGATTATAGAATTATGATGATTTAATTGCTGGTATTTCATAGTTATTATCTAAGGGAAACAGGAATGACACAATCAATGTTTGAGAAAATGGCGGTGAACCCTCTTAAAAGAATGTGGAGGTACATGTATAAGCGATTATGCACAACCCACAAGAAGAAAACTGGAATTTATGTTTTGTATGAGGACGTCAAATCCTACAATGATGAAGATGTTAACGTCTTGTGGTTGATTCTCATGAACCTTCACAACAATACCATTTGTGCTGATTTAGTTAGTGGAATTGTTTCAGGGAACTCCAACCCATAGAATGCATGATGAGAAAATGATGTAGTTAAGTTCAAGTATGTTTGTAAAAGATTTAGTTTTTGTTATGGAGACCAAATAACTAAACTTGATGCCTTTGCTTATAAGTTTTCAAGTGATCATTGACATGGCTTCTAAGAGATTAAACTTTTATAACCTAAATAAAGATTTGTTTGAGATTACTAAAAACAATTAAAAAAATTAATAGTTATTATCTAGTCCGATTAGAACTAGTGTGTTACGGTGAAGTTTATTATTATTCAAGGGATACATTACCATAAATTAGTTAAATACACACGAAGATAAGAGATGATATTACATCAAGATTTAATTTGATAAATTCCTAATTATTTTCATGGACCTCCTAAAGTGGGTACCGATAGTGAGTATGACTAGATTATACAACTTGCAAGTGATGGCATGTGAAGGTTGAATGAGTACAACTTGGTGTGCATGGATAAAACATTATTCAAACCAAGAGAAGACCACAAATGTGTGAAAGAGGTGAGTGAAACATATTCTATATCTATTTGAGTAGTAATCAACAATAATGAATAATTAGGTAAAGGTGATTTATGAAGAATATATATACATATACATATACATATATTTACATATATATATATATATATATATATGAGGTTCTTTCAAATGGTGGTATTATTTTCCTTAAAGGTATATTTAAATTTATTTATTGAAATTTCAAATGCATAATTGGATGAATTATCAATAAATAAAATCATGGGGAGTAGACTAGCCAATATTGAATTTATTATTATGATCTAGCCTTACTAATATGATCTGAGCTAATGTGCAGGAATAATAATCATGTTAAAGGAAAGGGAGGATCATATAGACCTAAGATAAATACCTCCTTGTAAAGTTATATATTATGAATCCCTTTACCCTAAGAGGTAATTAGGGTTAGTGCTTTAAGGGTTTAATGTGGGATTATTTGTAAGAAGTTTTGTGGGGTAATTATGTTTATGGATTTTACTATTTTGGGTCAAGTTTAAATGTGATTGAGAGAGAATTTAATTATGGGGTAAAAGTATAAACCTATGTCACACTTTATAAAGGAATCAACCAAAACAAATAAAAATTATCAACTTTGACGACATAAAAGTGATATTTTGTTCTAAATTTCAAAATGATGTAAAATAATGAAATGTAGAACTCTTGATGAAGTTTATTCATGTAATTTTCTAATTTTTTAAAAATAGTTTTATTTTATTTTTATAAATTTAAGATCACATTTTGAATTGCTAAAATTTTTAGAAAAAAGTGACATTGAGTTGATGTCAAGAAAAACAAGAAAACAATTTTATTTATCCTTGATTTTTTATCCAAATAGATAACTTCAATATCTAGTGCATGAATTTTGTTTTTAATTTTTTGATGTATATTTTCCTTGTAATAACATTTTAAAGTCAAACATACCAAAATTTGATAGTTTTCATTTGATGTCAATTATTATGTATTTTTTCACTATTTTTGAAAAACAAATTACACCCTTTTGAAGAGGGTTCTCTCCTCTAGCTTCATAAATATGTTTTAGTATTTTTGTTTTATTTTCTAATCAACCTCATGTTTTATTTTAACAACCTACTTCCACTATTTAAAATAAAGAACATATTAAAACTAATAAATATATCAATGCATATATATATATATTGACTAAAGAAATATCATGTTCTAGTGGAAGTTTCTAAAAATTTCTAAAAAATAGATTAGGTAGCTACCAACAAGTATGTCACATATAAAATTTTGGTTGAAAGGGTTTTCATCAAAATCGTTTCATCTGAAACCTTCTCAAGCAAAAAATTACATATAAATTGGTTCAAATTTTAAAGTGACAAAGGAAAAAATTCAAATTTTATAGTTTTGGGTGAGAGGTTTTGCCTGAAACTCTATGTGACACATATAGGCCACATAGTTTTGGGTGAATCTATTTCAATTAAAACTATTTAGGTCGAAACAATTTTTCTTAGAACTATTTAGTTAGCCGAAAGTGTGACATAGGTTTGTTCTTTTACCTTGTGATTCATGTGATGTAAGTGGCATTAGGAAGTTTTGGGACCCTAGTTAGGTTTAAAATTCGGATGGACCTTTGAAAGGGTCTTTGAGGAGTGTTGTTTGGTCAATTTCCTTGGCTATAGAGAAAAAATAGACCCCTAGGGTCTATACCTTTAAGGTGGGGACCTATTGGGTTTATGATAATGTCCCTAGGGAGTGATTTGACACTTTAAAATATCTCACTAAGAAAAGTGATGAGTTTGGGGATGGAGTGGAGTAGAAGGAATGAAGGTACCAACCCCATCCACATAACTCATTTATGAAAGGAGACCTTGGGAGATGGGACATCCAAATGTATATATCCCTCTTAAATAAGGAAGACACCCTCATTGAAGAAGGGGATTGCACTTCACATATACCCATCCAAGGCTTCCAAGTTGCAACTCTTTTATATCTTGTTTGTGAAGGGAAAGTGGGGTGTTACTCACTTCTCCTTTAGCAAAATTTTCTAGTTGATTTTTGAGGGAGGAGAGAATTTTGGAGGAGAATGTAATTCCTACCTATGGAGATGCATATTTCAAGTGTAGAGGTTTTAAAAACATAAGTACTCTACAATTTCTTATGGTTAGTTTTGTCAAAGTTGTTTTTGTCTATGTGCTTGTGTAGAAAAAAAATGAATGAGTTAGTGACAATGCTATAGTGTTATTTTTTGTAATGGGTAAATGATCTTGACATTGACCTATTACCATTGAACTCAATGGATAGATAATAGTTTCTTCTTTCTCCCAAGGTTTGGATAGAGCCCATGAGGCTTCATGACACCAATATGGCAAGGTGGAGAGCATGATTTTATTCATTGGCACATTGTTCATTGTATTTCAAAATTTTATTTGTAATATGGGAAGTTCAAATAAAGGATTTGTAGCATGATAAGATGAAGAAGAGAAGACACAATATACATATATATTAAAAGAAATGTTTGAAACAAAGAGTTATTTTCATTGGGTATTTGGAGTAAAAATTTTGGAGCTCACTTCTTGTTGTTTCTACTTGAGGACCTTTTTTGTAAAATGAAATAAATATGGTACTTGTTCATCATGAAAATGATAATATCTTGTATTAAAAATTTAATAAAATTTTGTATTGTCCTCATAATGGAAAATGTAATGGTTCCATGTTAATAAAATGGGTTTTCATAATGGGGTGGGGGGCCTAGCTCAATTGGCTAAAGAATCTTGTTGCATGCAAGAGGTGACGAGGTCTAGTCTCCCCCTCGTCCTTGTGGTACTAGAGGGCATGTCATGCTAGCATCACCGATCATGTGAATTTTTTTACCAAACGCATTAAAATTTATAAGGGGACTACCCGATTCCTCTAGTCTAAAAACACTAAAAAAATAGTAAAGAATGAGTTTTTATAATGATATTGCTAGTTGCATATTGAGTCTAATTTAACTCTTTTTATTATAAAAGGAAATAAATCTAATTCTGTTTTTTAAATTTTGGATAAGAAAATGTACTTATAACTTGACATACAAATGAATATTAAAGAAAAATTTACCTTAAGTTGTACAATAAATTTATAAAATATAATTAATTAAATAAAAAAGAAGAGATAGATTTATCTAAATATATTAAAATCCCATGAACAATATCCTTCTACAATTTATAATTTTTATATCTATTATGTATAGAGGAAGTCTCTACCAAGATTTGTGCAAATACATATACTTAGCCATGAAATGAAGAGAAATGTTATTATTCTAAAGCAATGAAATTAACTATTTTCATTTGCATTAAAGGAGTATGTTGATTTTTTCTCATTAATTAAATATATGTTATTTGATTTGAAGGAAATCCTGTAGTTTTTTTTTGGAAGTTTATATAGGGTAGTCTGTTTTAAAGAAACGAATGCAATTATACTTAGAAATTTAAATAAGCTAAATAAAATAAATTATCATTTCACTTTCAAAGGTCAATAGGTATGCTGTTTTGAATAAAGAAATATTATGTCGTTTATGAATAAAAGCATCAAAGTTAATGTACAAATACACTACATGCTTCTTCTTTTATTTGAAACTAGAGTTCGACTATTTATATATGTGAATGGATATATGTTATTGATTTTATATTTATTATGTCTCGTAAATATTTAGTATATTATAGTTAAAATAATTATAAAGAATTGTTGTATTAAAGTTAATATAAGAATATCAAAGTTTGAAATTATTCATGTATACACATATACAATCATATAACTCTAAAATTTATTTATCAATAGGATTTTTTTGACATAACTACTTAGAAATGACTTATTCTAGTTGAAGTTATTATATTTTATGATTTTAATTATCTTTTCTTATCAAATTTGTGTTTTACATTTCTTATCTTTGCATAAAAATAAGTTAATTTAAAAGATATTATTAAGGGCCAAAGGAAACAAACTATTTATGCATTAATATATGTGATTTTGATGATACCTTCCATAGTATTTTGTATACAAGGCATAGACATTACAACAACTTTATGATGTCCCTATTAACCAAATCTTCATTCTTTCACATAGGAGAAAAAGGTCATTTTGGATAGTTGTCAAGTAATTAATAGTGGACACTTTTTTTGAATTTTTACATTGATATTTATATATTGGTTTGGTGTTTTTGAATAATATTATTCATCTTTAAATAAGATGAAATATTTGTATTTTATGCTTTAAGTATGTAGGGGAGGGTAATAAACATTATTTTAAAAGCCTAAATTCTGAGTTATTTGGTTGTTGAATTTCTTATTAGACAAAATTCCTTGAAAAGTAAATGATTAAATATTAAGAGATTTTTTTTAAGTCATTATATTGAGATACCTTAAGTGGGTATAACTATTATTATACAAGTTATTTCAATTATCATAAAAGTTTCATCTAATTTGATGGAATTAATGTGTTGATGATCATTGTTGTTATTGTAACTTTTCAATATCAGTTTATCTAAATGATCATAATTTTTAAAAGTTTTAAATTAGATTATTTTGTATTCTTATATAAAGTAAAATTAATTTTTACTTATGACTAATCTATGTTAATGAGTTGAATGCAATAGTCAAAGTACAAATTTATATAGATTAATAATTGAGAGAGTTGTAAGTGTGATTAATGAAACATTATATGTTGATCTAAAATAAATAAATATAATAGATAGATGTATTTATCTCTAAGTTCAATTAAGGAGAATACTTATAATTTGACATTGAATCTAATTTGCCTTAGGGTTGGGGCAAAAGGCCTAACTCGATTAGATAAAGCATGATCCTATTGTAGGAAAGAGGTCACGAGGTCTAGTCTCCCCTCCATCCCCATGCTATCGGAGTATGTGTCACACCAACATCACCGGTCACGTGAAAAATGTTTACCAGGTGCATTGTTGTTTATAGGGGCTACTTGATTCCTACAATAAATAAATAAAGAAAAATGTACCTTAGGGCTAGATACTAAAATTTTATGCTTGTTTTCTATCACACATATAGAATAGTTTTCCAACTCTATCAAGAACCAAACGTATAGGTTTGAGTTGTTTTTAAAAATACTTATCACCTTTGGCAATAAATATGATCTCTATAGTGTTTATTTTTATTTCTTAGTTTGTTGAATTCTTTATTATTTTCTTTGCTCTAGTATTTAATAGTACTTATGAATACATTTAGAGGGTCATTAGTTTTTTATCTAGTAGATGTTGTCCTATGTAAAACCTTGAAAAATACTAACTTAATGATTTTGGAAATGATCAAGAATAATACACTTCAAACTTGGAGACCATTCTTTAAGATGATTATCTAGATCTAGATTCATTTTAGGTGATCTAATGAAAGAATTCCTAGCATACTCCTTATATAAATATATGCAACTAATGTTTGGATGTATAAGACAATAAGATCAAATGATAAAATTAATGCAGTTGAATGTCTTGAAATAAAGAGATGTAATATATTATATAAATGTGTGCCTAGTCAATTATAGGTAGAAGAGAGATAGGTAGGAGTAGAGATAGGTAGGAGTAGACCAAAATTTAAATTTGAAATTTAGAAAACTATGAGTTAGATTCACATGTGTAAAATCATTACCATAATTACGTATTTAAATTAATTCATGTTCAAAGATGTAATTTACTTAAGATGGACAATAAATGTATAAGGATGAATGTAATAATAAACATAATAAATAAGATATGCATAGAAATTTAAATATTTATATAAATAAAAGATGTTAGAATATGTAAAAGTTAACAAATATATTTATGAATCAGTATACCTAAATTTTACAAACATATATAATTTATCAATATATAATTATATTAACTAATTTTCTTAAATAAAAGACAATATTAATTAATGTGTATATATATAGTACATTAACAATACTAAAAATTCTAGCTCTTGATGCAAAGAAAGATTTTGACTCTTTGTAGAAGGGGATTTTCTATTCCTAATAGATTTTTTCTTTGCGAGTGTGATGGAGAAAGCGATTTCCATCTTTTTCCTAGTTGTAATTTTGACTCCCTTATTCGGAGCAAGTTACTTTCTCTTTGGAACCTTGATTGGGTTTTTCGTAAATCTTTATGTGGTTTTATTGATCAATGGCTTTGTCCTTCACCTAATCCTTCTCTTCAGTTGCTCTATTCCCTTATGGCCCCCCAAATTACCTAGGTCTTACAGAAAGAAATAAATCATAGTTTTTAAAGATACTAAACTAAAAGAGGATATTGCCTTTCTCAAAATTTGGAGGGCCATTACTGAGAATTTTTCTCTTCAGATTCTAGACTCTCCTCAAGGTGCTCCATCCAATTTTCTACTTGGCTATAATCTTTTTCTTGGTACTAATTGGAGGCTCATCACTCAACTTTCTTGTTTGGTTAAATCTAGTAATAGTGATAGAGAAAATACTAAGTGGAAGTGCCCTCCTCTGGGGTGGGTCAAAGTTAATTTTAATGGGACAACCAAGGGAAATATTGAGCCTTTAGGTTGTGGGGGGGTGTTGAGGAATGAGGAAGGAAATTTCTTAGGCACATTGGCACTCCCATTGGGAAACTAGACTAATCATCGTGTTGAGCCCAAAGTTGCTTACATCAACATCAAAGCTGCATTGCAAAGGGGTGTTTCTAAATTATGGGTTAAGGGTGACTCCCTTAATATTGTCAAGTGCTTGAATGGAAATTAGAATCCGATCTAGACAATCAAGCCACTTATTTATGATTCCATCATGATTTTGAGATCTTTCGATGAGACCCATATCACACATACTTATAGGGAAGGAAATTCCCTTGTTGATTCTTTTTCTAATGAGGTTTTCCATCTTAATAATTTCAAGGCGTGGGAGGAGTAATCTTCCCTTCCCTAGATGGCTAAGCTTTTATTGTGAGATGACAACTATATTTGGGTTTTTGATTTGGACTGATTGGGTAATTATCACTCCCTTGCATATCACATGTTTTATGGGTTATAATTTTCCCATTCTCATGTTCAGTTGTATCCTCACAAATGTTGATTGGATCTAGTTTCTATTAGTGTTTGGAATTGTTGAAATGGGTGGAGATAGGAGCAGGATTGAGCCCATCTCCTGCAGTAAATGGAAGAACAAGTATAGAGTCTAGCAGATTCTTATACATGGGCATTTCACACCCTATTTCGAAAGGCTTCATAGTTATGACCATGAAGCCTCTGTGAAGTTTTTTCATTGCTAGCATAATAGGTGCTTGAAGGTGAATGGTATGGAGTTCAACATTGGTGAAAATTTTATTGCCTTCATCAATTGATTACTAACAACGTGGCATAAATTCTACAAAGAAAGGAAGAGTAATGAAGATGTTATGGAAAAAAAATTTAATGGTTGCAATGAGAAAGATGACTTGGTGAAGCTTCCCTTGTGGGGATATGAATGAATCTCTCTTAAGCACATCTAGGCCGATGTAGCAGAAGTTATAATGCAATATGTAACTCTTAGTGATCAATTTTTTGCTACCTTAGGGCATCATTTTACTCTACTCAACCACTTCAGACATGATTTGCATGTTTACTTCCTATTTTTTCTTCTTTCTTCTCTAGAGGTGTCAATCTCATCCCACCTCAAGAATCATAGGTCTCTTGTGCTCTATGAAGGGCTCATCTTTCTCATCATGGAGCATGTGAGAGCTCAAACTCTACCTAAGTCAGTTAAGCATAAAGAGAAGACCATTAGTGATGATTCCTTTTCTCTTGCTTCAGATACCAATGTTGATGGGGATGAAGAGTGGAAGGTGGAGGAGCATAAAACTATTGGGGTCTCCTCTTCCCATGTGGCCTCCCCTTCTAGAAAAATGAAAAAGGGGAAACTAATGAAGAAGGGACCCACCAAAAAATTAATCATGCATGGGTCAGATTCTTGTGGATCCTTGTTTTGTGGGGATGATATTGAGAAAAATTTGGTTGGGACTCATCGGAGAGCAACCAAGAAGAAATCTAAACTTCATGGTCTAGATTCTGAATATTTTGGGAAGGATGAGGAAGATAATTATGTATAGTTGGAGGCCAATGTGGATGGGGGGATTCCTTAGAGGGCCTCAAAAAGAATTGCTAAATTGCACAAGTCAATGTCTAAAGGTTGTGGTAAGGGTGAGAAAATGGAACTAGAATAGGTAAAGTTCACTACTGATAATGTTGTTGATGTTGAGGATTCCCATGGTTGGCAGACTCCTCCCCATGTAGATGGATGTTAATGGGGATAAGGTCAATGAGGATTCTTTCAGTGAAAGGGATGTGTAGAAGGTTGCAAGTGAGAATTTGGCCCTCAACAAGCTATAGATAATAAATTTTCATCCTCTATTTGTGGATTTTTCCTATCTTGATGATGATAACACTACTATGTATGAGTTTCTAGACATATCTAGGTTTGGCACTGCATGTACTTTTAAAGTTGCTAAATGGGTGTTGAAGGAGTTCAACAAGGACAACATTAAAATCAAGTGCTTGAAGGAGAACATGACTAATCAATCGAAAGGGTCTTCCTCGAACCTGCTCGTTAAGAGGTTGGTGGATTTTGAGTGCTCATTTTCTAATTTCAAAGCCCAGTGTGAAATTTTCCTTGGTGTATTGGAGGAAAAGATCAAGGAAACGAATGAAGATATCAAAAAGCTCCTGCAGATTCATCATAGCTCTATCAAAAATAGTGCATGCTCTCTCAAGGTTCTCTTTGAAAAAATCAACCAGCTCTGTGAGGATCGAATGTATTTTGTAGACATGTTTGAGAAGGATTAGACTTCCAAGGGGAAGGGAAAGAAGAATGCCAAAGAGGAGGCTAAAGGCCTGAGAACTAGAACGAGGGGAAGCCTAAGGAAGACTTTTAAAGAAGAAAAACAAGAATTGATGGATATGGTTAACTTGCACTACAATCAGGACATTGAGGTGGCCAATAATCTAAAGAATTCGAAGTGATTTCTTAGTTTGTTTTTGGTTTATCGTGCCTCTTCTTTCCTACTGTTAGTTCGTTGTTTTATGGTTGTTGGTTACTTCTTATGTTTTATTGTGTCTTCTCTTTATTAGCAACATTTTGATGTAATATGATGTAAAGGGTTTTAGGTCCCTTCAAAACCTGATTTTCCCATATAATCAAAATACTAAAAATAAATATTTAATATTAACATATTTATATATAATTTTTAAAACTCAAAACTTTTTTTTGAAAGTCACGGTTTAAACAAAAAAAGAACAAAAATTTCTCATGATGAAAACACAAACATCTATCTCTACCCAAGCTCAATCCCAGATCAATTTGTACAATTCGACCCTCCACAGTGCATGCAAACACAAGAGAAGTTGTAATGACCATAATAAATGACTTGTAATTCCACATTATACTCAACTACAACTAACGTTAAGTCCTTCACACTAATTCAAATAGGCCTACTTATTTGTTTACTTACTGACTTATAAAAGGCACTGCTATGAATACATATATTGAACCAATATACAACTTAGATGAATTATGAATATGATCTATTGATGCTTTCACTAGATATTGTAAAATCTAGTGCTCTACTAATGAGAAGTGAATGTAGAGGCTTTTATAGACTTAAAAATGTACAAAAGGTTAACGAACATACCTATTTTTTTGAATTATTATTTTTGTGTGGTGGAAAATAAATCATTGTATCTATGGTAGAAGTAAGAATAAGCGCTCTATTACATGATAGTGGGTGGCCATCGATAAAGAACACTAAATAAGTTGGAAAAATATTATGACATTAAAATTTCTAGTGCTATTAGTTTATGTATGATCTATTTAGTGGAAATAACAAGAAAAACCTTGTTTCTAAGCGAACAAAAAATCATTCATCCCAGAATGAATAGCTAAAATTATTAGGTGCCTTCGATAAGCTATGCTTCTTTAGAGAAGCTCAAAAAACACGTACTACTATGTCATAAAGTGGAATCAAACAGTTTAATTCAAACCATTAATCCTTAGAGAAAATTTCATGCACTCTTAGATCTTGCAAGATCAATTAGTTTCAATAGCATGCATTGAACAAATTCAATAAACATAAAACATAAAGCATAAGACATGAACACAAAGATTTACATGCGGAAAACCCTTTCAGGTAAAAAACCCCACACTCCAAAAGCATTGATCTATTGTATTATTCAACAAAAATAATACATTTACAATACAATTGTAGGCTCTAAGCCTTTACATGGAGATTTACATCCTATTCCATCTGGAAAAAAATTGAAAACATAACCCTTGTGAATTCAATCTCTCCTCACAACTCCTCAAGAAAAACATTATATGTATAGAGATTATAATGCACAAATTAGAACTTTCCAAATCCAACACCCAAGCATGAAGATGCAACATGTAAGGTGCCAAAAATACTTCACATGCAAAATGGTAACCTTCCAATTGTCAACACATACAAATATATGCAATTTTGATTTGTCACCAAATATGCACATGTAAGACTGCACCTACCAAAATATAACTGTACCTCCAAGGAATCTACATTCCATGAAAATTCAACACAAAAATATAAAATTTCCTTCATGCACAACTCCACATATAAATAACTTCCAAATTGAATCCTCCTCAAAAATAGAAACTGCAAGTTGTAACTCACAAGACATCATGGGATAATTATCACATTGAACAATTAAATAATCAATATTAAGAAAAATAAAAGGTTGAGACACCTTCATTTTCCTAACATTCTCCCACTTGTCAAACATCTTTCAAGAGTCCATGGAAGTAATAGGATTTAACTACTAAGATTCAACCGATGAAAACACACCATCACAACCATACATTCAATCACATGAATCTCCACATGCTCTCATTCTCTAACAAGACACCTACAATGACATCAAGATGTCTACCATCTCAGGAAACAATCCTTTCCATCCTCCAATGTGCCACCTATGGAAGAAAAAGAACAAGCCAAGGTGAAATGCACTAGTCCAAAGAACACAAGCATAAGATCTCAATGATATCAAAAGCTACAAGATACTACCACAACTCAACCATTCTCACAAGCTATATAGAAGCATCAAAAAAATCATTTCAAATCCCACAACCAAAACAAAACAACAAAGTCATCCTCCATAAAAAAAGATAGAACATCAACTAGAACAACATCTAGGAAACTTACTACTCCCATCCATCTGACCAACCCACACGACTAAAAATAGAACACACAAAAAGTGCTAATCCATCCAATCACCCATACCTTGAAGGTATCCTCATCAAAAAAACTAATGTCACCTACATAGCTAACCCATCAAAGTGTAAATACAAGCTCCATGTGTCAACTAGTCGAAGAAGACCAAACATATCCAAGAACTTCCACTGCATTAGTAATACCAAATCTGAAAATATCAAGGACATATCAAGTCTACCAATCAAACCACATAGAAAGTGTAGCCATTTAGTACCAATAATTATCCATAAATATTTGCAAATCTTGCAACTACCTGCTGCAAGAAATATCTCTCTCAAAAATATTCCACAACTATCCCATGTTCTCCATGTCATCACCCAAGTGACAACACATGACTGCAAAATAGTGATTATCATAGCTCCACATAGAAATTTCACATCCAAAGTCATGTGAAACCAAACATACAGGAAGAAGAACTAGACTAAAGAGAAAAATCTACAAATCATAAACATGTAGCATGCCCTTAGACAAGCACCTCTAAATTCCAATTGTTCCATGTAATATCTCCTCCACAACCCCAAGAGAAAAGCCATAACAACATCCAAAACTATTCAACATCAAGAGAACAAACATAACATATGCATCATGTATCTACATGGATGTAAAATTTTCAAATAAAATAAAACTACTCCATTTCCCATCTCAATAAATCAACCCACTACCATCCCCTATGTTTATGATAAATAGAAATGCAAATCCAAGGAGATAGCCATGCTATCCATCTCTCACAGTGAATCCTCTAGAACCATCTAATATCAACTCAAGGTTCATGTCTATGAAAGAAAGAATAATGCACCTAAGAGAATCAATGGGTAATACCTCTCAAGTGATAAGCCACTAAGTAGATCAAGAGTGAGGAATGAGAACACTCCTCCAAGAGAAATATCCTCAGAGGTCTCTATTGAACTCACACCCAAGAAAGGTGTAGGAACCTCAGACTCTCTGTTGAAATATCATCAAGTGTAACCATCTCAACAACACTTTTCTCATCTCAAGAGAAATACAACCTCACCTCATTCTCCCTATATCCATGAGCACCAACAAATAATCAACTCATGTTATACTCCAAATGCATCACTGCATTGTCATGAATTTCTCAAGCATATGACCAATGCACCCAAAACATAAAGAATCACCAGACCACTATCAAAGCTCTAATTATTTGAATAAAAAACTTATCATGACATCATGATAATACCATTCATTTAAGAGATCACATGCTCCAAGTGAACATACCATGATAGAAACTTTCTAAACCATAAAAGTGTTGTATAAGGATGATCTGGACTTTAAGGATGCATGGATAATATGTATGGAGCCTACTAGTGTTGATAGGACATCTTGGATGAATTATTTTATACAAGATGGACTAATATTCAAAGGACAACAACTTTACATACCTCAAGGATCAATGAGGCATAATTTTATAAGAGAAAAAAATTGCGGTGGTTTAGCTAGAAATTCTGGAGATGATAAGACAATGGAACAACTTAGTGAAATATATTTTTGACCAAAGACGAGGGTAGAAATCATAAAATTTGTCCAAGGATGTCAAGTTTGTCAATATGTCAAAGGAGGGAGTCAAAATATAGGCCTATATCAGCCATTTCCCATATTGGAGAAGCTATGGGAAGATGTAAGTATGGATTTTGTGCTTGGACTACCAAGAACCTAATGAGGTAAGGATTCTATTTTTGTAGTGGTTGATAGATTTTCCAAAATGGCTCACTTTATAGCATGAAAAAATATAGATGATGCAACACATTTAGAAAATTTGTTTTTCATGAAGGTTGTTAGATTTCATGGCTTACCAAGAAGTATAATCTCAGACCGTGATACTAAGTTTGTAGGACTTTTTTGGAGGAAATTTTAGAAGAAATTAGGGACTAATTTAAAGTTTAGTTCAACATATCATCCTCAAATAGATAGACAGACTGAAGTTGTGAATCGTAGCTTAGGAAATTTGTTAAGATGTTTAGTTCATGACAAGCCTAAAAAATGGGATTTGGTATTGCCTCAAGTTGAGTTTGCATATAATGACTCAGTAAAAAAAAGTACAGGTAAGACTCCATTTCAAATTATTTATGGATATAGTCGTAGGGGTATTTAAGAGTTCTAAGGGAGCTTGGAAATACTAAGGGATATAAAAGAAATGCTGAAGGAGAGAATTTTTCCAAATATATGCAAGATTTACATCAGCAAGTGAGAAAAACTCAACTGGAGCAGCCAATAGTACAAAGACAAAGCTAATTTGAAGAGAAGGGATAATTTTTTTTGAAGTTGGCGATATGGTATTGGCACACCTACGAAAAGAAATATTTCCCAACCATACCTACAACAAACTCAAGTGGAGGAAGATTGGATTGCCTTACTCTTGGGGAGGCCTAGCAAATTTTATAGATCAATGATTAAAATTCTCCTCTAGTTATGAGGATGGCTTTTTGAATATAGAATAGTGTGTCACACTTTTTTTGCCTCAGTGCGATGATCAAAATTACCATTCTTAAGAATGTTTTAATTTAAGTCAATTAGACAGAATAAATGGTCAATATTTTAAGGATATTATAAACTAATGAGTTGTATAATTTTCTATGTATACTCAAGCTATAATTTTAATTATATTTAAGAATTCTTTTATCATTTATATTTTATTTTTTCTATTTTTTAATTAAGTAATATTATTTCATTTTACACGAATTTTACTATAAATAATTATTTATCATGATTTATTAGAACCATATCAATAACTCTAATATCTAGTACATAGATATTTTTAAATAATATTTAATTAAATATTTATTTATTATTAACTTTTGAATTAGTTCTAACAAAAAAATCAGACATATTATTTCATAACACATGTCTCTTAATCTATTATGTGAACATTAAAATTATTTTTATATTAAAACAAAGACACATATGTGGAGTATTATATATATATAGAGAGAGAGAGAGAGGGAGGGATTTTTTTAACAATACTTATTATTCTTTTTAGTTTCTTGAATAGAGGTGGTTTTTGTAGTAGAACTACATTCATTATAAAAAACATATAACATCAATAGAAAATAGTATGTATTATAGTATTCAGAAGCTAATATTAAGTAAAGTAAGAGTGCTCTACAGATATTACATCAACTTGCAACTACCTTTCATATGACTTTTTACCTTCTCACAAGTCTTATTGTCATGATTTTAGATGCAACCTAAGTTAACAATCACAAAAAATCATAATCTAACATTTACTTGATAAACTTTTGAACTATGATTTCATTCAAATTTATTGATGACTCAACTAGCAATTTATCCATCTTGCTAACTTTCTAGATTCATCCATGTAAAAGAAGTCAAGAATGACAACACATTCACATCAAATAATTCATCTTATTTCTTTTTCAATAATATTTTTCATTAAAAATCAATATTCAATTATTATAGTATAAATTATTTTTAACATATTTTATTTTTATAATCTTCTATTAAAATATATTAAAAAAATTCATTTACAATTAGATGTGATGATAAAAGAAATACAAACTTTACTTAAACATATAAAAAGCATAATTAAGAAGAATAGGTAAGATATATGAACAAAAATATGATTTAAACTATAGCATATTTGTTTGATTCTTCATCTTCCATGATAGAGAGATAACTCGAAGAAAGATATAGATTTTAGCATGGCCTCTCAAAGTTTTTATCCCATCACGGAGATCGATAAGGACCGCTATGGCACACTTTTTTGTCCTTTCAATATTAGTAGTTATTTTTTACCATTATATCACCATGAATTGCCCTAACTAAGATTCACATTTAGAAGAAATACGACCATTTTTTTTCACGGGTAAACTAAAGTATTCTTTCAAAATTGACGGTTAAAGATGTGAATGTAATTTTCAAACAGATAAAATCGATCAGAAAGTTCACAGGGTATGAATTCATCCCGTGATGCATTTGTTACAGTCACAAGCTTTTCCTTGTTCAACACGGCAAATGACAACTTGATGTAACAAGTAAATACTTGGTATGTATGCAAATTGAATGTTCGAATGCGTATTCCAAACATTTTTGGGGTAACAACTTAAAGCAGACTTTCAAGTGTTCATTTCTAGCCATTGTTGACCAAAAAATATAGACTGACTTTCTTTCGAGCAACGCTCACTATAGCGACCCTCTCCAAGAAATAAATGTCACATTATTTGGTTTTGAGTTATAAGTGATCGATATTTTGATTTAGAAAACTTGATAAATTAGAATACCATTTAATAGATCTTTGGTTAATTTAGATAATAGTGAGCACATTATAAATTATGATAAAAAATTTATAAAAATGTTTATCATATATTTAGTCAATTAAAAATAAGTTCAAATATCTTTTAATATTATTTTTAGTTTTCAAATTTAAAATTAATTATTAATTATTAATTCAAGACATATTTAGAAAGAAGATGTAAGTGTGAATAAGGTGAAAGAATAAAACATTTCTTAATGAAATATTGTATCAAAGATTAAGCTAATAATCTACTGAAAGCATCTCATTGTCTCCTATATTTAAAGATTTATTAAGTTATTGTGCTCTCAGATTTAAATAACATTATAATTGTTAAAATAACAATCTAAAGAATGGAATGATGTTGATGCAATGATATGAAACTAATATGATAAAACTAGATGATAGAAGAAACTAATATAGCATGGATTGACATGAAGATTGATAAATGAAGCTACAAGAGGCAGCCATGATATTAAAGCTAGAATGTTGGATGTGTGGATGCCCGAATGCTTGATGCTTGAATGCCTGATTGCTTGATGATTGATGTTTGAATGCCTGCAAAGTAAGAGTGCATAAGTTAGATAATCTGGATCCTTCCTTTGGTTGAATGAAGCTGTATTTATAGATTTCCTGGCAGCAAAAATGCACAGGGATAGCAAAGAGAGGCTTGGATTCAATCTGGAGGATTGAATGGTGAAAGATGGAGGAGATTGAGAAGATTTTGGAGATTGTTTCTACCCATGAAAACACCAGACAAGAGAATAGGAAAGATTGATGGAAGAGGATTGAGAGATCAATTTTCAATTTGTCTCCAAAACTTTCTGTGAAGTTTCAATCAATTAATTTTGACATAAATTAGACATAGGATATCTAATTTGATTTTGAGGAAAAATAGAGCAATATTCCTTATGCCTTTATTTAAATATTTTTTGATTTATTTAAATTAGCAAAAGAGAGATAAATAATTTAATAAAACAAACTATAGGATAGTTGTTTATTAAATTAAAATAGAAGAATATGGTAATTAATTAATAAAGTGTTTGATCTTTATTTAATTAATTTAAGATTTGATGCGATAGAATAAAATAGGAAAAATGATAATTAAATCAAACAAAGTATTTAATTTTTCTTATTTAATTAAGATAAAATAGAAGATTTAGAAGAATTTAAATGTGGATTTAAAGATGAACTATATAAATAAATATTTCTATTTATTCAATAGTAGAGGAATTTTATGATAATTAATCAAATAAATCGTATTTAATTAATCAGATGCTCCAGACCAATTTTAGATGTATACATTTTGCCCCTATTTGAAGTGATGTGTTTACACATTGCTTCAAATAAATTTTTTTTTCTGCTGCTAGTATTGACGAAAAAAATTTCAGTATGTCCCAGACATGCCTCAGATATTGATTCTCAGATGATTGATGATAATATGCCCCATCGAGAGATAAATTAATGATTTGATGTTTTTTTAAGAATTTTTCAAATTTTCATGATGATGTGATGATTTGATGATGATTTGACAAAGATCTGATGAAGAAAATGTAGCTTGTGGATGAATTTCAATTAATTCCATGAATAAAATTAATTAAAATAAAAGAAAACCCACCAAAATCCCTTTTCGAAAATCCATATAAAGTTCAAAAAGTCATTTGCACTTTTTGACTTTCATCACCTAGTGAGAGAGACATTTCAGCCAGCTGGAGCAAGATGCCTATCCCCTACCACACTAATCGTTTCGAGCATGTACGACGTCACCAGTAGTCGACCGCCAACGGACTTCCAGTATGTACCCATAATCCACCTCATTTTTCATGCATTTTTTGTTTTTTATGTATTTTTTATGTTTTCACGTTTTTCCTTAGTTTAGCACATTAAGGTCGTGCTGTAGCGCTTTGCACTCTTGTGTAGCGCATCCGTAGGCTATTTTAGCACTTGCGTTATTTTTTCTAGCACTTTCATGATTTAGCGCTTAGGTAGTAAAATTTAGCGCTTTGATGTGGTAAACTAGTGCATCGATGGTCTGTTATAGCGCTTCTGTTAAAATAGCACTTTGATGGACTGTTTTAGCGCATTGATGTTGTAAAAAAATGCTTTGGGTAAAGTGGCGCTTTGGTCATCTGGTTTAGCACATTGAAGTGCTGCAATAGCGCTTCCGGTAAAATAGCACTTTTGATGTCATTGTAGCACATCTGAATGATAAAGTGGCACTTTTGATTTTTAGCACTTTGGATGCCTATTTTAGCGCATCCATGTCAGATTTGCAAATATTGACATAGTTAACTTTGATTTTTAACAATTTCTATCATGTCCACTCTTCGGTTTGGTATGATTTGATTAGCTAGATTCCCTAATGACAGATTTTTATGATTTAATAAGACTTACTCTCATGATAGGCGAGAAATAATCTTATTTATGATGATCCTCATGATAGGCGAGGAATGATTCATATCTGATAAACCTCATGATAGGCGAGATTATGTAATGTTTATGATGAACCTCATGATAAGTAAGGTTGTGCTGATATTGGTGATGAATTTTGATCAAAAAGTCATACCAAAGTTTGATTGGACCTGATAGTAGAATGACTTGTGATTTTTAACATAATGCACTGATTTTAAACATTTTTATGATGATAGGAGGATCTGGGTAATCTCCAGATGTGAGAGCGGTTTCCGTGGACCACCGATTTGATTCCTCATTTGACTTTGAATGAGATTCAGATCATAGGTCGATGTGGCCTTACTAGTCTACTTGATATGCCCCAGATTAGGATTAATCGGGGTCTCCTTACTGCTTTGGTTGAGCAGTGGCATAATGACCACAATACTTTTCATTTACCCACCAGTGAGATGACGATCACACCTGAGGATGTGTGGCGGATACTGCAGATACCGTTTATGGGGGAGATAGTTGTATACGACTCACATGAGGCTGGTGGGAGAGGTGCTCTCCATAGATTCTTTTAGGATAAGCACATTGTGGGACCGAGTAACTGATGGCAGATGATAGCTGATGCATATGCTTCACTACCAGAAGTGCTAGCTGGATTTATTGGAAGCTTCCTTTGTCCTGATCGCAAGTCAAAGGGATTCTTTGTAGGTTGGGGAAGGATTTTGGAGAGCATGGTTGTGCATGGTACGAGATATGTGTGGGGGATGTGTATGCTAGCACACCTCTATCATGATTTACATTCAGTGGTATACTTGGGAGCATACAACTTATCAACGGGAATGACCTTGTTATAGGTATGGGCATAGGAGCATTTTTCCATTGCTCAACCATTCTCAGTTCTTGATAGACTTGCAGGCAGACCTTATGTGTTTAGGTACAGAGGTAGACTTACCCAGGTTCAGATGGATAAGTTAGACCATTGGAGACAGGTTTTGGATGACATGGAGAGTGTCGTCTAGCGTCCGTATCTAGATTGCGAGCAATGGGATGAGGATGATGCAGTACTTGGGTATCTTTGTGATTCTATGTACCTGATCGACATGACTCCTTTTATGTTGGAGAGATTTTTGTTGCGGCAAGTGTATAGGCAGTATGACATTGTACACTACATGCCTCAGGGGGTGGCTCATTATGCTCAACGATGGAGTGATGTAGCAGATTGGGGGCCATGTCTATCATATGAGACACTAGTAGAGGGGTACAGGGCTCTACAGCCATCAGCCTAGGATTTTTGTAGAGATATCGCAAAGGTAGCTGTGATAGGGGAGTACATAGCATTTTTGGCCTTATCTCCACATCCTTGTATTACTATTCCTGATGAGCCAGCACCGTTACCCGTGGAGGATGATGTTGCTGAGGGTTCTGCGAAGAGTAGTGGGGATGATATTGCGTCAGGTAGTAGTGCTAAGAGTGGCAATGATGCCAGCAATAGTGATGATAATGATGGTGGTGGTGGAGGTGGCAAAGGGACAGGTCCAGTGAGTGTTGGACCATCATCGAGTAGGCCTCGGAAGAGGCGATCAGTGGCAGTACCATCGGTCGATCATCAGAGGCATATTGCCAATTTATAGACACAGGTACACATTCTGCAAGGGAAGTTGGTATAGGCACAGGGTTTGCTGGTACAGATGTAGACTCAGGCACAGGCTCATGCCTAGGCATTAGCGTAGGTACAGGGACAATTAGCAGCTGTGTAGACTTTGGTTGGTACTTTGACAGCCGAGCGAGACAGTGAGAGATAGATTGCCGAAAGGGCACAAGAGACGACCAAGACACTACAGAGAGTAGCCGATGGTACTTCGGTTGCAAATTATATGAGAGAGGTTCTGCAGGTTGGCCGAGAGGCAAAGTTTTACTGGGGTAGATATCATGATGCAGTGTATGTTGATCATAGATTCAACTATGCCCCATCGATATCTAGTTGGACACATACCCAGACAGTTAGCGAGGGCATGACACAGCCTCCACGAAGAGATCCCAGAGATCTTGGTTCTTCTGGGGGTGGTGGTGGTGGTACTGGTCCTATTAGGCCTTCTCACTCTAGTAGCAGCAGATCATAGATTGCCACTTTGTATACTTCGAGTTAGCTCATTTTTGATGATGTATCTTTTCCTACTTTAGACTTCATTGTATACTTGACATTGATGATATATATGATATGTAGTGATTTCTATTGATGTATGGTTCATGATTCTATGATGGATGCACTTAATTCATGTGATGATGTACCATGTGATGATTCCTTTTTAATGTATGTGCAGAATATATGTTGTATGGATGTATGATGACATGACTTGCATTTACTTCAATGTGATGAAATGTATGGATGGATGGATAATAATGATATGAATTGCATTTATTTCAATGTGATGATGATAAATGATAAAAGGATGACAAATGATGTATGGGTTAACAATTGATCAAATGTATATGATAATAATGTAATGAATGATATGATGTGGAAAATATGGTATAATAAATGTATAACTATTTGATGTTGAATGCATGAATTATGAGATGATGCTCCTATATGTTTTTGATGAGTTTTGGTTTAATGTCAAGTATACTCAATCATATTTATAGAAAAGATAATTGCTACTTCGAATCCTTTATGCAACAATCACTTACAGATGTAGAATTTTTTATGAATGAAATCTAATTTTATCATGAAACTATATTCCAACCATTGTTATTTTAACAATACTTTTGTGCTTGGTATCATCATAAAGCTTTTTAGGATATTGAAAGTGAGTACAAGCGTAAATGGTATATGTTAGACCAATGACGACTTGAGTACTACTTTCATGATTTTTGATATTGCAAGCAAACACAAGCATCTAGGTATAATTGAATTGAGATGACCTAAGCATTCATTGTGTAAATAGGCAGTGATTAATAATTTCAATGTGTGAATTTTGAATGTCATCGATGATACATTTGCATAGCACATCCCCCGACAATTCACACATTTATATGATTAACTTATAGACAACAGACAATAAAAATATCATTCTTCTTCCTTGTTTCTCTAGTTCATTTACATCATCAAGTTACTCCAAAGAAATGATAATAATTAAATAAAAAATACAATTTATCCACCTTTTACTTAGAGTGTTTTAATCATTATTCAAATTAGATCATCCATCGTGATTTTGTGATGTTTTTGTGATTTTTTGTGAGTTTGACCTAAGACCTACCGTACTAAACTATCCTAGAGGTCTCAGGGGCTGATCAAAGATTAGCCTTGCCTACTTTACACATGCAGAGACCATGTAGTTTGACTGACATAGACTGACAATTTTGGTTTTGCTTTTCTAGACTAACTTTTTGATTTATTTTTTGGATTTTTTGATTTGATAGGGATGTTTGATGCACTCCTGATGATGATTGTTGTTCTAATTTGACCATTATTTTTGTTGTTTTCGTCATACTATTATTTTCCCATTTTGTCAAAACTGATGTTGTAGTGCCCCCAATGAGATCCAAATGTTTCCCCCAAACTAGAGTGAGACATGACCAGGGAAATGAAATGATAATGTATGTAATGATGGCAAGACTAAAGATCCTGATGTGAAATGGCAATGATGAAAAGACTCTAATGATATGAGAATGATAATGATAGTATGACTAAGGATCATGACATGTACCAAAATAGATGGAACAGTTGGATTAGAGTTACATATGATGCCTGCTTTTAGGTTTTCACCATATGTTTTAATTGCCCTTTTCTTTATTTTTTCTTTTCACATTTTATTTTTTTTATCTATTTTCTTTATTTTATTTTTTTGTACTTTTTTGTTACCAAGATGCCTGTTTGCCAAGTTTTCATCAAGGAAACCATTTTCTAGAAGTTTGACCCATGCACTGGGTAATTTAGGTATAGTATCTTCTGAGATGGATACTATTCAAAGGTTCATCAAATGAATCTCCTTCAAGTGTTGACAGTTGATAAGCGTCTGATCCATAAACTGATGTAATGAGGGACCTAGCTAGTTAGGTTCAAACTTCCCTTTCTTTTCTCTGTCTTGCTGATTTCTCGGGTTCTCTTTTAGTACTAAATCCCCAATTTGAAATATTCTAGGCTTTACCCTATTTTTGTAGCTCCTTGACATCCTTTGTTGATAGGCTGTAAGATGATTAACAACTTGCTGATGATGCTAATTCAATAGTTCTAGTTGTTGAAGCCTTGATACTCTATAGTCTTCATCTGAAATGATTCCTCTGAGTGATACACAGAGTGATGGAATTTCTACTTCAATGGGTAATATGGCCTCTGATCCATACACCAAGGCATATGGTGTAGCTCCTATTGGTGTTCTGACGTTGGTTCTGTAGGCCCATAGTGTTGGATTAAGCTGAACATGCCAATCACGTCCAACATCATTAACCGTTTTCTTGAGTAATTTAAGAATTGTTTTGTTAGAGGCCTTTGCTTGGCCATTTCCCTGAGGATAGTACAGTGTTGAGAAATGATGTTGGATATGAAACTTTTCACACAATTCTTGTACATCTTGGTTATTGAATGGCCGTCCATTATTAGTGATAATAGATTGAGGAATGTCATAATGACATATTATGTAATTCAAGATGAATGACGAGATCTACTTCCCAGTGATAGTAGTAAGAGGAATCACTTTTATCCATTTTGTGAAGTATTATGTAGTCATTAATATGAACTTGTGTCCATTGGATGAAGAGGGATTTATATTTCCTACTAGATCTAGGCCCCATTGACAAAAGGGCCATGTTGATGTGAAGGGATGCAGTTCTTGTGCTGGTGCATGAATCAAGTTATTGTGAATCTGGTATTTTTGACATTTCTTTACAAACTGATAAGATTCTTTCTCCATACATGGCCAATAATATCCTAAATGGAGGAGTTTCTTCACTAGAGTTATTCCACTTGAATGAGTACCATAAATACCCTCATGAACCTCGTGTAAGGCCATCTTAGATTCTTTGTGTTCTAAACATTGAAGTAAGGTACTATCAAGACCTCAACAATAAAGGATGTCAATGATTAAAATATGTCAAGTGGATTGGGGGATAAAATTACGTTTTTGGTTCTGAGAAAGATCGGGAGGGAGGATATTGTCCTTGAGGTAAGCATAGATTTTCTCACAGATAGAGGTTTCAATGGTATCTAGATGGCATATGGTATTGGATTCTAAACTATTGTAAGAAGGAAATAGTACTTGTTCTACCATAAACTCATAACAACCACATTTCTCGGGCAATTGTAAGAGTGAAGAAATTGTGGCCATAGCATCTGCAACTTTGTTCTTTGCCCTTGGAATTTGATCAAATTTGACAGTGACAAAAAAATGTTTTAGATCATCTATTTGTTATTTGTAGGGCATAAAATTTTCATCTTTTGTCTGATACTCATCATTTACTTGATAAATGACTAGTTGAGAGTCCCCATATACCTGTAATTCTGTGATCTTCCATTCAATTCCTATTTTAACCCCAATGATTAATGCTTCATATTTCGCCACATTATTTGTACATTGAAACATCAGTCTATATGATTTCAGGATGGTGTGTCCTTGGGGGGTGATGAACAAAATCCCTACTCCAGATCCTCTCTATGTGTATGATCCATCAAAATATAATATCCATTGTTGTGGCATCACTGTCAGAATGTTTGCATCTAGAAACTCCATTGTCATAGGGCAATCATCTGTTAAAGGAGCCTCAACCAATTGTTCGGTGAGTGCTTGACCCTTGATGGATTTTCTCTCCACATATTGAATATCAAACTCACTTAAGAGCATAACTCACTTGGCCAGTCTACCTGTTAAGGAAGCTTTACTGAGTAGATATTTTAATGGATCAATCTTGGCAATGAGCCTGATTGTATGAGTCAACATATAATGTCTCAGCTGTTGAGTAGCAAACACCACCGCTAAGCATGATTTCTCTATGAAATTATAGTTTATTTCATAGCCATTTAATGTTCTACTGATATAGTAGATGGCGTGTGGGTATGTGCAGGATCATCATGGAAAAAATAGGCCCTTAAGTGGCAAAAAAATCAAAAAAATTAGAGTTAGGAAACTTGACATAAAAAATTGAATAACTTATCTATATTATTTCAAAAATATGTAAGAATAGAATTTGTAGAAAATTGAATGTAGTTTCTAAATTACTAGGTTTATTTACAAAAAAATAAAATCTATTTGGTGAAAATTTGAAATTTCAATGCAATAGTACTTAAATTTCAGGGAAAAATAAGAAGTAGGTGTCTGTCTGACCACCCTAACCACATTAAAATGACAATATTTTTTAATAAGATTTTATATATAAGTAGAGGACTCATGTCCCGATGTGATGCATATTTTTTTGTAATTTTTTTTCGAGTAAATAATTAATTATAAAAAATTTATGATAACTTTTAAAAAATATAAAGAATCGTATCTCTGACCACCTTAACTTGGTCAAAACTTTATGAAATTCAATTTTTTATTTTTTAATATTATAGTATGCAAAGCATAGAATGTGACATATGTTTTAGATTCAAAAAATATGATACCATTTGAAAGCTATAGATGTTTTTCAATCAGCCTAAAAATCAGGACTTTAGTCGTAATTCAATAGAAAATGAATAATAATAATTTATTAAATTCAAAGTAAAACATAATTTATATTGGTGGAAAGTTGAGAATCTCTTTTAAAAACCCTTTTCGTTTCATCAATTTTGGGTAAAAAAAAGTCGTCAGCCACATACCCATCATATTGCCACTTTTTGGCCCATCATGATCCTACACATACCCGTGTTCCTTTCCTTCATTATCCTCCTAAAGATATATCTGTTGTTGCAATGTACAGTATCAAAGGTCTTCCTTCTGTTGGTGGTATGAGAATAGGCGGTGACATTAGATATAGTTTTATTTGATTGAATGTTGTTTCACACCCATTATCCCATTTGAAAGCAACGTTTTTATGTAAAAGGTGATTGAATGGATGACTTTTGTCCGCCAGCTAGGAATTAAATCTCCTGATTGATTGGAGCCTTCCCTGTAGTGATCTGAGTTAACTGATATTTTTGGGAGGTGACATTTCCATTATTTCCTTGACTTTCGCTGGATCAACTTCAATGCCCTTTTTTGAGACAATGTATCCCAACAGTTTAGCTGATGTCACCCCGAAGACACACTTCTTAGGGTTTAACCTGACATTGAATTTCTATAATCTTGTGAAGATATTTTCTAGGATGTGCAAATGTCCTTCCCTAGAACAAGATTTAGCCAAGATTCCATCCACATAGTTCTCCATGAAGGTGTGCATCATGTCATGAAAAATCATGGTCATGGCTCTTTGATAAGTGGCCCCTGCATTCTTCAAACCGAATGGCATTACATTCCAGCAGAAGGTTCCCCATGGACATGTAAATGCAATTTTCTCTTGATCTTCTAGAGCTATTTTAATCTGATTGTACTCGGAGAAACCGTCCATGATTGATAACATGGCATGCCCTGCTGTCAAGTCCACAATGATATCAATGTTCGGCAAGGGGAAATCATCCTTTGGGCATGCTTTGTTTAGGTCCCTGAAATCTGTGCATATCTTGGTGCTGTTATCTGGCTTTGAGACTAGCACAATATTGGATATCCATTCGACATAGTCAATAGAATGAATGAATCCTGCATCTAATAATTTCTTTAGCTCATCTTTCACCATTAATGCGATATGGAGATGCATTTATTGCGACTTTTGTTTGACCGTTTTGATTCCATTGGGTAAAGATAAGTGATGCATTAATAGATTCGGATCTAAACCTGACATATCAGAATATGCCCATGCAAAGTTAATGCTCCTTTCTTCAAATAATTTTATAAACCTTGGTCGTTCTTGCTCTATCATGGATTCTGCTAGATATAAGATCTTTGCTTTTTCTTCAGTGCCAATGTTGATAGACTGTGTTGGCTCTACTAGAACTGATGACCGTTTGTGGTAATGCTCCAGAAGAGTGTCAAATATCCCATATTTCAGCGCCTCAAAGAGGTTTTCACTGTCAGATGCGTTCTTTGTTTTTTATTTTCCAGATCTAATACTGCCATGGAATGGTTTTCACCATTATATCCATTAAATTCCTATTTTCACTTTTGCAACTAGAAGATTTGACACCCTCCTGCCAAATCATGTTGTTATGAGTATTATGGTTAGAACTTATATCCGGTTCGTCAAAGCATAGGAAATGTACAATTGCATCGTCATTGGCAAACATAGGCACATTTATGGGGTCAATGGGTTCCTAATCAATGAGTTCAAGATGGACTAAAGGCATAGATTCATCCATTTATTGTAGGTTGATGGAGGTAAGGGTTCAGATAGCCGTATCATCATAATAGTTATAAGGAATGTTGAAATAAATGATGGTACCCTCTTCAATATCGTCTAGTTCACGCGATGTCTGTTCGTCCTCACTCGAATCATCGATATGTAGTGATCCTATTTTGAATGGTCTAGACCCCGAACATTGACCCTCCTCATGAGTAGGCACATATTGCATGATGACATCTACTTGGATATTTGTGTAGGACACCTTAGAACCTACATCCCACTCATACTCATTTGAATCCGTCTTAGAACTAGCTCTTACCTGAAGGATATTTTCCATTGCTTGCTTTGTCATTTCACGCTTTTCTAATTCTGAGTACCCCAATCCTGTTTTCTCTTTTGAATGAAGGGTAAGAGGTTGAATGGGTTCAGTGATACCTTCTTTTCTTTTTTCCCACATGCCCTTGTCCTTCATAACCCATGCTTTCTAAGATGGCCTTTCCTTTACCATATTTATCTATGTTGATGCAGACATTTGTTAATGTAGAGGCTTCTTCGTCTTTGTCTAACTAGTCAAGAATAGCCTTATCCTCCGATTCATCCTCGATGGTACCAACTTTCACGAATGTTTTTCTTAGAACCATGGCCGATGGTGATGATTGAAGTTTTATCTTTGATGGTTGGTCATGTGTTTTTAGAGATGTCAGGAACTGTGAAATATTTAGAGCGTGTTCAATAGAGTACTATCCTATTCCCTTTTCTGTCAGCTGGACCTGCTCTTGGAACTTTTGGGATAGAGATGTTTGAGGATCTTGATTGTCTGTCAATGTATTATCAACAATACTTTCTTCTTTTGACTTATCCTTATTTGGAACCCACTTGGTTGAAATATTTTGATATTTTTCTTCATTGGATGGATTAGAACTACATGCTTCCCTGTTATGTGGCACAAAGGTGTCTTGAGAGTTTCTAAGTGCATCACAATGTTGGGGATGATTATAATCGGCAGAGATAGTCACTCTTGTTCGTTGACTGGGAATTTTAAACATTGGTGATATGTTGAGGGTATTGCCTACATCTCATGGATCCATGGATGACCTAAGAGTATGTTATAATTCAACTCCTTTTCCAGTACTTGACATGCTATGCTTTTCACCATCGGCCCTAATTGAATAGGTAGCATGATTAGTCCCTTAGAAGATCTCTCTTCCTCATCGTGTTATTTTATTGTCATCTTCCTCTGGGCATCAATAGCGCTATCGAAATATCCTAGTGCATGGACTAACCTCAAAGTACAAATATTCAAACTAGCTCCCCCATCTATTAAGACTCATTTGACATAGTGATTATGGATCAAGACTTCAATATGGAGGGTGGTATTGTGGGGATGGTTAAGCGATACATCATCCTTCTTAGAGAATGATAAGCAATACAGTGTAGATAAATGCCCCACCATAGCTTGGAACTGGAAAACATCTAGATTATTAGATATCATGGTGGCCACTAATGCTTTCTCTAGGACTTCTTTGTGTGACGGTGATAATTTGAGGAGCTCTAGGATTGATATTTGTGCTGGAATGTTTTGCAGCTAATCGATGATATTGTAGCAAGATGGAGGTGGAACTACATTTTTAGGAGTAGATCCTTTTAAGACTACCTTGGATTGGCTTCTTGTTGTTACGTTTACTGGTTGATATTCCTGACATTCCTTGATTTTTAGGACATTTATCTGATTTTCAAATATTTGAAGACTTGGGAGTAAATCCAATAGGGTAGTGTTGTTGGTTTCATGATTTTTGATATGATGATTGATAGTATTATCATTTTCCACATCGGTAAGGCAAAGGATTGTGGTGTCGTAGACATGATTCTTGCCTTTATTGGAAGAAGATGATGCACCTTTATCATAGTTCAGTAAAGGGTCCTTGAAAGCAGTATGATCATTGTTATTTTGGTGCCCCTCTACATACACTTTGTTATTATCAATCAGATCTTGAATCTAGTGTTTCAATTCCATGGAATCATTAGTTTTGTGACCTTTATTGTTATGGAAATTGCAATAATTTGCATCATTCCACCATGGTGATTTGACTTTTGGGTCCCAAAATCATGCTTCCCGTGTTGTGAGAAGGCCACTTGCAACTAAATCTCTCATCGTTGACTCCAAAGTTTTCCCTAATGTTGTGAACTTGTGCCTATTCAATGGTTTTTGGTATGTTTACGACTTTGGGTTTTCATTGTTTTGGACCACGGTTGTCTTGACATTTTTCTCGTTGTTTTGATTTGGTTTGGAAGTAGACGCTGTCAAGTTGAAGACTGATTTGACATTTTGCAAATGAGTAGATGTTTCATTGTTCTCCGTGTTTATGTTCTTTTGCCAAAATTTTGGCTTATCATTGTTGGGGTATTGATTGTTGGAGTTTTTGTTGTTGGATTTTTCGTTGTAATGTTTGATGACTCCTCTTTTGACCAAAGCTTCCTCTATTTTCAAACCATTTTCTACCACTTTTTCAAATGTAGGGGGACATTGCAGTTCCAGCCGATAACTCATCTCATTTGTTAAGTTGTCTATGAATAACTCGATCTTTTCTAATTCTGGAATGGAACGAGGATATCTAGCAAAGAGCCTTCACCACCTTTGTAAAAAAGATAGGAATGTCTCTCCCTTGCTTTGTTTCATGTTAGACAAATATTTTATTGTAACATCATGTTGGATGTTAAATGAATATTGTGATATGAATCTTTTAACAAGCTCCTCAAAGGTCTATATCCCGGGTTGTAATTTTGAAAACCATTCCATACAGGATCCTCCCAAGCTTCTTGGAAAGAGCCTCATCAAGTATGTTTCCTCCTGTGTGAATTCTAAACTCATGGTCTTGAATTCTCTGACATGATCGATCAGATAAGTTTTACCATTGTATTTGTCATACTTAGGGAACTCACAGTGGCAAGGGAATGGTACCATGTCTACAGATGAATCAAATGGATAAGGAAAAATGTCCTGTAATGCATATTGTTTGGTGTTTCCCATTGTTAAGTTTTGCAGTTGTTGTTGTATGGTTTGTATTTGGTGTGTTAAGGTAACAACTGGATCTATACCTTGTGTGTGCGGGGGTATCTATGTTTCGTTTGTTCGAGATGTATCTTTGAGATTATTTATATCAAAATCCTTTGGTAGTTTAGCCCCTGATTCAGCCAACATCAATAGATACTTCTCCATATCCTCTTCTAAGATCTTTTCCATGAACTTATGGAATTTTGGATCTTGTTGGGCTGCTTGGATGTCCTCTGGAGTGACCTCATTTTTGTCATTTTGATATAGATTATTCCAGGGATTTTCCTCTGCCATTGTTTTTGATTTTGCAAGTTCCTCTTCTAAGAAATTTTGTTGTTATGACCTGGTGAAGATTGGCATACAATTTTTGTTGTTCTTTTTACCAAATGGTGATCTTCTATGCTGAAAAAATGTCAAGAGGATTTTTACCAAATTTGAATAGGATGATATATCCTATTGATATGACTGGGTTAAAAAATCTGATTACTAGGCTTTGTTTCGTGATAATAGGATGATAGTACCCTGATGATGAAACTTAGCTAAATAATCAAGGTTTTTGATTTGATTTGACACTTTTGTGATGTGCAATATCTGTGATTTAGTTGAAAAGACTGGAAACTCGTATGAACCTATCTACAACTTGTTCCTAAACAGTGATTCTGACAAAAGGATACTT
>CM021108.1:114141273-114161315 GCA_007115665.2 Sequoiadendron giganteum
AAACACTTCTTAATGAAACATTGTATCAAAGATTAAGCTAATAATCTACTGAAAGCGTCTCATTGTCTCTTATCTTTAAAGATTTATTAAGCTATTGTGCTCTCAAATTTAAATAACACTATAACTATTAAAATGACAATTAAAGAATGGAATGATGTTGATGCAATGATATGAAACTAATATGATAAAAGTAGATGATAAAATAAACTAATATAGCATGGATTGACATGAAGATTGATAAATGAAGCTACAAGAGGCAGCCATGATATGAAAACTAGAATGATGGATGTGTGGATGCCTCAATGCTTGATGCTTGAATGCTTGATTACTTGATGCTTGATGCTTGAATTCCTACAGAGTAAGATTGCATAAGTTAGATAATCTGGATCCTTCATTTGGTTGAATTAAGCTGTATTTATAGATTTCTTGGCATCAGAAATGCACAGGGATGGCAAATAGAGGCTTGGATTCAATCTGGAGGATTGAATGGTGAAATATGGAGGAGATTGAGAAGATTTTGGAGATTGTCTCTACCCATGAAAACACCAGGCAAGAAAATAGGAAAGATTGATGGAAGAGGATTGAGAGATCAATTTTCAATTTGTCTCCAAAACTTCTCGTGAAGTTTTAATCAATTAATTTTGACATAAATTAGACATAGGATATCTAATTTGATTTTGAGGAAATATAGAGGAATATTCCTTATGCCTTTATTTAAATATTTTTTGATTTATTTAAATTAGCAAAAGAGGGATAAATAATTTAATAAAACAAACTATAGGATAGTTGTTTATTAAATTAAAATAGAAGAATATAGTAATTAATTAATAAAGTGTTTGATCTTTATTTAATTAATTTAAGATTTGTTGTGATAGAATAAAATAGTAAAAATGATAATTAAATCAAACAAAGTATTTAATTTTTCTTATTTAATTAAGATAAAATAGAAGATTTAGAAGAATTTAAATGTGAATTTAAAGATGAAATATATAAATAAATATTTCTATTTATTCAATAGTAGAGGAATTTTATGATAATTAATCAAATAAATCATATTTAATTAATCGGATGCTCCAGACCAATTTTAAATGTATACAAAAAATATTAAACATTTAAAAAATATAAATTAATAGTTATAAAATGAATCATTTATAAGAAAATTAATTTATCATATTATTTATTTGATTTGTACATTAATTAGTTTGTAAGACATTATGATTTGAAATTTAAAAACAAAAATTCATAAAAAAAATGTTAACAAACAATTATATAAAAAAAATCAAGAATATTTTTTAAAGGTTTGTTTTGTAAAAGCATATTATCCATGTAAATCACCTATCACTAAAATCACTAGCTAAAATAAACTAAAATTTGAATAACCCATCAAATCATTCATCTCCCTTAAATTCACCATTTACAATTGCTTTTGTGAGAAAATGAGAAAGTTCCTATGCAATAAGTTCCATCTATACATGAATTATATGAGAATGTACTAAATGGGTTGATAGGAAATATGTTGTAGTCAATGGATTCACTAGAATTTATTATTTATTCTCATCATTTATACATTCATTTTAGTTTTATATGCATTTAATACTTGTTTCATGCTTAAAAATGGTACAATATAGACTAATTTATTAATCTTCCAATTGATATACTATTTAGTTCTGACTTCTATATTTTATATGCTTTAATAAATAAATATTCAAGTTAAGATTAATTACTAACTTATTATATGCTACAAAAAAAAATTTGACATTATAGAGCACATTCAATACATAGAAAGAAAATTCGCTTGTTGCAAAGAAAAATGATAATGTGACAATAATATTATCGGAAGGAAAAGTGAAATATGGTAAGATATTTTCTTTTGGGCCATTGATTTTGAGTTTCACATGGACTATCACAATTGCAAGTATATATACACTTAGTCAAATTTCAATGTGCATCAACTTCTTTTCCATTGGATTATGTTTTGGATATTAGGTGTGAATGTGCATAATGATCTCCCAAAGAAACTAAAATAGAATGTATATAGAGATATCCTAATGATTCCACTTTAGTATTATCTCCATTAGATATAAGATACAACTTAATAGCTCTTGCATGAAGTACCAACATAAAATTAGGAGATGCAAAAAGAAGAGAAACAAACAAAAACAAATAAAATAAATAATAGAAACATTACACATTGAGACTAAGGATAATATTAAAAATAATAAAAGAGAAAATTTATAGAACATATGGTAAATGAAAAAAAAGGAGGAAATCAAAGAAGCTACAACATAATTTTTCTCTCTAATTAGTTATTTAGCAAGCCTATATTAAAGTAATGGAATATATGATTGGAATGGAACATGTAGCACTAGTAGTCATAATGGGAACAAATATATTTATTAGCAATCTAGTATAACTACAAGTGGATTTCGCTCGAATTTTACCACTACAAAATTTATATTTGAGTAATGCATTTAACAACAGTGGAAGACATGATCTAATAAAAAATGTCACCTTACAGGAATGTTGATGGCCATTTGCAGCACAACAATCTGCAATACTTAAGAGTAAAGGATCTATGATAGTTATCCACTCTATGAGGTTTCACTACAGAATAACAAACACTTCTAGCGACAGTTTGCAAGAAACAACAACTGCTCATTACTCATTCAAGAAAGAGTAAACAAATTTTATCACACCAGCTGCAACAAACATTTGCAATTCCATGCATCGATTAAAGAAACAAGAATGGAAACAATCCCCAATGGTATATGATGATAGCTATTGATAATGCAATGTTACAAGGAGTGGGAACAATTCCAAAGACAAAATAATGTTGTGCCATAGAGAACAACATTTACTATAGGCTGAAGATTAACAATGTGCCCAATACAAAAAAAGGCGATGGTAAATAGGAGAAGTTTTCTCATCTTGCAAGTCAACATCCATTCCTTAAGTGCATAGTTGAATACAAATTTTCTCAAATGCCCTTGACATGAGACAAAGCCAGAGTATATTAAAATCTATATAGTGCTGAGTACAATTCAAACGATTCTCAATTAACAGTTTGCTAATTCTAAATATTCCCAATCCATAATCGAGCTCTCTCTCTCATTCTGGCGAAGACCAACAGAGGCTCTATAGCAGCCAAAGAAAAGAACCCTCATGCCCAAAAAAGAATGGCGATCTATCCCCCGATCGTTGTAAGTGTCTTTCTTTACTTACGAACCGATTAAAGAGAATACATCAGATCTTGGCACTTGTCTTTAAACCAACAAGGAAACACAAAATCAAGACCAAAAATCAAAACAGTAACAAAATTGTGGAAACCAAAATAAGTCGACGCAGATGTAAAAGGTGATGCCCCTGCATCAGGCTCCATGGGGGAGTTGTTTTTTAGCATAAGGGGTTCGGTAGTAGGACTATCCTTCCAAGTTTAGGAACTTGCAACATATCCCCTTATGCTGAGAAACAACACACGTAAACCTTTATTTCTTTCTTCTCTTCTAGCACGGGGTTGGATTCATTCTTCAATACATTGAATTCTTCCATATGTTTTTTATGTTCGTTGCACTAGTTGGCTTCAATTTTGCAAGTATGGATGTGTTTGGTGGTGTTGTTATTAATGTTGTCATTGATTTCAACATAGTTTAGAGTGATTACAAATGGTATGTGTATAGTTGAGATATTGTAGAAGTGTTGAGAGAACATGGAGTTATATTTATGAAGTTGCAGTTTTGTTGATGCCAAGTGATTTTGAGAAAATTAAGAAATAATGAAGAAAGTGTTGAGTGTGCATTCTGAGTATGCTTTGGAAATGTGCTCTGCATTTCTTCTGTGTTGATCATCCTATGCCTATGTGGATCTGAGGTAGTGTTCATGAGCTTCAATGGATAATATACCCTGATTTTTAACTTCTAGGTCGATGGAGAATGAAAGATGTGTTCACCAATTTGGCATAGCTATTTGTATGTGGATTGGGAGAGATGTTTTCTCTCCGTGGTCTTTTTGTGGTTTGTTTCAGATCTTGTAGATCTAGAAGCAGGTTATTCCTGATGTCTCCTATGCTCTAGCAAATGTTTTTGTGGTTTGGTGCTCTAGAAGGCTTGTTCCAGAGCTACTATGTTTTGCTACTAGGTCTGGGTGGACTATTGGAGAATGTTCTATGTATAAAGTTTGTTGCAGTTGTTGCGGATGTACCTAAAGGTTTCTAAGAGATTTTCAAGTGTCTGGTGAAGCATGTTGGGTGATCCACATGTGATCATCTTGTTGTAGATGCATGTACTTCAAATTTCATTGATGTTTTCATTAGGTTTCACTAACCTGGTGTTTACATGTTACATGGAGATTATGCATCCATTAAGGAAGAATGTGATTGATTCAAGATGTTGTTTGGGTTCTAATTAAATACGTAATTGGTCCTCTACCATTCTTATCCACCGTAGAAATGTTGAGTAGTTGACCTAATTTGAATTTGTAAAATGAAGGATGTATAGTCGACCTTGGAGAAAGTTTCTAGGGTTGAAAATGGTATAAAATCAAGTCAAGATGTTTTGAATTGCAAGACAAGAAAGTAAAGTGTGTGAACAAGTGTGTAAGAGAAAATCAAGGAAACAATACTTTAATGTATTAGATTCCTTAAAGCAACGAGCTAACGGTGTCTGCAATCCATTCATCAAGTTGCAAATGTGTGGAACCTATTGTGGTGGACTTCTTATTTATCTTTTTGATTGTAGGCAATGACCCTCCTTCTAGAGAATGAGTCCTATCAGTAGGCAATGAGACTTTGTATCTATGCATTGAGTCCTTTCAAGACAGTGAGCCTTTGTATCCATTATTGCATTACTACTATATTGTGAGTTAATTTCCACCATGGTTTTTTTCTCATTGCGTTTTCCACATAAATTTGGTGCCTCTGGTGTTCACTTTCTATTATCTATGTTTCATGTTTACACTTAATAACAAATTAAGTTAAAGTGGAATTAATTAAGGTTAGAAGTTAAAGAAATTTGGTACAATTGATTCACCCCCCTCTCAGTTGTCTTGTGCATTTCAAAAATTGGTATTAGAGGTTTGGTTCCTCAGAGAAGAGCTTAACCGCTTGAGGTAGATTAGATGGCACACAAGTTGCAAATCCCTATATGTGATGGAAATGATTACAGTGACTGGAAAGTGTAGATGATAAGTGACCAGATCTCTCTTGGTCTCAAGGCTTGGAAAGGTGTAGAGATAAAATATGTTGAACTTGCTAGTGGTCCTTCTGCAAATGAGATTTATGCCAATGAAGAGAATGAAAAGGCAATGTATGCTATCTTCAGTGCTTTATCTAAAACTAAACAGACAAAAGTTATTTCTTTAGGCACTGCTTATGAAGTATGGGAAAATTTGAAAGATATCTATGAAGGAAATGATAGAGTAAAATTGTCAAGAAAGATAATAGCTAAGCACAGATTTGAGAATTTGAGAATGGAAGAAGGTGAAGACATTGAAAGCTATTATCAGAGAGTTGAACTTACAACAAATGAAATCAAGAATCAGGGTGGTACAATGACAGATGAAGATATAATAGAGAAGATCTTGATGACCTTACTAGAGAATTACACTGGCAAGGTCTATGCTATTGAAGAATCATATGATCCAAAGACATTTGCCAAAGAGTAGCTATTTGGCACCTTGACTGTATTTGAGATGAGCAAGTTTGGAAAGAAAATGGAGAAAGCTGAAACAACCTTTAAAGCATCTAAGATAGGAGATGATTTAGATAGTAATGGCTCAAAAGAGTTGGAAGCAAACTTTATAAGGAAATTAAAGAAAGGTACTGGTAAGTACAAAGATATGTTACCTTTTAAATGTTTTAGTATTGGAAATATTGGTCACTATGCTTCCAGATGTCCAAATAGAGCTACACACAAAAAGAATTGAGATAATAATAATAAAGACAAAAAAGATAGAAAGTTCAAGAAATTGTATTATGTTATAGAAGATGCAAGAATTTTTGATGATGAGTATGATTCTGAGGATAATAAAAATGAATGCTTGTTTCTAGCCTTGAAAAGTAAATCTGTGTCTGCTAACCACATAAGATGTGTAAGGGAATATGGTCCGGAGAACAAGAAGGATGAGATGGAAGGTACTCTGGTTACTACTTTTCATGCTAGACAAGATGAAGACTATTGGCTAATTGACAATGGATGTTCAAATCATATGACCGAAGACAAGAGTAAGTTCACTAAACTTGAAAATTATGATGGAGGATTAGTTATCTTTGGAGATGATTCTGATGCTAATATTTTTTTTAAAGGAAAAACTAGTCTTGATGGAAAACATAGTACTGATGATGTCTATTATGTTAATGGATTAAAGCATAATATTTTGAGTGTTGCGAAAATGCGTAGCAAAGGATTTAATATTGCGTTTCAGGATAACACCTGTGAGATCAGAAAAGGGTCTGGAACTATGGTAGTAGTAGGAAGAATAACTCATTGAAACATTTATCAACTTAAGAGTGGTGATGGTCAGTGCTTTGTTTCTTCGATTAATGAAAGTTGGCTATGGCACGGGAGGATGGGACATGTATGCTTTAGCAATCTAATCAGAATTGGTTCAAGATAAGTTGTTAGAGATCTACCTAGAATTACAAAGCCTACAAATTTTGTTTGCAGAAGTTGTCAGTTCTGAAAACGAACAAGATGCATTTTTAAAGGAAAAGAACAATCATCTATTAGAATGTTGGAATTGATTCATATAGAATTCTATGGTCCTACAAGAACAAGAAGATGCTTTTGATTGATGATTACTCTAGAATGACATGGGTTACTTTTCTTAGAGAAAATTTTCAAGCTTTAGATAGATTCAAAGTGTTCAAAGCAAAAGTAGAGAATGAAGTAAACCTAAGAATTCAATGTTTAAGGTTAGATAGAGGTAGATAGTTCACTTCTAGTGAGTTTAATGCATTTTGTGAAGAACATGGTATAAAGAGACAATATTCTTCTCCTAGAACTCCTCAGCAGAATGGAGTTGTGGAAAGGAAGAATGAAACTATTCAAGAGGTTTCTAGAACTAAGATTAAAGAATAAAATGTTCCTAATGTATATTGGAGAGAAGCAATCCAAACTACTATTTACATTCTTAACATAGTTCAGATTAGAGGTAACAACTCACAAAGACTCCTTATGAGCTATAGACTAGTAAGACTTCTACTGTTAAGTACTTTAAGTGTTTGGAAGTAGATGTTGCATTAAAAGAGATGATGAGAATCTTGGAAAGTTAGATGCAAGATGTAATGAAGGTATGTGCAAGAAATTTTTAGAGGAGATGCAAAAAGAGTTTGATATGTCTATGATTGATGAGTTAAATTTCTTCCTTGGACTCTAAGTGAATCAAACTGATAAGGGTATTTTCATCTCACAATCTAAGTAGGGTATGTGTAGGATCATCATGGAAAACATAGGCCCTTAAGTGGTGATGAAAATTTAAAAAATCAAAGTTAGGCAACTTGACATAAAAATTTGAATAAGTTATCTAGATTATTTCAAAAATATGTAAGACTGGAATCTATAGAAAATTGAATGTAGTTTCTAAACTACTAGGTTTATTTAAATATATATATATATTCTAAACTACTAGGTTTATTTAAATATATATATATTTGGTGAAAATTTGAAATTTCAATTTAGTAGTACTTAAAATTTTAGGGAAAAAATAAGAAGTAGGTGTCTGTCTGACCACCCTAACCACAGTAAAATGATAATATTTTTTTATAAGATTTTATATATAAGAAGATGACTCATGTCTTGATGTGATGCATATTATTTTGTAATTTTTTTCAAGTAAATAATTAATTATGAATTTTTTATTACAACTTTTGAAAAATATAAAAAGTTGTATGTTTGACCACCTTAACTTGGTCACAACTTCATGAAATTCATTTTTTTTTTGTAATCCTATAGTATGTGAAGCATAGAATGTGACGCATGTTTTGGATTCAAAAAATGTGATAGCGTTTGAAAGCTATAAAAGTTTTTCAATCAACCTATCAATCAGGACTTTAGTCGTAATTCAAATAGAAAATGAATAATAATTATGTATTAAATTCAAAGTAAAGCATAATTTATATTGGTTAAAATTTGAGAATATCCTTTAAAAACCCTTTTCGTTTCATCAATTTTGGGTAAAAAAAAGTTGTCAGCCACATGGGCTATCATATCACTTACATATCTCAACTTTTTGGCCCATCATGATCCTGCACATACCTAGTATGTTAAGGAATTTCTAAGGAAATTTGGAATGGATGATTCCAAACTAGATTGTACCCCTATGGTAACTAGATGCAAACTAAGTAAGGATGATGAATCTTCTAAAGTTGATTAAAGCATGTATAGATCTATGATTGGTGGATTGCTATATCTTACTGCTACTAGACCGGATATCATGCATGCAGTATGTTTGCTTGCAATATTTCAAGGAGAGCCTGAAGAGACACATGTTATAGCTGTGAAGATAATTTTAAGATATCTTAAGGGGACTCCAGATTATGGTCTATGATATCTGAAGGATACTGATTTCACCTTGAATGCCTACATTGATGCAAATTGGGCTAGGTTTGTAGATGACTAGAAAAGTACAAGTGGTGGTGCATTATTTTTTGGAGGAAGATTGGTCTCATGGTTGAGTAAGAAACATGATTCAGTTTCTTTGTACACTGTAGAAGCTAAGTATATTGCAGTAGCATGTTGTTGTACATAGGTAAGTTGGATGAAGCAAACATTAGAGGATATATGTGTGATATGTGATGATCCCATCCCTATATTTTGTGACAATACAAGTGCAATAAACATTTCAAACAATCTGGTGATGTAGTCTAGGACAAAACATATATCTATCAAGTATCACTTTTTGAGGGTGAAGGTGTTGAAGAATGAAGTTAGACTTGAATATGTATCTACTAAAGAATATATTTCTATCATATTCACTAAGGCTCTTCCCAAGGATAATTTTGAGTATCTCAAGGGGAAGTTAGGGGTTACTGCCCCTCCTTCCTTAAACTAGGTGCACATAGAGGTGTATCAGTCTAGTGGATCTAGAGATTATTTTTGGTTTGTACTAACGATTGAGGTCTAATCCTCAGGGGTAGTAGAGATTTTCATTGTTGCAGTATGAGATGTGGGTGCACTCCTTAGGGGGGGTGATCAAAAATTTACATGGCATAAGTTTCATACAAAACTTTTCTTTTCCATTGATGTCAAAGGGGGAGAGAATGTCATGTGAGAAAGTCTATCTAAGGAGAGAGTGTCATTCTACAAGGAGAAGAGAATGCAAAAATGTTGTGTAGGTTGTCTAATCTAAAAAAAGAAAGAGAAGAAGAAGCATGAGATTATGCATGTTGTCTTTTATGGTTTTTCACATCATGTGTTGTCATCAATTACAAAGGGGGAGATTGTTGCAAGTGTGGATGTGTTTGGTGGTTTTATCATTGATTTCAACACACTTGAAAGTGATTATAGATGGTACATGTATAATTGAGATATTGTAGAAGTGTTGAGAGTGCATGGAGCTATATTTATGAAGTTGTAGTTGTGTTGATGCCAAGTTCTTTTGAGAAAATTAAGAAATAATGAAGACAATTGTTGACGATGATTTCACTCACATCAACAGAGTGAATAAAAATCTTCATAGACAAAACACAAAGAAGCCTATTCTTATTGAAAGATATGGAACAAGACAATCTCAAAGTAGAAATCTGCTTAAACAGAACAAAAATATTGACTCGGTTCAATCCCATGTTTTCTATAATTAGGTCATGATTGTACTACGTTCACTTCAAGGTATGATGTGAGTTTACTATTAATCTCAAAGGGACTATGTTGTTTAGAAATCATATATTTACTAGAAACTAATTTTTCAATTTGAATTTCAAGAACAAGTGTCATGAAACTGAAAGATTTAGAATAATATTTCATAAAAATTAACAATTTCATTTGCTATCATTTAATTAGATTTAGCTTTAATCATTCAACAATTTTATACAAAACAAAATATTTTCAATAAATTTCCATCCATTCATCTTTTTTTGAATTTTTTTCAAAAGAATTTAAGAATCTATTATAAAATAAAGCATAAAAATACTGAAATTAAAATCTCTACCAATTATTCTCCATGCATGCCCCAAAGAATCAATTAAATCGAAGAAAACTACTTTATACTTCACCAGATTGCTTCACAACTACATACAAAATGGTGCGAGATTTTGAAGAGAGGGTTTTAGCTTGGACGACAAGTAGTTTTTGTATGCACCCTTAAACAGTGCGGCATATAGGCTTGTTTGGCTGAGCTAACAAAAACAACTACAAAAGATTCATGAGATAGGTAGTTATCAAATTAGCTCTGATATCAATCAATGTCTACATGCATACAAGTTTTTAGACTAGAATGATTTAGAAAATAGGAAAAAGGAATAAAACTTAGAGAAGTTTTGGCTCTTCCGACATCCACAAATTATAAACTTAACTTAAAAAAGGAAATCCTCTGGTCTTTTATAGAACACAAGGCACATACAGGATAAGACAAATACATGAGAGAATCTAAGGGACTAATCATATCAAGGCATGTGGAAGATAGTGATTGACCATTAAATTACAATTGAAGTCCTTGAATATTAACTTCAATTGCTCATTGAAGCTCTTCGAGTTTTAATCTTTTATTATTGCGAGGATAATAACTTGATTTTCCTAACCATCCATACCCAAACTTTAAATCATAATCTATATTTCCTACAATCACAAATTCTATACATTAAATCCCTTTAAAAAAACATTTATAAACATCTCATGTAAATAAAACCATTATTCAAATGTTATAATATAAATTTCCATAAATAACACATTGTCCAAGCACATCATAAATTCTTGTATAATTATCCTCTACATATACTAGACTACCAGACTATCAGACTCATCAAATAATCACAAAAATTAAAAACTTCACTTTATATCGCAACCTGGTACCTGGTACCCAATATTCAACTTTCCCCGGAATTTGGTTTTCTCAAACTTCCTTCTATCACAGGCTTCAAATATTGGATTAGAATGCTTAGATCATATCTTTATTACCTTTTCCACATTTCAAATATTCCTGGCTCTCTGTATTTAATACCCAAAACACTTTATTATGAAGTACTCTTTTAATCAAAGATATCTTTTTCCTTTCTTCTCTTCCCGGTGATCTTCCAATTAGCTAGCTAGTACCATAAGAGTTAATAATAATAATAATTTGGGGTCCCCAAGCCTTACAGTCTTGGGGCGTGTTGTGAGACCACACAACAACAATGTTCAGTGTGCATTCTCAGTATGCTCCAGTAATTTGCTCTACATTTCTTTTGTGTTGATCCTATGCTTGTGCAGATTTGAGGTAGTGTTCATGAGCTTCAATAGATAATATATCCAGAGTTTTAGCTTCTGGGTCGATGGAGACTAAAATATGTGTTCACCGATGTGTGAACCAATTTGGCCAAAATATTTGTCTGTGGACTAGGAGAGATGTTTTTGCTCCACAATCTTCTTGTGGATCTAGAAGAAGGTCAATCCTAATGTCTCTTGTGTTCTAGCAAACGTTCTTGTGAATGGTGCCCTGGAATAATTGTTCTAGAGCTACTACTCGGTTTGGTTGGACTGTTGAAGAATTTTTTGTGTATAAAGTTTGTTACAGTTGCTGCAGATATACCTGAAGGTTTCTAATAGAAGTTCAAGTGTCTGGTGAAGTGTGTTGGGTGATCTAAATTTGATCATCTTGTTGTAGATGCGTGTACTTCAAAGTTCATCAGTGTTTTCATTAGGTTTGGTTGAGGGTATGTGTAGGATCATGATGGGCCAAAGAGTGGCACTATGATGGATATGTGGCTAATGACTTTTTTTTAATAAGTAGGAGGTTTCTTCCACAGTGTGTCAAATTATGATATTGCTATCAGGGATTCAACCGTGTAGTTTTTACCCAAAATTGATGAAACGAAAAGGGTTTTTAAAGGAGATTCTTAGCTTTCCACCAATTTACAAATTATGCTTTACTTTGAATTTAATAAATAATTATTATTCATTTTCTATTGAATTACGACTAAAGTCTTGATTTTTAGGCTAATTGAAAAACATCTATAGTTTTCAAATGGTATCATATTTTTTGAATCCAAGACATGCATCACATTTTATGTTTCGCATACTGTAAGATTGTAAAATAAAAATTTTAATTTCTTGAATTTTTGATGAAGTTAAGGTGGTCAGACATACACGTCTTTATATTTTTTTAAAAATTTCATAAAAAATTATAATTAATTATTTACAAGAAAAAAAATTACAAAAAAATATGCATCACATCGGGACATGAGTCCTCTACTTATATCTAAAATATTATAAAAAAATATTATCATTTTAATGTGGTTAGGGTGGTCAGACAGACACCTACTTCTTATTTTTTCCCTCAAATTTAAGTACTACTATATTGAAATTTCAAATTTTCACCAAATATATTTTTTTTTTTTGTAAATAAACCTAGCAATTTAGAAACTACATTCAATTTTCTACAAATTCTATTCTTACATTTTTTGAAATAATATAGATAACGTATTCAAATTTTTATGTCAAGTTGCCTAACTCTGATTTTTCTAAATTTTTTGCCACTTAAGGGCATTTTTTTTCCATGATGATCTTGCACATACCCTTGACTTGGTGTTTACACATTACATGGAGATTATGCATCTATTAAGAAAGTTTTTGATTGATCCAAGATTTTTTTTACATCCTAATTAAATATGTAATTGGTCCTCTCTCACTCTTATCCATCACGGGAATGTTGAGTACCCGACCTAATTTGAATTTGTAAAGTAAAGGATGTATAGACAACCTTGGAGAAAATTTCTAGGGTTGAAGATGGTATAAAAGAAAGTCAAGATTTTGTGAATTACAAGACAATAAAGGAAGTGTGTGAACACATGCGAAAAGCATTGTGTGTAAGAGCGAATCAAGGCAACAATGCTTGAATGTGTCACATTCCTGAAACTAGTGAGCTAATGGTGTCTGCAATCCTTTGATCAAGTTGTGAATGTGTGGAATCTATTGTGGTGGACTTCTTATTTGTCTTTTTGATTTTAGGCAGTGAGCCTCCTACATAGTGAGTCCTATTTGTAGGTAGTGAGCCTTTGTATCTAGATAGTGAGTCATTTCTAGGAAGTGAGCCCTCTAGTAGTGAGCCTTTATATCTAGTATTGCATTACTACTATATTGTGAGTTAATCCTCATCGTTGTTTTTTCCTCATTGGGTTTTCCACATAAATATGGTGTCTCTGGTGTTTGTTTTATGTTATCTTCATTTCCTGTTTACACTTAATAACATATTAAGTTAAAGTGGAATTAATTAAGGTTAAAAGTTAAAAGAATTTAGTACAACTAATTCACCCCCCCTCACAGTTGTCTTGTGCATTTCAAAAATTTGTAACAAAGTTTTGGTTCCTTGGAGAAGAGCTTAACCACTTGAGGTAGATCAAATGATACACAAGTTGCAAATCCCTATATTTGATGGAGTTGATTACAGTGATTGGAAAGTGCAGATGAGAGGTTACCTGATCTCTCTTAGTTTCAAGATAGAAAGTTGTAGAGACAAAATATGTTGAACCTGCTAGTGGTCCTTCTTCTGCAGATGAGATTTCTACCTATGAAGAGAATGAAAATGCAAGGTATGTTATCTTCAGTTCTTTATCTAAAAATGAACTGACAAAATTTATTTCTTTAGGCACTACTTATGAAGTATGGTAAAAGTTGAAAGATATCTATGAATTAAATGATAGAGTAAAATTGTCAAGAAAGCTAATAGCTAAGCACAAATTTGAGAATTTGAGAATTGAAGAAGGTAAAGACATTGCAAGCTATTATTAGAGAGTTGAACTTGTAGCAAATTAAATCAAGAATCAGGGTGGTGCAATGACAGATGAAGATATAATATAGAAGATCTTGATGACCTTACTAGAGAACTACAGTGACAAGGTTTGTGTTATTGAAGAATTATATGATCCAAAGACATTTACCAAAGAGAAACTATTTGGCACCTTGACTGCATTTGAGATGAGAAAGTTTAGAAAAGAAAAGGAGAAAGCTGAAACAACCTTCAAAGCAATTAAGATAGGAGATGATTCAGATAGTGATGGCTCAAAAGAGTTGGAAGAAAATTTTACAAGGAAATTGAAGAAAGGTATTGGTAAGTAGAAAGGTATGTTACCTATTAAATGTTTCAGTTCTAGAAATATTGGTCACTATGCCTCAAGATATCCAAATAGAGATACACTCAAAAAGAACAGAGATAATAATAATAATAAAGACAAAAGGGATAAAAAATTCAAGAAATTGTATTATGTTAGAGAAGATTCGGGAATTTATAATGATGAGTTTTATTTTGAGGATGATAAAGATGAATGCTTGTTTCTAGCCTTGGAAAGTAAATCTATGTCTGCTAACCATGGAAGATGTGCAAGGGAATCTAGTCTGGAGAACGAGAAGGATGAGATGGAAGGTACTTAGGTTACTCCTTTTCATGCCAGACATGATGAAGACTATTGAGCAATTGATAGTAGATGCTCAAATCATATGATCAGAGACAAGAGTAAGTTCACTAAACTTCAAAATTATGATGGAGGATTAGTTATGTTTGGAGATTATTCTGGTGCTAAGATTTTTGGAAAAGGAACAATTAGTATTGATGGAAAACATAATATTCATGATGTCTATTATGTTAAGGCCTTAAGGCATAGTATTTTGAGTTTTGGGAAAATGTGTATCAAAGTATTTAAGCTTGTGTTTCAGGATAACACCTGTGAGATTAGAAAAGGGTCTGGAACTATGGTAGCAATAGGAAAAAGAACTCAAGGAAACATTTTTCAGCTTAAGAGTGGTGATGATTAGTGCTTTGTTTCTCAAATTAATGAAAGTTGGCCATGGAATGAGAGGATGGCACATGTAAACTTTGAAAATCTAATTAGAATCAATTCAAGAGAAGTTGTTAGAGATTTTCCTACAATTACAAAGCCTACAAATTCTATTTGCAAAATTTGTCAGTTGGGAAAATAAACAAGATGCAATTTTAAAGGAAAAGAAAAATCATCTATCAGAATGCTAGAATTGATTCATATAGACCTTTTGTGGTCCTACAAGAACATAAATCCTTAATGGTTATATATATTTTACGCTTTTGATTGATGATTACTCTAGAATGACATGGGTTACTTTTCTTAGAGAAAAAACTCAAGCTCTAGATAGTTGTAAAGTGTTGAAAGCAAGAGTGGAGAATGAAGTAAACTTGAGAATCAAATTTTTAAGGTTAGATAGAACCAGAGAATTCACTTTTGTTGAGTTTAATAAATTTTGTGAAGAATGTGGTATAAAGAGACATTATTATGCTCCTAGAACTCCTCTGTGGAATGGATTTGTGGAAAGGAAGAACCAAATTGTTCAAGAGGCTGCTAGAACTATGATGAAAGAACTAAATGTTCTTGATTTATATTGGAGAGAAGAAATCCACACTTTTGTTTGCATTCTTAACAGAGTTTAGATCAAAGGTAATAACACGAAGACTCCTTATGAGATATTGAATGGTAAGAATCGTACTGTTAAGTACTTTAATTTTTTTGGAAGAAAATGCTACATTAAAAGAGATGATGAGAATCTTGGAAAGTTTGATGCAAGATGTAATGAAGGTATGTGCAAGAAATTTGTAGAGGAGATGCAAAAATATTTTGAGATGTCTATGATTAGTGAGTTAAATTTCTTCCTTGGACTTCAAATGAATCAAATTGATAAGGGTATTTTCATTTCACAATCTTAGTATGCTAAGGAATTGTTGAAGAAATTTTTAATGGATGATTCCAAAGTGGTATGTACCCCTATGGTAACCAGATGCAAACTAAGTGAGGATGATGAATCTTCTAAAGTTGATTAGAGCATGTACAAATCTATTATTGGTGGACTGCTATATCTTACTTCTACTAAACCAGATATCATGCATGCAGTATGTTTGGTTGTAATATTTCAAGGAGAACCTAAAGAGACACATGTTACAACTATGAAGAGAATATTGAAATATCTTAAGGGGACTCTAGATTATGGTCTATGGTATCCAAAGGATACTAATTTCACCTTGAATTCCTACACTGATGCAGATTGGGCTAGGTGTGTAGATTATCAAAAATTACAAGTGGTGGTGCATTCTTTCTTGGAGGAAGACTCGTCTCATGGTTGAGTAAGAAACAATAATCAATTTCTTTTTCCATTATAGAAGTTGAGTATATTGTAGCAACATCATGTTGTACACAAGTAATTTGGATGAAGCAAACATTGAAGGATATAGGTGTGATATGTGATGAGCCCAACCCTATCTTTTGTGACAATATAAGTGCAATAAACATTTCAAAGAATCTGGTGATGCATTCTACGACAAAGCATATCTATACCAGGTATCACTTCTTGAGGGAGAAGGTGTTGAAGAATGAAGTTAGACTTGAATATGTATCTACTAAGGAATCCATTACTAACATATTCACTAAGGCTCTTCTGAAGGATACTTTTTAGTATCTCAGGGGGAATTTAGGGGTTACTGCCTCTCCTTCCTTAAACTAGGTGCACATAGAGGTGCATCAGTCTAGTGGATCTACAAATTATTTTTGATTTGGGCTTATGATTGAGGTCTACTCGTCAGGGGGAGTAGAGAGTTTCATTATTGTAGTATGAGATGTGGGTGCACTCCTAAGGGGGAATGATCAAAACTTTATATGGTAGAAGTTTCATGCAAAAAAATTATTTTCCATTGATGTCAAAGGGGGAGAGAATGTCATGTGAAAAATTCTATTTGAGGAGAGAGTGTCATCCTACAGGGAGAAGAAAATGAAAAAATGTTGTGCAGGCTATCTAATCTAAAATAGAAAGAGAAGAAGAAGCAGGGGAGTATGTATTTTTTATTTGATGTTTTTTCACATCATGTGTTGCCATCAATGACAAAGGGGCATATTGTTGCAATTATGGATGTGTTTGGTCGTGTTGTCATTAATGTTGCCATTGATGTCAACATAGTTTAGAGTGATTACAGATGGTACATGTATAGCTGAGATACTATATAAGTGTTGAGAGTACATGGAGCTATATTTATAAAGTTGCAGTTGTGTTGATGCCAAGTGCTTTTGAGAAAATTAAGAAATAATGAAGACAGTGTTGAGTGTGCATTCTGAGTATGCTCTGATAATTTTCTCTTCATTTCTTTTGTGTTGATCATATGCCTATGTAGATCTGAGGTAGTGTTCATGAGCTTCAATTGATAATATATCTTGAGTTTTATCTTCTAGATTGATGGAGAATGAAAGATGTGTGAACCAGTTTGGCAGAACTATTTTTCAATGGACTAGGAGAGAAGTTTTTACTTTGCAGTCTTCTTGTGGTTCATTTTAGACCTTACATATTTGGAAGATGGTTAATCCTGATGTATCCTATGTTTTGGAAAATTTTCTTGTGGTTTGGTGCTCCAGAAGGCTTGTTCCAGAGCTACTGTGTTTTGCTGCTTGATTCGGTTGGACTGTTGAAGAATGTTTTGTGTATAAATTTTGTTGCAATTGTTGTGGATGTACTTGAAGGTTTCTAAGAGATGTTCAAGTGTCTAGTGAAGTGTGTTGGGTGATCCACATGTGATCATCTTGCTATAGATGCATGTACTTAAAATTTCATTGGTGTTTTCATTAGGTTTCGCTAACCTAGTGTTTACACATGACATGGAGATTATAAATCGATTAAGGAAGTGTTTGATTGATCCAAAAAAAAATTTGGGTCCTAATTAAATATGCAATTGGTCCTCTTTCATTCTTATCCACCGCAGGAATGTTGAGTAGCCAACCTAATCTGAATTTGTAAAATAAAGGATGTATAGCCAACCTTGGAGAAAGTTTCTAGGGTTAAAGATTGTATAAAATCGAGTCAAGATGCTACGAATTTCAAGATAAGAAAGTGAAGTGTGTGAAAAAGTGCAAAAATTAGAGTGTGTAAGAGTGAATCAAGGCAACAATACTTTAATATGTTAGATTCCTAAAAGCAATGAGTTGACGGTGTCTACAATTCTTTAATCAAGCCGCAAATGTGTGGACCCTATTGTGGTGGACTTCTTATTAATCTTTTTGATTGTAGGAAGTGAGCCTCCTTCTAGACACTAAGTCTTGTTTGTAGGCAGTGATCCTTTGTATCTAGATAGTGAGTCCTTTCTGGGTAGTGCTCCCTCGGGCAGTAAGCCTTTGTATCCGGTACTGCATTACTACTATATTGTGAGTTAATCCTCATCGTGGTTTTTCCCTCGTTGGGTTTTCCATGTAAATCTAGTGTCTCTAGTTTTTTCTTTTTGTTATCTACATTTCATGTTTACACTTAATAAAAGATTAAGTTAAAGTGGAATTAAATTAAGGTTAGAAGTTAAAGAAATTTGGTACAACTGATTCACCCCCCCTCTCAATTTTCTTGTTTATTTCAACATTCATATTATCCCAAGCCATCGAACTAATTCCTTTTCCACACCCCATCTCATAATCAACAATATACTTCTCCCACTCCCCAGTTAACCTCTCATTGGTGCACCTTTCCCATTCGTTTTGTATTTCCCTCTCCACTGCAATCCTTGCAACCTTTCAAGAATCAACTTCAACTGAATCCAAGGGCTTTGAAAGTGGTGATCTTACCTCAACATTGATGGCTGCACTATTTGTCTCACCTCTTTTCAATTAAAGCCACTCTCTCTCAAATACCTCAATTTGAAGATCCAAGGCATCTTCCACATTTTTGTCTACTTTCTCCACAATCTATCTATACAAATTCATACCCATGTATTCATCTTGACACTATTGTTCCAAAATTCCATGTATCTATGCATCCTTTAGAATGACCATGGCTGCCCCAACTTCACCATCGCCCATGCCAACACATATTGTTGGCTATCCTACCTACAAATCAACATTGTTCACACTCATGCAACCTTGAGGAAAATTAAGGTTCACCTCCTTAGTTACTACTGCAACTTCCTTTGACACCCTCTCATTTATCAACTCTTTTCTTCTTATGAACATCACCTTACTATTGCTGCTATGACTGTCCTCTTTTGAATCTTGCAAAAGAAACAAGGTATGTTTGAGTCCATCTTTCTCAAAAGTGTATGTATTTGTATACACCTAAAAAGAGTTTGGATAAATATGATTAATTAAATAGAAGTATTTGATTAATTAACCTTTAATTCATTTATTTATAAATAAATAAAAGTATTTATTCATATAATTCACATTCTATTTTCTTTTATTAAATAAACAAATTCAATAGTTTGTTTTATTTAATTATCTAATTCTTTTATCTTAATTAAATAAAAAAATTCAATAATTGTTTTTAGTTAATCATCTAATTCTCCTATCTTAATTAAATAAAAAAATTCAATAGCTTTTTTTATTTAATCATCTAATTTTTCTATCTTAATTAAATAAACAAAATTACATAGTTTGTTTAATTATCATCCCCTTTTATTAAATAAACCAATTTTAATTGTTTTATTTAATAATATATCTTCCCTCCAAAATTGAATAACTCAAATTTCCAATTAAACACATGTCTACAACTTTTCTCTCAATAAAGTTGAAAGCTTCAAGTTGCATTCAATTTTACTTTATCTTTCTAGCCAATTTTGGAACAAACTTTAAATAGTTGGAAATAGTTGGCTTCATGGATCCACATTTTCTTCCTAATCACTTGGCACAATGTTTTACTGAGAGAATTCATTTCCCCTTCTTCCTCACCAACTTCTTTATCTTCTACCATTGATTTATCCAGATCAAATCTAAACCATTGCTTGCTGCCACATTATGAATTGCCTTTGAAAATCTATAAAAGCAACCTCTTGCTACAGGAAATGGATCCCACTTTTATTGAATTTTACTCCGTAGGAATCATATTAGATAAATTTACCATACATCATTTGATTCATCAATAGTTTAGAATAATATAGCA
>CM021108.1:114161415-114228945 GCA_007115665.2 Sequoiadendron giganteum
TCAATGATGAATATGACCTTCATGCTGCTGAAAATCAAATACATGAATTTGTTGTTGTTGATAATCATATTGATGACAAGATTGCAACTGATTATCAAACTCAATACAAAAATTAATGATAGTAATAACATCATTACAACTAATCATCAAACCACAAACATTGCTACACGTGAAAATTAGGTTAACATCGTAAAAATTAGAGAGAATCAAACATATCAACCAGTCAACGTGACAAAAAGGGGAAAATCTAAGGTAATACTGAAAGGAGCTACTAATAAATCATCTGATGCACCTTCTATAATCAAAACAACTGCTGCCCCTACAAATCAGTACAACATAATCGATCAGTTGAATAAAATACCATCACAAATCTCAATATTAGAACGCTTGAAAATATCACTAGCACACAAGGAGATCTTAGAACAAGCTCTTGTTGCCACAATAGTACCCAATAACTTGAAAGTTTTCCAATTCCAAGCTATGGTGTGACACTTAACCGCTCCTCATTGCCTATCTTTTTCTGAACATGATGATGTATCATTAAACCATTCACACATTGTTTCCCTCCACATTGAGGTTCTCATCCATAAACATCGATTCAAGCATGTTCTTATAGATGGTGGAGCTGGTTTGAATATATGTACTTTAAAATTGATCCATGCACTAGGATACTCTAAGAATGCTATTGATGCAAGAAGGAAAATCACAATAAAAGCATATGATGATGATGAGAGATCTTCCAAAAGATTGATTTTCTTACTTATCCAAGTGGTACCAATTGTGAAAGAAATATTCTGCCAACTATTGGACAAAGACTTGACATATAATATACTTTTAGGATGTCCATGGATTCATGAGATGCAAGCAGTGTCATCCATCTACCATCGGTGCTTGAATTTTCTAGTCAATGGACAAGAAATAACCATCTCAGCTGATTCAAACAATCCCCAACAATGTAACATGCTTAAGGCAGCTCAAGATACTTTTACCCCTCACAATAGGGAAGCTAACACTCCAAATTCATAAAAAAATGAGAGGAAGTTAAATGTTGTGCCAAAATGGGTTGAGAAGAAGGATCAATCAAAGGAAAAAGGTATAGCCGATTCTACTACAACAAACAATAAAAAAATCTTATCAAAACAACTCAAAGGAAAGATCCAGTTAATAGACAAAGGCATGGGAGAGTATTCCATTCAACAATCTTTATGTCTTTCACAATTGCTGCCTTCACCAAGAACTTATGGACAACCATCAAAATAAATACAACAATCAGCACAACCTACCACAATTTTTTATGAGAGATTTATAAAGGCTAGCACTTTGGTTGATGAATCAGAAGATAAGGCTATCCTAAATTGGCTCTACAAAGATGAAGAAGCATATACATCAGTAACCCCCAATATACAAACAAATCAATATGGAAAAGGAAAGAAAATTCTAGAGAAGATGGGGTAGGAAGGACAAGGACCTATCGGTAAATGAAAAGAAGGTATAGTATAACCTATTCAACCTCTCACACTTCAAGAAAAAGACAAAACTATATTGGGATATAAAGAGGAGACAAAAGAAGAATCCACCCAGAAGTTTGTTGAAAGAATCCTACAACTGAAAGCTAGTGATACCTATGAGACAGACTCTAATGAGTATGAGTGGGATTAACTATCTGAGGTATCCTTTGAAGAAAAACAAATGGATGTAATAAAAAGGTATACACCTACACATGAGGAGGGACAAAGCTCAAGGACTAGATCCCTTGTGTTTGGATCAAAAAATATTGATGACTCAAGAAAGGATGAACAAGCTTCAAGCGAGATAGACTTGGAGGAGAGTAACATCATAAACCTCAACACCCCTATCAAAAAATTTGATGAAATTGCTATGAAATTTGTTGACCTTCATCAATCTAATGATCTTTTACCCTTACTACACCTTGAGCTTGTTTATTGGGACCAAACTAAGCCTTCTAACATTCTTATCTTTGCGAATGATGATGCCATCATTAAATTTATTTGCTCCAAAAATATTGACACTTGTTCCAACCACGAAACTCATAATGAGGCTTCATGTCAGGGGAGTGTCAAATATTCCAGGAACAAAAATGAAAATATGAACGAAAGATCTAATGGTGAAAACCATTGAATGGCAGTGTTAGATCTACAAAAAAGTAAAAATAAAGAGTGCATTTGACAGTGAAAACCTCTCTAAGGCACTGAAAGATGGGGGATTTGACACTCTTCCCGAAAATTCTCACGAGATATCATCAGTGTTGGTTGAACCAACTCAATCTATCAATGTGGGTACAATAGACAAAGTAAAGACATTACATTTGGCAACATCAATGATTGGACAAGAAAAGCCAGAGTTCACCAAGTTCTTTAAAGAATGACGAATCAAATTTTCCTGGTATTACTCTATTATGTTGAGTTTAGATCCAAATATCTTGATGCATCATCTATCTCTATCTCCTGGGGTGAAACCAGTCAAACAAAAGCTAAGGAAAATGCATCCACATATCACCTTGTTGATGAAGGTAGAACTCAAGTGAACCATCAAAATGATATACAAACAAGGGAAAGATGATTCCCCAACTAGGCACCTAGGGTTTTTCACCTAAGGAGCACTTGGTTAGGAAATGGCTCTCTTTCCACTTTGGTGATGTGCTTTTTGAGTGTTCATTCAAAGAGGATTGGAATAGGGGGTTGTGAATGTGTGTGATTGTGTATAAATACTATGATCTAAATGCAATGAACTGAAAGTAAAAGATAACTATGAATGTAAAACCTATGAAATGAAACTATGCTAGAATACACATTGTAATATGCAAGTATGTACAAGATAACCTAAGAAATATGCACTAAAATGTTATAGAAATAAATGGAAATGAAGGGGTGTGCACCTAGAAGTTTTTAGGGGCTGGAAATGTTGCTAGATTTTATGTCAGAGCTGAAAGGGACACTTGTGCCAAGTTGGGTGATCTAGTCCTATTTCGACCAAATTCTAGGAAACTGCTCCGGAGCCCGTTTCAGCCAAAAGGGTATCCAGAGTTACCAAAATATTTGGAAAATAGCTTCAGTGGGACTAGGTCTCCCAAAGTGGTGACCTAGTCCTCTTTTGAATTTCTATGAAACAAAAGATGGAATGTGGAGCCCTAGGTCTGTGTTTTCTGTTCCTCCAGGTGTCTAGTCCCAAAAGTCAAGATTTTGACTTGTGAGTGTTCTCCAACCTTCAACTAGGGTTTCTTCAACCTTAGAGAGCTTGGAAAACTTGTTGAATAATCTTTCACCTTGACTCTTTGCCAAATATTCCTAAAAGACTTGCAAATCACACAAAGAGGGAAACTTGTTGATTGTTAGAGTATGGGAGCTTGCCTTGGTCAAGCCCCTTTGTAGATAATTAAATCAAATGAAGAGACAATGAAGTAAAGCATGGAAATATGGAATGGTGGATTCAATACCTTGTCATGATGAGATATATTGAGTTATTGCAGCAATCCACCCTTGAATGCTTTAGCAAAGATGTCTTGTTGACTTGGAATGTGAAACCCTAGCTTGCTTGAGAAAGAGTGGATGAGGAGTAAAGATTTGTGTGAAAGAGGAAAAATGAATGATGCATAAGGAGTAATTAGGGTTTTGGAGCTTATTTATACAAGTTATGCCCTAATTTTATCGAAATAACACCATACTGACCTACCTTAGGGTTTTAGAGACCAAAATCTTGAAAGAAGTTAATTAAAAATTGAATTTTAGCCACATGGGAGTAGGTCGCCCAAGGTTGTGACCTAGTCCACTTGGGAAAATTACATTGTTTTCTAGTAATTAAAATACAATTATTTATGTTTGTTAGGATTGTCTTCATAAAACACACTAAGGTAGGACGTGTATGTGTATTAAGGGGTCATTTTGGCATAATAAAGGTTTAATTAAGTGATCACAAGCCTAGGAGAGTGTGAAAATGTTTTAAAACACCTTACAAGACTTCATCACAAGGCTTGGAAAGATGTAAAAAGAGGCTAAAAAGGGTCCAAAATCCATAGGAAAAGGTCCAAATGAGCGAAAATTGTCAAAGTCCTCACTTTTTGGCAACACATTTAGCCCCCACTTTAGTGAGAGTATGAACTTTCTTCAAACTCACACTAAAGTAGCCTGATGGAGATAGCAGAGAATGACAAAGAAGAAGAATGGGAAAGATGAAGGAGGTGGTCAAGCCCCCAAGGATTTGAGATTCTAAGTCAACTCGACATCAATGCAAAATATATTCAAGAGTGAATACATTGAAAAAAAATGAAATACATGATCATGCAATGACAAGAACTAGAGTGAAGAGAAAAAGGAAATATGTGCTCACTCTAGGGCCATAGAACATCAAGTCATCCATGGGGTAATTTTTTCCCAAAAGGGTGAGAAACATACACATGGTTGGTATGTACTCACAAAGGTGGCTATGGGGAAAGTTGTGCCACTTGTTGGGCTTCCTGCTTAACCATACCAAAGTTATACTTCGTGATAACTTTGATAAGGTGGCACAAGAGAAAGTGATGTTTGATATGATTTTTTTCAAAGGGATTTTTCTTTGTTCATGCAATGTCTCATCCTACGAAAAATTATACATAATGTTGCCAAGAGAGGCAAAGTGCAAGTGTACTCATCTTGTATGCAAGAGAGGCAAGGGCTCATCTTGTATGCATAAGAGGAAAAATTTACATGTATCAATCCTGAAAAAAATTGTGTGTAATGTTTTCAAGAGAAGGAAACGCAAGAAAAAAATATCGCACAATGAAATGTGAGTGGTGATGTATGCGCCCACTTTAAAGGAATTGTGAAACACCATACTATGAGAAATTTCTTTAAAGTACAAGAGGAAAGGGACATGAGAGCTTGTTCGGAAATCCCTATGTGGAGTCATATGTTTCCAAGAAGCTACATCATGAGGAAAGAGGTGTATTTCACATGTGATTCAACTAAAGACATGTCATCCACATCCCAAGCTTTCTCTTATATGTTCATGAAAGGTTAACGATAAGTGAAAAGAGACATCGACAAGTGCCATACAAGGGGAGAAAGGCTAATAGACCTCTTTCCTCCACTTAGTGTAGGAAAAGAGTGAGCCAAAAGGGTTGAGGGGATGCAAGGGTAGAGTGAAAATCAGTTTCGATTAGAGGAAAGAGGTGCCCCCACATGAGGAAGAACACCAAGCTCCTTAAGATGCTGGATTTTGTGACTCAAGGCCTCACACTCATTAGTGGAATGGCCTTGAACTTGGTGGTAAGCACAAAAGGAATGTTTGTTGGAACATTTCTTTCGAGTGCAAGGAGGAAGGGAGATCAAGTGATCTTGGAGGAGTCTCAACAAGATACCCTCTTGATCGAGGGGGGAAGGTGAACCTTTGGTTTGCAACAAAGAAAGGTCTTGCTTAGTATAGGATGTCATACCTACACAAGGCTCTATGGATTGTGATATTTTATATACTCCTTTGGAGGAGTGTGTATAATCTAAATCAAGAGGAGGTTGCATGATGAAATTGGTGTTAAGCAAAGAGTCCTTTTTTGGTTTCAAAGGATCACTTTGGAAGGTAGTGTGAGAAGAATGATTTGGGATAAGGTTGGTGTTGGAGGAACGTTTGACAATTTCTATGAAAGGGAAAAATCCAAAACCATGAGTGGATTTTTGTGTATGAGGCTCTATAGGGTTGCAGATACCTTGTTCGTTAGCACCACAAGAATGTCTGCTATAGAAAAGTTGCTTCATGATCTCATAACCTTTTCCATAAAGCATTTTCAACTTCTTTGGATCGGGTGAGGGGTCATTGTTTACATTGGTGGCTAAAGGAGTTGAGGTGGATGCTTTCAAAGGATTAGCCGAGTCTTGTGTTAACAAGATTGCATTGTCCTTTGGAGAGTCATTGGTTGTGGACTTGGAGTCTCCCATTAGGGGAGGGGTGAAATTTAAGGAACCCTAATCATTATCTAAGGACTTTGGTTGTACAGGTTCCAATTTTTTGGGTGATGTGGAAATGGTGAAGGGTTTGGATTTTTTTTGTTCAAGGTGTAAGATATTGTAAGGTTCAAGATCAGTGTCGAGTGTGTACACTTTGTTGTTATAAATGTACTTCATCTTTCGATGAAGTGTGGAAGGCACACCATTCATTGCATGAATCCATGGCCTACCCAAAATGAGGTTAGATGAAATATAATTTGGCATAACATGGATCAATGTGTCTAATGTGGCCACTCCAACTGTAAGAGGCAAAGTGTTCACACCAAGAGGATTTTTTCCTACAATGTCAAATCCAATGAGAGATAAGGATGAAATGGTCGATCTATTGATATGGAGCCTATCCAAGAGATTGAAATTACACATATTGACAATGGATCCATTATAAACAAGGTTTCTCTTGATCCCTATGCATGTGTATTGAGATATGATCATGAAGGATTCAACTTTGTTTTGCACTTCCAAAGGAGGGAGCTCACTTTGGTTGAAAATAATGTCAGCATTCAAGCCTTGAATCATAGCTGCAATGTAATTTGTTTATGCATTATAACGGACATGAATTTGTTGTAAGGAATCTTGCATTAGGTGGTGATAGTGAGGGGAGGCTTGAATAAGGTCCCATAGAGATATTTTAGCGGGAGTATTCCTTAGTTGATCAATAAGGTCATACTCTTGAAGGAAGGAATTGAAGTGAGGGGCAACAGGAAGAATAGGAGTGGATGAAGGTAATGGTGTAGAGGTTGATGGTTGGGAACACAAGTTGTTGTGAGCATAATGTGTATGGGCAATGGTATTATGACTCAATTGCTTTGACACATTAGGCTTAGGTGGGGAGAGTGAATTCAGGTTTAGAAGGTGGGTAGAGGACAAGTTGAGGTTGAATAATATTAACATCCCCTTTGGAAGGAGAGTCAATATAATCCTTGGTTTGCATTATGATATCCTCCCTAGGAGAAGAAAATTTAGAAGAACTACAAGCCTCATGTGCTTGAAATTCAAGGAATGGTTCTTCTAAAATAACTTCATCACTAGTAGGGGAATGATCAATGATGGGAGAGGGAGGAGGGGGAGGGGTAAGAATGGAGTCTATTTGATTGTCAAAGGTCTCATTCTCTTGTGCCATGCCATCTACCCTAGTAGGAGAGCATGGAAGAGGCTCATCACATGCTTCATCATAAGGCTGGGATGCATCAAGAGAAGATCCGCTATGATTGTCAAATAGATTATCCCAAAGGGGAGGAGAATTAGGAAAGGGAGGATCAATAGTCTCATGAATCTTAAAAGAGAAGGATCTTCTAACACCGACATGTCCTCTTTGAATCAAGGAGGGATATTAGAAGAAGGGCAAGGTTGATCGTATGGTTAGGGAGTCTAGGTAAGGTGATGTCAAGAAATGTGTTTATGATTTCATCATGTTGTTGTTTAATGGTTGGAAAAGGGGGATGAGGAAAGGGACAATCAAGACCCTCAACACTGGTAGCTTCTTGCACCAAGATACCTTCGTCACTAATAGGAGAGGTATAGGGAGAAGAAAAAGTATGATTGTAATGATTGTCAACACAAATGTCCTTAGCGAGGGGTAATGCAATGTTAAGAATAGTGTCAATGTTTTGGTTATTAACATGTTCTCTAATGAATTCATTATTATAATCTACATTGAACTCATAAGAAGGAATGTCGAATTTATGCAATCCATTTGAAACCAAATCAAAGCCACATCTTTTAAAAGAAAACATGGTGAAAGGAAAGAGGAAAGAGAATACAATGCAATGATTTAAACTAAAATGTTGAAAATAAGTTTTTAGATGTAGAACAAGGTAACTTTCTGATTACACTATGCAACAATCTAAAAAATAAATCTAGTATATGCAAAATTGAAACTAATAAATGCATGAAAGGAGCTAATTTAAGCTAATTCTGATAAAATACATGCTACAAAAACTCAACCAACTAACATAGATAGGTAATGGTACAAAAAAGAAGCCTAAAAACTAGGTTTTTAGCTCTATAAACAACACTTTTAGAAGCCTAAAGGGACTAGGCCGCCCAGGATGGTGACCTAGTCCTCCTGGTGATTTTTTTGAGTTTTGACATAAAATTTTGATGGGCTTAGGTGGTTTCTATGTTGTACAATGCAGATCTAAGAAGAAAATGCAAAGTTTTAGATAGTTTGCAATGATTTAAAAGCAAAAATGCAACCTAGAATGTACTTTTCACTAATGCCAAATTTAAACCCTAGAATGCAACATACAATGCAAGTTAATCCTAGGATACTAAAGTAGTCCAAATCAGAAAAGAAGGTTTTGGAATGTCGGGTTCACCAAAATGAACCACCAAAAAGATATACAAACAAGGCAAAGAGGATTCCCCAACTAGGCACCTAAGGTTTTTCACCTAAGGAGCACTTGGTTAGGAAACGACTCTCTTTCCACTTTGGTGATATGATTTTTGAGTGTTCATTCAAAGAGGATTGGAATAGGGGGTTGTGAATGTGTCTAATTGTGTATAAATGCTAAATTTAAATTCAATGAACTGAAATTAAAAGCTAACTATGAATGTAAAACCTATGAAATAAAACTATGCTAGAATACACATTGTGATATGCAATTATGTACAATATAACCTAAGAAATATACACTAAATTGTTACATAAATAAATGAAAATGAAGGGGTGTGAACCTAGAAGCTTGTAGAGGCTGGAAATGTTGCTAAATTTGATGTCAGAGCCAAAAGGGACATTTGTGCGATCTATTCCTTTTTCAAGCAAATTCTGGGAAACTGCTCTGAAGCCCGTTTTAGCCAAAAGGGTATCCAAATTTACCAAAATCTTTGGAAAATAGCTTCAGTGGGACTAGGTCACCCAAAGTGGTGACCTAGTCCTCTTCTAAATTTATGTGAACCAAAAGATGGAATGTGGAGCCCTAGGTCTGTGTTTTTTGTTCCTCCAGGAGTCCAGTCTTGAAAGTGAAGATTCTGGTCTGTGAGTGTTCTACATTAACTTCAACTAGGGTTTCTTCAACCTTAGAGAGCTTGGAAAACTTGTTGAATAATATTTCACCTTGGTTCTTTTACAAATCTACCTAAAAGACCTACAAATCACACAAAGATAGAAACTTGTTGATTGTTAGAGTATGGGGGCTTGCCTTGGTCAGGCCCCTTTGTAGATAATTAAATCAAATGAAGAGACAATGAAGTAAAGCATGGAAATATGGAATGGTGGATTCAATACCTTTACATGATGAGAGATCTTGAGTTGTTGCAACAATCACCCCTTCAATGCTTCATCAAAGATGTCTTGTTGACTTGGAAGGTGAAATGCCAGCTTGCTTGAGAAGGAGTGGATGAGGAGTGAAGAGTTGTGTGAAAGAGGAAAAATGAATGATGCATAAGGAGTAATTAGGGTTTTGGTGCTTATTTATACAATTTATGCCTTAATTTTCCCGAAATAACACCATATTGACCGACCTTAGGGTTTTAGAGACTAAAATCCCAAAGGAAGTTAATTAAAAATTGAATTTTATGCCACATGGGACTAGGTCGCCCAAGGTGGCGATCTAGTCCACCTAGGTAAATTACATTGTTTTTTGGTAATTAAAATATAATTATTTATATTTTTGGGGATTGTCTTCATAAAACACACTAAGGTAGGACTTGTATGTGTATTAAGGGGTCATTTTGGCATAATAACGGGTTAATTAAGTGATGAAAATCCTAGGAGAGTGTGAAAATGTTTTACAAAACCTTACAAAACTTCGTCATAAGGCTTGGAAAGAGTTAAAAAGAGGCTAAAAAGGGTCCAAATGAGCGAAAAGTGTCAAAGTCCTCACTTTTTGGTGACACATCAAGAAATTGTTAGATGGTGGTTTCATTCATCCAATTGATTATGCTAAGTGGATATCAAACATCGTACCAATTTATAAGCCAAACAATAGCATCAGGATATGTACCGACTTCAGGGCTCCCAACAAGGCTTGTCTGAAGGATGACTTTCCTTTACCAATTATTGGAATTATTATAGACTTGACAGGTGGACACACAATGTTATCAATTATGGATGGCTTCTTAGGTTATAATCAAATCAAGATAGCACCAGAGGATCAAGAGAAAATAGAATTCACCTATCCATGGGGAACATTTTCCTAGAGCGTGATTCCTTTTGGGTTGATAAACACAAGGGCTACATATCAAAGAGCAATGACCACCATCTTCCATGCCATAATGCATAATTCTATGGAGAACTATGTGGATTACTTATTGGAAAAATCATATACCAGAGAGGGACACCTTGAGATCCTAGACAAAATTTTCACTCATCTAGAAAAGTTCAACGTCAGATTAAATCCCAAGAAATGTGTGTTTGGTGTAACATCGTTGAAGCTTCTAGGGTATATAGTTTCAAAGAAAGGTATTGAAGTGGATCTTTCCAAGGTCAAGGCTATTATGGAGATGCCACCGCCTAGAAACATCAATCAGCTATAGTCTCTATAGGGAAGGATTCAATCAATCTGAAGGTTCATTTCTCAATTGGCAGACAAGAGTCATCCATTAAATCATTTGCTACATAAGAATGTCTCTTTCAAATTAGATGAGAAATGTGAAACTGCTTTCAATCAACTAAAGAAATATTTGATGTCACCACCAATATTAGTGTTGCTTACAAAAGGAAATCCATTATTACTTTATATAGAAACAACATAGATTTCATCAGGCACTTTATTGGCACAAGAAGATCTTGCAGGGAAGGAACAAGCAATTTATTATATCAGTAGAACTTTGAATGGTTATGAGATCAATTACACCTTCATTGAGAAAGCTTGTTTGGTGGTAGTATTTTCTACTCAAAATTTGCACCATTATATGCTAACTCACATAGTTAAACTCATAGCAAAGATTGATCCACTAAAATACTTACTTAGTAAAGCTACTTTAATAGGAAGGTTAGTCAAATGGGTCATGATCTTGAGTGAGTTTGATATCCAATATGTAGATTGAAAATACATCAAGGGACAAGTGATAGCTTATCAGTTAGTTGAAGCACCTCTACAAGATGATCAACCAATGAGAATTGAATTTACTGATGGTGATGTTCTTACCATCACACAACAACAATGGATGCTATATTTTGATTGATCATACAAACAACATGGATCAGGTGTTGGAATCGTATTTGTCACACCTCAAGGACATACCATTCCAAAGTCCTGCAGACTCATCTTTCCTTGTACAAATAATGTAGCTAAATATGAGGCATTAAAAATTGGCATCAAAGTAGCAATTTGATGGAATATCATAGAGTTGCAAGTCTATGGAGATTCACAATTGGTCATTAATTAGGTAAATGATGATTATCGGACAAGGGATGACAAGTTTCTACCATATAAGAAAATGGTGGATGATTTAAAAAAGTACTTCTTTTCAGATCACATTTGAATAGATACCAAGAGCGGATAACAAAGCTTTAGATGCAATGGAAACAATTGCTTCTCTCTTGTAGATACCAGAACAACAAAGATGTTATGAGTTTATGGTGGAACAAGTGTCTAATCCCACCTACAAAAATCTTGAATCCCAAGTAATATGCCATAGCATTAACCGTGAAACCTCCATCTATGGGAAGATTTATGATTGCTTGAAAGATAATACCATTCCTCTCAATATTTCCCGAAAGAAAAATTGAAACTTCATTCACCAAGCTGCACGACATACTTTACCGTTGAGGTCTTGATGGTACTCTCCTCCAGTGTCTAGAATGTAACAAATCTGAAATAGCCTTGCATGAGATTCATGCAGGTATTTATGGAATGCACTCAAGTTGTCTAACTCTAGCAAAGAAACTCCTCTATTTGGGGTATTACTCGCCATCTATGGAGAAGGAGTCTTTTCAATATGTAAAGAAATGTAAAAAAATTCAAATCCATGGCAACCTTATATCTACACCAGCACATGAACTACAACATTTCACATCAACATGGCCTTTTTGTTAATGGGGATTGGATATGGTAGGTAAAATTCATGCTTCTTCATCCAATTGACATAAATTCATTCTTATAGCCAGAAAGTAATTTAAAAAGTGGATTAAAGTTGTACCCCTAACCACAATCATAGGAAAAAAAATTTCATCATTTATCTTAAATTGCCTTATCTGTTGATATGGTGTTCCTCAATCCATTATCATCGAAAATGGTAGACCTTTTAAGAATCAGTATGTCCAAGAATTGTGTGAGTAGTTTCCTATCCAACACCATTTTTTAACACCGTATTATCCTCAAGGAAACGGCTAAGCAGAGGCCTCAAACAAAACTATTCTAAAAATCTTCAATAAAATGATCAACGAGGCTAGACATGATTGGCATGTTCAATTGAATCCTTCTTTCTAGTCATATTGAACCAGTATCAAAACACCTACAAGAGCTACACCATATGGGGTAAACCCACAAAAGTGGTTTACAATTCTAGTGAGGAAGGAAAACTCACAAAAAATGACCCCAAGGCAAAAAATGTGATTTTGGGGGTTCGTACAAACCTACTAGTTCGAGCGAACCCATTTCAATCTTTCCCACCAAAAAATCCAAAAAAAATGCATTAGGAAGGGTGGTTCACTCAAACTAGGGTTCGAATGAACCGCTACGGGTTCACTCAAACCCCCCTTATCGCTCATTCTCCCCCTGAAACACAAATAAAACCTAAATTTTTTCACTTCGGAGCTTGGTTTGAACATGAAAATGGTGGAGACTTCACAAACCCAACTGGAATCAAGTAGTCCTCAGAATGAGCTATCCAATGAATATAATTTTAATATGTTTTGGTTTTATTATGTATTTGTATGTTTAGTTTTATTAAACACGGGTTTTTCACTGAAAATGAAGGTCTTTGTTTTGCACATGTGAAAAAATAGAATATTATAAAAAAATAAAATTGAAAAATATGAGTGCACTAGATATTGAAGTCCTTGATCCAACAAAAAGGAATATTGAATTTTGATATATACAAAAAAAGTTGTGTGTTAGATGGTCGTGCTATGTCTGAATTGTAATTGGTTTGACTTTGAAACTTCATTAAAGAAAAATATTCTATAAAAAATTATCTAACCAAGTGGAAGCACTAGATATCAGAGTTGTAAATCTAAATTCAAAAGAATTAGAATTTTATCTTTCATGGAAACAAAATTATGTGTTATACGGTGTGCGTCACTTTTTTAAAATGTTGTTTTCTAAAAAAAAACTAGTTTTCGTAGGAGATGGAAAAAGAAGTGCAATTTGATTCCAAAAATTATTAAAAAAGTATTTTTAGAATCTACAGACAAAATGTGATGAGACTCTAGTTTGCATCATCTTCAAATTCCTCATGGTTGAGCCACTATAGGTACCCGAATGTGAAGATTTAGTTAAAAATAATAATTTCAGTGTCCAGTTTGGCCAAAAATTGTAAACCACTATTGTCGGATCACCCTATGGCTTGGTATATGGATCATAGGCCATTCTACCTATTGAGATTGAAATACCATCACTCTGTGTATCACTAAAAGGGATTATTTTAGATGAAGACTATCGAGTGTCTAGGCTTCAAGAGATGGAATTATTAGATGAGTTGGATCACTAAAAATCATATCAATAGAGGATGTCCATAAGCTACAATCATAGATTCAAACCAAGGGCATTTCAGGTTGGTGACTTCGTATTAAAGGAAAATCCTCGCAACCAATAGGATCGTGAAAAGAAATATAATTTTGAATCAAATTGGCTAGGCCTCTTCATCATCATATCAGTCTATGGATTGGAAGCCTATCAATTGTCTACACTTGAAGGGGATTTTTTTGATGAACCTATCAATAGTATCCATCTCAAAAAGTTCTATACTTGAATTTTCCAGTGCATGGAAAAAGTTTGGAAAAAATACAAAAAAGAAATAATCAGAAAAAGTCCTAAAAGAATGGTCATCTTGATAAAAACTTGGCAAACAGGCATCTTGGTGACAACAAAAAAAATAAAAAATAAAAAATCATAAAATCTAGAAAAGTGCAATAAAAACACTTAGTGAAAACTTGGAAATAGGCGCTATTTGTGATAGACTAGTTGTCCCATCTATTTGAGCACATCTTAGTTGTTTCATTTTTCCATCATTATGCTTATCATCAAATAACCTCATATACATATCTTGGCAATGTGGTCGTGTCTCACCCTAGCTTGGGGGAAAAATCTTGAACTCATTGGGGGCAATAAACTATGGGCTTAAACAAATAGACAAACAATAGTATGACAACACAACAAACACAATGATCATAGCAAAACCCAACATCGAAAAATCAAAAATCATCAACAGATCAAACCATCCAAATTAGAACCTTAAATCAATCAAATCAAATATAAATGGACAATATTATTTTGAATCATGATTTTACCGCTTTAGCTTGAGTGTTCAAATGTTGTACTTTAATCTTTGTTATCATATCTTTGGAGCAACTCGATGATGTATTGAACTAGAGAATCAAGGAAGGAGTATGATTTATCTTTGTCTAATGTCCGTGAATTGATCATTATTCCTATGTGAATTGTTGTGAGATGTGCTCTACTAAGTATCATTGATGAAATTTAGAATTTGCATAGGAAAATTATTGATTCTTGTTTGTTTTATGCAAGAAATTCTTAGGTCATCTCAAATTAATTATACCTAGATGCTTGTGTTAACTTGTAATATCAAAAATCATGAAAGAAGTACTCAGGTCATCATGGTATAACTTATACCATTGATGTTTGTACTCACTTTCAACATTTTAAAGGCTCAATGATGATAAAAATCATGGTAAATGGATTATTAAGATGATAAATTTTGCATATGTAGATTTGCATGATTTAATTAGATTGCATTCATATTATCTTTGCATCTATAGAGTAGGTTGCTCTGAGGTTGGAAAGTATTTCAAAAAAAAACAATGGTATCTTTATCATTTAATGGACTAAGTATACTTGACATTAACAAAAACAATATCATTCTCATATAGTTGCCTAACACATATATTTTAATTATTCGATCATTCATTAATTTATACATCACATCATATATTTGCATTAGAAAAATATCAAAAACAAAACATGCATATAGTAACATCATCATTCACATTATCATATCATTCATTTTTCCATGCATTAGATCATACATAATTTGCATCAGAAATAACAAAAAAAATTGCATTACATATCATTTGCATCATCATAAATCCATTTCATATCACATTCAAATCATTCATAACACATATAAAAAATTATCCAATCATTACTCATCATTCACATTATCACATTCATCTCATGGAATATTCATATTAACAACATTTTTACCATTACATCGATACATCATAATTTCATTAGTGCATATACATAACATTGTAATCATATAAGCATCAAATGACATATAGAATTGATGAGGGTGCCAACCCGAGTCACATAAATCCACACACAAATCAAAGAATATTATTACATTCAGAATGATGAACTTCTTACATGCAGAGGATCCCAAATCCTCAAGTTCTGCAATACATGCAATTTACAAAAACTACGGAATTTTCCCTTTTCGCGGTATGTGATCTTCTTCCCCCAAAAACTACTCAACAATCTGGAAACTAGCCTTAAATAGTCCCTTTTCCCTCCGTTTGGAGCCAAAAACAACATTCAAATTATGCACCAACTTCCAGAAACCCTAACTTAAGATCTAACCATCGGATCTTCATTGATAATACCTTTTCAGAAAGCTCTTGAGAAAATGAAGTGCCAAAAAGTGGGGCCTAAAGGCCAAGCACTTTCTTTTTCCGCCAATTTTTGGGCCCATCTGGAGCCTCTAAGTGCCTCAAAATTGACCCCGAAGATTTTATAGGGCAAAAAGAAAAAACTAAAACTTGAATAACTTTTGAACCGGAATGATCTTAACTTTATTCTTTTGCCAAAGTGCTTATTGTACTGTCCTGAAGCTTCCTTAAATTTTTTGTCTCCTCACGTCTTCAAATTCACACCTGCTAAAAATAGCAGTTGAGCAGAAAAAGCAGAAAAACAGTTCTGAAAGTTGGGAATTCATCTTCGATGAAAAGGTTATCTAGAAATACAACAACATATATAAAAATCTAAATGAAAGTAAAGATCTTTTGGGTGATGCAAGATCTCCTTTACACCACTGGATGCTCCTGCATCAAGAATATAGAAGATAAATGCATATATCATAAACAACCATCATAAAATAATATATAGCACATATATATCAGAAATCCGTCGCATATCATATAAATCTCAAATATCATAATTTCAGGTATACAATTAAATCTGAATAAATGTCAAGAGATACAATATCAAGATGGTAGTGGGTCAAAATCAGAGTGTATGTCATCAAATGTCTCAAAATACATCAAGTAGGAACAAGGAATCCATGAGGTGTTCCCACCAGACTTCCCTAGTCTTGCTAGATCTCCTACACCTGATGTACCTACCCCTGCTACACCTGTACCTAGGTCTGGACCAAGATCTTGACATGGTGGTTGTGTCATGCCCATGCTGGTGGTCTGAGAGTGGTTGCGGGCTGATCTAGACTCTACATAACTGAATCTATGCTCTGCAGGCACAACCTGATGATATCGGCCCCTATAGTACTCAACCTCTCAGGTAAATCAGGTAAGCTATCTCATCATATCACCCATGGAGGTCCCCTCTTCCACTCTCTGTAATCTATCAACTAAGACCACTACCTACTCACCATGTTGTCTAGCAACATCTCTCTTCACTATCAATGCAACTACCTAAGCTTGTGCCTATGTAGCATGTGCCTGTACTAACCGACCCTGCACCTGTAAAGTAGTTATTTGTGTCTACTACTGCTACAAGGGTAGCCCAATTTATACACGCTGATGTGTCGCAGCCACCAAAGATTTCCTACGTCGAGGCACCATGAAGTCCCTGACATCATATACTACACCACCACCACCTCTGCCACCACCACCCCCATCTCCATCATCCCTGCCATCATCATCTCCATCATCCTCACTACTCTCTACCTCCTCATCCGACATCTCCTCTACCATCTCCACCTCTACATCTCCTCCATCTCTCCTGCTCTACCCATGACCATGTACGACTTCCCTCTCCTCCTCATCTAACAATGGCACTGCCTCATTTGTGCTTGAGATCCATGGGAATGGATGTAGAAATAGACACTGAGCATACTCCTCAGACATTGAAGTATCAATGACCTATGGATGGTAATCCCAAATGATTGGTTGTAAGCCCTAGTACTCCTTAACTGTTGCATCATAGGATAGGGTGGGCTCCCACTTTGTAGCATCCATATGTCATCATGCATAATGAGCAACACCCTATGGCATACCTTGTAATCTCTTATACTATCACATCACTCGCCTCAATATAAATATCTCAATGACAAATTAGGTCCTCCCAATCAGGTACATAGACTGGCACAAATACAGAATCTTTGTATCACCCTATGCCCAAGGCTCACAACCAATGTACGACCGCCATACAACGACCTTAAGATCATCTAGCATATGTCTCCAATACTCCAATTTTCCCAAGCTATGGTGGACAACTAGACCTTTGTAGCCATGAACATAAGGCCTCCCAATGGGTCGTTGTCTATCTACAATGGGACGCATGATGGCTATATGCTCTCATGCCCATATCTATAATAAGGTGACCCCGACCAAAAAACTACATCCTCTGAGATAAACCACTTGATGTAAATCATGGTATAAATGGGCTAGCATGCAACAACCCCAAGCATATTTGGTACCCTATAAGATCATCTGCTCCAGGATCTAACCCCATCCAATTGACATTCCCTTTGACCTACGGTTGGGACATAAGAAACCCCCAATGAAACCACCAATAATGGATGGCAGTGTCGCAAATGCATCAACCATCTCTCTCTAGGGAATCTCATAACCACATATCTAATCATCCTCAAATACTTTGCATAGAGCATCAGTCCCTCCTTGCTTTGTTTGATCATATAGTACAAGCTCTCCAACCATGGGTATCCTCAAAATATTGTACATATCCTTTGGGTTCACAATCATCTCGTCGATAGGAAGGTGAAAGGTGGTATGCTCACTATGCCACCTCTCTGCTAGGGCTATCAAGATTCGCCTATTAATCTCAATCTAGGGAATGTATAACAAAGAATATAATCCAAAATGTGAAATAACAGTTGTCTCAGGCCGAGTCAGATGGGGTGTCAAATCCCATGTCCTAGGAAAATTCTCATGAATTTATAGATTCGCTAAAGGCTCCTATCATCACAAAATATCGCAAATCAATAAATCTTGTCAAGTAATCGAAATCATCAACCTATCAATCTAACTAGCTCTGGGGAGATTTTGATCAAATCTTATGAGCATCAATCTATCATTCAACCTTACCTATCATGAGGTAAATCAATCTATATATTGTTGCACCTCACCTATCATGAGGTCAATCAATCATTTTAGAGTTGATCCTTGCCTATCATGAGGTCAACTATCATAAATCAATCATTGAATCTCACCTATCATGAGATCAATAATCATCTAAATCTATCAGAATAATCAATCAAAATCAAATCAAAGGCTGGCGTGCTTAAAGAACATTAAAATCAAGGAGTTTACTAAAAATTACATCTTTCTGACTTGGATCCACTAAAACAGTCTATCAAAGTGCTAAAAAAGGTCAATGTGCCATTAAAATTCACCAATGCACCAAAACAAACTTTCAATGTGCTAATTTGGTGAATACACTATTTTAGGAGGTCAAAGAGCTAATACAGTTTGTCGATGCGCTATTCCCTTGGATGTGCTATTTCATTAAGTCAATGCGCTAATCTAGCCTATCAATGTGTTATTCCTATATATGTGCTAATCTAACCTATCTATGCACTAATTTAGTCAATGTGCTATTTCAGACAGTCAAGGTGCTAAAATTTAATTTCTATGCGCTAAAAATTTTTATGCGCTACATTGGGCATTGAATGTGCTGAAACTAGGAAAGTAGATTTCAAATGTGCAAAAGGAGGGAAAAAAATTTGCACAAATTATGAGAAGGTTTATCAGGGTACGTATCAGAGGTCCATACGATGTCGAGTGGTTGTGATGTCGCACGCGCTAGAATCGGTGTGTGTGGTAGGAAATCACCATCTTGCTCAGAAATTGCTAAGTTGCTCAACCACTCTCAACTTTCAAAATCACCTTTTTAACCTTTTATAGGCTAATTAAGTGGTATTTTAATGGGATTGATTTATTTTATTTTTAAAAAAAGCTTAATTCATTAATTCATCATAGGGGCAGTTTCAACACCATTAGTCAGGAGATAAATCACTTCAATATCAAATCATCAACTCATCATAAAATCTTCCAAAAATTCAAAAAAATTATCGATTTATCTCTCAAGGGGGCATATATTCGTTATCACTTGAAAATCAGCGCCAAGGGCATATAAAAAAAAATTGTTACCATTAACGACAAAAAATTGATTCTTTGAAACAATGTGTAAACACATCACTTCAAAGAGGGGAAAAATATACACACCTAAAAATGGTATGGATAAATCTGATTAATTAAATATAATTATTTGATTAATTAACCTTTAATTCATGTATTTAGAAACAAATAGAAATTTTTATTTATATAATTCATATTCCATTTTCTTCTATTAAATAAATAGATTCAAAAGTTTGTTTTATTTAACCATCTAATTGTTTTATCTTAATTAAATAAACAAATTCAATAGTTTGTTTTATTCAATCATCTAATTTTTCTATCTTAATTAAATAAACAAAATCACATAATTTGTTTAATTATCACCCCCTCTTATTAAATAAACCAATTTCAATTGTTTTATTTAATAATATATCTTCCCTCCAAAATTGAATAACTCAAATTTCCAATTGAACACATGTCTACAAATTTTCTCTAAATAAATTTGAAAGCTTCAAGTTCCATTCAATTTTACTTTATCTTTCCAACCAATTTTGGAACAAACTTTAAATAGTTGGCTTGATAGATCCACAATTTCTTCCTAATCACTTGGCACAATGTTTCGCTGAGAGAATGCATTTCCCCTTCTTCCTCACCAACTTCTTCATCTTCTACCATTGATTTATCCAAATCAAATATGAACCGTTGCTTGTTGCCACATCATGAATTGCCTTTGAAAATCTATAAAAGCAACCTCTTGCTACAAGAAATGGATCCCAGTTTTATGCAATTTTACTCTGCAGGAATCATATTAGAGCAATTTACCATACAACATTTGAGTCATCAGAAATTTAAAATCATATTAGTATTCATAATCATGACTTTCATATCAATTGCATCTTAGTTTATAGTAGTTTATCATATCATATCAGTATCATAGTATCATAGATTTCATTATCAATCATTTCATCACAACATATCATTTAATTTGTCATTCTCATTCTCTAGGTTGTCATTTTAACAATCACAATGCACACAATCTAAGAACCACTTTGATTTAATAAATCCTTGGAGTTAGAGAGCAATGGAACAATTTTAGAGATTTGATTATGCTTCAAATAGATTAAATCTGTCATTTGAATTCTCTAATAGTGATTCATTAAGGTGTGTTGTTATTAGTTCATTTACACATATTTTCCAAACACAATATTTCTATGTCCATCATGTATGGAATTTCAATCAAACTACCAAGATCTACCAAGTAGCACATGACACACATCCATTGGCATGATATCACAAATCACGTTATACTTATAACTGCCAATTTGAAATTCTACTAAATCTTGTTCATCTACTAGCAACTGATGCCCTTTCTAAAGCCAAGAAACTCTATAAGGAGTAGGATGTTTTGTTCTCTTAAAACCTAGCTTATCCACTATTTCTACAACCACTAAATTATTTGTACTACCACTATTAATAATTAATTTATAGCACTTCATTTTGAATAGAGCCTTCCTTTGTATTAGTTCATGACTCTCCTTTGGCAGTTTCAACAACACTCTTTTGAACAAAAGAGATTCTCTTGACGAGTAGGTTCTTCCTTTCTTGGAGAAATTGATCATACACTCTCCTGATCTGCTTGCACCACCTGATTTCTCCTTTCAGGCCTGGTGTAACCTCCTTGAGAAGATTCTGGACACTCCCAACTCTTGTGACTCGCATATTTATTGCATTTAAAACATTTCCCTACAAAACCTCTTCCTCTTCCTTGATACCCATCACTTCTAATTGATATTTCTCCTCTATCCTAATAACCTCCATTTTTTAACTTAACTTTTCCTCTAGAGCTACTTTCCTCTCCATCTTGGTGGTGTTGTTATCCTTTTTCTGCATAGCCTCATCCTTTACCTCAGCCTTGTTGATTCTACCTCTTCATCAGCTTATCCCCTGCTTTAATGGAAAACTGGTAGGCTTCCTCCAAAGTTCATTGTGACACTAAACTCAACTCGTCTTGTCTTGCAAACTATATATCAACCCATTTAGATACCTTTCCACCTTTTCCAAATCCTCTTCGCTATGGCCTGATCAAATCACCAACTTGTAGAACTATTTTGTGTATTCCTTGATTGACATATCTTTCTGCTTTAAATTCTGCAATCTTTTGAAAGGATTTGTTTGGTAGTCTACTAGAAGGAACTTTTTCTTTGATTTGGAAACCATTCGATCCCAAGAAGAGATTTTCTCCTTGTTTTTCTTACATCTTTCATCCTGCACATAATCCCATGACATTGCCACATGGCCTTTTAATCGTGTACATGAAAAAAAAACTTTTCTTTCCTATGCCACTCCCTTGTATTTGAAATACTTGTCCAAATCATTAATCCAATCAATAAGCTCTTCTCCATTTAGGCTTCCCAAGTACATAGGAACTTTAATTATTGGCTTGACTCCCACATTCATCATAGCTCTGATCAATCTTTCTTCCACTCCTTCAGGTTCTTCTCGATCTTCGTCATCATCTGCTTGTGATCACTCTTCCTCTTCAACATCATTGGAATCATCTGCTAGGGTTCCTCTTTGTTGTGCCCTCTCCATGGCATCCATTCATGCAATAAGGTTCTACAACAATTCAAGGACTCTATCATCATGTCTTATTTTGCCTCTTCCTTGAGCACCTCTGCCTCTCATCATTCTCGGTGGCATTTTACCCACACCTCAACAACCCAAAATATTTGGGCTCTAATACCAAATTGATGGTTTTTTGCAAAACAACGATCTGCAATACTCAAAGTAAAGGATTTATGATAGTTATCTAAACTTTATGAGGCTTCACTACAAAATAAAAAACACTTCCAATGATAGATTGCAAGAAAAAATAGCTGCTCATTCCTCATTCAAGAAAGAGATCACAAAGTTCATCACACCATCTCTAGCAAACATTTGCAATTCCATACATCGATTAAAGAAACATGAATAGAAACAATCCCCAACGGTATATGATGACAACGGTTGATAATGAAATATTACAAGGAGTGGGAAAAATTCCAAAGAAAAAATAATGTTGTGCCACAAAGAATAGTGTTCACTACAGGTTGAATATTAACAATGCACCCAATGCAAAAACAAGGCGATGGTAAATATGAGAAGTTCCCTCATCTTTCAAGTCAACATTCATTCTTTAAGCACATAATTGAATACAAATTTTATCAAATGCCCTTGATAGGAGACAAAGCTAGAGTATATTAAAATCTATATAGATTTGAATACAATTCAAATGATTCTCAAAGGAATCGATTAATAGTTTGCTAATTCTAAATATTCCCAATCCAAAACCAAGCTCTCTCTTTCATTCTAGATAAGACCAATAGAGGCTCTATAGCAGCCAAAGAAAAGAACCCTCACACCCAAAAAAGAATGGTGATCTATCCCCCAATCATTGTAACTGAATTTCTTTACTTACAAACCAATTAAAGAGAATACATCAAATCTTGTCACTTGTTTCGAAATAAAAAAGGCAACACAAAATCAAGACCAAAAATTAAAACAATAACAAAATTGTGGAAACTGGAAAATAAGTTGATGCAGATGTAAAGGGTGATGCCCTTGCATAAAATGCATAGACAAAATTATCAATACAACATGGAATCATCAATTTCAAGTTCAAGTGGATTACTTCAAATCTAGGAAAAAACCATTTTAAGTAGTAGTACATTATTTATTAGGTTATATTGGAATTCGATAGAAAATAAAACTAAAAGAATAAATAATCATTGAGTATAAAAAATAGAAACTAGGTTGCATGCAACAGAAATGGAGAAATGGTTGGAAATATTTAGATAAATGTATAAATAAGTTAGAATAAAATTGTTATATTGTCTCTACATTATATCAATGTTATAACTGAATTGTAAATTATCATGAAAAAAATAGATAGATTATATCATGGAGTACCAAGTTTTTCAATTATAAAAACCTATAATATCTTATTGATTTAGATGGGTCATACTGACATTAATTTAGAAGCATCCAATCATAATATAGTTAATTGAATGAAAAAATATTAAATTTAATAGCACAACCAAAGAAGTTGAAGTTAGAAGTAAATATATATCATTTTTATCTAAAATTTTGCAAGATGTCAAGCAAGAAATCCCTACATTGAAAAAGAAACTATATTGAACTCTACAAAAGAGCACAAATTGACATTTTATTATGGGTCATCCCACAATAATGGACCGTCCCAAACTTGGGACTGTTAGTGTAAATAATTAATCTATTTTCTATACTTAAGTGTACTTTGGTTTATGAGGTTAGAAAACTTCTTGTCTAACCAAACATGTGTAATATTTAAACCTCTAGAGGATACCAAGTCATTTGGTTAACCTCATGCACAACCTTTTGATATTCATGAGGCCTCCCAAAAATAATACTTCTCCACTCATTCATTAAAAGAAGCATTAGCATAACACATGATAATCCCCTATTAAAAGTAAGAGAATATAAGCAGAGAAGCTGGGACCAAGAGTGTGTAAGGAACATGTAGAGATGTATAAGGCATTTAGAGGGGGAGTTAATATTTTTTTGCCATAGTTAAAAATTTACAAAAGAGGAAGTCAATTTTTTTTGCAATGAATTTGGCAAAGGGAAATTGTATGGGGGGAGGTTTAATTTTTTACCATAGTTAAAAATTTGTAAAACATGAAGTTAATAATTTTTATAGTGAATTTGAAAAAGGGGGCCATTCATTGAATAAGGGGTTTTAATTTTGTATTTTTGTCTTTTTATGGAGGTTTACAACACAACTTAATCTTGTCTTCCTAATCAACCACATGACAATAAACTTGATCAACTTAAACAACAAAATGATTGTAAACACACTCATATAAAGTGCCACAAAATTAAATGTGTATTTCTTATGGAGGGAATTTGAGAAATTATTATACATACATCGAATTATAAAGTCTAATGGGGGTTTATTCCATCACGACATGGATCCTTGTGATTCTCACCTCATGCGAGTGTGTCTTGGAGCATACCTTGTGTTAGACACAGTGCAATTAATACGAGGGGTGAATCACTTGTACATTAAATAGATCAAACCCTTATTAACCTTATTAATCTTCAAAACCTCATTAAGAATCAACATGAATGTAAACACATTCACAACCATACACAAGAGAACACTAGATTTACATGGAAAACTTTAATCATGAAAAAATCATGGTAAGGATTAGCTCACATATATATAAAAAGAAAAAATGAATAAAATAGGCTCATTACGAGAAGTTATCACTACACAAAGGTCTCACTATCCAAAAGAAAGAAGGGCTCACTGCCTAGAGGAATCACTGCCTAAAAGAAAGAGAATAGAAGAAGACTATTATAAGGAGGTTCACTCCCTCAAAAAAATAAGAGAATCCACCACAACAACTCTAGAGCATCCACAACATTCGGATCACTACCTCTATCAACTTCAAGCACTCTGAAATGTAGATACCTTCTACTCAATGCTTCTGGTGGTCATAGGTGTTCATGCTTGCACTCAGATCTCAACATATAATTACATTCATATAATTTCACAACACATAACACATCCACCACTTCTCCAGCAATTTATCATGTATATATCATCTCTAACCTCAAAAACCTTCTCCAAGTCATCCTCAACGAAACATATGCACCTCAAATGTGAAACCACCAAATAGATCCACACCAAACACTTCCATAGTGGAAATAAGTTAAGACATACCACACCATGGTTTAACTAGCACCTAAATCTACACAGGAATGCTTTACCACATTTCCAAAAATAATAAAACACCTCCATAATCAACACTAACATGCCAAGTCAACCAAGCCTATGCACTAACACTATCAACCAACCACATACACACTTATTCAAGTCTAGAGACAAAATGAAGACCACATACCACCATTACACACCATCTTTGAATGTTTTGAAACTTACAAAATATTCAACACCATTGATAAAACCACTAGAAATTGAAGAATACTATCATCCTGTGCAATTGGTCAACTTGTTATAGACATACAACTCATGAAAAAACTTGTGGAAGAGCTAAACACTAAACACTCCAAGGGAATGTAGATAAAAGAAATATAAGCATGTTCCCAAATCCTCAAGGCAAGAAGCCTCAAGGTAGAGAAATGCAGATAAATTCCATTTCTCCCAAACAACCTTCTTCATAGGTAACACACTATCAAACACATCTTCTAGTGTCGTATGATCCAAAACCTAAAAATATAGATATAACAGCTTTGATCATCTTATCCAAACCACGCAAGCACATCTTCAATACTGAAGAAATGTGGAACTAAACATAAAACACAACTCTAACACCTTGTATGTACTCTTTATCCAAATCTTCTTAAAAGAAATTGGAAACCGAGTGAACTTGCTCCATTTGTAACACATGCTCAAAACCACAACACCTTCTTATCATGACCACACTAGTGGTTAATATTAATGACAACATAGTTGAAAAATCTCCCTCTTTTTTATTGATGACAACATGTGCTCTAAAAATGATAAACAAAAAAGAAAATTTGCATCAAACACCACTCCCCCTTACTAGGACATTTCTCATAGAATTCTTTACCTTTTGAGATTTCATGGTCTCATCCTTTTCCTTTGTTTTTCAAACTTCTTCTCCCCCTTTGAAAACAATGACAAAGGGGAACACTTGCATACTTCACTTTAGGAAACACCTACAAACTATTTTCTCTCCACTTCTCTCTCTCTACAACTCTCTCACCCTTTGGGGTACAATATATTCTCCCCTTGACTACACCAACCAAAGACACTACTCCCTCTAAGATGTAGCCCTCATGATTCCAAGACAAGGGAATAAATCTTTAATTTATCCCTAGATAGATGCATCGTCTTATGCATCTAGTTGAAAGGAGGGGCAATAACCATCGGCTTATTTCTGAGATACTCAAATATATCTTTTGGAATAGCCTTTATGAAAATATCTGCTACTTGATCCTTTGTAGGCACATACTCTAGCTTTAGTTAATTCTCTATAGATTTATCTCTTAGAAATTGATACTAGATAGACATATTATTTGTCCTTGAATGCATTACTATATTTTTTGAAACATGTTGATAGCACTTGTATTATCACACAACATAGAAATAGTTTTATCATATGATACTCTCATACATTTTAATGTCTTCTTCATCCACAACACCCGTGTGTAACAAGATGCTGCAACAATATATTATGCCTCTATAGTAGATAATGAGACTTAATTGTGCTTATTATTTAACCAAGAAACCAATCTTTTTCCAAGAAAGAAAGAACATCCACTTGTACTTATTTTTTATCTACATAACCTACCTAATCGACATTTGTATAAGCCCTCAAAGATAAATCAATATCTTTAGGATTTCATAGACCAAATTTTGGAGTTCCATTTTAAGTATATAAATATCCTTTTTACTGCTACCACATGTGATTCTCTAGGATCTTCTTGAAATCTTGTCACAAGACATACTACATGCATGATATCTAGTCTAGTCACAGTTAGATATAGTAGTCCACCAATCATTGATCTATAATTGCTTTGATCTATCTTAGGAGATTCATCAGTTTTTCTCAACTTACAACCATTAACCATGGGAGTACATATTGGTTTAGAATCCTCCAATATAAACTTTTTTAACATTTACTTAACATGCTTTTATTGTGAAATGAATATACCTTTTTCTTATTGATTGATTTGTAGCCAAAGGAAGAGAATCAACTCCCCAAATATTGACATCTCAAACTCATTCTACATATCCTCTACAAACCTCTTACACATTCCTTCATTTCATGAAAATATTGTATGATAAAAATACACAACCATAATTAGGATTTGATCTTCCTCAACCTTCAAGTAAAGTTTGTTATGTACACTATTCTTTTTGAATCCTTGTTGCAATAAGTACTTTTCCAATCTTTCATACCAAGCTCTATGAGCCTATTTGAGTCCATACAACAACTTATTCAACTTGTAGACCTTATCAACATCTTTTGATAATTGAAAAACCTTCAAGTTTTTCAGTGTACACCTCCTCTTCTAACACACCATTCAAAAATGTAGCTTGACATCAATTTGATATACCTTGAAGTCTTTTTGAGTTGTAAAAGCCAAAATCATCCCAATGGATTCCATTCTTTCTATTGGAGAAAATGTCTCTTCAAAATATATTCCTTCCACTTATGAGTATCCCTTACACACAACCTATCCTTGTTCTTGACAACCCCTCCACCCTCATTCAACTTGTTCTTGAAAAACCATTTATTTCCTATCACATTCTTGTCTATTGGTCTTGGGACTAGTACCCATGTCTGATTCTTCTCAATCTATCTTAACTCTTCTTCTATAGATTTAATCTAATTCTCATCTTTGCATGCTTTTGTAATTATTTTAGGTTCTATTTAAAAAATTAAACAAAATTTTACATATTCCACTATCATAGCTACTTTTCTCCTCATCAACATACCTTTTCTCTTATCTCCAATGATTTGATCTTTTGAATGATTTCTTTGCACATACTTACGAGTCTTAAGATTATTTTCTAAAGTTTCTTCCTCTTCCACTAGCATCTCTTATTCTTTCACTTCTTCTTTTTCTTCTTGTCTATAAGGGGGTTCATCATATTCATATCCTTCTATCAAAACTGAATATTGATGGGATTCTTCATCCACTTTGGCATTTTTACTCTCAATTATCTTTAGCCTTTTGTTCTAGAACTTGTACGCATTGCTCTTTGTAGAATATCCAAGGAAGATTCCTTCATCTAATCTTGCATAAAATGTTCCAAGTTTTCTTCATCTCTCATGATATAAAATTTACTTCCAAATACTTTAAAGTATTTCACAATAGGATTTTTAGCATACCTTAGCTCATAGGGAAATTTTGAACTGTTTACTCTTGATTTTGCTCTATTAATAATATACAGTGTGGTATGAATAGCTTCTCTCCAATAGACATCCAGTAGATTTTATTCCTTCATCATTATTCTTGTTGCCTCTTGAACTATCCTATTCTTCCTCTCCACAACTCTATTCTATTTAGGAGTCCTAGGAGTTGATAAATGTCTCTTTATCCCATGATCTTCACAAAAATGGTTAAACTCATTAGAGTTGAACTCACCACCTCATTCAAACCTCAAGAACTTGATTTTTGAATCCATTTAATTCTCAACCATAGATTTAAATGTCTTAAATTTACCTATATCTTCTATTTTTTATTTGAGAAAAGTCACTCATCATTCTAGAGTGATCATATATTAACAACATAAATACATATCACTTTGAGAGCTTCTTGTTCTACTAGCTCCACATAGATGTCTATGCACCAACTCCAAAGGTCCTACAGTAGAATATTCCTCAATCATGAACCTCTTCTTTGATTTTTTCCAAATCGACACTCCTTGCAAATTACATTAATAGGCTTTGTAATCTTAGATAGATCTCTCATAGCATGAGTAGAGCTAATATTCACTAGGATATCAAAATTGATGTGACACATTCTTCTATGCTATAACCAACTTTATTTGATTTGTAATATAAATCACATAACACCACCACCTTTGAGCTGATAAACATTTCCTTTTGTCCTTGTTCCTATTGTATCCAAAGTTCTCGAGCCTCATTTTTTTATTTCACAACCATCATCTTGAAACACCAAGTAGAGAATTAGAGAGGCGACACTACCACCTTAATTTTTTGTATAGCCAAGTCCAACAACTTGCAAAAAGTAGATATAGAAGTAGGAGATAGTCTACATGTTCCATGTAGTTTCCACACATTACACACTTAAAAGAAGGATAAATTATCAACTTTTCTATCCTAACACATGTTAGAATCCTTTTATTGAGAGGAAGCCATGTAAAAGCACCAACTTTCATGAGCTAGTATTTTCCTCATAGAAGGTTAGATGTCCAACCATTCATTCACCTTGAGTGACTAAGATAAGTAAACCCTTGAACATCCAAGTATTTAACTAGCTTTGAAGGGGGCCAAATTAAAACATCTCATTTTCATTAATGAATGTTTCTTTTTTTGACTATGAGTAGTTAAAAACATTTTGAATAATCCTCTAGGATAGGGTAATCACTAAAGTTATTCCATCTAAGTTTAGAAGTAACATATTATTCATTTTCCCAATAATCCTCTTACCTTTCTTCCCCTAAGATCCCTTAACATTAGCATGGTCTTTAATAGTTCTTGATATTTTGAAAAAGGGGGAAATGCATTTAAGAATCCTTCTAAACAATAATTGTTTATCAATTATGAATAGACCATGATAAGTAAGGTAGAATGAATTCTCTACATTCAACTATGAAATTACATATTTTAGATCTACTTTGAGGGTAAGCTACTTAACCAATTCTTTCTAGGGTTATCGAATTCAAATAATTTCCCTTGAATAATTTGCACTATATATTTTTGGGCCTCGTGTACATTGTCCAAGCTAATTAGGCCCCTAAAGACAATTTTTTTACATCTAAGATATCCATCCCTAAACCCACAAGAATTTAGGATTTATATACTTTATCCCAAGAAATTAGGGGAATAATCTTCTTATTTTCTTGGCCTAAATTTATTTTTCATAGAAAAAAATCTCATAGTTTTTTCCAGGTCATTAACCATCGCTTTTGTGATTTGGAGAACATACACCATATAATTATGAATCTCTAAGAAAATTTACTTGATCAATGTTAGCTTACTTGTTAGCACTATATGTTTTCCTTTCCTTGAAGGCATTTTCTTTTTAATTTTTTGAACCAAGTAATTCCAATAATCCTTCTTGATCACTCCTACAAACAAAGGAATACCAAGAAATTAGGAATGAATAATTTTCATATTGATCCATAAAAAACTAAAAATATTTTCTTGGAGGCACAAAAGGGTAGTGAAAAAGAATATTTTTTATTTAATTGGCTCAAAATTTTATCCAAAGAAGATATAATTTTCTTGTAAGATTAATTTTATCACTTTTTTGTTCTGAAAGAGAAGGATAACCAAAAATAATAATGTCATCCAAAAAGACCATATGGGTGATTTTAGAAGGGATATATGGAGAGGATATAACTTTTGAAGATTAATAAATACTTTTTTATTGGATTGATATACTTAGAGACCAACAAAATAAATATTAAACATGATACTAGATCTCCTTGTGTAATCCCCTATGAATAAAAGAAGAATTCATTTGGACAACCATTAATTAGTATTGAAAAATTTACACATGTGATGAAATAAAATATCCATTTACACCAATGGTTTGAAAAACTAAAAAAATTCATGATTATTTATAGAAAAGTCTACTCCAGTCTAGCACAAGCCTTCACCATATACATTTTTAACATGATCACTAGGATTCTCATTACTTTGATAAAATGAAGCATCTCATGGGATTTGAGGGATCCTTCACCTATTTCCTTTCTTGGAAAAAAGGATCATTACTCCTTAGAGATGATTTGAGGAATAAGATTTGAAAAAATCAAACACATCACTTTTGAGAAAATTTTATAGATGGTACTGGACAAGGAGATCGGTCTAAAATCAATAAAGGACAGTATATTTAGGGGATTGGTAATTAGGGATATGAAATTTGTTTAGTCTTCTTTAGGATATTTTTGTGTGTATTAGTTTCTACTCTAATATGCAAGTGAAATCAAATGAAAAATAGAAAAACAAAAACAACACCTTAAGATTGGCCTAGTTAAATTCAAGCAATAACAAGAAATAAAACATAAATTTTTACCTTTCTCAAATTGATACTTTGGTTGGCCGTTTGATTTTTGAATATGTGTGCTCCTTGAGTGATAAAATGGTATGCAACCTATATTAAAATGATGAGGGTGACATGATGAATGCAATGGAATCCATGAAAATGGTTTGGATGCAAGGATATGAGCTCAAATTTTGCAGTAATGGAGGTTGTATGTTGGCACAAGTGTGAGAGAAAAATGCATAAGTGATAAGTGTTGAGATGAATGAATTTGGATAAGTATTTAGCCAATTTGGGGTGATCCCACAATAGTGGTTTACAATTTTTGGGCAAACTCGACACTGCAATTATTATTTTTAACTAAATATTCACTTTCGTGCTCTTGTAGCGGCTAAACCATGAGGAATTTGAAAATGATGCAAACTAGAGTCTCATCAAATTTTTTTTGTAGATTCTAAAAATATTTTTTTTCAAAATTTTTGGAATCAGATTACACTTTTTTTTTCATCTCTCACGAAAACTGGTTTTTTTCATAATACAACATTTTTAAAAAGTGACGCTCACCATATAAAACATAACTTTTTTTGTATGAAAGATAAAATTATAAATTTTTCAAATTTAGATTTGTAACTATGATATCTAGCACTTACATTTGGTCTCATAGTTTTTTATTGAATATTTTATCCTTAATCAAGTTTCAAAGTCATACTAATTGCAATTCAAACATATGCGGACTATATACAACATAACTTTTTCTGTATGAATCAAAATTCAATTTTTATTTTTAATGGATCAAGGACATCAATACCCAGCCTCAGCGTATTTTTAAAAAATTTATTTTGATAATTTGCTATTTTTCCTCATGTGCAGACCAGAGATTTTGATTTTCAGTGAAAAACCTATGTTTAATAAAACTAAAAAATAAAATACATAATAAAAACAAATCATATTAAAATTATATTCGACAGATAGCTCATTCCGAGGACAATCATTATCTAGCTAGGTTTCTGATGTTTTCTACATTTTCATTTTCAAATTGAGCTTCGAACGACAATTTTTGCAAAAAAATCAATCTTTTGCAAAAAAATCAATTTTTTGAGGAGCTAGGGTAAAATGGGGGTTCGAGCGAACATATGTTCAGCCGAAACCTCTTAAAGGGGTTTGGCCGAACCTAGTCTGCTCGAACCCCTTTAAAATAATGAGGGAAATTTAGGGGGTCCGAGAAAATGACAGGATTTTTTTTGTTAAATCCCTATTAAGGGGGTTTGACCGAACCCTAGTTTGCTCGAACTCCTTTATTTTAATATTTTCGATCACATGTCAATGGGGTTCGAGCAGACATAGGGTTCAGTCGAACCCTGTGGTTCGACCAAACCATGTTAAAGGTTCAGTCGAACAATTTGGTTTGGCCGAACCCCTTCACTTTGTGTAGAGGGAAAAAATGACTTTTCCCTTCCTCCAAAAAAGTGTTCACCACTTATGTGGGTTCACCCTTTGGAGTGTATGAAATGGAGGGATATAATCAAAATTAGGTTTGGGAGGTCAATGGTTGAGATGCCTTGAGGATCTCAACACATATGGTGAGGACGTGTGTCTTCCTATGTGGAAGGAGGGAAGTGATGTTGAGGTGAGGTGGAGGTACTTTGAAGTACCTTGGGGAATGGAAAAAGGCTTGAATTTTCTCATCCTTCCTCAAATGATGGAAGGATCAGACAATTCAAATCCAAGTTCTATATTTTGGAGAAGGGTGTTGAGAAGAGAAAAGGAAATTAAAAATTCCCCTTGTAAGGACATTGGGAAGAACATGGGGAATTAAAAATTCCCCTTGTAAGGATATTGGGATTGAGGAAGGATAAAGTGGAATTTAAAATTCCACATGGGACATCTTGGAGGAATAAATGGAATTAAAAATTCCAAGTTGACATGTTGGAGAAATAAACAAGGTGGATGGGGAAATTGCTTCTCCAAAAGGAGAAAGAATTTAAGAAGGTTGACTTGGTAACCATGCAATTAATGGAGAGGGACTTAGGTTAGGACTTAATTAATCATGATTAGTGGTTGTGCAAATGATTAGGTAGGCTAATTATGGGATTAGAGGAAAGTGGGATTTAATGGAGGATGTGACACTAACCATAATTAGTGGTATGCACATCATAATCAAAGGTTAATTAAGTTAGCAAGTATATTAAGGATGAATTATGAAGGATTGTGACATGTGGAGAGAGAAAATTGAATTAAAAATAGATTTAATTCATGTGGGTCAAAATGACCAAATTAAATAAATTGGTATATTTATTTAATGAGGAGAGAAAAAGGGGTAAATTAGTTAATTAAATAATTAAAAACTTTAGGGAATGTTAGAGATAGAATAAATATTAATTAAATAGTGAATTATTTAATTAACATGTATAGGGAGATGGGATTAGAAGAATATAAGGGTAAATTTGACCAGTTGGGAGTGGCCAAATTTAGGTGTCTACAGTTTTTATGTTTTATTTCTTCTTATAATGCCAACCAAATATCTTTCCCAATAAATCCCAACATTTCTAAAATAACAAAGATAGGAATCCATCTAATCCAAGAGATTTATTTAGGGAGAAAGAAAAAACAACCTTTTGAACTTCATTGATAGATAACTCTCTTAAAATACATATACATTATATTCTAGGATTTATAAATGGATCCCCATGCTAGGATTTATTAGTTGAATCTATTAATCCAATCATTCCTAACAAATATTTTATGGTATATAATTAGTTTCATGACATTATAGAACACATTAAGTACATATAATATAGGAAAAATTGTTAGTTGTGAAGCAAAATGATAATATGAAGATAAAAATATCATAGTGAAATATAACATATGATAATATTCTAAATAAATTATCACATGATATGGGTAGATATTAATTATCCTTAATTATTTTCCCCTAAACTCAAATCTAGATTTTCTATGAATTGTAGCTTATTAGAAATTTATATTTTTTTGTTGTTTCTATATCATGGTAATATTCTTTAGTAAAAATGACATCATATCACACTTATCTTCTTATACTATCATTTTTGTACCTTTGAAAAAGGAGGAGAATTCTCCTAGGTTTTATGCACTAAACTTAAGGTTCCCACCTTAAGTTTAGTGCATAAAACTTAGGATCAATTTTATCTTTTTTCAAAGGTACATTAGGATGCAAATCAATAAGGAAAATAGACTAGATTTGAACTATTAAGGTGAGTCAATCAGACCTAGATTTTAATCCTTAGGGCCTTAGAAATGGATTGGAATTATTTGGAACTGATCAACCTAATTAGACTATATGATCTAATATGAAAAATGTATGATCATAGAACAAATAATAGATTGAAATAGTAAAGTGTTGGCATATTTCAAAAGTGCAAGAGACTATGTACTTGCCCTAAAAAATAGGTGTTAACATGCACATGAGGACTGGGATTCCTACGGGCATATGGGTCTCTAATAGGGTGTCATGCTTTACTTTTGGGGTCCTCTGGTGATAGATCTAATAATTTTATTTCCATCTACAATTTTTTTAGAATGATTTTAGATAATTATGTAGGTGAGTTTTTATAGCTTGACAAGATGTAGGACTTTGAATGCAATAATGAAAAACTTTCCTTTAATCTTCCTTTAATTTTCTTTAAACCTAAGATATGCATATTGTTAGGAAATATTGCATTCAACCCACAATCTTATTATATTTTCTATATAACCCCATGAGAGATAAACATGCATACAAGTAACCATAATGCATAGATCAAATAGAAAAGCCACAAGATAATGCAAATATTATTCAAATCAATAAGTAAATAAAAGAGTTACAATAAATACCTTTGAAGCATCAATCCTCTCAATGCATCCTCATGTTTCCAAGAATTAATCCACACATACCATGCCATGCTTCACATATGCACTCCTCATAAAGACTCAATAATGACAACCCACTCATCTAGTTAACCTTAACCACTAAACATGTTATTGATTTATAGATTCAAGCTCACACAAATACAACCAAGTGGTAAGATAAAACCATGTACCATGAAACCATGTGAATACAAAACCACTAATCCCTTATTTAATATTGGGTACTATTTTTTCACTTATTATTCAATATTTCCCTAATATTAAATTATTATCACATGTCTCCCATACATTAAATAATAATACAATGTTGCAATACAACATAAAGTGGTCCCCAAATAATTACCTAGTGTAATTAATATCACACTGCCTAGGTGCATCACAACTAAATAATTATTTAATGATAGGATTATCATATATCAAATCATGCAATAGTGTGCAACACCATATCCCAACATTCTCCCGCTTGTTATATACATTGCATAAGGGATAAATAGATGAAATACACCATCATAGCCATAAATCTAACCATAGGAATCTCCAACATTCTCTCATGCTCCATCAAGATACCTACAATAAAAACAAATTGACCACCATCTCAAGAAATAACTCATCTCATCCTCCAACATGCCACCTATGGAATGAAAGGAACATTCCAAGGTGAAGATGCACAAATCCAAGAACACAAGCATCAAATCCAAGTGATAACAAAGGCTCTAACCAAGTTTTTGTCAAGTAAAAAATCCACATGATCATAAATAGAATCCACAACACATGCTAATACATCCAACCATCCATACCTCCTAGGTATCAATACATTAGTAAACTCATGCTAAGAACATATGCAACCCATAAACCACAATCACAAGCTCCCTATATCAAATCTATCAATGAAGAACATACATATCGAAGAACTCCCACTGCATGGATAATTTCAAAGCATATAAAGTCTACCAATCAACACTATATCAAGGTGTGATAAGTAATCAACAATAAAGTACCAATAATAATAACAATGATCTACACATGCAACCCAAATAATTGTATAATCTCTCACAACATGTTTCCACCATCCCACCAAATCATATGAACTTGAATCTCTAAGAAGGAACCATGAAGAGATAAAAATTGTAAACCATAACATGTTCTTCTACCAACACCTCAAAAGTGAAACGCTATGTCAAGTATGATCTCCTAATAACCCTAAATGAGAAGCCTCAACAACACCCAAAACAACATTCAATCTATTAGATCAAACAACATATGAATAAATGTATAATGCCAACATGGATGTAAGTGTCTATAACCAGGAAGATTAAACTCAAAGATAACCATTCCAAAATATGAAAATAAGCCAATAAACCATCTCCTAAAATCCTCATCAATGAATGATAACATAAACTCAAATGCACAAGCAGATGACAATTCTATAATATCCCTCAAAATCAATCCTCCAAAACTAACTATCCATAGCTCAATATCCATATCCATGAAAGATAAAGGAATATAAACTCATGATAACTATCCTCAAATTTGTCTCCAAGATCAATCACTATGAATCTAGTCAATCCCATGAGAAATCAAAGCACCAAAACATAACGCATCTGAAAGAAATAATGGGAAAATACATCTCAAATGATAAATCATCGAGTATACCAAGAGTGGGGAATGAGAATGCTCATCCAAGGTAACCAAGTCATCATGATTCACTCCAAGAACAATCTCATCTATCAGTTCATTGTGAACTTGCATCCATATGAGGTGAAAGCTCCTTGGTTTCCCTGTTGAAACCTCCAAAGAGTAACCGTCTCAAAAAAAATGTCTCTAATACCAAGAGGACTCTAGCCTCACCTATATATCCATGTATCCATGAGCACTTGTAATCAATAAATACATGTGGGTGAATCCAAAAAACTGGTTTACAATTCGAGCGAGAAAGGAAAACTTCTAAAAAATGACCCCATTTTTAAAAAATTGGTTTTGGGCGGTTCAAACAAACTCTAGGTTCGAGCGAACCCAAAAGGAGTTTGCTCGAACCAGGGTTCGATCGAACCCATTAAATGTGGGAACCCACATTTCCCATTGTGGAAAGGGGGTTCACTCGAAGGAGGGTTCGAATGAACCCTAGTTCGAAGTGTTTCCACTTCCACAATGGCAATGTCAATGATAAAATGATAATGGAAAGGAAGGAATGATGAAATCACAAAGTGCTACAACTAACCACCCTTTAATGGCTTCTTTGAAGGATTGAATTCTTGCACATCACCTCAAGGTCTTGATCTTGTTTTCTTGATTTTCTTGAATGCTTTGGAGATCTACACAAGTGTTAGCATTCACAAAATAATGACAACATGAACACATACAAACTCACATAGGATTTGACATGATGTTAGGATCTTGGGTTGTTGCAATAAATCTCTCAAATGCTACTCTTTACTTTCTGTCAAATGATCCCGATAATAGTTTTTTTCTCATGAATACTTGTTAGATTTGAAATGATGCAATAACTAGGTATTTATATGCATTTCTCTAATTTGTTGAGAATTAAATATCAATAGCCAACATTTGAAATCTAAAATTTGAGTGTTAAAACGACCTCTAACATATTAAAAAATGGTCCCTAATAGAATAGGGGGTATATGGGTCCTATCCCTATTCTCCAAGACACAATGTATCGGGGGAAAAATATTAATTAGTATTATTTGTTCAATGCTTGAAATTTATCATAAATTGGTACAAATTGACTATAGAATGCATAATTTTAGAAATTAGGGACTTAGTTCAAAGGCTCAATAATTTAGGGGGGACAAAACATACTAGAAAATTTTCAAGGGTGACAATTTACGATGCTAAAATTCAATTGAGTTTATGATTGTGCTTGTCACAAATGCTTAAATTTTTAAAATTGGAAGAGAAATAAAAATATTAAAAATATAAAGACACTAATCCATAGAGGAAATCTTATTAATATGGATGTACTACATTAGCCAAGATATTTTTAGTGAATAGTAAAAATATATGGCATGTTCCATATGATCCATAAAATCAAAGGCACCCCCACATATTTATTCTTTTCTTTTCAACAAAATAAAAAATACATCAAGTTTATTATTATTTGATAAATACCTATATATTCTTTTGGACACAAAATAATAAACCCATATCTCTTAGAAATACATAAATCATACATTTTTTCACTATACACAATTTTAAAGATGTATTATAATGAGAACAAGCATTTAAGAGCCTGACCATAAAATATGAAAATTTAAGGCACACCATTCATACTGAAAAGGAAAATAAACATTCCTTTTATAGTACCTAGATATTATTTTTTTATTGGATTTTCATTCATATAACCTGGTTTCTATTAAAGAGATAAATCATTGTTCAAAAAATAAATTTGTAAGATAAACATTTGGATTGGATTTTCAATTATTTGAATAGAATAAATATAAATCCAATAGATTGGTATTCATTAGGTGGGAATATTTCTTTTAAACTCCTTACTATTTACATATTACCTCAAAATAGAAATAAATGAGTAGATGTGAAAGCATTTCAAATTTATTCACTTCCTTCCAATGCATAATTACCTATATTTGAATATGTTTCTATCCACATTAAGTTTGTGATAATAATTAAACTAATTATAAACTAGGATAGAATAATAGATGAATGCTAGATATATTTTAAAAAATAAGAACTTGAGACAAGAATATTGACATGAGGGCCCTTAATTTATGTGTTATTAAGGGTTATTAAATTCCTATATCTAAACTCTTGAACATTCCATTATGGTAATGATAATGAAAATATTTTATATAATTTTTTTAAAATTATATAATATATTCATGTCATGGTCATGAGGATTAAAAAACCTCGATCTCTCTAGAAATTAATGTTTTTTTTCTTTGGGTGATCCCAGAAAACTGGTTTACAATTTTTGAGAGGAACTAATTTTTGCTAAAATCACATATTTTTAGAAAATATAATTATTTAAGCCTTAAAAAGTTCCATTTTAAGGATTCCAATTGAAGATGGTTTGATCAAACCATCTTAGATCAAACCCCCTTGGATAGAACCTCGCTATTTTTAAACCATACCTATAAATGAGTCTCCTTTACACTTATCAAAATTTTGATAAAAAAACACTTTTGATTTACCTTTTGGGGGATCAAATGAATTCATTTAAAATTTATTTCAAATGATTATGGTAGTCCTCAGAACGAGCTATCCAACAAATATAATTTTAATATTTTTTGGTTTTATTATGTATTTGGTTTTTTAGTTTTATTAAACATAGGTTTTTCATCAAAAATGAAGGTCTATGTTCTACACATGTAGAAAAATAGCTGATTATCAAAAAAAAAATTGAAAAATATGAGTGCACCAGATATTGAAATCCTTGATCCAATAATTTTTTTTTGAATTTTGATATATACAAAAAATTTACACATTATATAGTTGTGCTATGTCTGAATTGTAATTGGTTTGACTTCGAAACTTGATTAAAGAAAAAATATTCAATAAAAAACTACCTAACCAAGTGGAAGCACTAGATATCGGAGTTACAAATCTAAATTCAAAAGGATTGGAATTTTATCCTTCATGGAAAAAAAGTTATGTGTTATACGGTGTGCATCACTTTTTAAAAATGTTGTTCTATGAAAAAACCAGTTTTCATGGGAGATGGAAAAAGAAGTGTAATCTGATTCCAAATTTTTTGAAAAAAATAAATAGAATCTACAAAAAAAATGTGACGAGACTCTAGTTTGCATCATCTTCAAATTCCTCATGGTTTAGCTGTTATAGGTGCCTGAATGCGAAGATTTAGTTAATAATAATAATTTCAGTGTCCAGTTTGACCAAAAATTATAAACCACTATTGTGGGATCCCCCCTCCAAATTGTTGATCTCATACTATTATTTTACTATTCAATTTTTCTTAGAGATATTGGCATTATTATTATCAATTTAAATGATTTGATGAATTTATGAAAAAAAAATGTAGCATTATAAAATATATTAACCAAGTATTTTGGTAAAAAAAGAAATCCAAGCCATTATGAATTAGCTAGAAAATTTGTTAACCATTATTCATGTCAAGAACTTTCCCACTACACAAAAGTTCTTAAGTAAAAAATAATATTTTTAAATTAAAAGTTAATGCTCAAATATAGAGCATAAGGTGACTATAAAATTAAATAAAATTTAATTAGTAGGTGTGAAGCCAAATTTCACAACCTTTCCCAACATCCTCCCTACTTTTACCAAAATGGAGGCTCTAGAAAAGGGCATGGAAATCCATAAAAAAATAAATGATAGATAAATTCTTTGGATGTTGGAGTTAAAAATAAATTAGCAAATATGAATGAAAAATATATAAGCATAAATGAGGAACATGATTTTTTTGAAAAAAAATTGTCAGATACATGTGGTCTCATAGAATATAACGATTTAAAAATATGTACAAAATTAATTTGTTGAAAATTATATTGTAAATTTCAAGAAAATGGAATTTGTAGTTTTCAATACAAAGTTAACATATTTTTCCTACTTTATCCCTAATAATGCTAAAATGTGACATTTGGAATAGGGTTTGGACATCCTTTAAAGCTTGGGCGAGTGTTATTTTCTTAAATATTATAGTTTAAATGTGCCTTGGTAGACATGCATGCAAAATTTAGAAACATGGATAGGATATAATAATTATTTGACATAATTTCTCAAAGAGATGTCATCTCATTAAATCAATATATTGCAAGATTTATACAAACTTGATTTGTTGATAAGGCCTTAGAAATATTCATTCTCTCAACTTACAAAATGAAACGACCACTACAAAAAAATTCCTCCATAGGAATTAAGGAAAGAACATGTTCAAAATACAAATGGTACAAAGAATAAGAAAAACATAAATAGTATATAAGACTCAAAATAAAATAGTATTTCTCATACTACCAAAAGCCAAGGCACCTACCCCTACCTTATAGTATTTTTTTAAGATCTACCAAAATATCATAATCCATAAATTCACAAGTAGCCATGTAGGAAATCAAGATGTATAAAAATTTGTGTTCCTTTAAATAGCTACCATCTATAGGCATACTATTTACCTTATGGTGGAAGAGATAATATTATACTCAATAAATAATTTTCTCTAAGGGTTTGTTATTATAATTGTGAATAAATGCCACACAAGATCAAATAATGAACAAAAATGCATTCCACACAAAGAGACTTGCAAATAATGATTTTCTATATCCTTAAGAAGAAAATACTTATCGAATGAATATCAAAATTCTTTAATGGGGATCTTCAAGAGATAATACAATGAGTATGAGTGCTTTATAGGAGCAACCCTAAATGATAAAGGGACTAGATCATGACAAGTGTCAACATCATATGTGATGAGAAAAAATAATCTAATAAAGGTCACTCTAGTTAACAGAAAAAAACTCTTAAGCTTAGAAAAAGTGCATGAAATGAATTAGAATAATAATCAGTTAACTTGATTAATTAATTATTAGCTAATATATAAATACTTGGAAAGCCCCCCTTAAGATGAAATTAGGGAGTACCTAAAAACCCTAAAAATTCAATGCATAAAAAGCAAATAATGCATGATGGGTCTTGGAAAATAGGGCCTAATGAGGTACCCATGTATAAATAATCCAATCTCTCACAATTGGAGAAAATGAGAAAAACTCATGGGAAAAAATCCTCTCCAAAAGAGAGAAAGATGAAATGAAGTACTAATAAGTTTCCAAAACAATGTAACAAAAATAACAGCATGAAGAACATCACACAAGAATGAAGTAAAAGATAACTATCAGATGATGACTTATATAGCACTAAAATGAAGTACCTCCTCTGAAACATATTATGATCACGATCAAGAAGAAAAGAATATGCATGAGTGCCCCCAATGAAACTACTTGAATTAGATAGAAAACAAAGGAAAACATATAAAAATCAAAGATACAAATGGCATAGGTACCAATAGTTTGATGAAGAATCATCCACTAAAAATAGAAGGTCGCCTCCATAAAATAGGAGTGCAAGAGTGTCTATATGGTAAATGGTCCATCTCACCGAGATACATGGGTAACTAGTCACTGCATCCACCTAGTACATAGGAACAAGAATTAGATACATAGATCACTCCAAAAGTGAAACCATAGAAGCATTAGCAACAATAGTAGAAACCCCCCATAATATGGAAATCAAGAGCCAAGATAGGTCCGTTGAAACTATGTCACCAAGGAATGCATGTAAGAGAAAAAAGAACATTTGAATGTGCAATTGAAAGTATTTGCAAATAAAAAGGGTGTGAAAACAAGGAACACATGTGTGGGGCAAGAATCATTGGGATTTGATGTTGTACAAGGAACATTCACTTGAAAAAAGGTTTGATGGAAAAAAAAGGCACTCAAAATCCACCCATGGCACTTATAACATAGTATGAGTACAAGGAACAATATGATGTGCAAAATGCCCAAAAATTATACACTATAATGGTTCTTTATCCTAGTGTATCTATAAAAGATAAATTACATGCAAAGGATGCTCAAAATTCCCAAATATGATAGAAATCTTTAAATACATGTAGAACAACATAATAAATGTCATCCCATGCAAACATTATGTTTCTAAGAGCTAAAACATCCAACTCACCAAAATGTGGAAACACAAAAAATTGAACAAAATATACCTAGAGAAAAATATAGAAAAAGGCATAAATTTCAATTAAGATCTTTGAATGACCGTCCCAATACTACTTAAATCATGAAAAGAGGAGAGATGAGTCAAAATTTGTGATCTTGGAAGAACTAAAACAACACATCGGACTTTGATAGGTGATAAAATTTACTAGCAACAAAATATGAGAAAAGAACACCATTGGATGGTGCTTAGAACCATCTTTTCAACAATATATTGTTTTCCCAATTTTGATAACCAAGCAAAAAGTTATCGTGATTTTTCCAATCTTACTAAAATTAAAAAAAAAAAAAAATAGTCTCAAGGGATTGGGTGCTGGTCGCCCATGCAACCTTGGGGCACAAAGGGTTTAAATTTTTTTTTTAAAAACTATTGTATAGTACGCACACCAAAAAATTTCCCAACTCCAAAAATTGCAAAAAAAACAATGGACATTCCATATTTTCTCTTGTACCCCTAGTTGAGAAGAAATCTCAAAAATGGAGAAGGGATTTGCTGAATCCCCACTCTAATACCATGTTATAATAATGAATAAACACAAGATGCATGATCAAAAAATGAAAAAAATACATTCCACAAAAAGAGAGCTGCAAATAATGATTTGTTTATCCTCAAGAATAAATACTTTTAGAATGAACCTCAAGAGTCTCCAATGGAGATCTTCAAGAGATAATACAATGAGGGTGAGTGGTTTATAAGAGGAACCATAAATGATAAAGGGATTAGATCATGACAAGTTTCAACATCCTATGTGATGAGACAAAATGATCTAATAAAATCTCACTCTAGTTAATAGAAAAAAGAACTCCTAAGTTTTTCTTAAGTACATGATATGAATTAGACTAATAATAAATTAAAGATTAATTAATTATTAACTAATTCATGAATACTCTAGCATGTGTTACATTATTATATTCTACTTATAGTTTGATTTAATTTGATTAGATATGAATATTTAATAGGCTTTGAAATATAAAATCAAATAAAATTATGAGATGGACATTTCAAGAATTTGACAAGTGCAATAAAATCCATCATGTTTCTAGATGAACTAAAATAGTTTTCAAAAGTAAGATGAGTTTGTGGGTGTATTTTTGGACTTGTATGTTCAATTAAAATATACTATTAGCTAGATAAAAATATCATATGTTAAAACCCCTTGCATATATATTTACTTCTTGTATGATTATAATCATTCTATAGTTCTTAAAAAAATTAAACAACCAATATGTTCATTGTGCTAACTTTGATGACCATTACATCTATCAATTGGATCCATAAAATTTAAAATCTTATTAGAATATCAAAATAATTTATTATTAATAAAATATTTTGAATCACCCAAGGTTGATTTTAGTGTTTACCATTAGGCATGCTTATTGCCATGGAAAGCTACAATTTTATCATAAATTCATATTACATAAAATAAGTATGTGTTAATAAAATAATTAATAGATATTCATATAAGAAACCCTCAACCTTCAACATAGAAGGATATATAAAATTGGGATAATTAATACACTTGGCATTTAACCTAAACAAATATAACTATAAATCAAGAGGCGTCTTTATAAGTAGACAAAATGCATATATTATATCAACATAATGTAATTATCTGAATTTTATGACATGAAATATAAAGTGTTGCATTAATTGCTGAAAAAATAAAGCAAAGATGATGGAGGAAGGTGCATATTATTGTACGTAACTACTCTATCAAAGTTTAAGTTGTGTGGTATAGATGAATCTTTATATCCATCTATACTTTCCTTATTTTCCCTCCCCCATGCTTCATCCATTCCAAATTAAATGTTCTTCCTCTAATAGGCTACTTCTTTCTAGGCAAGCCCTTATCGATTTCAATAGTGACAAACCCATAAAAGGTTTGAAAAAATTCAATAGATAGAATGATGAAACTATGCATATCAAGATAAAAAAATATTCAATAAAGTGAGGAAAAAATAATATAAGAACCATAATTGAGTTCAAAATAATTTAAATCCTCAAATTTTGCTTCTAAACATAATATGCATGTGTTTATAGAAACTCATCCCCTCTAGGGACACCTACAATAAGAAAATGGAAATGCAACATTGCATTTTTTAAGCTACTAGAACAAAGGAAATTCATATTCTAAACTTTAGTTTGGGTAATAGGTGAGTGATGCAGGGGCATCATTTTGATTTAAATATCTAGATTTTTTATTTTCCTTAGTTAATGCCATTATATGTGGAGCAAGAAGTTTTAAAATTTAAAACTTAAAATTTGGTTTATTTAGGGCAACAAACTACCTCTTGTGATCTTATTTAATGAGCAATAGTAAAAAAAATTAGAAAGAAGGGATTAAGAGGGAGTTTTTGAACTAAAAATAGGTAGCTAGACAAATTAATGCCAATTTTTGAATGTTGTAGCTATTAGGAAGTATTTTTGGAGATTTTTTGGAAGAAGCTCTAGAATTTTAGTAGTTCGGAGAAGAAGAATAGAACATCAGAAAAATAGAGGTAGAACAAAGAGAAAAGAGGGTTCAGAACAACAGTATGTAGACAAGAGCAGAAGATACAAAGGGAATAGAAGAGAGATTAGCTGACACATAAGTCATAGAGGACAATAGAAGAATCCTAAAAGACAAAAAAGAAGAAAGAAGAATGACAGAGGGGTCCATGTTTTGTGGATGCTTGTATAACTGCATCAAAAAGAATGTAAAATATTGGATTTTCAATATAATATATTATTATTCTCTCCATTGTTGTTATCTTCTATATGTGTGTTTATGAGTATAATGTATTATGAGTTTTTTGTTTTGGAAATGTGGAATTTTGTGCATGTTTAAAGTATTTTATGTTGCTGAAATTTTGAACACTCACCTACAACCATTGCTACAACTACCCACAATAACAATCTATTTTTTATAGCAAGTTATTTTGTGTCTTTGTAGTTATTTTTATGCTTCCAAAGCTAGTTATTAAACCTGCAACATGTGTGTAAACCTTTATAGAGATTGTGTGGGTGGCTTACAACAACACAACATCTCCTTTTCCACCTGTTTTGCTCATTTAAAGTGGCATTTTGGGGACCTACAAAGGGGTGGGTGCCATCAGTGTGGTATTAAAGCACAACTACAACTCTAGGAAGAAAGATAGTGTCCTAATATTGGGGTTAGAGTAATCCCTTTTGAGTGTGAATTGTGGGTGTGTCCCTCTAACAAGGGATATTGCAACAAGGAAGACTACAGTAAGAGAGAAAAGGAAAGAGGGTGAGTTAGAGTAGTAGGATGTCACCAAGGAGAAGGATGGTAGAGGTTGCAACTATAGAAGCAACATGAAGAATAAATGAGGTCTTAGAAACTTTGAGGAGAATTTAGGAAAGAATGAATGCAATAGAAGGTGGAGTGAGAAAAGGTAGAGCACATGAAGATAGTGATAGTGAAGATGATAAAGGAGGAGTAGAGATGGTTGTACAAGAAGGTTACAATATAGATGAAGATATGGATGCAAGTGAAAGAAGACTTATAAGAGCTATTTCAAATATTGAGAAAAGAAAAATGGTGGAACTACCAAGCTTATTATGAAGTTTGGAACCCAATGAGCTAATTGATTAGATAATAGAGATGGAGGAATACTTCGAGTATGATGAAGTAGATGACCCCAAACTTGAGTGAAGATTTCTCAAACAAGGTTGAAAGATCATGCAACACTCTGGTGGGAAGAAGTGCAAACTAGGAGAAGAAGAAATGGTAGAGATAATATTACTTGGTGGGATCAAATGGTAAGCAAGATGAAGGCTAAGTTTCTATAGGTAGTGACTATTAGCTTGACCTTCTCATGAAACTGTAGAATTTAAAATAAAGGGAGTTAAGTGTGAAGGCCTATAGAGAGGAGTTTTATAAGATCTCCATTAGATCTGGTCATAATGGATTGGACCATGAAAAAGTAGCTAGATATGTTAATGGATTGAGGTTGAACATTCAAGATGAACTAAGTATGATAAGGATACAAAATTTGGAAGAAGCAAACCAATATGCACTAAAGTTTGAAGAGAAATTGGAAATAAAGAAAGGAACAAACAAAAGAAAAGGTTGATTCAACAAAGGTACAGTGTAGCAATAGAAAAACTACAACCATGGTAAGGAGGCCAACCCATCAAAAGGTCAAAAGGAGAAGGATGAACCAAGTTCCAAACCATACCCCATGAGAGGTAGAGGTGGGTATGGAAGAGGCCAAGGTAGAGGCTTTCAAGGCACATGTTTTAACTATGGATAGTCAAGCCATAGATTTTATGAATGCCCACAATGTAGACCTGAAGGATCAAAGAGAACAAGAGTGGAAAGTGCACATGTAGCAAAGGGAATAATGAGTCTACATGGTCTATTAGTCAATCAGATGAACCTGAGATAGTATAAGCAATTATGATGAGGAGGAACCTATTGAAACAAGTTATGAAATAAGATGAATCTATCTAAAGAAAAAGTTTATTTAGAATAATATGTAAATCAAGTAGAAAATGTTGCAAAGTCAAATAGATAGTGGTAGCACTGATAACTTAGTTTCAGTTGAAATGGTGGACAAGTCGGGGTTAAAAGGGATAGCTCACTCTACCCATTACAAAGTGTCATGGTTGCGAAAAGGGAAGCAATTCTTTGTTGATCAACAATGCCCTGTGAATTTTCTAATAAGCACTTATGAAGATGATGTGTGATGTGATATCATGCCCATGGATGTATGTCACTTACTGTTGGGGAGGTCATGGTAGTTTGATAGGAAGCCAATCCATAATGAGAGAGCAAAAACTTATACATTGGAGAAAAATGGAATAAAGCACACTCTTACGCCATTGGTAACCAAGGAAGAAGAGGTAGAAAGTTATCTAAGAATGATGCTAGTGATAGGGAAACAATTTTTGAAAGAGATTAAAAAGAAAAATCTATATTTTGGAATAATTCCCAAGGAGCAACAAGTAGATTCAACAAAGGACAATAGTGGCATGCCTTTAGAATTAAAGGAGCTACTTGAAGAGTTTCATGAAATTGTGTCCAAGGATTTTTTTGAAGGACTACCACCTATCAGGAGCATCAACCAACACATTGATTTGATTATAGGGGAAAGTTTACCAAACAAAGCAGCCTATAGATTGACACCTGTGGAAAATGAAGAGGTGAACAAACAAGTGCAACAACTATTGGAAAGAGGATTAATTAGAGAGATCCTTAGCCCGTGTGCAGTACTAGTTGTGTTATCACCAAAGAAGGATGATGAATGGAGAATGTGCACAGACTCAAGAGCCAACAACAAAATGACAATAAGGTATCATTTTCTTTTACCAAGAATGGATGATCTCGTGGATTGTTTGGGAAAGGTTTGATATTTTACAAAAAATGATTTAAAGAGTGGTTATCACCAGATTAGGATAAGAGAGGGTGATGAGTAGAAGACTACTTTTAAGGCCAAAGAGGAGTTATATGAGTGGATAGTAATGCCCTTTGGGTTAACAAATGCACCCAACACGTTTATGAGGTTAATGAATGAAGTGCTAAAACCATTTTTAGGAAATTTTTTGATTGTTTATCTTGACGATATTCTAATTTTTAGTGGAAAAAAAGAAGAGAATTTATTGCATATTATACAAGTTTTACAAAAGCTTAAGGAAGAAATGTTATTTGTGAACTTGAAAAAGTACAGTTTTATGAAAGAGAAATTAGTTTATTTATGATATGCCATATCACCACAAGGGCTTCGAATGGATCTAGAAAAGGTATGTGCTATCATTGAATGGCCAACACCTAGAAGTGTACGTGATGTTAGAAGTTTCCATGGTTTAGCAAGTTTCTATCATAAATTTATTCAAAATTTCAATGGTATATGTGCACCCATAACTAAAACTATAAGGGGAGATAAGAAAGAGTTTAAGTAGACAACACCAGACGATAAAAATTTTGAGACTTTGAAGAAGAAAGTCACTGAAGCATTGCCTGATTTTGAAAAGGTGTTTCAAGTGGATTGTGATGCAAGTGGGACAGCCATATGAACAAAACCTATTTTTTCCCCTAAATAAAAACATTAAATATATATACATTTTAATATTCATTTTCATCGAGTAAATTACTACTCCCAGAATATAAGTTAATACAATTGACTCAAAAACCACTCAAGTAAAACCAAGTAAAATATTCTTTTCATATCATTTTCTTTCTTCTATCATTGAGATAGCTAGAACCGTTCATCACCCGTCGTCCTTGGACTGCTATTTTGTTCTTTTATTATTATTCATGGGGACAGCCAATACAGGAAACTGTCACAGCCGGTTTGCGTGAAACGAATGCTACTATGCAGAATATTGTCCATACAATATGTACATGATCTCTTCCACCGCCAAAACGGTGTTGTCGAAAGATGCCCCTGTCCGCTATGACTGAATTTTCTACTCGATGTGATCGTCCAAACCCATGTCATACGACAATCAATTTTTATCTTACATCTTTCTGCCATGAATGCACACGACAAGTAGGAGGAAAGAATAGAACCAAACAAGAAGATTCAAAGAAAGGAAAAAATAAAGAAATGGGGACTTCACTGGGACCACTCCCCTTACCCGCGTCTCTTTCAGTCATCTCTTACCCGTGTCCACTATGACTTAATTTTTTCTCCGCTTGTTGGACTAAACCAACGAAACATTGTCATACGGCGATGAGAAAAGGACTATTACCAATACATATATATATAGAAATTTCTAAGAAACATTTTTTAATATTAAAAATATAATATTTCGAAGAGTTTACCTATAGAAATTTGGTTTATACTATTTGTTACTCTTTCCTAATAAATAAATTTTATTTGTGTCTGTCACAAATTTTATCTTACAATAACTAGGCAGTTATTTATGTCTCCCAAATGGGTAATGTGCATATTTGAAATTTAACTTCATCTTTAAATATTCAATATAAATGTCATTTTCTTCATCTTACATATTTCTTTTTAATTTTTAGTTTGTCATATGATGGGGGTTCATCATACAAGAGATATTTATTTTTAAAAACTATTATAAAAAAAAGAAATAATCAATTATATTACATTGAGTAAAAGTTAAATTATTTTATAAGATTAATGTATATGCATATTGTATTTAATTTGTTTACAAGCATATTGTATTCAAAGTTATGGAATAGGGTGTAGGTATCTATTAGAATATAAAAAATTAAAGATTTTCATAGATGTCATAGTTGACACTGTTTTATAGACATAAATGCAAATTTTGAAAGCACACCCAAAGTTCAATTGAATATTAAAAAATTATATAGAAGCACATTTTTGGACCTCCCTTTCCTAATTCCTAACACAAAATGCATTAAACTTAAGATTAAGATTGTGCAAACCTATTGCATACTTTAGGAAGAAGCTTAATGATGCCAATAAGAGGTATTCCATTTATGATCAAGAATTTCATGCCATCATGCAAGCTTTAAAGAAGTGGCGTCATTATTTGCCTCCAAAGGAGCTTGTTCTCTACACAAATCATCATGTGTTGCAATTCAGAAGCTATATTAAGTAAAGTAAGAGTGCTCTATAGATACTATGTCAACTTGCAACTCCCTTTCATATGACTTTTCACCTTCTCACAAGTCTTATTGTCATGATTTTAGATGCAACCTAAGTTAACAATTACAAAAAATCATAATCTAACATTTACTTGATAAACTTTGAACTATGATTAATAATTTATCCATCTTGCTAATTTTCTAGATTCATACATGTAAAAGAAGTAAAGAATTTCACAACACATTCATATCAAATAATTCATTTTTTTTTTTAATAATATTTTTCATTATAAATCAATATACAATTATTATAGTATAAATTATTTTTAACATATTTTATTTTTATAATCTTCTATTAAAATATATTAAAAACATTCATTTACAATTTTTTATTTTTTTGTATTGTAAATATGCGAATTACAAACAATTGCAAAAAAAAAACTGTAGAAATATCAGGAAACAATAGCAACAAAAACAATTACATAAGACTTACAACTAAAACAACAACTAAAACCTGACAAACTACAACAAGAATGATAGCTACAGTAGGACAAAAACATAACAAAAGCAGCCAATGGCAACTGATAAGACCAAATACGGACATGAATCAATCCTGAAAGTAAGACTTTAACCCCTGTGCAACAATGACCTTTTTTTCGTTGAGTAGTTGATTTACTTGGAGTTTGATCTGCTGGATTTGGACATCAATCGTTAAGTTCTTCTCAGCCTCGACCTATAGATGAGAAAAAAGAGTGATTAGACAATAAAATATGTCTGAGTAAAGCCCTGAAAATACCACTCCCTGGTGATCTTTGCGGTTATCAAAGACAGCTTTGCACTTGCTTTTCCATAAACAAGATAAAATGACATGCCTGACTTCATTAGCAATAACATTCTGATGTAATCCAACCCCAAGAAGAGCTTCTTTCCAATTCAACTTATGCCCAAAGATAGCTGGAAGATCTTGGAAAACCATATTCCATTGCCTTCTAACGAATTGGCATGCCCAAAAGATATAACTTAAATTTTCTTTCCTTTGACAAAAAGGGCAATTAACAGGATGGATCATCATACATTTCAACCTGTCATCAATAGGCAATTTACAATGTAGAACCTTCCAAGCAATTAATTGAGAATCAATATTAGCCTTTGATTTCCAAATTTGGCCAGATAATTTACCCCAAAAAATTACATTAAACCTGCAATTCCACTTGGAGTTCAATCTAGAACTTAAGAGAAAATTTGGAAGCAACTGAAGGTACACCTTTTTTAAAGGAAAGAAAAGAAAAGGATAAGATGACAGCCATAACAATTCTTTATAAAAGTTACAATGGATAGGAGTGCATATCTTCAGAGTTAGATCAATCGGAACCAAAGATTGAACAAAGATCAAAAACACTTTGTATTGATTGCTAAGGTTAAATCGGGCTTTGATGGAGTGCCATGATAACTAGCTCATAGTATGAAAGTCCCAAAGGTCACCAACATTGCAGATGCCTTTTTTAAACAATGAATAAGAGTGTTTTAGAAAACTCAAAGCAAGAGGCTAATCTTGATAAAGAACATGCTTATTCCACCAAATAGAAGAAGTGGAAAAACTAAACCCATGTTGAAGAAAATTACCTCTCCAATTTAAAAGATGGCAAGTGTGTTGCCAAGCTTTCCAAATAGATTGGAGAGGAAAAGAAGACTTAACAAAAAAAAAAGGGGCATGAAGAATTTTGTCCAGCCAACCAACATGTTGCCATTTGCCCTTAATAGATGCAAGTTTAATACGATTCTGTATAAGGATCTTCCACAGTTCATTCCCTTGGATAGCTTGAATAATCCATTTAGTAGCCAAGCAAAAGACTTGAGTTCTTGGATCTAACAGCCCCAATCCCCATTTGTACTTAGGTTGAATATAATGGGCCCATGAAATAGAGATAAACCCTCTATTACCAACCCAATTAGACCATAAAAATTGACAGATGAATTTGATTAACTCGTCATACCTCCTTTTTGAAGGCATCGAACATGAAGAATAATAAACATGTGTAGCAAGAAAATTTTTATTGACAACCTGTGTTTTTCCAGCCAAAGAGAGAAACTTATTTCCCCACATGAACAACTTATTCTTGAGTTTATTAAGATACCAAGTCCACATAGCTGAAAGAGAAACCCCAATGACAAATGGTATACCAAGGTACCTCATAATTTCTCCATGCTTTATTCATTTCCACTCATGAGGAATCCAATGGGGAGTAGGACCAGTTTGGATCATCATAAATTATGTTTTATTATGAGAAAGTTTAGAACCTGGAACTTCACAGTAAAGATCAAGTATTTCCAAAGTCTTGGAAATATTATCTGCAGAATTTTGCAAAAATAACAAGTTGTCATCAACATAATGAGAATTAATAACAGCAATGCTGTCAGAAATATGGATGCCTGTAATCAACTTCTTATCATGAGCACTTTGAAATAGATAGCCCAAAGCATCAGCCATAAGAACATAAAGATAAGGGGCCAAGGGACAACCTTGCCGAATAGATCGTTGCAAAGAAAATGGTTCAGTCATCAAGTTGTTGATAATAATCCGAGCATTAGCATCTTGAAACAACATTTGAACATGAGCTCAAAATTTGGGACCAAAACCCAACCATTCAAGCATTTTAAGAATGAAACTCCAATGAATTCTGTCATAAGCTTTATCAAAATCAAGCTTAATCAAAATAACATTTTGACCAGATTGTTGAGCCCATTCACAAGTCTCCCATGCTAACATCAGATTATCAAGAATGTATCTACCAGCAATAAAACCTGTTTGTTCAGCTCAGACAATTCTTTGCACCACCGGTTTGATCCTCATGGCTAAGGCTTTTGCTATAATTTTATACGAGGTATTAAGAAATGTGATAGGACGCCAACCAGAAATGGAGTCTGTATTATTCCCTTTAGGAATAAGTTTGATTATGCCACCGTTAATAATAGGGCCCAAAGAACCATTTGTGAAAGCCTCCAAGTATAAACAATAAAAATCATCTTTAATGTGCTGCCACATAGTTTGGTAGAATTCCATAGGAAGACCATCACTGCAAAGGCTTTTGTAAGAGGCCATAGAAAAGAGAGCCTTTTCCAGCTCTTCCAGTGACAAAATTCTATCCAGGTAGTGACTATAATCAGAAGCTATTTTGAGAGGGATATAAGGTTTAACAATATCCTCAAAAATTTGTTGGATATCCTACCATTGATCATCTTTGAAAAGATTTTCATAAAATCATTTAAAAATTCTGCATATATCAGAAGGATTGGATTGAAGAACATTAGATTCATCCCTTATCATGCCAATTCTTTCCTTAAAAGAAATACAAACTTTACTTAAACGTATAAAAAGTATCATTAAAAGGAATAGGTAAGATATAGGAACAAAAATATGATTAAAAGTATAGCATATTTGTTTGATGCTTCGTCTTCCACGATAGCGAGATAACCCGAACAAAGATATAGATTTGAGCATGGCCTCTCAAAAATTTTATCCCATCACACAGATCGATAAGGACCCCTATGGCACACATTTCTATCCTTATATCGTACATGACCTGCCCAAACAAAGATTCGCATTCGGAAGAAATACGACCACTATTTTTCACGGGTAAGCTCAAGTATTCTTTCAAAATCGACGGTTAAAGATGTGAATGTAATTTTCAAACAGATAAAATCAATCAGAAAGTTCACAGGGTATGAATTCATCAGGTGATCTGCATTTGTTACAGTCACAAGCTTTTCCTTGTTCAAGACGGCAAACGACAACACACTGTAGCAACTTAAAGCATCCAGAGTCGAAAGCAAACTTTTAATTGTTCATTTCCAGCCATTTTTGGCCACATAACATACACTGACTTTTTTTCGACCAACGCTCACTATAGCGACTCTTTCCAAGAAATAAATATCACATTACTTTCAAGGCAGTGACGCTTTTCAAAGTATTATTTGGTGTTGAGTTGTAAGTGAGCAATAATTTGACTTAGAAAATATGATAAATTGGAATTCCATTTAATAGATCTTTGGTTAATTTAGATAATAGTGAGCACATTCTAAATTATGATAAAATGTCTATAAAAGATATTTATCATATATTTAGTCAACTAAAAATACGTTCAAGTATTTTTAAGTAAGAAACATAATTAAACATTTAAAAAATATAAATTAATATTTATAAAATGAATTATTTATAAGACAATAATTTTATTATTATATTAATTTGAATTTGTACATTAATTAGGTTATATATTAAAAATTAGTTAACTATGATAAATTATTATGTTTCAAAATTTCTTATAAGGGACGAGACATTATGATTTTAAATTTAAAATAAAAAATCATAAGAAGAATGTTAACAAATAATTATAAAAAATAAATTAATGAACATTTTTAAAAAAAAATTTAGTAATAAAATCACTAACCAAAGTCAATTAAACATTGAATAATACATCAAATCATTCAACTTCCTTACATTCACCATTTACAATTGTGATAAAATGAGAAAGTTCCTATGCAATAAGTTCCATCTATATATGAATTATACGATGATGTAGTAAATGTGATTATAGGAAATATGATGTGGTTAAAGGATTCATGAGAATTTATTATTCATTCTCAAGACTATATGCATTCATTTTAGGCTTATGTTCATTTAATATTTGTTTCATGCTTTAAAATTGTACAATATAGAATAATCTATTAATCTTTCAAGTGCACTATACTATTTATTTCTGACTTATATACTTTGTATGCTTTAATAAATAAATTATATTGAAGCAAAGATTAATTACTAAGACATTAAATGGTAAAAAAAAAAAAAAAAAACATTATAGAGCACATTCAATACATAAAGGGAAAAATTGCTTGTTCTAAAGAAAAATGATAATGTGATAATAATATCATCATAGAGAAAAGTAAAATATAGTAATCTATTTTCTTTTGGGCCATTGGTTTGAGATTCATATGGACTATCACAACATCCAATATATATACACTTAGTCATATTTGAATGTGCATCAACTTCTTTTCTATTTGATTATATTTTGGATATTGGGTGTGAATGTCTAGAATGATCTCTCAAAGAATCTATAATAGAATATACATGAGGAAGCTCTTCTAGAAATATAAACAACCTATAATATAATATGGTAATTTATACTTATAAAATATATCAATATCCTTAGGATTTCACTTTAGTATCATCTCCATTGCAAATAAGATACACCTTAATAGCTAGTGCATGAAGTACCAACATAAAGTTAGGAGATGCAAGAAGAAGAGAAACATTAAAAACAAAATAAATAAATAATAGGTTCATTAGACATTGAGGCTAAGGATAGTACTAAAAATAAACAGGGGAGAAATTTTATAGAACATAAGGAATATGAAGAACCAAAGAAGGTAATCAAAGAAGCTACAACATAATTGTTCATTCTAATAAGGTAGCTATTTAGCAACCCTATAATCAAAGTAAAAAAGTATATGATTACAATTAAACATGTAGAAATAGTAGTCATAATGGGAACAAATATATTTATTAGCAATATAGTGTAATTACAAGTGGATTTTACTCAAATTTCACCACTCCAAAATTTAAATTTGAGTGATACATTTAATAGTAGTGAAAGGAAAGATCTAATGAAAAATATGTCACCTTAGAGGAATGCGTGGAAAATTATCAATTAAACATAGAATCACATATTTCAAGTTCAAGTGGACTATTTTAAAGCTAGGAAAATACCATTTGAAATAGTAGTACAATGTTTATTAGGTTATATTAGAAGTTGATAGAAAGAAAATGAAAACTAAAATAACAAATAATCATTGATTATGAAAAAGAAAAACTAGGTTGCATGCAACAAAAATGGAAAAATGTTTGGAAATATTTAGATAGATACATAAAGAGGTTAGAATAAACTTGTAATATTGTTTGTACATTATATCAATATTATAACTAAATTGTATATTATCATGAAAGAAAATTAGATAGATTATAGCATGCAGTCCCAAATTTTTCAATTATAAAAACCTATAATATCTTATTAATTTAGATAGTCATAGTGACAATAATTTAGAAGCATCCAATCATAATATAGTAAATTGTATGAACAAAGATTATGTAGTGCCTCTCATGTTACTAATACATCGTGATACTACTTTGTATGTGTTTTGGTTCTGTTTGATTTTTGGTTATGTTCTGATGCTTACTGGATACTTTGTTAGACATCTTTTTCTTCATGTGTTTGGTGTGGTAGACAGTTTTGTTTATTTGCTTATGATATTTGGACTTATGTGTTGGATACTTAAGTTTATGATGATGTTACAAAGTGTGTTATAATGATGATGTGATATTTAGATTTTGATTACTGTATTTGATTCAGGTGAAAGAGACGATGTTGCATCGCTCATTCGTGAGTGCCCTGTCTCACTGCAATTATCTTTCACAATGTATTTGATTATGAGTTATATGCATATGTATATGTTGTTCGATGTTTGGTGTTATGCAGAAATGCAGGTACCGGGTGTCAACTCCACCCACATTGTCGAGTCTGAGCGCACCCTACATAACCAATAGTTTGATGTGGTTAGGGAGTTGATAAGAAAGTACCCCCGTTTGTGTCAGTGGTTGGGTCAGTGTTTGCTCTTGTTTTATTCATACTTCGTTCGTGTGGGTATGATTTTAGTTTAAGTTATTTATTTTCATGAGTTTTATAATGTCAACAAAGGTTGCGTTTATGACTTTGACTAATGTATTATTATTTTAAATTAAATGCTATCCTTTGGTGCGAAGTATTAAGTAACTAAATATTCAATGTTGAAAATGGCATCAATTCTTTTGGAAAATAAATGTGTGCATTACCATTTTATTATTATTGCAAGATGTGAATTATCATTTAATTTAAATCAATAGAAGTTAATAAATTATTTTTTTGGTTCTTTAAAATTAAGTCACGAAAATTATTATTATGACTGATTTTATTATTAAATAGTAATTTAATATTACATTTTAATTTTAAATGTGGCTAAGTTAAAATGTTGTTTTATTTAAATTTAATGTTATTTAATTGTTCTTCGAAAATCATCTTTATTTTAAATGGAATTGAATGTTAAATGTTTGCATAAAATAGTGTTAGTAAATTTGAGGAATATGCTTTTTTTTTAAATTAGAAATGGGAAGGAAAATTGTGGCAAGTGGCATTTGCATGGGGCGAACATCCAAAAAATTCATGGCAAGTTCTGACTTTTTCCCTTGTTGAATTTTATATCCAAATAGTGTTTTTTCGAAAAAGCAAGGAGGAAAAAAAAAAATGAATATTTTGTCTACAATTCGAAAACTGAGAAATTTTTCTGAAAATTAAATCCTTTGTGTTTTTCTTTGAATATCTGTTTAGAGGAATCTAGATTTTTTTAGTTTTGTGCTGGGCTTTGTACTTGAAAATTGGTTGTTGGAGGTTGCGGATCTCTGAATTACTGAAGATTGTGGCTGGTTGGATATGCTCAACGTGACACTTTGTCTTCGAATCAAATTAAGCGAAGGACTCCAGGTAGTTTCAAAACCCTTGAAAAGTCCTCTATAAATTTTCAGTTGAAAAGTAAATGAATGTATAAATTCTATTATGATTAAGTTTTTGTGATGTGAAACCCATTTCTCTATAAATATATCTCAGCCTGCAGCTTTCCCTTTCCCTTTGTTTCCTACCCATATGTATTTTATATTTGGATTCAAGCTGAAAATAAATGGATTTTCGTTTCATTTTGTCCATTGTATTTTCTCAACCAAGTTCTCTGTAATCGTCTTTTGCCAGAGATCCTCTCCTTCTTCTATTGCATTTCCCCAATTTGATTCTATTTATCTGAATGATTTTGTGTATTTGGATATGCCCAATATATTTCTATGTTATGCATCTATTATATATATATAAAAATTATTTACCTGGAATTTTTATGGCAATCAAATTTTTCGTCTAAGGCAGCGTATTGTTTTTTGTGGCTGCGAATGCATTTTTTTATGCCTGTGAATTTTTTTATGTTGGGAGTGGGGAGTGATCGCCATAGGTGAACCACCCCACCCCCCTCCTTTTCTTTTGTGAGGGTTGCACCAGCCTTTAGATGGTTGCGCCCCTCTGTTATTGGTGCCTAGGTGTGTATTGTATGTTTCGATTTTGTTTTGTTTTTGGATTTAATATATATATATATATATATATATATATATATATGTTATTTTGGTTTGAAAATTTTAATATGACTTATTTATGGTTGTAGATTCATATATATATATATATAGGGGTCTTCATTTATTATTGTATCTCTCTGTTTGTATATGATTTTTGTGACAAAGATAATGATTTATAAATTCAGTTTTAAATAATTATATAATATACATATATATATATATGTATGTGTATACATCTATGTCTTAACTCAACAGTAACTTTAAAATTATTATTCTTTAATTCAGACATATATAAATATGTATGTGTATATACGTGAACATGAATATTTTGTTGAATTGAAGAAGTAATATTAATGCTGGAAAAATTATATTATGAGAAAATTTATATTGTGTAAATTCAGATTCAATTATCACTTTATTTAATCTGTATTTAGAAATAAAGAACAGAAGTTAGAAAACAAATTATTGTAATTAGATTCAGAATTCAATAATTATTTTATTAAATCTGTTTTTAGAAATGATTTTTGAAAAATTAGATTTTCTCAATCTTAGAAAAATCAGATTTGTAGAATAATCTGTGTGGGAAAAGATATAAGACCAGAGAATAGATATTGTTAAAGAATAAAATAAATATTTGATTTATAATTATTTTTAATAGCTTAAGTTTGATGTTTTAATTTCGAAGTCTATTTTGTGTTTAAATAATCATAGGAATTTTAGGTGTCATTCTTTAATTTGATTTTTAACAAGTAATGAAACTTAGATTTTTGAATTTTGGTAGAGTTAATTTGGTAAGATATTTAATGTTAGGAAATTGATTATTTTCATTGATTAAATTTGAAATATTAGTGAACTCCATGTTTTGGAATAGATTTTAAATGATGGGAATGTTTATTTGATTATTGAATATACTTTTTTTTAGAATTATTTAGCATGTAAAGTTCTATGTGTTATTTATCATTATATATTTTAATGAATAGTGTTTATTTTTATAGTACCTAATAGTTGGCTAGTGAAACTATTTTGTGAATTGAATAATTGAAATAACTTCAGTGTTGTAGCAATTTTAATATTTTCTTGATAGAAATTATTGTTTAGTTTTAGGTGGTTATTGCAACAATAATTTCATCCTTGCATATTATTGTTTTCATTCAATGATTAAGTAAGGGAGTTCAATAGCGATATTGATTGATTCATAATTAGTAGGTTATTTGTGTAAAATTATTATCATAGATAAAATTAGATAGCTCATATGTAGTGACCCTCCTGATAACACTTTTATCTTAGTTGTTTTGGGACACTGTTAGCAATTAGATCTTTGACATTATGTTGTTTCAATGTTTTACATCATGGTTTACATGACCAGTTGTGAAACTCAGTTGATGATACACTATGTTTTATGATGTGATGTTTACTCTCATGAGATGACATTTTATGATGATTATCTATGTTGTTCTATTTTATACATGATGATATTATGTTGGTTATATGTTTACGTCAATTGGTGAAGGAGACGATTTAGCTGTACTCATAAGTGAGTGCTCTACTATATCGTGATTCTTCTTCACGGTGTGTTTTCATATTTATACATGTTGGATTAATCGTGCAGTGTTATGCAACTTTCAAGTACAGGCATCGACTCCACCTGCTTGTCAAGTCTGAGCATGCCATGACCCAATGGAATCATCGATGGGAGATAGACTTGTCCTCTATCCTTAGCCATCGTTCCGGAAAGAATGAGTATCTGTCATTACCCTCATGTCATGTCACTTGTTCGTCGTATGTTTGTAGTCATTTGTTAATGTTGAGTTTATAATGCATTTATAATGTTAATTTAGATTATTTGAATATTTTAATTAAAATATTAATGTTGCTTTATTGATTTAATGGAATAATTAAATTAGAAAAAATATTTTTAGTTTATTAAGTGATTAAATTAAAATATTAAAAATATCTTGTTTTCGAAAAGATCATTTAATTGTAAATTGATTTCATTATTCATTTTGACGTTTTCGAAAATGGAACTTATAGTTGTGATCTTAAGATTGTAATATCTTGTTTGATCTTATAGTGGTTAATAAGTTTAATTGATGCATGCATTGCATGCTAAAAGCTGAGAGTTAAAGTTTGTGACTTTGGAAAAATGGAAAAGGATATAATCTTGAAAAAAGATCATTCTTGCACACACGAGTTTTGATTTTGGAAAAATAGGAAGAAAAAGATTGTTTTCTCACAAAAAGATATATTCTGGAATTTTGATTTGGGGTTGATTAGAGAAGCTGAAAATTGTTGTTAAAGACAGCGTTCACATTGTGGAAAGTTGAAGGTTTGAAATTGTTGTGATTTGCGGTTATCGTTCTCTATTTATGAGGAAACACTCGCAGGTTCTTTTCTTGTTAAATTTTCAAAGTGTATTTCGATATGATCATGTTAAATTTCTGCTGTGAAAATTTTTTCTTCAAACCCTGCATGCACAATAGAAAAAACTGAAATATGAGAGTTTGAACTTTTGGAAATGCAACTATAATAGATGTAACTGCTTTCTCCTTGTCGAATGAATTTTGTGATAGATGGTTATAGTTAGACTTTAGAATCAACAAACCATAGCTTATTCTAATCAGCAGATCATGTTTCCAATTTATTTCTTTGAGCCTCTACACTTGCAGTCATGTCTCTACCTTTGAATAAGGTGTCTTAAACACCTTTGCTTATCTATTCCAAATCCTCTCTACCTTGTATATACTTGTAAACTATTGCATGTTGGTCTGCCTGCATGCCTGTTTAAGTGCAAGTCTATCTTTCTAGTTTTTTTTTTTTTAAATTGCATCATATTCTCCTCTAGAATGTTGCTTAGGTTTAAGCATGAAGGAAGTTCCCTTGGAGATAGATTTGGGTGCAGTGTGGTATTTAGAACATTCTCTCCAGGATTAGAAAAAATGAATGCAATTGCTAAATTTTCAAGTTCGTGGCAGATAAATGATTCTACTCTCTCTTCTGTAGCAATAAGTAAAAGTCTTGAATCTTGAAATACCCTGTGGTCTTCATTTGTGCCATCTATCATTTCCGCCCTCCTTTAGATTGCTTTTATTGGAAGCTTTAGAACCTATCCTAGCGGTGCAGCCCTTCTCCTCTCCCAGCCACATGCAACTTATCCTCCATGGTCGCTACATCTATGGAATTAAATTGCAGCTTCCTGCGATCACAGATTATTGTAAATTTTCTTTTCACCGCCGCCTCATACGTTGACATTTATATTTTGGCCTTCTATACATCGATGTGGGAGTATCTCTTAAATTCCTCCATGTCTCATCAATCTCTTTACGGCAGTAATGGCCGCATGATATTAACTCATCCTTTCACTATTTTTCCAAGCTCTTCTCCCTGTGATTGAGCCGTAAATTACATTCTATCTTTTGTGTAGTCGCTCTCTCTCATTGGTGATCAAATTTTTTTGGTTAGTATATGTTCCTTATCTTCTTGCATGGTGGGAAGTGATTGTTCACTGCTAACCGAATGGGAACCGAGCCATTGTCTTTTTTGCAGGTTGCTTGCACGTGTTTTAACCTGAGTCGTTAGTTGCTTTCTTTTGGGTTGTAGTCGAAAGAAATATCTGAGTCATGTATGCCCGTCGATGATCGGTCTAATTTCTATATCTTCCAAGATTTAGGTATGGTTTTCTTTATTAAACCGTGATTTGGAGATATCTTTGCTATCTATGTTGCATGCATGTGAGTTAACTGGAAGTCTTTGCATTTTTTTAATTCCTTAGTATCTGAGGTCGGTGTCGACTGAACATAGGTTTACCTTTTTGCTATAGCAGATTAGGTTTACATTAGTTTCTATTCTTTATCAAATTTAAGTTAGTATCTTATTTTGTATAGTGTATAAGGAAATTAAATTTAAAATATCAATGTATATTTAGTTATAATCTAAATTGAATATAGGGTGTAAATAGGTATGTTCATATTCTTAACTTGAAATACATTAAGTATATAAGAACATCTACATGCTTAGGTTTAGAATATAATTCCATTAGTATGAAATTGTAATCATAAGTATCTCTTATAATATAAATTAGTATATTGAATGCAATGGTCATGGTTAGAGTATTAAGATAGAAGCTTAAGGTAATGGTAGAATGTGTAATTTATCCTAGATATAATTTTTATGGTTATTTGAGATATGGAATTATGTTAACAAATTATTAAATATGAATCTTATGTTAAATGATCAAATATAATTGTGTACAATTAATGGTTATATTAATATACAAATTTATCCTATCTAGAAGTTGTATTTAAAATATCAATGGTGAAAGAATGATTGTTTTAGAATATGTGTATTCATTTAACTTGAATGTTAAAGTTGGTGACTTATTATTGAAACTCTTGTGAAAGATTGTTGTAAATGTTTCAAATGAATGGACTTTTTATTATTCCTTGTATTGAGATTAGTGTTCAAGTATATTCTTTTCCCAGAGGAGTTGTATAGTTGTTTTAGAAATATGTTATGTTTGAATTATTACGAAGACCTTGTCTTGATCCTTGCATGGACAACGTGGGTTATAACATTATGTCACTATTTCGAGCTTTTGTATTCCTTGTTATGTGATTTCGCATTTGTGGAAGTTTGCCATGCCAGTTATGTTGCTATGGTTATTTATTGGATCAGTTGATTATAGGTCCTTGTTTAAGAAGTTCATGTTGCATGCATGTTGTCTTCTTGTTTAAATATTTATGAGGAGTTATACCATAGGGAGAGTGGCTTCCGTTAGGGGCCGGAACCAGAAGAGGTTGCAAGGGTAACCTTTCAGAAGTGTGTTAACAAGTGATAATTAAAACAAGTTTATAGGGGTTTGGGTAGTTTAATAAACCTTACAAGATAATGTTTACCTCACCTTGGCCTTTAATGCTCGGTTAGGTTAAAGCAAGTTGAGAAGGCCTAGAATGGCATCTTGAACACTTCATCTTCTTGAGAAGTGATTCGAGGCCACATAGTATGTATAGGGGCCGAAAGTCATAAGAGGTTGCCAAGGTAACTCTAGTAGAGGGCCAGTAACCTAGGAAGGCTATCCAGCGTAACCTATCCTGTATATGTGATGACACTCTTATCCTAATACACTTAGTGATCTTTTGTGTTTTGAGTCGCCTTTGGGAGTTTGTCTTTGACTAGTTTTGAGTTGTCATGTGAGTCAACCATGTAAGTGTATTGCTCTTTGTGATGTCAGTTTGACTAGAGGACTTGTTCTATCTCCTAGCATGGGGGGTGGGCTTTCGAGCTCCACATGGTTGGGAGGAACGTACCACATTCCCCATTGGGTCCCCTTCAGGTGTGTTGTTCATGATAGGTTTCCTTAGCTGGATCCAGATTGCATAGTGGTTGCGGAGCATAGTTCTTTGGATGAGTCGTAGCGTGGTCATTTTCTTTTCTTCATCTCATTCTTCATTGTATTACACTCATGACGTACATGAGATGCCTTGTATCAATACTTGTATTATTTTGAGATTTGTTATCATCTCAATTATCATTTGTAACTCTATTGTTATATGTATATCTGGACATGACTTCTCATGAGTTTAATTATATATGGCTATTGTAGCATTTTCTTGTTATTACATAGTAGCGTAGTTGTGGAACCCTGAAACGTTTACAGTGGTTGTTGTCACATGTTATCTGTTTAAAAAAAAAATTATTCTATTGTTTTATGTGAATGTCATAATGTTTTTCGGGTTCCACAGCGAGGCGTTACATCATATTGTTGAAAATATTTAAGGAAAGATGGTTAACTTAGTTATAATAAGATGAAAATTATGCCCTTACAATTGATATAGTTTTATTCCAAGAGTATTAATTATTGGAAATGCACTCTTATAGTTAGGAGTACAAGGTAATTGAACCTTAATAAGGAAAATCCCCTATCGGTTAAGGCCTAGTTTACATTTTATCATAAATAGGGATAAGTGATTAAGCTGTATATTATTCCAGATCAACTAAATATACATCTAGTATTGTTATGCAATTGTTATGTTGTACCCTAATTTGCATTCATTATAGTATTAGGTGGTTTAGGGTCATTCATAATAGGTTAAGGACATTAATGTGAAACCCACTAGGGTAGAAAGTTGTTAGCTCTTAGTTTATCTTTATGCCATACTTATAGTGGATAAAGGATTAATTAGAAGAATATTATTATATAAAAGTAATTTTAATGGCTTGCATGTTTACAATATAGATTTTATGCTAACCATAGAAGTCATGATTTACCCCTTATTCGATATTGTGTCATTTTCCATTATGATTTTATGAGTTGTGAATGTCTTCATGGTCATGTTTAAATGTTCTGATATAGAATGTGGAAGTGTTGCCTTTACGATTACTAGTTATTGTGATTTGCTTTGTTCAGTGTATTTTGGGTTTTATGTGATTATCCCTTAACTTCCTGTTAGTTCAAAATAAAGGGGTTATATGATGTGTATTTTTAATTGCATGAGTTGGTTTATATTGCTTGAAGTTGAGTGATGGAAATTCATATTTGATATGTCTTATGTTTAATTTAGGTTGAATTTTGTACAGTTTGAAAGTATGACTTGATTTGGCATAATGATTTATTCTAGTTCCTGGGTAGATATTTATGTACCTCCAGGGGCTAGGGGAAATGGTGTGTTTGCATTTTGTTGTTGCACCTTTTTAGCTATTTTTTTACCTAGATGATTGTGCATGGGTAGTACCTCCTAGTTTTATGGGTTTTGATACTTGATGTAGTCACGAGATGGTCATGCCTTGTGTGTTATGTTTTATATAGAATGCCTTTATGTTTTGAGGATTGAGGTACACCCATTTCTTGACTTTGATTTTAGGGTAATCATAGGGGAGAGTGCCTCTTCTTGGGGCCAGTGTACAAGTGGTCACCCTTCAAAGAGTTTCCTTAAATAAGTGACTGTGTCCCCAAAAAGTGAGGACTTTGTCACTTTTCGCTCATTTGGACCTTTTCCTATAGATTTTGGATCATTTTCAGTCTATTTTTACACCTTTCCAAGCCTTGTGACGAAGTGTTGTAAAGTTTTATAAAACATTTTCACACTCTCCTAGGCTTGTCATCACTTAATTAACACATTATTATGCCAAAATGACCCCTTAATCCTCATACATGACTTATTTTAGTGATTTTTGTGAGACAATCCCAACAAACTATAATAATCACATTTTAATTACCGACAACCACTTAAAAATGCCCAGGTGGAATAGGTTGCCACATTGGGCGACCTAGTCCCATGTGGCTTAAAATTTGAAATAAACTTAATTTCTTTCAGGATTCATGTCTCTAAAACCCTAAGGTCAGCCTATATGAAGTTATTTTGAGCAAATTAGGGCATAACTTGTATAAATAAGCTCCAAAACCCTAATTAATCATTAGGTGCATATCTCAACACACATTCTTCTCATCTCTCACCCTTTCCTTCTTCTCAAACAAGTTAGGGTTTTACATTCCATGTTAACAAGACATCATTGTTGAAGCACTCAAGGGAAGAAATCCTCCATTGTTGCAACTCAAGATCAATCATCATGGTAAGGTAAGTAAGTACATTGCTTCACATTTCATTTTTTCTTACTTTATTTCATCATTTGATTTAATTATCTACAAAGGGGCTTGACCAAGGCAAGCCCTTATACTCTAACATCAACATTTCTTCTTCTTTCTTTGTGTGTTTGCAGATTTAGGTGCATTGGGAGATTGAAGATCATTCAACAAGTTGACCAAGCTCACTAAGGTTGAAGAAACCCAAGTTGAAGCTTGGAAGACCTCTACAAACCATAAACTTCACTTTCGGGACTGGATACCTAAAGGAGCAGGAAACACAAACCAAAGGCCTTAGATCCCCTCTTCTGGTTCACAAAAATTTAGAAGAGGACTAGGTCACCACTTTGGGTGACCTAGTCCCACTAGAGCTATTTTCCAGAAATTTTGGTAGATTTGGATACCCTTTTGGCTGAAACGGGCTTTGGAGCAGTTTTGTAGAATTTGCCAGAAAAAGGACTAGATCGTCCCACTTGGCACAAGTGTCCCCTTCAGCTTCAACATCAAATTTAGTTGTATTTCTAGCCTCTACAAGGTTCCAGGTGCACACCCCTTTCATCTCTAACCTTTTGTTTTAGTTTAATGTATATTTCTTAGGTTATTCTGTATATATCTACATATCTCATGTGTTTTCCAACACTTTACATTTCATAGTTTATTACATTCATAGATGCATTTAGATTAGCTTTCATTTTCTATTCATTAATATTAGGGCACTCCATGCACACACATTCACATCAACCCCCAAATCCAATCTCCCCTTCCTTCAAATGAAATCACCAAAAAGACCATATCACTAGGTGAAAGAGTGACATTCTTCCAAAGTTAGCTTCTAGGTGAAAAACCCTAGAATCTCATTGGGGAATCCTCTTTCCCTTCTTGTATATGTTTTTGGTGGTTCATTTTGGTGAACCCAACATCCTTGCACCCTTCTTTTTTGATTTAGAGTCCTTCTTCATCCTAGGTTTTCATTGTATTGCATGATTGCATTGTTATTTTGCATGCATAAAAGTGTATATAATTTGCATTTGTGTGTCTAAAATCATTGCCATTCCTCCAAAATATACACCTACCTTTATTCCTTTGGTCATCCAAAATCATACCCATGCAAAACAGTTACAAATTTCTAGAAACCTAATTTTTGTGCTTTATTAGGCTCTTGGTATCATATACTATAAGTCTGGAAAGTTTCGAGAACATAGGTTTTCTCCCCCAAGCTCGAAAACACCATTTTTGGGTAGTCATTCTTAAAATCATTTCTTCCTTGCATCTTAAAATATTTCCCTTCTGTAATTTTGCATCTCATTCATAAAATTACTTTTTACTTTGTCTTATGCAATGTTTATATTCATAAAACTTAGCATTAATTTGTTAAAATTACTTTTCCTTGTAGCATGTACATTCTTTAAATTCTTAAAGCTTAGCATATATTAGATAAAAATG